>OY804582.1:10469013-11129013 GCA_963680875.1 Bathymodiolus brooksi
ATAGGGTCTCTGACAGATAAAACTGTATGATAGAGTCTCTGACAGATAAAAACTACATGATAGAGTCTCTGACAGATAAAACTGTATGATAGAGTCTCTGACAGATAAAACTGTATGATAGAGTCTCTGACAGATAAAACTACATGATAGAGTCTCTGACAGATAAAACTGTATGATAGAGTCTCTGACAGATAAAACTAATGATAGAGTCTCTGACAGATAAAACTGATGATAGAGTCTCTGACAGATAAAACTGTATGATAGAGTCTCTGACAGATAAAACTACATGATAGAGTCTCTGACAGATAAAACTGTATGATAGAGTCTCTGACAGATAAAACTGTATGATAGAGTCTCTGACAGATAAAACTACATGATAGAGTCTCTGACAGATAAAACTACATGATAGAGTCTCTGACAGATAAAACTACATGATAGAGTCTCTGACAGATAAAACTACATGATAGAGTCTCTGACAGATAAAACTACATGATAGAGTCTCTGACAGATAAAACTACATGATAGAGTCTCTGACAGATAAAACTACATGATAGAGTCTCTGACAGATAAAACTATATGATAGAGTCTCTGACAGATAAAACTACATGATAGAGTCTCTGACAGATAAAACTACATGATAGAGTCTCTGACAGATAAAACTACATGATAGAGTCTCTGACAGATAAAACTACATGATAGAGTCTCTGACAGATAAAACTACATGATAGAGTCTCTGACAGATAAAACTACATGATAGAGTCTCTGACAGATAAAACTGCCATGATAGAGTCTCTGACAGATAAAACTACATGATAGAGTCTCTGACAGATAAAACTATATGATAGAGTCTCTGACAGATAAAACTACATGATAGAGTCTCTGACAGATAAAACTACATGATAGAGTCTCTGACAGATAAAACTGTATGATAGAGTCTCTGACAGATAAAACTACATGATAGAGTCTCTGACAGATAAAACTGCATGATAGAGTCTCTGACAGATAAAACTACATGATAGAGTCTCTGACAGATAAAACTACATGATAGAGTCTCTGACAGATAAAACTACATGATAGAGTCTCTGACAGATAAAACTACATGATAGAGTCTCTGACAGATAAAACTACATGATAGAGTCTCTGACAGATAAAACTACATGATAGAGTCTCTGACAGATAAAACTACATGATAGAGTCTCTGACAGATAAAACTACATGATAGAGTCTCTGACAGATAAAACTACATGATAGAGTCTCTGACAGATAAAACTACATGATAGAGTCTCTGACATCAAAAAGAACTACATGATAGAGTCTCTGACATCAAGAACTACATGATAGAGTCTCTGACATCAAGAACTACATGATAGAGTCTCTGACATCAAGAAACTACAT
The DNA here is from genome assembly GCA_963680875.1 of Bathymodiolus brooksi. Classification (NCBI taxonomy): domain Eukaryota; kingdom Metazoa; phylum Mollusca; class Bivalvia; order Mytilida; family Modiolidae; genus Bathymodiolus; species Bathymodiolus brooksi. Next base: position 10,470,409 of record OY804582.1, read on the forward strand.
GATAGAGTCTCTGACATCAAGAACTACATGATAGAGTCTCTGACATCAAGAACTACATGATAGAGTCTCTGACATCAAGAACTACATGATAGAGTCTCTGACATCAAGAACTACATGATAGAGTCTCTGACATCAAGAACTACATGATAGAGTCTCTGACATCAAGAACTACATGATAGAGTCTCTGACATCAAGAACTACATGATAGAGTCTCTGACATCAAGAACTACATGATAGAGTCTCTGACATCAAGAACTACATGATAGAGTCTCTGACATCAAGAACTACATGATAGAGTCTCTGACATCAAGAACTACATGATAGAGTCTCTGACATCAAGAACTACATGATAGAGTCTCTGACATCAAGAACTACATGATAGAGTCTCTGACATCAAGAACTACATGATAGAGTCTCTGACATCAAGAACTACATGATAGAGTCTCTGACATCAAGAACTACATGATAGAGTCTCTGACATCAAGAACTACATGATAGAGTCTCTGACATCAAGAACTACATGATAGAGTCTCTGACATCAAGAACTACATGATAGAGTCTCTGACATCAAGAACTACATGATAGAGTCTCTGACATCAAGAACTACATGATAGAGTCTCTGACATCAAGAACTACATGATAGAGTCTCTGACATCAAGAACTACATGATAGAGTCTCTGACATCAAGAACTACATGATAGAGTCTCTGACATCAAGAACTACATGATAGAGTCTCTGACATCAAGAACTACATGATAGAGTCTCTGACATCAAGAACTACATGATAGAGTCTCTGACATCAAGAACTACATGATAGAGTCTCTGACATCAAGAACTACATGATAGAGTCTCTGACATCAAGAACTACATGATAGAGTCTCTGACATCAAGAACTACATGATAGAGTCTCTGACATCAAGAACTACATGATAGGGTCTCTGACATCAAGAACTACATGATAGAGTCTCTGACATCAAGAACTACATGATAGAGTCTCTGACATCAAGAACTACATGATAGAGTCTCTGACATCAAGAACTACATGATAGAGTCTCTGACATCAAGAACTACATGATAGAGTCTCTGACATCAAGAACTACATGATAGAGTCTCTGACATCAAGAACTACATGATAGAGTCTCTGACATCAAGAACTACATGATAGAGTCTCTGACATCAAGAACTACATGATAGAGTCTCTGACATCAAGAACTACATGATAGAGTCTCTGACATCAAGAACTACATGATAGAGTCTCTGACATCAAGAACTACATGATAGAGTCTCTGACATCAAGAACTACATGATAGAGTCTCTGACATCAAGAACTACATGATAGAGTCTCTGACATCAAGAACTACATGATAGAGTCTCTGACATCAAGAACTACATGATAGAGTCTCTGACATCAAGAACTACATGATAGAGTCTCTGACATCAAGAACTACATGATAGAGTCTCTGACATCAAGAACTACATGATAGAGTCTCTGACATCAAGAACTACATGATAGAGTCTCTGACATCAAGAACTACATGATAGAGTCTCTGACATCAAGAACTACATGATAGAGTCTCTGACATCAAGAACTACATGATAGAGTCTCTGACATCAAGAACTACATGATAGAGTCTCTGACATCAAGAACTACATGATAGAGTCTCTGACATCAAGAACTACATGATAGAGTCTCTGACAGATAGAACTACATGATAGAGTCTCTGACAGATAAAACTGCATGATAGAGTCTCTGACAGATAAAACTGTATGATAGAGTCTCTGACAGATAAAACTGTATGATAGAGTCTCTGACAGATAGAACTACATGATAGAATCTCTGACAGATAAAACTGCATGATAGAGTCTCTGACAGATAAAACTGTATGATAGAGTCTCTGACAGATAAAACTGTATGATAGAGTCTCTGACAGATAAAACTGTATGATAGAGTCTCTGACAGATAAAACTACATGATAGAGTCTCTGACAGATAAAACTGTATGATAGAGTCTCTGACAGATAAAACTGTATGATAGAATCTCTGACAGATAAAACTGTATGATAGGGTCTCTGACAGATAAAACTGTATGATAGAGTCTCTGACAGATAAAACTACATGATAGAGTCTCTGACAGATAAAACTGTATGATAGAGTCTCTGACAGATAAAACTGTATGATAGAGTCTCTGACAGATAAAACTACATGATAGAGTCTCTGACAGATAAAACTGTATGATAGAGTCTCTGACAGATAAAACTGTATGATAGGGTCTCTGACAGATAAAACTGTATGATAGAGTCTCTGACAGATAAAACTGTATGATAGAATCTCTGACAGATAAAACTGTATGATAGAGTCTCTGACAGATAAAACTGTATGATAGAGTCTCTGACAGATAAAACTGTATGATAGAGTCTCTGACAGATAAAACTGTATGATAGAGTCTCTGACAGATAAAACTGTATGATAGAGTCTCTGACAGATAAAACTGTATGATAGAGTCTCTGACAGATAAAACTGCATGATAGAGTCTCTGACAGATAAAACTGTATGATAGAGTCTCTGACAGATAAAACTGTATGATAGAGTCTCTGACAGATAAAACTGTATGATAGAGTCTCTGACAGATAAAACTGTATGATAGAATCTCTGACAGATAAAACTGTATGATAGAGTCTCTGACAGATAAAACTGTATGATAGAGTCTCTGACAGATAAAACTGTATGATAGAGTCTCTGACAGATAAAACTACATGATAGAGTCTCTGACAGATAAAACTACATGATAGAGTCTCTGACAGATAAAACTGTATGATAGAGTCTCTGACAGATAAAACTACATGATAGAGTCTGTGACAGATAAAACTGTATGATAGAGTCTCTGACAGATAAAACTGTATGATAGAGTCTCTGACAGATAAAACTGTATGATAGAGTCTCTGACAGATAAAACTACATGATAGAGTCTCTGACAGATAAAACTACATGATAGAGTCTCTGACAGATAAAACTACATGATAGAGTCTCTGACAGATAAAACTGTATGATAGAGTCTCTGACAGATAAAACTGTATGATAGAGTCTCTGACAGATAAAACTGTATGATAGAGTCTCTGACAGATAAAACTACATGATAGAGTCTCTGACAGATAAAACTGTATGATAGAGTCTCTGACAGATAAAACTGTATGATAGAGTCTCTGACAGATAAAACTGTATGATAGAGTCTCTGACAGATAAAACTGTATGATAGAGTCTCTGACAGATAAAACTACATGATAGAGTCTCTGACAGATAAAACTACATGATAGAGTCTCTGACAGATAAAACTGTATGATAGAGTCTCTGACAGATAAAACTGTATGATAGAGTCTCTGACAGATAAAACTGTATGATAGAGTCTCTGACAGATAAAACTGTATGATAGAGTCTCTGACAGATAAAACTACATGATAGAGTCTCTGACAGATAAAACTGTATGATAGAGTCTCTGACAGATAAAACTGTATGATAGAGTCTCTGACAGATAAAACTGTATGATAGAGTCTCTGACAGATAAAACTGTATGATAGAGTCTCTGACAGATAAAACTACATGATAGAGTCTCTGACAGATAAAACTACATGATAGAGTCTCTGACAGATAAAACTGTATGATAGAGTCTCTGACAGATAAAACTGTATGATAGAGTCTCTGACAGATAAAACTGTATGATAGAGTCTCTGACAGATAAAACTACATGATAGAGTCTCTGATAGATAAAACTGTATGATAGAGTCTCTGACAGATAAAACTGTATGATAGAGTCTCTGACAGATAAAACTACATGATAGAGTCTCTGACAGATAAAACTACATGATAGAGTCTCTGACAGATAAAACTGTATGATAGAGTCTCTGACAGATAAAACTGTATGATAGAGTCTCTGACAGATAAAACTACATGATAGAGTCTCTGACAGATAAAACTGTATGATAGAGTCTCTGACAGATAAAACTGTATGATAGAGTCTCTGACAGATAAAACTGTATGATAGAGTCTCTGACAGATAAAACTACATGATAGAGTCTCTGACAGATAAAACTACATGATAGAGTCTCTGACAGATAAAACTACATGATAGAGTCTCTGACAGATAAAACTACATGATAGAGTCTCTGACAGATAAAACTACATGATAGAGTCTCTGACAGATAAAACTGTATGATAGAGTCTCTGACAGATAAAACTGTATGATAGAGTCTCTGACAGATAAAACTGTATGATAGAGTCTCTGACAGATAAAACTACATGATAGAGTCTCTGACAGATAAAACTGTATGATAGAGTCTCTGACAGATAAAACTGTATGATAGAGTCTCTGACAGATAAAACTACATGATAGAGTCTCTGACAGATAAAACTACATGATAGAGTCTCTGACAGATAAAACTGTATGATAGAGTCTCTGACAGATAAAACTGTATGATAGAGTCTCTGACAGATAAAACTACATGATAGAGTCTCTGACAGATAAAACTGTATGATAGAGTCTCTGACAGATAAAACTGTATGATAGAGTCTCTGACAGATAAAACTGTATGATAGAGTCTCTGACAGATAAAACTACATGATAGAGTCTCTGACAGATAAAACTACATGATAGAGTCTCTGACAGATAAAACTGTATGATAGAGTCTCTGACAGATAAAACTGTATGATAGAGTCTCTGACAGATAAAACTGTATGATAGAGTCTCTGACAGATAAAACTACATGATAGAGTCTCTGACAGATAAAACTGTATGATAGAGTCTCTGACAGATAAAACTGTATGATAGAGTCTCTGACAGATAAAACTACATGATAGAGTCTCTGACAGATAAAACGACATGATAGAGTCTCTGACAGATAAAACTGTATGATAGAGTCTCTGACAGATAAAACTGTATGATAGAGTCTCTGACAGATAAAACTACATGATAGAGTCTCTGACAGATAAAACTGTATGATAGAGTCTCTGACAGATAAAACTGTATGATAGAGTCTCTGACAGATAAAACTGTATGATAGAGTCTCTGACAGATAAAACTACATGATAGAGTCTCTGACAGATAAAACTACATAATAGAGTCTCTGACAGATAAAACTACATGATAGAGTCTCTGACAGATAAAACTACATGATAGAGTCTCTGACAGATAAAACTACATGATAGAGTCTCTGACAGATAAAACTGTATGATAGAGTCTCTGACAGATAAAACTGTATGATAGAGTCTCTGACAGATAAAACTGTATGATAGAGTCTCTGACAGATAAAACTACATGATAGAGTCTCTGACAGATAAAACTGTATGATAGAGTCTCTGACAGATAAAACTGTATGATAGAGTCTCTGACAGATAAAACTACATGATAGAGTCTCTGACAGATAAAACTACATGATAGAGTCTCTGACAGATAAAACTGTATGATAGAGTCTCTGACAGATAAAACTGTATGATAGAGTCTCTGACAGATAAAACTACATGATAGAGTCTCTGACAGATAAAACTGTATGATAGAGTCTCTGACAGATAAAACTGTATGATAGAGTCTCTGACAGATAAAACTGTATGATAGAGTCTCTGACAGATAAAACTACATGATAGAGTCTCTGACAGATAAAACTGTATGATAGAGTCTCTGACAGATAAAACTGTATGATAGAGTCTCTGACAGATAAAACTGTATGATAGAGTCTCTGACAGATAAAACTACATGATAGAGTCTCTGACAGATAAAACTGTATGATAGAGTCTCTGACAGATAAAACTGTATGATAGAGTCTCTGACAGATAAAACTACATGATAGAGTCTCTGACAGATAAAACTACATGATAGAGTCTCTGACAGATAAAACTGTATGATAGAGTCTCTGACAGATAAAACTGTATGATAGAGTCTCTGACAGATAAAACTACATGATAGAGTCTCTGACAGATAAAACTGTATGATAGAGTCTCTGACAGATAAAACTGTATGATAGAGTCTCTGACAGATAAAACTGTATGATAGAGTCTCTGACAGATAAAACTACATGATAGAGTCTCTGACAGATAAAACTGTATGATAGAGTCTCTGACAGATAAAACTACATGATAGAGTCTCTGACAGATAAAACTACATGATAGAGTCTCTGACAGATAAAACTACATGATAGAGTCTCTGACAGATAAAACTGTATGATAGAGTCTCTGACAGATAAAACTACATGATAGAGTCTCTGACAGATAAAACTACATGATAGAGTCTCTGACAGATAAAACTACATGATAGAGTCTCTGACAGATAAAACTGTATGATAGAGTCTCTGACAGATAAAACTACATGATAGAGTCTCTGACAGATAAAACTGTATGATAGAGTCTCTGACAGATAAAACTGTATGATAGAGTCTCTGACAGATAAAACTGTATGATAGAGTCTCTGACAGATAAAACTACATGATAGAGTCTCTGACAGATAAAACTGTATGATAGAGTCTCTGACAGATAAAACTGTATGATAGAGTCTCTGACAGATAAAACTGTATGATAGAGTCTCTGACAGATAAAACTACATGATAGAGTCTCTGACAGATAAAACTGTATGATAGAGTCTCTGACAGATAAAACTGTATGATAGAGTCTCTGACAGATAAAACTACATGATAGAGTCTCTGACAGATAAAACTACATGATAGAGTCTCTGACAGATAAAACTACATGATAGAGTCTCTGACAGATAAAACTGTATGATAGAGTCTCTGACAGATAAAACTACATGATAGAGTCTCTGACAGATAAAACTACATGATAGAGTCTCTGACAGATAAAACTACATGATAGGGTCTCTGACAGATAAAACTACATGATAGAGTCTCTGACAGATAAAACTGTATGATAGAGTCTCTGACAGATAAAACTACATGATAGAGTCTCTGACAGATAAAACTGTATGATAGAGTCTCTGACAGATAAAACTGTATGATAGAGTCTCTGACAGATAAAACTGTATGATAGAGTCTCTGACAGATAAAACTACATGATAGAGTCTCTGACAGATAAAACTGTATGATAGAGTCTCTGACAGATAAAACTGTATGATAGAGTCTCTGACAGATAAAACTGTATGATAGAGTCTCTGACAGATAAAACTACATGATAGAGTCTCTGACAGATAAAACTGTATGATAGAGTCTCTGACAGATAAAACTGTATGATAGAGTCTCTGACAGATAAAACTACATGATAGAGTCTCTGACAGATAAAACTACATGATAGAGTCTCTGACAGATAAAACTGTATGATAGAGTCTCTGACAGATAAAACTGTATGATAGAGTCTCTGACAGATAAAACTACATGATAGAGTCTCTGACAGATAAAACTGTATGATAGAGTCTCTGACAGATAAAACTGTATGATAGAGTCTCTGACAGATAAAACTGTATGATAGAGTCTCTGACAGATAAAACTACATGATAGAGTCTCTGACAGATAAAACTGTATGATAGAGTCTCTGACAGATAAAACTGTATGATAGAGTCTCTGACAGATAAAACTGTATGATAGAGTCTCTGACAGATAAAACTACATGATAGAGTCTCTGACAGATAAAACTGTATGATAGAGTCTCTGACAGATAAAACTGTATGATAGAGTCTCTGACAGATAAAACTACATGATAGAGTCTCTGACAGATAAAACTACATGATAGAGTCTCTGACAGATAAAACTGTATGATAGAGTCTCTGACAGATAAAACTGTATGATAGAGTCTCTGACAGATAAAACTACATGATAGTGTCTCTGACAGATAAAACTGTATGATAGAGTCTCTGACAGATAAAACTGTATGATAGAGTCTCTGACAGATAAAACTGTATGATAGAGTCTCTGACAGATAAAACTACATGATAGAGTCTCTGACAGATAAAACTGTATGATAGAGTCTCTGACAGATAAAACTACATGATAGAGTCTCTGACAGATAAAACTACATGATAGAGTCTCTGACAGATAAAGCTACATGATAGAGTCTCTGACAGATAAAACTGTATGATAGAGTCTCTGACAGATAAAACTACATGATAGAGTCTCTGACAGATAAAACTACATGATAGAGTCTCTGACAGATAAAACTACATGATAGAGTCTCTGACAGATAAAACTGTATGATAGAGTCTCTGACAGATAAAACTACATGATAGAGTCTCTGACAGATAAAACTACATGATAGAGTCTCTGACAGATAAAACTACATGATAGAGTCTCTGACAGATAAAACTACATGATAGAGTCTCTGACAGATAAAACTGTATGATAGAGTCTCTGACAGATAAAACTACATGATAGAGTCTCTGACAGATAAAACTACATGATAGAGTCTCTGACAGATAAAACTACATGATAGGGTCTCTGACAGATAAAACTACATGATAGAGTCTCTGACAGATAAAACTGTATGATAGAGTCTCTGACAGATAAAACTGTATGATAGAGTCTCTGACAGATAAAACTGTATGATAGAGTCTCTGACAGATAAAACTACATGATAGAGTCTCTGACAGATAAAACTGTATGATAGAGTCTCTGACAGATAAAACTGTATGATAGAGTCTCTGACAGATAAAACTGTATGATAGAGTCTCTGACAGATAAAACTACATGATAGAGTCTCTGACAGATAAAACTGTATGATAGAGTCTCTGACAGATAAAACTGTATGATAGAGTCTCTGACAGATAAAACTGTATGATAGAGTCTCTGACAGATAAAACTACATGATAGAGTCTCTGACAGATAAAACTGTATGATAGAGTCTCTGACAGATAAAACTGTATGATAGAGTCTCTGACAGATAAAACTGTATGATAGAGTCTCTGACAGATAAAACTACATGATAGAGTCTCTGACAGATAAAACTGTATGATAGAGTCTCTGACAGATAAAACTGTATGATAGAGTCTCTGACAGATAAAACTGTATGATAGAGTCTCTGACAGATAAAACTACATGATAGAGTCTCTGACATCAAGAACTACATGATAGAGTCTCTGACATCAAGAACTACATGATAGAGTCTCTGACATCAAGAACTACATGATAGAGTCTCTGACATCAAGAACTACATGATAGAGTCTCTGACATCAAGAACTACATGATAGAGTCTCTGACATCAAGAACTACATGATAGAGTCTCTGACATCAAGAACTACATGATAGAGTCTCTGACATCAAGAACTACATGATAGAGTCTCTGACATCAAGAACTACATGATAGAGTCTCTGACATCAAGAACTACATGATAGAGTCTCTGACATCAAGAACTACATGATAGAGTCTCTGACATCAAGAACTACATGATAGAGTCTCTGACATCAAGAACTACATGATAGAGTCTCTGACATCAAGAACTACATGATAGAGTCTCTGACAGATAAAACTACATGATAGAGTCTCTGACATCAAGAACTACATGATAGAGTCTCTGACAGATAAAACTGTATGATAGAGTCTCTGACAGATAAAACTGTATGATAGAGTCTCTGACATCAAGAACTACATGATAGAGTCTCTGACATCAAGAACTACATGATAGAGTCTCTGACATCAAGAACTACATGATAGAGTCTCTGACATCAAGAACTACATGATAGAGTCTCTGACAGATAAAACTACATGATAGAGTCTCTGACATCAAGAACTACATGATAGAGTCTCTGACAGATAAAACTGTATGATAGAGTCTCTGACAGATAAAACTGTATGATAGAGTCTCTGACATCAAGAACTACATGATAGAGTCTCTGACATCAAGAACTACATGATAGAGTCTCTGACAGATAAAACTACATGATAGAGTCTCTGACAGATAAAACTACATGATAGAGTCTCTGACATCAAGAACTACATGATAGAGTCTCTGACATCAAGAACTACATGATAGAGTCTCTGACAGATAAAACTGCATGATAGAGTCTCTGACAGATAAAACTACATGATAGAGTCTCTGACATCAAGAACTACATGATAGAGTCTCTGACATCAAGAACTACATGATAGGGTCTCTGACAGATACAACTACATGATAGAGTCTCTGACAGATAAAACTACATGATAGAGTCTCTGACAGATAAAACTACATGATAGAGTCTCTGACATCAAGAACTACATGATAGAGTCTCTGACATCAAGAACTACATGATAGAGTCTCTGACAGATAAAACTACATGATAGAGTCTCTGACATCAAGAACTACATGATAGAGTCTCTGACAGATAAAACTACATGATAGAGTCTCTGACAGATAAAACTACATGATAGAGTCTCTGACAGATAAAACTACATGATAGAGTCTCTGACATCAAGAACTACATGATAGAGTCTCTGACATCAAGAACTACATGATAGAGTCTCTGACAGATAAAACTACATGATAGAGTCTCTGACATCAAGAACTACATGATAGAGTCTCTGACATCAAGAACTACATGATAGGGTCTCTGACATCAAGAACTACATGATAGAGTCTCTGACATCAAGAACTACATGATAGAGTCTCTGACATCAAGAACTACATGATAGAGTCTCTGACATCAAGAACTACATGATAGAGTCTCTGACATCAAGAACTACATGATAGAGTCTCTGACATCAAGAACTACATGATAGAGTCTCTGACATCAAGAACTACATGATAGAGTCTCTGACATCAAGAACTACATGATAGAGTCTCTGACATCAAGAACTACATGATAGAGTCTCTGACATCAAGAACTACATGATAGAGTCTCTGACATCAAGAACTACATGATAGAGTCTCTGACATCAAGAACTACATGATAGAGTCTCTGACATCAAGAACTACATGATAGAGTCTCTGACATCAAGAACTACATGATAGAGTCTCTGACATCAAGAACTACATGATAGAGTCTCTGACATCAAGAACTACATGATAGAGTCTCTGACATCAAGAACTACATGATAGAGTCTCTGACATCAAGAACTACATGATAGAGTCTCTGACATCAAGAACTACATGATAGAGTCTCTGACATCAAGAACTACATGATAGAGTCTCTGACATCAAGAACTACATGATAGAGTCTCTGACATCAAGAACTACATGATAGAGTCTCTGACATCAAGAACTACATGATAGAGTCTCTGACATCAAGAACTACATGATAGAGTCTCTGACATCAAGAACTACATGATAGAGTCTCTGACATCAAGAACTACATGATAGAGTCTCTGACATCAAGAACTACATGATAGAGTCTCTGACATCAAGAACTACATGATAGAGTCTCTGACATCAAGAACTACATGATAGAGTCTCTGACATCAAGAACTACATGATAGAGTCTCTGACATCAAGAACTACATGATAGGGTCTCTGACATCAAGAACTACATGATAGAGTCTCTGACATCAAGAACTACATGATAGAGTCTCTGACATCAAGAACTACATGATAGAGTCTCTGACATCAAGAACTACATGATAGAGTCTCTGACATCAAGAACTACATGATAGGGTCTCTGACATCAAGAACTACATGATAGAGTCTCTGACATCAAGAACTACATGATAGAGTCTCTGACATCAAGAACTACATGATAGAGTCTCTGACATCAAGAACTACATGATAGAGTCTCTGACATCAAGAACTACATGATAGAGTCTCTGACATCAAGAACTACATGATAGAGTCTCTGACATCAAGAACTACATGATAGGGTCTCTGACATCAAGAACTACATGATAGAGTCTCTGACAGATAAAACTGTAAAAATGTTTGTAGTATTTTACTCACCTAAATACTGTTTCTGTTCTTTTTTTCTCACCATGCTTTGGACTTTGTTTACAAGTTGTTGGTTTCTTATATAGCCGAGAGAATTTGTGCAATGTGGAATTGCTATTTTGTAATGGATAAAATGTATACTGTACAAGGGTGCATCCAGCAGGGATCAGGTGTATCCCCTCCCAACCTAGAATTTTCAATGTATATGCTGAAAGTGGTAAGAAAAAAGACATTGAATTGGTTTGACTTAGTCCGGACCTCCTTAAACTTCCACCTCCCCCCACCGCCGCTTGAGACACTTCTGGAACTGACCCAGCTGTCTGCAGTAGAAAAATTAAAACTAAAAGTGTCTGTAATATCTTGTAGTTCACAATTGTCACATTAATCAACTATCATTTTTATTGTCATAAATCAATAAAATGTTATCTTCTACTATTACATATGAAACTTTCTATTTATCTTAATTCTCAACAGTCAACAGTAAATGTCACTCTCTTTGCTTTATGTATGCTATAATTTTACATTTGATGACTACAAATAATGTTGTTTCCCAGTTCATGACCAACTTGTTCCACATGAAATCATTGTGATTTCTTTAAAATAAATTGTGTGTTTTATGATCCTATGCAATTTGATACACTGAATCACAATCAACAATATCAACTTTCAAAAGTGACATGGTCACACCTGTAAAATATAAATAAATATTAACAAGTTATAGAGAAAGCAAATAATAATGATCTTTTCCCGAAATAATTGATCATGAACTTGTAAAAAAAGGTTTGATCAAATGCAATTTAAAAATTATCTTTGCACATACATTTTTGTATATGTTTGGTGGCAATTACATTATGTTTGCTGCATGTATAATAAATGTTCTGTCATACCAAACAAGTTTGCACACAATAATGATGTAATGAAAAAAAATTGTAATTAATTAAACATAGCATATCACAGATATGTACAGTCATGTTACATTGTATATACACCAGAATGTTAATACATGTACATACTGCAATGTTATGTCACAGATATGTACAGTCATGTTACATTGTATATACACCAGAATGTTAATACATGTACATACTGCAATGTTATGTCACAGATATGTACAGTCATGTTACATTGTATATACACCAGAATGTTAATACATGTACATACTGCAATGTTATGTCACAGATATGTACAGTCATGTTACATTGTATATACACCAGAATGTTAATACATGTACATACTGTAATGTTATGTTACAGATATGTACAGTCATGTTACATTGTATATACACCAGAATGTTAATACATGTACATACTGTAATGTTATGTTACAGATATTTACAGTCATGTTACATTGTATATACACCAGAATGTTAATACATGTACATACTGCAATGTTATGTTACAGATATGTACAGTCATGTTACATTGGATATACACCAGAATGTTAATACATGTACATACTGCAATGTTATGTTACAGATATGTACAGTCATGTTACATTGTATATACACCAGAATGTTAATACATGTACATACTGCAATGTATGCATTACACATATATTTTGTAAAGCTTCCCTGATAGCACTGAAAGATGATAATATATGTTTGATAACAAAATTGTTTCAAAAATGTTGCATGGAATTTCATGTTAAAATAGACATATGTATTTATACAAAATACACTGGGACTTAATAAAAAATGTATAAACGTTATCTCAGTTTTCATGAAGAAAATTTCCTTAAAAGAAAAAAGAAAAAAAGAAATCGTACATTTCACTAAAATATACTCTTTTCTAAAAATATCAAAGAATATCAGAACAGTATTAAGCAATCCCGATATTTCCGAACAGCCATAATTACGTATAGATTAGTAAACCTTTCAAATGAATCTAAGTTATTACATGATGTTTATATATATAGTAAAAATGTTGTTAATGAAGGCAAACAATCATGATTTTATTTACCTAAAAAATGTTAAAGTTTATTGGTATTCAGGATAAATTTAGATTTGTTTATAAATTTCACAAATTTACAAAAACTTATAAAAAAAACTGTTACATGAAAAATATGTAAAAAAATTGGTATATAAAGAAAAATTGTTTTTTGGATGGTAAATTAACCACTTATTTCAAACTAAAGTACAATTTTGGTTTTGAGAGATACCTTTCATATACTAAAAATGTTGAATATAGGAGATCTATATGTAAATTACGTATTTCAGCCCATAAATTAAATATAGAAGTTGGGCGTTATAATAAGACTCCTAGAAATGAACGTTTCTGCAAAAAATGTAAAACCGGTGAGATAGAAGATGAAATGCATTTTTACTTTTATGCAATCATTTTGAAACTGATAGGAAAAATATTTTAGATTTAGTGGCGGGTGAAGTTAAAAATTTCCATACACTCAGTTGTGAGAACAAATTTTTTTTTTAAATGAATAATGAAAATATCTCAATACTAAATGCAATGGGCAAATTTATCAAAGATAATTTGTATTAATGACAGCAACCTAGCAACAAATACAACATGGTTATTGTTTATTACTTGTTTATTACTTTTAATGTGTTGTGATAAATATGCCATTGTGTAGCTATACTCTATATAATTATGATTCTTTCTTTGTATGTTTGTACTTATAATGCCCTTATGGGGCCCATGATTTGGAAATGAAATATCTCGTATCTTGTATCTTGTATCATAGTCTCTGATTGGATAAAGTAAGTTATTAAATGTTGGGAGAATTTGATAACTTAATATTTATGCTTGCTGTTTTCGCCGTTTTCGGATAAAAACAAATTCGTAAATTATGTTCTATCTCTTATTCATTTATAGAAACGGAGCTCTATATATTTAGTTCGTGTAAATTTTCTGTGCGATTTTTGTTCATCTTATTGTTTCAAATTTAACCCCATTTGACCTGCTTGAAAACGATATTTCTTTTGAGACTACAACTATATCTTAGAAGAAGTTATGTTACTTACCGTACATGGTTGACACCCAAAGCCAGAGTACATCAATGTTAGACAACTATTTAATCAATTGATGGACCAATATGTCGGTAAATTGCATTTTGTGTTTCGAATTTGTGAAATACCCCTAGCCAAGCCATTACACACCGTTCAATAACTGTTTCCGCTCTATCCTGATTGCAAAGTCAGAAAATATGGCCCGAATATACAATGATCTCTACGAGCTCTTGTTACTTATCCATTGAAACTTTAGCGATATATCTTTAGAGGAAGGTCCAGATTATTGATATCTTGCTGAACATCTTTCACGGAAAATCGGCAAGTGTGTATACACACACTGTTTTGTAAACTTTTATAATTAACGTTCAAATTTCCACTCTTTTAATATCATATTCAACATAATTTGTAAAATTGAAGTGTTGCCGCAAATTTTAAGCCATACATGAAGAATATTGGGCCAGAGATAGCTGTGTGGTTGGTAATTGTCAATTGATGTCAAACTCCCACACATGACACACACTCGTGAATATTCATAGATATTATACGTTATTTATATCACACTCGGATATTCCTTTTTTGAAATTAGAAAGTTTGGAATCTGTAATTTTGTTAACTTGTACAACTTTTGCAACATACCGATTAAATTCTTCGGTATTTATGCTGAAAGAAATTATGTAACAGAATGCGTAGAATGCGTAAGCGAGGGAGGAAGGGATATGCGTTAAAAGCGTATAAGAAGGGGAAAGGGATATGCGTTAAAAGCGTATAAGAAGGGGAAAGGGGTATGCGTAAAAAGCGTAAAAGAATGGAAAGGTATTAATTGAATTTTCAAAAAAATATAGACTCAGAGGATTTTTTTTAAAAACTATTTTTTAAAGTATTTTCAATAGATTTCAAAGTGGAACGACAGAACAATTAGGAGATATCTGTATCATGTTTTAAGCTTTGCGGACGTAAATCGTAGGTTTAACTGTCACAAATTGAGCTTACTTAGCGATTTATCTTCCCTATTGATTACTTCCCGTTTATTTCTAGTGTTGTTATCCTAGACATTGTTAGATAAGCATATTGTGTTTTACAGTGTTTTGCTTTGTTTGTGTTTCCATTTTTGTGATTGATGAAGATACACTAAGATACACTAAGATACACTAAGATTCACTAAGATACACTAAGATACACTAAGATACACTAAGATTAACTAAGATACACTAAGATACACTAAGATTCACTAAGATACACTAAGATACACTAAGATACACTAAGATACACTAAGATACACTAAGATACACTAAGATTCACTAAGATACACTAAGATACACTAAGATACACTAAGATTAACTAAGATACACTAAGATACACTAAGATACACTAAGATTCACTAAGATACACTAAGATACACTAAGATACACTAAGATACACTAAGATACACTAAGATTCACTAAGATACACTAAGATACACTAAGATACACTAAGATACACTAAGATACACTAAGATACACTAAGATTCACTAAGATACACTAAGATACACTAAGATACACTAAGATACACTAAGATACACTAAGATACACTAAGATTCACTAAGATACACTAAGATACACTAAGATACACTAAGATTCACTAAGATACACTAAGATACACTAAGATACACTAAGATACACTAAGATACACTAAGATACACTAAGATACACTAAGATTCACTAAGATACACTAAGATACACTAAGATACACTAAGATTCACTAAGATACACTAAGATACACTAAGATTCACTAAGATACACTAAGATACACTAAGATACACTAAGATACACTAAGATTCACTAAGATACACTAAGATTCACTAAGATACACTAAGATTCACTAAGATACACTAAGATACACTAAGATACACTAAGATACACTAAGATACACTAAGATACACTAAGATTCACTAAGATACACTAAGATACACTAAGATACACTAAGATTCACTAAGATTAACTAAGATACACTAAGATACACTAAGATACACTAAGATTCACTAAGATTCACTAAGATACACTAAGATTCACTAAGATACACTAAGATTCACTAAGGTACACTAAGATACACTAAGATACACTAAGATTCACTAAGATACACTAAGATACACTAAGATACACTAAGATACACTAAGATTCACTAAGATACACTAAGATTCAGCTACCTGTTAAATACATTATTATTTCACCTATTAGTAACTTCAATACTACTTAATGTATTTCATATACTCAGCTAAAGCATGTGTGAAGATGTCATCAGGAAGGATATATTTTCACGTTATTCATCGATAAATTCCAAACCCAGACCTCACTCCGGACGGGATATATATTTTTTATATAGTAGGTCCGAATCTGGATTTTATGTACTAGATCCTGGTCCGAATTTTGTATTGAATCGGATTATATATACCTGATCATGGTCCGAATTTTGTTTTGGTCCGAATTTTTTCTACTAAATACGGGTTAAAATTTTGTTCTAGACCATGGTACGATTTTTGTACTGGATTGGATTTTATGTACCTAGCCCGTGTAACTACCCACCTTCGGATCAAGATTTCAATACCCCCAAATTTTCCTTCTAGTTCAGTTAACTTAAAATCCCTTATTAAGTAACTGTAATTGCGTGTACATTTTCATATATTGCGATAGTTATTACATTCAGACAATTGTACATCTTAATCAATTTCAAGACGATTATGTATTTACGCGATGTACCTAACCATATGTGTCATCTTAATCCATGACATACCACTAAGCGATGTACCTGATGATATGTGTCATCTTAATCCATGGCATAGCACTAATTGATGTAACTGACCATATGTATCATTTTAATCCATGACATACACTAATTGATGTAACTGACCATATGTATCATATTAATTTATGACATACCACTAAGCGAGGTACCTCACCATATGTGGCATCTTAATCCATGACATATTACTAAGCGATACCCTTGACCATATGTGTCATCTTAATCCATGACATACCACTAAACGATACCCTTGACCATATGTGTCATCTTAATCCATGACATACCACTAAGTGATATACCTGACCATATGTGTCATCTTAATTCATGACATATTACTAAGCAATGTACCTGACCATGTGTATCATCTTAAGTCATGACATATCACTAAGCAATGTACCTGACCATGTGTATCATCTTAGTCATGACGTACCACTAAGCGATGTACCTGACCATATGTGTCATCTTAATCCATGACGTACCACTAAGCGATGTACCTGACCATTATGTGTCATCTTAATCCATGATATATCACTAAGTAATGTACCTGACCATATGTGTCATCTTAATCCATGACATACCACTAAGCGATGTACCTGACTATATGTGTCATCTTAATTCATGACATATTACTAAGCGATGTACCTGACCATGTGTATCATCTTAATTCATGACATATTACTAAGCGATGTACCTGACCATGTGTATCATCTTAATTCATGACATATCACTAAACAATGTACCTGACCATATGTGTCATCTTAGTCCATGACGTACCACTAAGCGATGTACCTGACCATTATGTGTCATCTTAATCCATGATATATCACTAAGTAATGTACCTGACCATATGTGTCATCTTAATCCATGACGTACCACTAAGCGATGTACCTGACCATTATGTGTCATCTTAATCCATGATATATCACTAAGTAATGTACCTGACCATATGTGTCATCTTAATCCATGACATACCACTAAGCGATGTACCTGACTATATGTGTCATCTTAATTCATGACATATTACTAAGCGATGTACCTGACCATGTGTATCATCTTAATTCATGACATATTACTAAGCGATGTACCTGACCATGTGTATCATCTTAATTCATGACATATCTCTAAACAATGTACCTGACTATATGTGTCATCTTAGTCCATGACATACTACTAAGCGATGTACCTGACCATGTGTATCATCTTAGTCCATGACATATCACTAAACAATGTACCTGATTATATGTGTCATCTTAGTCCATGACATACTACTAAGCGATGTACCTGACCATATGTGTCATCTTAATCCATGATATATCACTAAGTAATGTTACTGACCATATGTGTCAACTTAATCCATGAGGAACCACTAAGCGATGTACCTGACCATATGTGTCATCTTAATCCATGACATACCACTGAGCAATGTACCTGACCAAATGTGTCATCTTAATCCATAACATACCACTAAGCGATGTACCTGACCATATGTGTCATCTTAATCCATGATATATCACTAAGTAATGTTACTGACCATATGTGTCAACTTAATCCATGAGGAACCACTAAGCGATGTACCTGACCATATGTGTCATCTTAATCCATGACATACCACTGAGCAATGTACCTGACCAAATGTGTCATCTTAATCCATAACATACCACTAAGCGATGTACCTGACCATATGTGTCATCTTAATCCATGATATATCACTAAGTAATGTACCTGACCATATGTGTCATCTTAATCCATGACATACCACTAAGCGATGTACCTGACCATATATGTCATCTTAATCCATGATATATCACTAAGTAATGTACCTGACCATATGTGTCATCTTAGTCCATGACATACCACTAAGCGATGTACCTGACCATATGTGTCATCTTAATCCATGATATATTACTAAGTAATGTACCTGACCATATGTGTGATCTTATTACTAAGCGATGTACCTGACCATATGTATGTCATCTTAATCCATGACATACCACTAAGCGATGTACCTGACCATATGTATCATCTTAATCCATGACATACCACTAAACGATGTACCTGACCATATGTGTCATCTTAATCCATGACATACTACTAAGCGGTGTACCTGACCATATGTGTCATCTTAATCCATGACATACCACTAAGTGATACACCTGACCATATGTGTCATCTTAATCCATGACATACCACTAAGCGATGTACCTGACCATATGTGTCATCTTAATCCATGACATAACACTAAGCGATGTACCTGACCATATATGTGTCATCTTATTACTAAGCGATGTACCTGACCATATGTGTGTCATCTTAATCCATGACATACCACTAAGCGATGTACCTGACCATATGTATCATCTTAATCCATGACATACCACTAAGTGATACACCTGACCATATGTGTCATCTTAATCCATGACATACCACTAAACGATGTACCTGACCATATGTGTCATCTTAATCCATGACATACTACTAAGCGGTGTACCTGACCATATGTGTCATCTTAATCCATGACATACCACTAAGTGATACACCTGACCATATGTGTCATCTTAGTCCATGACATACAACTAAGCGATGTACCTGACCATATATGTGTCATCTTAATCCATGACATACCACTAAGTGATATACCTGACCATATGTGTCATCTTAATCCATGACATACTACTAAGCGGTGTACCTGACCATATGTGTCATCTTAATCCATGACATACCACTAAACGATGTACCTGACCATATGTGTGATCTTAATCCATGACATACCACTAAACGATGTACCTGACCATATATGTGTCATCTTAATCCATGACATGCCACTAAGTGATATACCTGACCATATGTGTCATCTTAATTCATGACATATCACTAAGCAATGTACCTGACCATATGTATCATCTTAGTCCATGACGTACCACTAAGCGATGTACCTGACCAAATGTGTCATCTTAATCCATGACATACCACTAAGCCATACCCTTCACCATATGTGTCATCTTAATCCATGACATACCACTAAGTGATATACCTGACCATATGTGTCATCTTAATTCATGACATATTACTAAGCGATGTACCTGACCATGTGTATCATCTTAATTCATGACATATCACTAAGCAATGTACCTGACCATGTGTATCATCTTAATCCATGACGTACCACTAAGCGATGTACCTGACTATATGTGTCATCTTAATTCATGACATATTACTAAGCGATGTACCTGACCATGTGTATCATCTTAATTTTAAGACATACTACTAAGCGATGTATCTGACCATATGTGTCATCTTAATCCATGATATATCACTAAGCGATGTACCTGACCATGTGTGTCATATTAATCCATGACATACCACTAAGCGATGTATCTGAACATATGTATCATATTAATTTATGACATACCACTAAGCGAGGTACCTGACCATATCTGTCATCTTAATTCATAACATATCACTAAGCGATGCACATGCCCATATGTGTCATATTAATCCATGACATACCACTAATTGATGTAACTGACCATATGTATCATATTAATTTATGACATACCACTAAGCGAGGTACCTCACCATATGTGGCATCTTAATCCATGACATATTACTAAGCGATACCCTTGACCATATGTGTCATCTTAATCCCTGACATACCACTAAACGATACACTTGACCATATGTGTCATCGTAATTCATGACATACCACTAAATGATGTACAATGTACCTGACAGTATGTGTCATATTAATCCATGACATACCAATAAGCGATTTACCTGACCATATGTGTCATCTTAATCCATGACATACCACTAAGCGATACCCTTGACCATATGTGTCATCTTAATCCATGACATACCACTAAACGATACCCTTGACCATATGTGTCATCTTAATCCATGACATACCACTAAGTGATATACCTGACCATATGTGTCATCTTAATTCATGACATATTACTAAGAGATGTACCTGACCATGTGTATCATCTTAAGTCATGACATAATACTAAGCAATATACCTGACCATGTGTATCATCTTAGTCATGACGTACCACTAAGCGATGTACCTGACCATATGTGTCATTTTAGTTCATGACATATCACTAAGTAATGTACCTCACCATATGTGTCATCTTAATCCATGACATACCACAAAGCGATGTACCTGACTATATGTGTCATCTTAATTCATAACATATTACTGAGCGATGTACCTGACCATGTGTATCATCTTAATTCATGACATATCACTAAACAATGTACCTGACCATATGTGTCATCTTAGTCCATGACGTACCACTAAGCGATGTACCTGACCATATGTGTCATTTTAGTTCATGACATATTACTAAGCGATGTACCTGACCATGTGTATCATCTTAATTCATGACATATTACTAAGCGATGTACCTGACCATGTGTATCATCTTAATTCATGACATACCACTAAACAATGTACCTGACTATATGTGTCATCTTAGTCCATGACATACTACTAAGCGATGTACCTGACCATATGTGTCATCTTAATCCATGATATATCACTAAGTAATGTTACTGACCATATGTGTCAACTTAATCCATGAGGAATCACTAAGCGATGTACCTGACCATATGTGTCATCTTAATCCATGACATACCACTGAGCAATGTACCTGACCAAATGTGTCATCTTAATCCATAACATACCACTAAGCGATGTACCTGACCATATGTGTCATTTTAATCCATGATATATCACTAAGTAATGTACCTGACCATATGTGTCATCTTAATCCATGACATACTACTAAGCGATGTACCTGACCATATGTGTCATCTTAATACATGACATACCACTAAACGATGTACCTGACCATATGTGTGATCTTAATCCATGACATACCACTAAACGATGTACCTGACCATATGTGTGTCATCTTAATCCATGACATACCACTAAGCGATGTACCTGACCATATGTATCATCTTAATCCATGACATACCACTAAACGATGTACCTGACCATATGTGTCATCGTAATCCATGACATACTACTAAGCGGTGTACCTGACCATATGTGTCATCTTAATCCATGACATACCACTAAGTGATATACCTGACCATATGTGTCATCTGAATTCATGACATATCACTAAGCAATGTACCTGACCATATGTATCATCTTAGTCCATGACGCACCACTAAGCGATGTACCTGACCAAATGTGTCATCTTAATCCATGACATACAACTAAACGATCTACCTGACCATATGTGTCATCTTAGTTCATGACATACCACTAAGCGATGTACCTGACTATATGTGTCATCTTAATTCATGACATATTACTAAGCGATATACCTGACCATGTGTATCATCTTAATTCATGACATATCACTAAGCAATGTACCTGACCATGTGTATCATCTTGGTCCATGACGTACCACTAAGCGATGTACCTGACCATATGTGTCATCTTAATCCATCACGTACCACTAAGCTATGCACCTGACCATATGTGACATCTTATTCCATGATATATCACTAAGTAATGTACATGACCATATGTGTCATCTTAATCCATGACATACCACTAAACGATGTACCTGACTATATGTGTCATCTTAATTCATGACATATTACTAAGCGATGTACCTGACCATGTGTATCATCTTAATTTTATGACATATTACTAAGCGATGTACCTGACCATGTGTATCATCTTAATTCATGACATATCACTAAGCGATGTATCTGACCATATGTGTCATCTTAATCCATGATATATCACTAAGCGATGTACCTGACCATGTGTGTCATTTTAATCCATGACATACCACTAAGCGATGTACCTGACCATATGTGTCAACTTAATACATAACATACTACTAAGCGATATACCTGACCATGTGTGTCATCTTAATCCATGACATACCACTAAGTAATGTACCTGACCATATGTGTCATCTTAATCCATGATATATCTCTAAGTAATGTACCTGACCATACGTGTCATCTTAATCCATGACATACCACTAAGTGATGTACCTGACCATATGTGTCATCTTAATCCATGACATACCACTACACGAGGTACCTGACCATATGTGTCATCTTAATCCATGACATACCACTAAACGATACCCTTGACCATATGTGTGACATCTTAATCCATGACATACCACTAAGCGATGTACCTGACCATATGTATCATCTTAGTCCATGACGTACCACTAAGCGATGTACCTGACTATATGTGTCATCTTAATTAATGACATATTACTAAGCGATGTACTTGACCATATATGTGTCATCTTAATCCATGACATACCACTAAGTGATATACCTGACCATATGTGTCATCTTAATTCATGACATATCACTAAGCAATGTACCTGACCATATGTATCATCTTAGTCCATGACGTACCATTAAGCGATGTACCTGACCAAATCTGTCATCTTAATCCATAACATACCACTAAGCCATACCCTTCACCATATGTGTCATCTTAATCCATGACATACCACTAAGTGATATACCTGACCATATGTGTCATCTTAGTACATGACATATTACTAAGCGATGTACCTGACCATGTGTATCATCTTAATTCATGACATATCACTAAGCAATGTACCTGACCATGTGTATCATCTTAGTCCATGACGTACCACTAAGCGATGTACCTGACCATATGTGTCATCTTAATCCATCACGTACCACTAAGCTATGTACCTGACCATATGTGTCATTTTAATCCATGATATATCACTAAGTAATGTACCTGACCATATGTGTCATCTTAATCCATGACATACTACTAAGCGATGTACCTGACCATATGTGTCATCTTAATACATGACATACCACTAAACGATGTACCTGACCATATGTGTGATCTTAATCCATGACATACCACTAAGCGATGTACCTGACCATATGTGTGTCATCTTAATCCATGACATACCACTAAGCGATGTACCTGACCATATGTATCATCTTAATCCATGACATACCACTAAACGATGTACCTGACCATATGTGTCATCGTAATCCATGACATACTACTAAGCGGTGTACCTGACCATATGTGTCATCTTAATCCATGACATACCACTAAGTGATATACCTGACCATATGTGTCATCTGAATTCATGACATATCACTAAGCAATGTACCTGACCATATGTATCATCTTAGTCCATGACGCACCACTAAGCGATGTACCTGACCAAATGTGTCATCTTAATCCATGACATACAACTAAACGATCTACCTGACCATATGTGTCATCTTAGTTCATGACATACCACTAAGCGATGTACCTGACTATATGTGTCATCTTAATTCATGACATATTACTAAGCGATATACCTGACCATGTGTATCATCTTAATTCATGACATATCACTAAGCAATGTACCTGACCATGTGTATCATCTTGGTCCATGACGTACCACTAAGCGATGTACCTGACCATATGTGTCATCTTAATCCATCACGTACCACTAAGCTATGCACCTGACCATATGTGACATCTTATTCCATGATATATCACTAAGTAATGTACATGACCATATGTGTCATCTTAATCCATGACATACCACTAAACGATGTACCTGACTATATGTGTCATCTTAATTCATGACATATTACTAAGCGATGTACCTGACCATGTGTATCATCTTAATTTTATGACATATTACTAAGCGATGTACCTGACCATGTGTATCATCTTAATTCATGACATATCACTAAGCGATGTATCTGACCATATGTGTCATCTTAATCCATGATATATCACTAAGCGATGTACCTGACCATGTGTGTCATTTTAATCCATGACATACCACTAAGCGATGTACCTGACCATATGTGTCAACTTAATACATAACATACTACTAAGCGATATACCTGACCATGTGTGTCATCTTAATCCATGACATACCACTAAGTAATGTACCTGACCATATGTGTCATCTTAATCCATGATATATCTCTAAGTAATGTACCTGACCATACGTGTCATCTTAATCCATGACATACCACTAAGTGATGTACCTGACCATATGTGTCATCTTAATCCATGACATACCACTACACGAGGTACCTGACCATATGTGTCATCTTAATCCATGACATACCACTAAACGATACCCTTGACCATATGTGTGACATCTTAATCCATGACATACCACTAAGCGATGTACCTGACCATATGTATCATCTTAGTCCATGACGTACCACTAAGCGATGTACCTGACTATATGTGTCATCTTAATTAATGACATATTACTAAGCGATGTACTTGACCATATATGTGTCATCTTAATCCATGACATACCACTAAGTGATATACCTGACCATATGTGTCATCTTAATTCATGACATATCACTAAGCAATGTACCTGACCATATGTATTATCTTAGTCCATGACATACCATTAAGCGATGTACCTGACCAAATCTGTCATCTTAATCCATAACATACCACTAAGCCATACCCTTCACCATATGTGTCATCTTAATCCATGACATACCACTAAGTGATATACCTGACCATATGTGTCATCTTAGTTCATGACATATTACTAAGCGATGTACCTGACCATGTGTATCATCTTAATTCATGACATATCACTAAGCAATGTACCTGACCATGTGTATCATCTTAGTCCATGACGTACCACTAAGCGATGTACCTGACCATATGTGTCATCTTAATCCATCACGTACCACTAAACTATGTACCTGACCATATGTGACATCTTAATCCATGATATATCACCAAGTAATGTACAAGACCATATGTGTCATTTTAATCCATGACATACCACTAAGCGATGTACCTGACTATATGTGTCATCTTAATCCATGACGTACCACTAAGCGATGTACCTGACTATATGTGTCATCTTAATTCATGACATACCACCAAGTAATGTACCTGACCATATGTGTCATCTTAATCCATGACATACCACTAAGTGATGTACCTGACTATATGTGTCATCTTAATCCATGACGTACCACTAAGCGATGTACCTGACTATATATGTCATCTTAATTCATGACATATTACTAAGAGATGTACCTGACCATGAGTATCATCTTAATTTTATGACATATTACTAAGCGATGTACCTGACCATGTGTATCATCTTAATTCATGACATATCACTAAGCAATGTACCTGACCATATGTGTCATCTTAGTCCATGATATATCACTAAGCGATGTACCTGACCATGTGTGTCATTTTAATCCATGATATATCACTAAGCCATGTACCTGACCATATGTGTCATCTTAATACATGACATACCACTAAGCGATATACCTGACCATGTGTGTCATCTTAATCCATGATATATCACTAACTAAAGTACCTGACCATACGTGTCATCTTAATCCATGACATACCACTAAGTGATGTACCTGACCATATGTGTCATCTTAATCAATGACATACCACTAAGCGATGTATCTGACCATATGTGTCATCTTAATCCATGATATATCACTAAGCGATGTACCTGACCATGTGTGTCATTTTAATCCATGACATACCACTAAGCGATGTACCTGACCATGTGTGTCATCTTAATCCATGATATATCACTAAGCCATGTACCTGACCATATGTGTCATCTTAATACATGACATACCACTAAGCGATATACCTGACCATGTGTGTCATCTTAATCCATGATATATCACTAAGTAAAGTACCTGACCATACGTGTCATCTTAATCCATGACATACCACTAAGTGATGTACCTGACCATATGTGTCATCTTAATCAATGACATACCACTAAGCGATGTACCTGACCATATGTGTCATCTTAATCCATGACATACAACTAAGTAATGTACCTGACCATATGTGTCATCTTAATCCATGACATACCACTAAACGATGTACCTGACCATATGTCTCATCTTAATCCATGATATATCACTAAGTAATGTACCTGACCATATGTGTCATCTTAATCCATGACATACCACTAAACGATGTACCTGACCATATGTGTCATCTTAATCCATGATATATCACTAAGTAGTGTACCTGACCATATGTGTCATCTTAATCCATGACATACTACTAAATGATGTACCTGACCATATGTGTCATCTTAATCCATGACATATCACTAAGCGATGTACCTGACCATATGTGTGATCTTAATCAATGATATACCACTAAACGATGTACCTGACCATATGTGTGTTATCTTAATCCATGACATACCACTAAGCGATGTACCTGACCATATGTATCATCTTAATCCATGACATACCACTAAACGATGTACCTGACCATATGTGTCATCTTAATCCATGACATACTTCTAAGCGATGTACCTGACCATATGTGTCATCTTAATCCATGCCATACTACTAAGTGATGTACCTGACCATATGTGTCATCTTAATCCATGATATATCACTAAGTATTGTACCTGACCATATGTGTCATATTAATCCATGACGTACCACTAAGTGATATACCTGACCATATGTGTCATCTTACTTCATGACATATTACTAAGCGATGTACCTGACCATGTGTATCATCTTAATTCATGACATATCACTAAACAATGCACCTGACCATATGTATCATCTTAATCCATGATATATTACTAAGTAATGTACATGACCATATGTGTCATATTAATCCATGACATACCACTAAGTGATACCCTTGACCATATGTGTCATCTTAATCCATGACATACCACTAAGTGATATACCTGACCATATGTGTCATCTTAATTCATGACATATTACTAAGTGATGTACCTGACCTTGTGTATCATCTTAATTCATGACATATCACTAAAAAATGTACCTGATCATGTATATCATCTTAGTCCATGACGTACCACTAAGCGATGTACCTGTATTTGTCATCTTAATCCATGACGTACCACTAAGCGATGTACCTGACCATATGTGTCATCTTAATCCATGATATATCACTAAGTAATGTACCTGACCATATGTGTCATCTTAATCCATGACATACCACTAAGCGATATACCTGACTATATGTGTCATCTTAATTCATGACATATTACTAACCGATGTACCTGACCATGTGTATCATGTTAATTCATGACATATCACTGAACAATGTACCTGACCATATGTGTCATCTTAGTCCATGACGTACCACTAAGCGATGTACCTGACCATATGTGTCATCTTAATTCATGACATAATACTAAGCGATGCACCTGACCATGTGTATTATCTTAATTCATGACATATCACTAAACAATGTACCTGACTATATGTGTCATCTTAGTCCATGACATACTACCAAGCGATGTACCTGACCATATGTGTCACCTTAATCCATGATATATCACTAAGTAATGTACCTCACCATATGTGTCAACTTAATCCATGACATACCACTAAGCGATGTACCTGACCATATATGTCATCTTAATCCATGATATATCACTAAGTAATGTACCTGACCATATGTGTCATCTTAATACATGACATACCACTAAGCGATGTACCTGACCATATGTGTCATCTTAATCCATGACAAACAACTAAACGATGTACCTGACCATATGTTTGATCTTAATCCATGACATACCACTAAAAGATGTACCTGACCATATGTGTGTCATGTTAATCCATGACATACTACTAAGCGATGTACCTGACCATATGTATCATCTTAATCCATGACATATCACTAAACAATGTACCTGACCATATGTGTCATCTTAGTCCATGACATACTACTAAGCGATGTACCTGACCATATGTGTCATCTTAATCCATGACATACCACTAAGTGATACACCTGACCATATGTGTCATCTTAATCCATGACATACCACTAAACGATGTACCTGACCATATGTGTCATCTTAATCCATGACATACTTCTAAGCGATGTACCTGACCATATGTGTCATCTTAATCCATGACATACCACTAAGTGATACACCTGACCATATGTGTCATCTTAATCCATGACATATCACTAAACGATGTACCGGACCATATGTGTCATCTTAATTCATGACATACCACTAATCGATGTACCTGATCATATGTGTGTCATCTTAATCCATGACATACCACTAAGTGATGTACCTGACCATATATGTCATCTTAATCCATGACATACCACTGAGTGATATACCTTACCATATGTGTCATCTTAATTCATGACATATTACTAAGCGATGTTCCTGACAATGTGTATCATCTTAATTCATGACATATTACTAAGCGATGTACCTGACCATGTGTATCATCTTAATTCATGACATATCACTAAACAATGTACCTGGCCATATGTTTCATCTTAGTCCATGACGTACCACTAAGCGATGTACCTGACTATATGTGTCATCTTAGTCCATGACATACTACTAAGCGATGTACCTGACCATATGTGTCATCTTAATCCATGATATATCACAAAGTAATGTTACTGACCATATGTGTCAACTTAATCCATGACGTACCACTAAGCGATGTACCTGACCATATGTGTCATCTTAATCCATGACATACCACTAAACGATGTACCTGACCATATGTGTCATCTTAATCTATGATATATCACTAAGTAATGTACCTGACCATATGTGTCATCTTAATCCATGACATACCACTAAGCGATGCACATGACAATATGTGTCATCTTAATCCATGACATACCACTAAACGATGTACCTGACCATATGTGTGATCTTAATCCATGACATACCACTAAACGATGTACCCGACCATATGTGTGTCATCTTAATCCATGACATACCACTAATCGGTGTACCTGACCATATGTGTGTCATCTTAATCCATGACATACCACTAAGCGATGTACCTGACCATATGTGTCATCTTAGTTCATTACATACCACTAAACGATGTACCTGACCATATGTGTGATCTTAATCCATGACATACCACTAAACGATGTACTTGACCATATATGTGTCATCTTAATCCATGACATACCACTAAGTGATATACCTGACCATATGTGTCATCTTAGTTCATGACATATCACTAGGCAATGTACCTGACCATATGTATCATCTTAGTCCATGACGTACCACTAAGCGATGTACCTGACCAAATGTGTCATCTTAATCCATGACATATCACTAAGCCATACCCTTCACCATATGTGTCATATTAATCCATGACATACCACTAAGTGATATACCTGACCATATGTGTCATCTTAATCCATGATATATCACTAAGTAATGTACATGACCATATGTGTCATCTTAATACATGACATACCACTAAGCGATATACCTGACCATGTGTGTCATCTTAATCCATGATATATCACTAAGTAAAGTACCTGACCATACGTGTCATCTTAATCCATGACATACCACTAAGTGATGTACCTGACCATATGTGTCATCTTAATCAATGACATACCACTAAGCGATGTACCTGACCATATGTGTCATCTTAATCCATGACATACAACTAAGTAATGTACCTGACCATATGTGTCATCTTAATCCATGACATACCACTAAACGATGTACCTGACCATATGTCTCATCTTAATCCATGATATATCACTAAGTAATGTACCTGACCATATGTGTCATCTTAATCCATGACATACCACTAAACGATGTACCTGACCATATGTGTCATCTTTTATCCATGATATATCACTAAGTAGTGTACCTGACCATATGTGTCATCTTAATCCATGACATACTACTAAATGATGTACCTGACCATATGTGTCATCTTAATCCATGACATATCACTAAGCGATGTACCTGACCATATGTGTGATCTTAATCAATGATATACCACTAAACGATGTACCTGACCATATGTGTGTTATCTTAATCCATGACATACCACTAAGCGATGTACCTGACCATATGTATCATCTTAATCCATGACATACCACTAAGCGATGTACCTGACCATATGTGTCATCTTAATCCATGACATACTTCTAAGCGATGTACCTGACAATATGTGTCATCTTAATCCATGCCATACTACTAAGTGATGTACCTGACCATATGTGTCATCTTAATCCATGATATATCACTAAGTATTGTACCTGACCATATGTGTCATATTAATCCATGACGTACCACTAAGTGATATACCTGACCATATGTGTCATCTTACTTCATGACATATTACTAAGCGATGTACCTGACCATGTGTATCATCTTAATTCATGACATATCACTAAACAATGCACCTGACCATATGTATCATCTTAATCCATGATATATTACTAAGTAATGTACATGACCATATGTGTCATATTAATCCATGACATACCACTAAGTGATATACCTGACCATATGTGTCATCTTAATTCATGACATATTACTAAGCGATGTACCTGACCATGTGTATCATCTTAATTCATGACATATCACTAAACAATGTACCTGACCATATGTGTCATCTTAATTCATGACATATTACTAAGCGATGTACCTGACCATGTGGATCATCTTAATTCATGACATATCACTAAGCAATGTACCTGACCACATGTGTCATCTTAATCCATGATATATCACTAAGTAATGTACCTGACCACATGTGTCATCTTAATCCATGACATACCACTAAGCGATACCCTTGACCATATGTGTCATCTTAATCCATGACATACCACTAAGTGATATACCTGACCATATGTGTCATCTTAATTCATGACATATTACTAAGTGATGTACCTGACCTTGTGTATCATCTTAATTCATGACATATCACTAAAAAATGTACCTGATCATGTATATCATCTTAGTCCATGACGTACCACTAAGCGATGTACCTGTATGTGTC
Organism: Bathymodiolus brooksi; assembly: GCA_963680875.1. Classification (NCBI taxonomy): domain Eukaryota; kingdom Metazoa; phylum Mollusca; class Bivalvia; order Mytilida; family Modiolidae; genus Bathymodiolus; species Bathymodiolus brooksi. The sequence goes on from OY804582.1 coordinate 10,502,800, forward strand.
ATCTTAATCCATGACGTACCACTAAGCGATGTACCTGACCATATGTGTCATCTTAATCCATGATATATCACTAAGTAATGTACCTGACCATATGTGTCATCTTAATCCATGACATACCACTAAGCGATATACCTGACTATATGTGTCATCTTAATTCATGACATATTACTAACCGATGTACCTGACCATGTGTATCATGTTAATTCATGACATATCACTGAACAATGTACCTGACCATATGTGTCATCTTAGTCCATGACGTACCACTAAGCGATGTACCTGACCATATGTGTCATCTTAATTCATGACATAATACTAAGCGATGCACCTGACCATGTGTATTATCTTAATTCATGACATATCACTAAACAATGTACCTGACTATATGTGTCATCTTAGTCCATGACATACTACCAAGCGATGTACCTGACCATATGTGGCACCTTAATCCATGATATATCACTAAGTAATGTACCTCACCATATGTGTCAACTTAATCCATGACACACCACTAAGCGATGTACCTGACCATATGTGTCATCTTAATCCATGACATACCACTAAGCGATGTACCTGACCATATATGTCATCTTAATCCATGATATATCACTAAGTAATGTACCTGACCATATGTGTCATCTTAATACATGACATACCACTAAGCGATGTACCTGACCATATGTGTCATCTTAATCCATGACATACAACTAAACGATGTACCTGACCATATGTTTGATCTTAATCCATGACATACCACTAAAAGATGTACCTGACCATATGTGTGTCATGTTAATCCATGACATACTACTAAGCGATGTACCTGACCATATGTATCATCTTAATCCATGACATATCACTAAACGATGTACCTGACCATATGTGTCATCTTAGTCCATGACATACTACTAAGCGATGTACCTGACCATATGTGTCATCTTAATCCATGACATACCACTAAGTGATACACCTGACCATATGTGTCATCTTAATCCATGACATACCACTAAGCGATGTACCTGACCATATGTGTCATCTTAATCCACGACATACTTCTATGCGATGTACCTGACCATATGTGTCATCTTAATCCATGACATACCACTAAGTGATACACCTGACCATATGTGTCATCTTAATCCATGACATACCACTAAACGATGTACCGGACCATATGTGTCATCTTAATTCATGACATACCACTAATCGATGTACCTGACCATATGTGTGTCATCTTAATCCATGACATACCACTAAGTGATGTACCTGACCATATATGTCATCTTAATCCATGACATACCACTGAGTGATATACCTGACCATATGTGTCATCTTAATTCATGACATATTACTAAGCGATGTTCCTGACAATGTGTATCATCTTAATTCATGACATATTACTAAGCGATGTACCTGACCATGTGTATCATCTTAATTCATGACATATCAATAAACAATGTACCTGGCCATATGTGTCATCTTAGTCCATGACGTACCACTAAGCGATGTACCTAACTATATGTGTCATCTTAGTCCATGACATACTACTAAGCGATGTACCTGACCATATGTGTCATCTTAATCCATGATATATCACTAAGTAATGTTACTGACCATATGTGTCAACTTAATCCATGACGTACCACTAAGCGATGTACCTGACCATATGTGTCATCTTAATCCATGACATACCACTAAGCGATGTACCTGACCATATGTGTCATCTTAATCTATGATATATCACTAAGTAATGTACCTGACCATATGTGTCATCTTAATCCATGACATACTACAAAGCGATGTACCTGACCATATGTGTCATCTTAATACATGACATACCACTAAGCGATGCACATGACAATATGTGTTATCTTAATCCATGACATACCACTAAACGATGTACCTGACCATATGTTTGATCTTAATCCATGACATACCACTAAACGATGTACCCGACCATATGTGTGTCATCTTAATCCATGACATACCACTAATCGGTATACCTGACCATATGTGTGTCATCTTAATCCATGACATACCACTAAGCGATGTACCTGACCATATGTGTCATCTTAGTTCATTACATACCACTAAACGATGTACCTGACCATATGTGTGATCTTAATCCATGACATACCACTAAACGATGTACTTGACCATATATGTGTCATCTTAATCCATGACATACCACTAAGTGATATACCTGACCATATGTGTCATCTTAGTTCATGACATATCACTAGGCAATGTACCTGACCATATGTATCATCTTAGTCCATGACGTACCACTAAGCGATGTACCTGACCAAATGTGTCATCTTAATCCATGACATATCACTAAGCCATACCCTTCACCATATGTGTCATATTAATCCATGACATACCACTAAGCGATGTACCTGACCATATGTGTCATCTTAGTTCATTACATACCACTAAACGATGTACCTGACCATATGTGTGATCTTAATCCATGACATACCACTAAACGATGTACTTGACCATATATGTGTCATCTTAATCCATGACATACCACTAAGTGATATACCTGACCATATGTGTCATCTTAGTTCATGACATATCACTAGGCAATGTACCTGACCATATGTATCATCTTAGTCCATGACGTACCACTAAGTGATATACCTGACCATATGTGTCATCTTAATTCATGACATATTACTAAGCGATGTACCTGACCATGTGTATCATCTTAATTCATGACATATCACTAAGCAATTTACCTGACCATGTGTATCATCTTAGTCCATGACGTACCACTAAGCGATGTACCTGACCATATGTGTCATCTTAATCCATCACGTACCACTAAGCTATGTACCTGACCATATGTGTCATCTTAATCCATGATATATCACTAAGTAATGTACATGACCATATGTGTCATCTTAATCCATGACATACCACTAAGCGATGTACCTGACTATATGTGTCATCTTAATTCATGACATATTACCAAGCGATGTACCTGACCATATGTATCATCTTAATTCATGACATATCACTAAACAATGTACCTGACCATATGTGTCATCTTAGTCCAAGACGTACCACTAAGCAATGTACCTGACTATATGTGTCATTTTAATTAATGGCATATTACTAAGCGATGTACATGACCATGTGTATCATCTTAATTTTATGACATATTACTAAGCGATGTACCTGACCATGTGTATCATCTTAATTCATGACATATCACTAAACAATGTACCTGACCATATGTGTCATCTTAGTCCATGACATACTACTAAGCGATGTATCTGACCATGTGTGTCATCTTAATCCATGACATACCACTAAGTAATGTACCTGACCATATGTGTCATCTTAATCCATGACATACCACTAAGCGATGTACCTGACCATATGTGTCATCTTAATCCATGATATATCACTAAGTAATGTACCTGACCATACGTGTCATCTTAATCCATGACATACCACTAAGTGATGTACCTGACCATATGTGTCATCTTAATACATGACATACCACTAAGCGATGTACCTGACCATATGTGTCATCTTAATCCATGACATACCACTAAGTAATGTACCTGACCATATGTGTCATCTTAATCCATGACATACCACTAAATGATGTACCTGACCATATATGTGTCATCTTAATCCATGACATACCACTAAGTGATATACCTGACCATATGTGTCATCTTAATCCATGACATACCACTAAACGATGTACCTGACCATATGTGTCATCTTAATCCATGATATATCACTAAGTAGTGTAGCTGACCATATGTGTCATCTTAATCCATGACATACTACTAAGTGATGTACCTGACCATATGTGTCATCTTAATCCATGACATATCACTAAACGATGTACCTGACCATATGTGTGATCTTAATCCATGACATACCACTAAACGATGTACCTGAACATATGTGTGTCATCTTAATCCATGACATATCACTAAGCGATGCACCTGACCATATGTGTCATCTTAATCTATGACATATCACTAAATGATGTACCTGACCATATGTGTGATCTTAATCCATGACATACCACTAAACGATGTAACTGACCATATGTGTGTCATCTTAATCCATGACATACTACTAAACGATGTACCTGACCATATGTGTCATCTTAATCCATGATATATCACTAAGTAGTGTACCTGACCATATGTGTCATCTTAATCCATGATATATCACTAAGTAATGTACCTGACCATATGTGTCATCTTAATCCATCACATACCACTAAGCGATGTACCTGACTATATGTGTCATCTTAATTCATGACATATTACTAAGCGATGTACGTGACAATGTGTATCATCTTAATTCTTGACATATCACTGGACAATGTACCTGTCCATATGTGTCATCTTAGTCCATGACGTACCACTAAGCGATGTACCTGACCATATGTGTCATCTTAATCCATGACATACCACTAAGCTATGTACCTGACTATATGTGTCATCTTAATTCATGACATATTACTAAGCGATGCACCTGACCATGTGCATTATCTTAATTCATGACATATCACTAAACAATGTACCTGACTATATGTGTCATCTTAGTCCATGACATACTACCAAGCGATGTACCTGACCATATGTGTCATCTTAATCCATGATATATCACTAAGTAATGTACCTGACCATATGTGTCATCTTAATCTATGATATATCACTAAGTAATGTACCTGACCATATGTGTCATCTTAATCCATGACATACTACAAAGCGATGTACCTGACCATATGTGTCATCTTAATACATGACATACCACTAAGCGATGCACATGACAATATGTGTCATCTTAATCCATGACATACCACTAAACGATGTACCTGACCATATGTTTGATCTTAATCCATGACATACCACTAAACGATGTACCCGACCATATGTGTGTCATCTTAATCCATGACATACCACTAATCGGTGTACCTGACCATATGTGTGTCATCTTAATCCATGACATACCACTAAGCGATGTACCTGACCATATGTGTCATCTTAGTTCATTACATACCACTAAACGATGTACCTGACCATATGTGTGATCTTAATCCATGACATACCACTAAACGATGTACTTGACCATATATGTGTCATCTTAATCCATGACATACCACTAAGTGATATACCTGACCATATGTGTCATCTTAGTTCATGACATATCACTAGGCAATGTACCTGACCATATGTATCATCTTAGTCCATGACGTACCACTAAGCGATGTACCTGACCAAATGTGTCATCTTAATCCATGACATATCACTAAGCCATACCCTTCACCATATGTGTCATATTAATCCATGACATACCACTAAGCGATGTACCTGACCATATGTGTCATCTTAGTTCATTACATACCACTAAACGATGTACCTGACCATATATGTGTCATCTTAATCCATGACATACCACTAAGTGATATACCTGACCATATGTGTCATCTTAGTTCATGACATATCACTAGGCAATGTACCTGACCATATTTATCATCTTAGTCCATGACGTACCACTAAGTGATATACCTGACCATATGTGTCATCTTAATTCATGACATATTACTAAGCGATGTACCTGACCATGTGTATCATCTTAATTCATGACATATCACTAAGCAATTTACCTGACCATGTGTATCATCTTAGTCCATGACGTACCACTAAGCGATGTACCTGACCATATGTGTCATCTTAATCCATCACGTACCACTAAGCTATGTACCTGACCATATGTGTCATCTTAATCCATGATATATCACTAAGTAATGTACATGACCATATGTGTCATCTTAATCCATGACATACCACTAAGCGATGTACCTGACTATATGTGTCATCTTAATTCATGACATATTACTAAGCGATGTACCTGACCATATGTATCATCTTAATTCATGACATATCACTAAACAATGTACCTGACCATATGTGTCATCTTAGTCCAAGACGTACCACTAAGCAATGTACCTGACTATATGTGTCATCTTAATTAATGGCATATTACTAAGCGATGTACATGACCATGTGTATCATCTTAATTTTATGACATATTACTAAGCAATGTACCTGACTATATGTGTCATCTTAATTAATGGCATATTACTAAGCGATGTACATGACCATGTGTATCATCTTAATTTTATGACATATTACTAAGCGATGTACCTGACCATGTGTATCATCTTAATTCATGACATATCACTAAACAATGTACCTGACCATATGTGTCATCTTAGTCCATGACATACTACTAAGCGATGTATCTGACCATGTGTGTCATCTTAATCCATGACATACCACTAAGTAATGTACCTGACCATATGTGTCATCTTAATCCATGACATACCACTAAGCGATGTACCTGACCATATGTGTCATCTTAATCCATGATATATCACTAAGTAATGTACCTGACCATACGTGTCATCTTAATCCATGACATACCACTAAGTGATGTACCTGACCATATGTGTCATCTTAATACATGACATACCACTAAGCGATGTACCTGACCATATGTGTCATCTTAATCCATGACATACCACTAAGTAATGTACCTGACCATATGTGTCATCTTAATCCATGACATACCACTAAATGATGTATCTGACCATATATGTGTCATCTTAATCCATGACATACCACTAAGTGATATACCTGACCATATGTGTCATCTTAATCCATGACATACCACTAAACGATGTACCTGACCATATGTGTCATCTTAATCCATGATATATCACTAAGTAGTGTAGCTGACCATATGTGTCATCTTAATCCATGACATACTACTAAGTGATGTACCTGACCATATGTGTCATCTTAATCCATGACATATCACTAAACGATGTACCTGACCATATGTGTGATCTTAATCCATGACATACCACTAAACGATGTACCTGAACATATGTGTGTCATCTTAATCCATGACATATCACTAAGCGATACACCTGACCATATGTGTCATCTTAATCTATGACATATCACTAAATGATGTACCTGACCATATGTGTGATCTTAATCCATGACATACCACTAAACGATGTAACTGACCATATGTGTGTCATCTTAATCCATGACATACTACTAAACGATGTACCTGACCATATGTGTCATCTTAATCCATGATATATCACTAAGTAGTGTACCTGACCATATGTGTCATCTTAATCCATGATATATCACTAAGTAATGTACCTGACCATATGTGTCATCTTAATCCATCACATACCACTAAGCGATGTACCTGACTATATGTGTCATCTTAATTCATGACATATTACTAAGCGATGTACGTGACAATGTGTATCATCTTAATTCTTGACATATCACTGGACAATGTACCTGACCATATGTGTCATCTTAGTCCATGACGTACCACTAAGCGATGTACCTGACCATATGTGTCATCTTAATCCATGACATACCACTAAGCTATGTACCTGACTATATGTGTCATCTTAATTCATGACATATTACTAAGCGATGCACCTGACCATGTGCATTATCTTAATTCATGACATATCACTAAACAATGTACCTGACTATATGTGTCATCTTAGTCCATGACATACTACCAAGCGATGTACCTGACCATATGTGTCATCTTAATCCATGATATATCACTAAGTAATGTACCTGACCATATGTGTCAACTTAATCCATGACGCACCACTAAGCGATGTACCTGACCATTTGTGTCATCTTAATACATGACATACCACTAAGCGATGTACCTGACCATATATGTCATCTTAATCCATGACATACAACTAAACGATGTACCTGACCATATGTTTGATCTTAATCCATGACATACCACTAAACGATGTACCTGACCATATGTGTGTCATGTTAATCAATGACATACTACTAAGCGATGTACCTGACCATATGTATCATCTTAATCCATGACATATCACTAAACAATGTCCCTGACCATAGGTGTCATCTTAGTCCATGACATACTACTAAGCGATGTACCTGACCATATGTGTCATCTTAATCCATGACATACCACTAAGTGATACACCTGACAATATGTGTCATCTTAATCCATGACATACCAGTAAACGATGTACCTGACCATATGTGTCATCTTAATCCATGACATACTACTAAGCGATGTACTTGACCATATGTGTCATCTTAAACCATGACATACCACTAAGTGATACACCTGACCATATGTGTCATCTTAATCCATGACATACCACTAAACGATGTACCGGACCATATGTGTCATCTTAATTCATGACATACCACTAATCGATGTACCTGACCATATGTGTGTCATCTTAATCCATGACATACCACTAAGTGATGTACCTGACCATATATGTCATCTTAATCCATGACATACCACTAAGTGATATACCTGACCATCTGTGTCATCTTAATTCATGACATACTACTAAGCGATGTACATGACCATGTGTATCATCTTAATTCATGACATATTACTAAGCGATGTACCTGACCATGTGTGTCATCTTAATTCATGACATATCACTAAACAATGTACTTGACCATATGTGTCATCTTAGTCCATGACGTACCACTAAGCTATGTACCTGACCATATGTGTCATCTTAATCCATGATATATCACTAAGTAATGTTACTGACCATATGTGTCAACTTAATACATGACGTACCACTAAGCGATGTACCTGACCATATGTGTCATCTTAATCCATGACATACCACTGAGCGATGTACCTGACCAAATGTGTCATCTTAATCCATAACATATCACTAAGCGATGTACCTGACCATATGTGTCAACTTAATCCATGATATATCACTAAGTAATGTACCTGACGATATGTGTCATCTTAATCCATGACATACTGCAAAGCGATGTACCTGACCATATGTGTCATCTTAATACATGACATACCACTAAGCGATGCACATGACAATATGCGTCATCTTAATCCATGACATACCACCAAACGATGTACCTGACCATATGTGTGATCTTAATCCATGACATACCACTAAACGATGTACCTGACCATATGTGGGTCATCTTAATCCATGACATACCACTAAGCGATGTACCTGACCATATATGTGTCATCTTAATCCATGACATAACACTAAGCGATGTACCTGACTATATGTGTCATCTTAATTCATGACATATCACAAAGCAATGTACCTGACCATATGTATCATCTTAGTCCATGACGTACCACTAAGCGATGTACCTGACCAAATGTGTCATCTTAATCCATGACATACCACTAAGCCATACCCTTCACCATATGTGTCATATTAATCCATGACATACCATTAAGTGATATACCTGACCATATGTGTCATCTTAATTCATGACATATTACTAAGCGATGTACCTGACCATGTGTATCATCTTAATTCATGACATATCACTAAGCAATGTACCTGACCATGTGTATCATCTTAGTCCATGACGTACCACTAAGCGATGTACCTGACCAAATGTGTCATCTTAATCCATCACGTACCACTAAGCTATGTACCTGACCATATGTGTCATCTTAATCCATGATATATTACTAAGTAATGTACATGACCATATGTGTCATCTTAATCCATGACATACCACTAAGCTATGTACCTGACTATATGTGTCATCTTAATTCATGACATATTACTAAACGATGTACCTGACCATGTGTATCATCTTAATCCATGACATATCACTGAACAATGTACCTGACCATATGTGTCATCTTAGTCCATGACATACCACTAAGCGATGTACCTGACTATATGTGTCATCTTAATTAATGACATATTACTAAGCGATGTACATGACCATGTGTATCATCTTAATTTTATGACATATTACTAAGCGATGTACCTGACCATATGTGTCATCGTAATTAATGACATATTACTAAGCGATGTACATGACCATGTGTATCATCTTAATTCATGACATATTACTAAGCGATGTACCTGACCATGTGTATCATCTTAATTCATGACAAATCACTAAGCAATGTACCTGACCAAATGTGTCATCTTAGTCCATGACGTACCACTAAGCGATGTACCTGACCATATGTGTCATCTTAATCTATGATATATCACTAAGCGATGTACCTGACCATGTGTGTCATTTTAATCCATGATATACCACTTAGCGATGTACCTGACCATGTGTGTCATCTTAATCCATGATATATCACTAAGCGATGTACCTGACCATATGTTTCATCTTAATACATGACATACCACTAAGCGATATACCTAACCATGTGTGTCATCTTAATCCATGACATACCACTAAGTAATGTACCTGACCATATGTGTCATCTTAATCCATGACATACCACTAAGCGATGTACCTGACCATATGTGTCATCTTAATCCATGATATATCACTAAGTAATGTACCTGACCATACGTGTCATCTTAATCCATGACATACCACTAAGTGATGTACCTGACCATATGTGTCATCTTAATACATGACATACCACTAAGCGATGTACCTGACCATATGTTTGATCTTAATCCATGACATACCACTAAACGATGTACCTGACCATATGTGTGTCATGTTAATCAATGACATACTACTAAGCGATGTACCTGACCATATGTATCATCTTAATCCATGACATATCACTAAACAATGTTCCTGACCATATGTGTCATCTTAGTCCATGACATACTACTAAGCGATGTACCTGACCATATGTGTCATCTTAATCCATGACATACCACTAAGTGATACACCTGACAATATGTGTCATCTTAATCCATGACATACCAGTAAACGATGTACCTGACCATATGTGTCATCTTAATCCATGACATACTACTAAGCGATGTACCTGACCATATGTGTCATCTTAATCCATAACATACCACTAAGTGATACACCTGACCATATGTGCCATCTTAATCCATGACATACCACTAAACGATGTACCGGACCATATGTGTCATCTTAATTCATGACATACCACTAATCGATGTACCTGACCATATGTGTGTCATCTTAATCCATGACATACCACTAAGTGATGTACCTGACCATATATGTCATCTTAATCCATGACATACCACTAAGTGATATACCTGACCATCTGTGTCATCTTAATTCATGACATATTACTAAGCGATGTACCTGACCATGTGTATCATCTTAATTCATGACATATTACTAAGCGATGTACCTGACCATGTGTGTCATCTTAATTCATGACATATCACTAAACAATGTACTTGACCATATGTGTCATCTTAGTCCATGACATACTACCAAGCGATGTACCTGACCATATGTGTCATCTTAGTCCATGACATACTACTAAGCGATGTACCTGACCATATGTGTCATCTTAATCCATGATATATCACTAAGTAATGTTACTGACCATATGTGTCAACTTAACACATGACGTACCACTAAGCGATGTACCTGACCATATGTGTCATCTTAATCCATGACATACCACTGAGCGATGTACCTGACCAAATGTGTCATCTTAATCCATAACATATCACTAAGCGTTGTATCTGACCATATGTGTCAACTTAATCCATGATATATCACTAAGTAATGTACCTGACCATATGTGTCATCTTAATCCATGACATACTACAAAGCGATGTACCTGACCATATGTGTCATCTTAATACATGACATACCACTAAGCGATGCACATGACAATATGTGTCATCTTAATCCATGACATACCACCAAACGATGTACCTGACCATATGTGTGATCTTAATCCATGACATACCACTAAACGATGTACCTGACCATATGTGTGTCATCTTAATCCATGACATACCACTAAGCGATGTACCTGACCATATGTATCATCTTAATCCATGACATACCACTAAACGATGTACCTGACCATATGTGTCATCTTAATCCATGACATACTACTAAGCGGTGTACCTGACCATATGTGTCATCTTAATCCATGACATACCACTAAGTGATACACCTGACCATATGTGTCATCTTAGTCCATGACATACCACTAAACGATGTACCTGACCATATATGTGATCTTAAACCATGACATACCACTAAACGATGTACCTCACCATATATGTATCATCTTAATTCATGACATATCACAAAGCAATGTACCTGACCATATGTATCATCTTAGTCCATGACGTACCACTAAGCGATGTACCTGACCAAATGTGTCATCTTAATCCATGACATACCACTAAGCCATACCCTTCACCATATGTGTCATATTAATCCATGACATTCCATTAAGTGATATACCTGACCATATGTGTCATCTTAATTCATGACATATTACTAAGCGATGTACCTGACCATGTGTATCATCTTAATTCATGACATATCACTAAGCAATGTACCTGATCATGTGTATCATCTTAGTCCATGACGTACCACTAAGCGATGTACCTGACCATATGTGTCATCTTAATCCATCACGTACCACTAAGCTATGTACCTGACCATATGTGTCATCTTAATCCATGATATATCACTAAGTAATGTACATGACCATATGTGTCATCTTAATCCATGACATACCACTAAGCTATGTACCTGACTATATGTGTCATCTTAATTCATGACATATTACTAAACGATGTACCTGACCATGTGTATCATCTTAATTTTATGACATATTACTAAGCGATGTACCTGACCATATGTGTCATCTTAATTAATGACATATTACTAAGCGATGTACATGACCATGTGTATCATCTTAATTCATGACATATTACTAAGCGATGTACCTGACCATGTGTATCATCTTAATCCATGACATATCACTGAACAATGTACCTGACCATATGTGTCATCTTAGTCCATGACATACCACTAAGCGATGTACCTGACTATATTTGTCATCTTAATTAATGACATATTACTAAGCGATGTACATGACCATGTGTATCATCTTAATTTTATGACATATTACTAAGCGATGTACCTGACCATATGTGTCATCTTAATTAATGACATATTACTAAGCGATGTACATGACCATGTGTATCATCTTAATTCATGACATATTACTAAGCGATGTACCTGACCATATGTATCATCTTAATCCATGACATATCACTAAACAATGTTCCTGACCATATGTGTCATCTTAGTCCATGACATACTACTAAGCGATGTACCTGACCATATGTGTCATCTTAATCCATGACATACCACTAAGTGATACACCTGACAATATGTGTCATCTTAATCCATGACATACCAGTAAACGATGTACCTGACCATATGTGTCATCTTAATCCATGACATACTACTAAGCGATGTACCTGACCATATGTGTCATCTTAATCCATGACATACCACTAAGTGATACACCTGACCATATGTGTCATCTTAATCCATGACATACTACTAAGCGATGTACCTGACCATATGTGTCATTTTAATCCATGATATATCACTAAGTAATGTACATGACCATATGTGTCATCTTAATCCATGACATACCACTAAGCTATGTACCTGACTATATGTGTCATCTTAATTCATGACATATTACTAAACGATGTACCTGACCATGTGTATCATCTTAATCCATGACATATCACTGAACAATGTACCTGACCATATGTGTCATCTTAGTCCATGACATACCACTAAGCGATGTACCTGACTATATGTGTCATCTTAATTAATGACATATTACTAAGCGATGTACATGACCATGTGTATAATCTTAATTTTATGACATATTACTAAGCGATGTACCTGACCATATGTGTCATCTTAATTAATGACATATTACTAAGCGATGTACATGACCATGTGTATCATCTTAATTCATGACATATTACTAAGCGATGTACCTGACCATGTGTATCATCTTAATTCATGACATATCACTAAACAATGTACCTGACCATATGTGTCATCTTAGTCCATGACGTACCACTAAGCGATGTACCTGACCATATGTGTCATCTTAATCTATGATATATCACTAAGCGATGTACCTGACCATGTGTGTCATTTTAATCCATGATATACCACTTAGCGATGTACCTGACCATGTGTGTCATCTTAATCCATGATATATCACTAAGCGATGTACCTGACCATATGTTTCATCTTAATACATGACATACCACTAAGCGATATACCTAACCATGTGTGTCATCTTAATCCATGACATACCACTAAGTAATGTACCTGACTATATGTGTCATCTTAATCCATGACATACCACTAAGCGATGTACCTGACCATATGTGTCATCTTAATCCATGATATATCACTAAGTAATGTACCTGACCATACGTGTCATCTTAATCCATGACATACCACTAAGTGATGTACCTGACCATATGTGTCATCTTAATACATGACATAGCACTAAGCGATGTACCTGACCATATGTGTCATCTTAATCAATGACATACCACTAAGCGATGTACCTGACCATATGTGTAATCTTAATCCATGACATACCACTAAACGATGTACCTGACCATATGTGTGTCATGTTAATCAATGACATACTACTAAGCGATGTACCTGACCATATGTATCATCTTAATCCATGACATATCACTAAACAATGTTCCTGACCATATGTGTCATATTAGTCCATGACATACTACTAAGCGATGTACCTGACCATATGTGTCATCTTAATCCATGACATACCACTAAGTGATACACCTGACAATATGTGTCATCTTAATTCATGACATACCAGTAAACGATGTACCTGACCATATGTGTCATCTTAATCCATGACATACTACTAAGCGATGTACCTGACCATATGTGTCATCTTAATCCATGACATACCACTAAGTGATACACCTGACCATATGTGCCATCTTAATCCATGACATACCACTAAACGATGTACCGGACCATATGTGTCATCTTAATTCATGACATACCACTAATCGATGTACCTGACCATATGTGTGTCATCTTAATCCATGACATACCACTAAGTGATGTACCTGACCATATATGTCATCTTAATCCATGACATACCACTAAGTGATATACCTGACCATCTGTGTCATCTTAATTCATGACATATTACTAAGCGATGTATCTGACCATGTGTAACATCTTAATTCATGACATATTACTAAGCGATGTACCTGACCATGTGTGTCATCTTAATTCATGACATATCACTAAACAATGTACTTGACCATATGTGTCATCTTAGTCCATGACATACTACCAAGCGATGTACCTGACCATATGTGTCATCTTAGTCCATGACATACTACTAAGCGATGTACCTGACCATATGTGTCATCTTAATCCATGATATATCACTAAGTAATGTTACTGACCATATTTGTCAACTTAACACATGACGTACCACTAAGCGATGTACCTGACCATATGTGTCATCTTAATCCATGACATACCACTGAGCGATGTACCTGACCAAATGTGTCATCTTAATCCATAACATATCACTAAGCGATGTATCTGACCATATGTGTCAACTTAATCCATGATATATCACTAAGTAATGTACCTGACCATATGTGTCATCTTAATCCATGACATACTACAAAGCGATGTACCTGACCATATGTGTCATCTTAATACATGACATACCACTAAGCGATGCACATGACAATATGTGTTATCTTAATCCATGACATACCACCAAACGATGTACCTGACCATATGTGTGATCTTAATCCATGACATACCTCTAAACGATGTACCTGACCATATGTGTGTCATCTTAATCCATGACATACCACTAAGCGATGTACCTGACCATATGTATCATCTTAATCCATGACATACCACTAAGCGAAGTACCTGACCATATGTGTCATCTTAATCCATGACATACTACTAAGCGGTGTACCTGAGCATATGTGTCATCTTAATCCATGACATACCACTAAGTGATACACCTGACCATATGTGTCATCTTAGTCCATGACATACCACTAAACGATGTACCTGACCATATGTGTGATCTTAATCCATGACATACCACTAAACGATGTACCTGACCATATATGTGTCATCTTAATCCATGACATACCACTAAGTGATATACCTGACCATATGTGTCATCTTAATTCATGACATATCACAAAGCAATGTACCTGACCATATGTATCATCTTAGTCCATGACGTACCACTAAGCGATGTACCTGACCAAATGTGTCATCTTAATCCATGACATACCACTAAGCCATACCCTTCACCATATGTGTCATATTAATCCATGACATTCCATTAAGTGATATACCTGACCATATGTGTCATCTTAATTCATGACATATTACTAAGCGATGTACCTGACCATGTGTATCATCTTAATTCATGACATATCACTAAGCAATGTACCTGACCATGTGTATCATCTTAGTCCATGACGTACCACTAAGCGATGTACCTGACCATATGTGTCATCTTAATCCATCACGTACCACTAAGCTATGTACCTGACCATATGTGTCATCTTAATCCATGATATATCACTAAGTAATGTACATGACCATATGTGTCATCTTAATCCATGACATACCACTAAGCTATGTACCAGACTATATGTGTCATCTTAATTCATGACATATTACTAAGCGATGTACCTGACCATGTGTATCATCTTAATTCATGACATATCACTAAACAATGTACCTGACCATATGTGTCATCTTAGTCCATGACGTACCACTAAGCGATGTACCTGACTATATGTGTCATCTTAATCTATGATATATCACTAAGCGATGTACCTGACCATGTGTGTCATTTTAATCCATGATATACCACTAAGCGATGTACCTGACCATGTGTGTCATCTTAATCCATGATATATCACTAAGCGATGTACCTGACCATATGTTTCATCTTAATCCATGACATACCACTAAGCTATGTACCTGACTATATGTGTCATCTTAATTCATGACATTTTACTAAGCGATGTACCTGACCATGTGTATCATCTTAATTCATGACATATCACTAAACAATGTACCTGACCATATGTGTCATCTTAGTCCATGACGTACCACTAAGCGATGTACCTGACTATATGTGTCATCTTAATCTATGATATATCACTAAGCGATGTACCTGACCATGTGTGTCATTTTAATCCATGATATACCACTAAGCGATGTACCTGACCATGTGTGTCATCTTAATCCATGATATATCACTAAGCGATGTACCTGACCATATGTTTCATCTTAATACATGACATACCACTAAGCGATATACCTGACCATGTGTGTCATCTTAATCCATGACATACCACTAAGTAATGTACCTGACCATATGTGTCATTTTAATCCATGATATATCACTAAGTAATGTACCTGACCATACGTGTCATCTTAATCCATGACATACCACTAAGTGATGTACCTGACCATATGTGTCATCTTAATACATGACATACCACTAAGCGATGTACCTGACCATATGTGTCATCTTAATCAATGACATACCACTAAGCCATACCCTTCACCATATGTGTCATCTTAATCCATGACATACCACTAAGTGATATACCTGACCATATGTGTCATCTTAATTTATGACATATTACTAAGCGATGTACCTGACCATGGGTATCATCTTAATTCATGACATATTACTAAGCAATGTACCTGACCATGTGTGTCATCTTAATCCATGATATACAACTAAGTAATGTACCTGACCATATGTGTCATCTTAATCCATGACATACTACTAAGCGATGTACCAGACCATATGTGTCATCTTAATCCATGATATATCACTAAGTAATGTACCTGACCATATGTGTCATCTTAATCCATGATATACCACTAAGCGATGTACATGACCATATGTTTCATCTTAATCCATGATATATCACTAAGTAATGTACCTGACCATACGTGTCATCTTAATCCATGACATACCACTAAGTGATGTACCTGACCATATGTGTCATCTTAATCCATGACATACCACTAAACGATGTACCGGACCATATGTGTCATCTTAATTGATGACATACCACTAAGCGATGTACCTGACTATATGTGTAAACTTAATTAATGACATATTACTAAGCGATGTACATGACCATGTGTATCATCTTAATTCATGACATATCACTAAGCGATGTATCTGACCATATGTGTCATCTTAATCTATGATATATCACTAAGTGATGTACCTGACCATGTGTGTCATTTTAATCCATGACATACCACTAAGCGATGTACCTGACCATGTGTGTCATTTTAATCCATGACATACCACTAAGCGATGTACCTGACCATGTGTGTCATCTTAATCCATGATATATCACTAAGCGATGTACCTGACCATATGTTTCATCTTAATACATGACATACCACTAAGCGATATACCTGACCATGTGTGTCATCTTAATCCATGACATACCACTAAGTAATGTACCCGACCATATGTGTCATTTTAATCCATGACATACCACTAAGCGATGTACATGACCATATGTGTCATCTTAATCCATGATATATCACTAAGTAATGTACCTGACCATACGTGTCATCTTAATCCATGACATACCACTAAGTGATGTACCTGACCATATGTGTCATCTTAATACATGACATACCACTAAGCGATGTACCTGACCATATGTGTCATCTTAATCCATGACATACCACTAAGTAATGTACCTGACCATATGTGTCATCTTAATCCATGACATACCACTAAACGATGTACCTGACCATATGTCTCATCTTAATCCATGATATATCACTAAGTAATGTACCTGACCATATGTGTCATCTTAGTCCATGACATACCACTAAACGATGTACCTGACCATATGTGTCATCTTAATCCATGATATACCACTAAGTAGTGTACCTGACCATATTTGTCATCTTAATCCATGACATACTACTAAGTGATGTACCTGACCATATGTGTCATCTTAATCCATGACATATCACTAAACGATGTACCTGACCATTGTGTGATCTTAATCCATGACATACCACTAAACGATATACCTGACCATATGTGTGTCATCTTAATCCATGACATATCACTAAGCGATGCACCTGACCATATGTGTCATCTTAATCCATGACATATCACTAAACGATGTACCTGACCATATGTGTCATCTTAATCCATGATATATCACTAAGTAGTGTACCTGACCATATGTGTCATCTTAATCCATGATATATCACTAAGTAATGTACCTGACCATATGTGTCATCTTAATCCATGACATACCACTAAACGATGTACCTGACTATATGTGTCATCTTAATCCATGACATACCACTAAACGATGTACCTGACTATATATGTCATCTTAATTCATGACATATTACTAAGCGATGTACCTGACAATGTGTATCATCTTAATTCTTGACATATCACTGAACAATGTACCTGACCATATGTGTCATCTTAGTTCATGACGTACCACTAAGCGATGTACCTGACTATATGTGTCATTTTAATTCATGACATATTACTAAGCGATGCACCTGACCATGTGTATTATCTTAATTCATGACATATCACTAAACAATGTACCTGACTATATGTGTCATCTTAGTCCATGACATACTACCAAGCGATGTACCTGACCATATGTGTCAACTTAATCCATGACGCACCACTAAGCGATGTACCTCACCATATGTGTCATCTTTATCCATGACATACCACTGAGCGATGTACCTGACCATATGTGTCATCTTAATCCATGACATACCACTAAGCGATGTACCTGACCATATATGTCATCTTAATCCATGATATATCACTAAGTAATGTACCTGACCATATATGTCAACTTAATCCATGACATTCTACTAAGCGATGTACATGACCATATGTGTCATCTTAATACATGACATACCACTAAGCGATGTACCTGACCATATGTGTCATCTTAATCCATGACATACAACTAAACGATGTACCTGACCATATGTTTGATCTTAATCCATGACATACCACTAAACGATGTACCTGACCATATGTGTGTCCTGTTAATCCATGACATACTACTAAGCGATGTACCTGACCATATGTATCATCTTAATCCATGACATATCACTAAACAATGTACCTGACCATATGTGTCATCTTAGTCCATGACATACTACTAAGCGATGTACCTGACCATATGTGTCATCTTAATCCATGACATACCACTAAGTGATACACCTGACCATATGTGTCATCTTAATCCATGACATACCACTAAACGATGTACCTGACCATATGTGTCATCTTAATCCATGACATACTACTAAGCGATGTACCTGACCATATGTGTCATCTTAATCCATGACATACCACTAAGTGATACACCTGACCATATGTGTCATCTTAATCCATGACATACCACTAAACGATGTACCGGACCATATGTGTCATCTTAATTCATGACATACCACTTATCGATGTACATGACCATATGTGTGTCATCTTAATCCATGACATACCACTGAGTGATATACCTGACCATATGTGTCATCTTAATTCATGATATATTACTAAGCGATGTACCTGACCATGTGTATCATCTTAATTCATGACATATTACTAAGCGATGTACCTGACCATGTGTATCATCTTAATTCATGACATTTCACTAAACAATGTACCTGACCATATGTGTCATCTTAGTCCATGACGTACCACTAAGCGATGTACCTGACTATATGTGTCATGTTAGTCCATGACATACTACTAAGCGATGTACCAGACCATATGTGTCATCTTAATCCATGATATATCACTAAGTAATGCTACTGACCATATGTGTCAACTTAATCCATGACGTACCACTAAGCGATGTACCTGACCATATGTGTCATCTTAATCCATGACATACCACTGAGCGATGTACCTGACCAAATGTGTCATCTTAATCCATAACATATCACTAAGCGATGTACCTGACCATATGTGTCATCTTAATCCATGATATATCACTAAATAATGTACCTGACCATATGTGTCATCTTAATCCATGAAATACTACAAAGCGATGTACCTGACCATATGTGTCATCTTAATACACGACATACCACTAAGCGATGCACATGACAATATGTGTCATCTTAATCCATGACATACCACCAAACGATGTACCTGACCATATGTGTGATCTTAATCCATGACATACCACTAAACGATGTACCTGACCATATGTGTGTCATCTTAATCCATGACATACCACTAAGCGATGTACCTGACCATATGTATCATCTTAATCCATGACATACCACTAAACGATGTACCTGACCATATGTGTCATCTTAATCCATGACATTTCACTAAACAATGTACCTGACCATATGTGTCATCTTAGTCCATGACGTACCACTAAGCGATGTACCTGACTATATGTGTCATGTTAGTCCATGACATACTACTAAGCGATGTACCTGACCATATGTGTCATCTTAATCCATGATATATCACTAAGTAATGCTACTGACCATATGTGTCAACTTAATCCATGACGTACCACTAAGCGATGTACCTGACCATATGTGTCATCTTAATCCATGACATACCACTGAGCGATGTACCTGACCAAATGTGTCATCTTAATCCATAACATATCACTAAGCGATGTACCTGACCATATGTGTGATCTTAATCCATGACATACCACTAAACGATGTACCTGACCATATGTGTGTCATCTTAATCCATGACATACCACTAAGCGATGTACCTGACCATACCATATGTATCATCTTAATCCATGACATACCACTAAACGATGTACCTGACCATATGTGTCATCTTAATCCATGACATACTACTAAGCGGTGTACCTGACCATATGTGTCATCTTAATACATGACATACCACTAAGTGATACACCTGACCATATGTGTCATCTTAGTCCATGACATACCACTAAACGATGTACCTGACCATATGTGTGATCTTAATCCATGACATACCACTAAGTGATATACCTGACCATATGTGTCATCTTAATTCATGACATATCACAAAGCAATGTACCTGACCATATGTATCATCTTAGTCCATGACGTACCACTAAGCGATGTACCTGACCAAATGTGTCGTCTTAATCCATGACATACCACTAAGCCATACCCTTCACCATATGTGTCATATTAATCCATGACATACCACTAAGTGATATACCTGACCATATGTGTCATATTAATTCATGACATATTACTAAGCGATGTACCTGACCATGTGTATCATCTTAATTCATGATATATCACTAAGCAATGCACCTGACCATGTGTATCATCTTAGTCCATGACGTACCACTAAGCGATGTACCTGACCATATGTGTCATCTTAATCCATCACGTACCACTAAGCTATGTACCTGACCATATGTGTCATCTTAATCCATGATATATCACTAAGTAATGTAAATGACCATATGTGTCATCTTAATCCATGACATACCACTAAGCTATGTACCTGACCATATGTGTCATCTTAATCCATGACATACCACTAAGTAATGTACCTGACCATATGTGTCATCTTAATCCATGACATACCACTAAACGATGTACCTGACCATATGTCTCATCTTAATCCATGATATATCACTAAGTAATGTAACTGACCATATGTGTCATCTTAATCCATGACATACCACTAAACGATGTACCTGACCATATGTGTCATCTTAATCCATGATATATCACTAATAAGTGTACCTGACCATATATGTCATCTTAATCCATGACATACTACTAAGTGATATACCTGACCATATGTGTAATCTTAATCCATGACATATCACTAAACGATGTACCTGACCATATGTGTGATCTTAATCCATGACATACCATTAAACGATGTACCTGACCATATGTGTGTCATATTAATCCATGACATATCACTAAGCGATGCACCTGACCATATGTGTCATCTTAATCCATGACATATCACTAAACGATGTACCTGACCATATGTGTGATCTTAATCCATGACATACCACTAAACGATGTACCTGACCATATGTGTGTCATCTTAATACATGACATACCACTAAGCGATGTACCTGACCATATGTGTCATCTTAATCCATGACATACCACTAAGTAATGTACCTGACCATATGTGTCATCTTAATCCATGACATACTACTAAGCGATGTACCTGACCATATGTGTCATCTTAATACATGACATACCACTAAGCGATGTACATGACCATATGTGTCATCTTAATCCATGACATACCACTAAGAGATATACCTGAGCATATGTGTCATCTTAATCTATGACATACCACTAAGCGATGTACCTGACCATGTGTGTCAACTTAATACATGACGTACCACTAAGTAATATACCTGACCATATGTGTCAACTTAATCCATGACGTACCACTCAACGATGCACCTGACCATATGTGTCATCTTAATCCATTACATACTACTAAGCGATGTACCTGACCATATGTGTCATATTAATACATGACATACCACTAAGCGATGTACATGACCATATGTGTCATCTTAATCCATGACATACCACTAAACGATGTACCTGACCATATGTGTCATCTTAATCCATGATATATCACTAAGTAATGTACCTGACCATATATGTCAACTTAATCCATGACGTACCACTAAGTGATACACCTGACCATATGTGTCAACTTAATCCATGACATACCACTAAGCGATGTACCTGACCATATGTGTCATCTTAATCCATGATATATCACTAAGTAATGTACCTGACCATATGTGTCATCTTAATCCATGACATACCACTAAGTAATACACCTGATCATATGTGTCATCTTAATCCATGACATACCACTAAACGATGTACCGGACCATATGTGTCAACTTAATCCATGACATACCACTAAGCGATGTACCTGACTATATGTGTCATCTTAATTCATGATATATTACTAAGCGATTTACCTGACCATGTGTATCATCTTAATTCATGACATATTACTAAGCGATATACCTGACCATGTGTATCATGTTAATTCATGACATATCACTAAACAATGTACCTGACCATATGTGTAATCTGAATCCATGACGTACCACTAAGCGATGTACCTGACTATATGTGTCATCTTAATTCATGACATATTACTAAGTGATGTACCTGACCATGTGTATCATCTTAATTCATGACATATGATTAAGCGATGTACCTGACCATGTGTATCATGTTAATTCATGACATATCACTAAACAATGTACCTGACCATATGTGTCATCTTAATCCATGACATACCACTGAGCGATGTACCTGACCATATGTGTCATCTTAATCCATGACATACCACTAAGCGATGTACCTGACCATGTATGTCATCTTAATCCATGATATATCACTAAGTAATGTACATGACCATATGTGTCATCTTAATCCATGACATACTACTAAGCGATGTACCTGACCATATGTGTCATCTTAATGCATGACATACCACTAAGCGATGTACCTGACCATATATGTCATCTTAATCCATGACATACAACTAAACGATGTACCTGACCATATGTTTGATCTTAATCCATGACATACCACTAAACGATGTACCTGACCATATGTGTGTCCTGTTAATCCATGACATACTACTAAGCGATGTACCTGACCATATTTATCATCTTAATCCATGACATATCACTAAACAATGTACCTGACCATATGTGTCATCTTAATCCATGACATACTACTAAGCGATGTACCTGACCATATGTGTCATCTTAATCCATGACATACCACTAAGTGATACACCTGACCATATGTGTCATCTTAATCCATGACATACCACTAAGCGATGTACCTGAACATATGTGTCATCTTAATACATGACATACCACTAAGCGATGTACCTGACCATATGTGTCATCTTAATCCATGACATACAACTAAACGATGTACCTGACCATATGTTTGATCTTAATCCATGACATACCACTAAACGATGTACCTGACCATATGTGTGTCCTGTTAATCCATGACATACTAGTAAGCGATGTACCTGACCATATGTATCATCTTAATCCATGACATATCACTAAACAATGTACCTGACCATATGTGTCATCTTAATCCATGACATACTACTAAGCGATGTACCTGACCATATGTGTCATCTTAATCCATGACATACCACTAAGTGATACACCTGACCATATGTGTCATCTTAATCCATGACATACCACTAAACGATGTACCTGACCATATGTGTCATCTTAATCCATGACATACTACTAAGCGATGTACCTGATCATATGTGTCATCTTAATCCATGACATACCACTAAGTGATACACCTGACCATATGTGTCATCTTAATCCATGACATACCACTAAACGATGTACCGGACCATATGTGTCATCTTAATCCATGACATACCACTAAGTGATGTACCTGACCATATATGTCATCTTAATCCATGACATACCACTAAGAGATATACCTGACCATATGCGTCATCTTAATTCATGAGATATTACTAAGCGATGTACCTGACCATGTGTATCATCTTAATTCATGACATATTACTAAGCGATGTACCTGACCATGTGTATAATCTTAATTCATGACATTTCACTAAGCAATGTACCTGACCATATGTGTCATCTTAGTCCATGACGTACCACTAAGCGATGTACCTGACTATATGTGTCATCTTAGTCCATGACATACTACTAAGCGATGTACCTTACCATATGTGTCATCTTAATCCATGATATATCACTAAGTAATGTTACTGACCATATGTGTCAACTTAATCCATGACGTACCACTAAGCGATGTACCTGACCATATGTGTCATATTAATCCATGACATACCACTGAGCGATGTACCTGACCAAATGTGTCATCTTAATCCATAACATATCACTAAGCGATGTACCTGACCATATGTGTCATCTTAATCCATGATATATCACTAAATAATGTACCTGACCATATGTGTCATCTTAATCCATGACATACTACAAAGCGATGTACCTGACCATATGTGTCATCTTAATCCATCACGTACCACTAAGCTATGTACCTGACCATATGTGTCATCTTAATCCATGATATATCACTAAGTAATGTACATGACCATATGTGTCATCTTAATCCATGACATACCACTAAGCTATGTACCTGACCATATGTGTCATCTTAATCCATGACCTACCACTAAGTAGTGTACCTGACCATATGTGTCATCTTAATCCATGACATACCACTAAACGATGTACCTGACCATATGTGTCATCTTAATCCATGATATATCACTAAGTAGTGTACCTGACCATATGTGTCATCTTAATCCATGACATACTACTAAGTGATGTATCTGACCATATGTGTCATCTTAATCCATGACATATCACTAAACGATTTACCTGACCATATGTGTGATCTTAATCCATGACTTACCACTAAACGATGTACCTGACCATATGTGTGTCATCTTAATCCATGACATATCACTAAGCGATGCACCTGACCATATGTGTCATCTTAATCCATGACATATCACTAAGCGATGTACCTAACCATATGTGTGATCTTAATCTATGACATACCACTAAACGATGTACCAGACCATATGTGTGTCATCTTAATCCATGACATACTACTAAACGATGTACCTGACCATATGTGTCATCTTAATCCATCACGTACCACTAAGCTATGTACCTGACCATATGTGTCATCTTAATCCATGATATATCAGTAAGTAATGTACCTGACCATATGTGTCATCTTAATCCATGACATACCACTAAGCTATGTACCTGACCATATGTGTCATCTTAATCCATGACATACCACTAAGTAATGTACCTAACCATATGTGTCATCTTAATCCATGACATACCACTAAACGATGTACCTGACCATATGTCTCATCTTAATCCATGATATATCACTAAGTAATGTACCTGACCATATGTGTCATCTTAATCCATGACATATCACTAAACGATGTACCTGACCATATGTGTCATCTTAATCCATGATATATCACTAAGTAGTGTACCTGACCATATGTGTCATCTTAATCCATGACATACTACTAAGTGATGTACCTGACCATATGTGTCATCTTAATCCATGACATATCACTAAACGATGTACCTGACCATATGTGTGATCTTAATCCATGACATACCACTAAACGATGTACCTGACCATATGTGTGTCATCTTAATCCATGACATATCACTAAGCGATACAGCTGACCATATGTGTCATCTTAATCCATGACATATCACTAAACGATATACCTGACCATATGTGTCATCTTAATCCATGACATACCACTAAACGATGTACCTGACCATATGTGTGTCATCTTAATCCATGACATACTACTAAGCGATGTACCTGACCATATGTGTCATCTTAATCCATGATATATCACTAAGTAGTGTACCTGACCATATGTGTCATCTTAATCCATGACATACTACTAAGTGATATACCTGACCATATGTGTCATCTTATTCCATGACATATCACTAAGCGATGCACCTGACCATATGTGTCATCTTAATCCATGACATACCACTAAGCGATGTACCTGACCATATCTGTCATCTTAATCCATAATATACCACTAAGTGATATACCTGACCATATGTGTCATCTTAATTCATGACATACCACTAAGCGATGTACCTGAACATGTATATCATCTTATTTCATGACATATCACTAAGCAATGTACCTGACCATATGTGTCATCTTAATTCAAGACATATTACTAAGCGATGTACCTGACCATGTTTATCGTCTTAATTCATGACATATCACTAAACAATGTACCTGACCATATGTGTCATCTTAATCCATGATATATCACTAAGTAATGTACCTGACCTTATGTGTCATATTAATCAATGACATACCACTAAGTGATATACCTGACCATATGTGTCATCTTAATTCATGACATATTACTAAGCGATGTACCTGACCATATGTGTCATCTTAATTCATGACATATCACTAAACAATGTACCGGACCATATGTATCATCTTAGTTTATGACGTACCACTAAGCGATGTACCTGACCATATGTGTCATCTTAATCCATGACATACCACTAAGCGATACCCTTGACCATATGTGTCATCTTAATCCATGACATACCACTAAGTGATATACCTGACCATATGTGTCATCTTAATTCATGACATATTACTAAGTGATGTACCTGACCTTGTGTATCATCTTAATTCATGACATATCACTAAACAATGTACCTGATCATGTGTAACATCTTAGTCCATGACGTACCACTAAGCGATGTACCTGTATGTGTCATCTTAATCCATGACATACCACTAAGCGATACCCTTGACCATATGTGTCATCTTAATCCATGACATATCACTAAGCTATGTACCTGACCATATGTGTCATCTTAATCTATGACATACTACTAAGGGATGTACCTGACCATATGTGTCATCTTAATCCATGACATACCACTAAGCTATGTACCTGACCATATGTGTCATCTTAATCTATGACATACTACTAAGGGATGTACCTGACCATATGTGTCATCTTAATCCATGACATACCACTAAGTGATATTCCTGACCATATGTGTCATCTTAATTCATGACATATTACTAAGCGATGTACCTGACCATGTGTATCATCTTAAATCATTGCATATCACTAAACAATGTACCTGACCATGTGTATCATCTTAATCCATCACATACCACTAAGCTATGTACCTGACCATATGTGTTATCTTAATCCATGATATATCACTAAGTAATGTACCTGACCATATGTGTCATCTTAATCCTTGACATACTACTAAGCGATGTACCAGACCATATGTGTCATCTTGATTCATGACATATTACTAAGCGATGTACCTGACAATGTGTATCATCTTAATTCATGACATATCACTGAACAATGTACCTGACCATATGTGTCATCTTAATACATGACATACCACTAAGCGATGTACCTGACCATATGTGTCATCTTAATCCATGACATACTACTAGGCGATGTACCTGACCATATGTGTCATCTTAGTCCATGACATACCACTAAGTGATACACCTGACCATATGTGTCATCTTAATCCATGACATACCACTAAACGATGTACCTGACCATATGTGTGTCATCTTAATCCATGACATATCACTAAGTAATGTACCTGACCATATGTGGCATCTTAATCCATGACGTACCACAAAGCGATGTACCTGACCATATGTGTCATCTTAATCCATGACATACCACTAAGCGATGTACCCGACCATGTGTGTCAACTTAATACATGACATATCACCAAGCGATACACCTGACCATATGTGTCATACTAATCCATGACATACCACTAATTAATGTACCTGGCCATATGTGTCAACTTAATCCATGACATATCACTAAACAATGTACCTGACCATATGTGTCATCTTAATCCATGACATACCACTAAGCTATGTACCTGACCATATGTGTCATTTTAATCTATGACATACTACTAAGGGATGTACCTGACCATATGTGTCATCTTAATCCATGACATACCACTAAGTGATATTCCTGACCATATGTGTCATCTTAATTCATGACATATTACTAAGCGATGTACCTGACCATGTGTATCATCTTAATTCATTGCATATCACTAAACAATGTACCTGACCATGTGTATCATCTTAGTCCATGACGTACCACTAAGCGATGTACCTGACCATATGTGTCATCTTAATCCATCACGTACCACTAAGCTATGTACCTGACCATATGTGTCATCTTAATCCATGATATATCACTAAGTAATGTACCTGACCATATGTGTCATCTTAATCCTTGACATACTACTAAGCGATGTACCAGACCATATGTGTCATCTTGATTCATGACATATTACTAAGCGATGTACCTGACAATGTGTATCATCTTAATTCATGACATATTACTAGGCGATGTACCTGACCATGTGTATCATCTTAATTCATTGCATATCACTAAACAATGTACCTGATCATGTGTTTCATCTTAGTCCATTACGTACCACTAAGCGATGTACCTGACCATATGTGTCATCTTAATCCATGACGTACCACTAAGCGATGTACCTGACCATATGTGTCATCTTAATCCATGATATATCACTAAGTAATGTACCTGACCATATGTGTCATCTTAATCCATGATATATCACTAAGTAATGTACCTGTCCATATGTGTCAACTTAATCCATGATGTACCACTAAGCAATGTACCTGACCATATGTGTCATCTTAATCCATGATATATCACTAAGTAATGTACCTGACCATAGGTGTCATCTTAATCCATGACATACCACTAAGCGATGTACCTGACCATGTGTGTCAACTTAATACATGACATATCACCAAGCGATACACCTGACCATATGTGTCATACTAATCCATGACATACCACTAAGTAATGTACCTGACCATATGTGTCAACTTAATCCATGACGTACCACTAAGCGATGCACCTGACCATATGTGTCATCTTAATCCATGACATACCTCTAAGTAATGTACATGACCATATGTGTCATCTTAATCCATGATATACTACTAAGCGATGTACCTGACCATATGTGTCATCTTAATCCATGACATACCACTAAGCGATGTACCTGACCATATGTGTCATCTTAATCCATGATATATCATTAAGTAATGTACCTGACCATATGTGTCATCTTAATCCATGACGTACCACAAAGCGATGTACCTGACCATATGTGTCATCTTAATCCATGACATACCACTAAGCGATGTACCTGACCATGTGTGTCAACTTAATACATGACATATCACCAAGCGATACACCTGACCATATGTGTCATACTAATCCATGACATACCACTAAGTAATGTACCTGACCATATGTGTCAACTTAATCCATGACGTACCACTAAGCGATGCACCTGACCATATGTGTCATCTTAATCCATGACATACCACTAAGTAATGTACCTGACCATATGTGTCATCTTAATCCATGACATACTACTAAGCGATGTACCTGACCATATGTGTCATCTTAATACATGACATACCACTAAGCGATGTACATGACCATATGTGTCATCTTAATCCATGACATACCACTAAACGATGTACCTGACCATATGTGTCATCTTAATCCATGATATATCACTAAGTAATGTACCTGACCATATATGTCAACTTAATCCATGACGTACCACTAAGTGATACACCTGACCATATGTGTCATCTTAATCCATGACATACCACTAAGCGATGTACATGACCATATGTGTCATCTTAATCCATGACATACCACTAAGCGATGTACCTGACCATATGTGTCATCTTAATCTATGATATATTACTAAGTAATGTACCTGACCATATGTGTCATCTTAATCCATGACGTACCACAAAGCGATGTACCTGACCATATGTGTCATCTTAATCCATGACATACCACTGAGCGATGTACCTGACCATGTATGTCAACTTAATACATGACATATCACCAAGCGATACACCTGACCATATGTGTCATACTAATCCATGACATACCACTAAGTAATGTACCTGACCATATGTGTCAATTTAATCCATGACGTACCACTAAGCGATGCACCTGATCATATGTGTCATCTTAATCCATGACATACCACTAAGTAATGTACCTGACCATATGTGTCATCTTAATCCATGACATACTACTAAGCGATGTACCTGACCATATGTGTCATCTTAATACATGACATACCACTAAGCGATGTACATGACCATATGTGTCATCTTAATCCATGACATACTACTAAACGATGTACCTGACCATATGTGTCATCTTAATCCATGATATATCACTAAGTAATGTACCTGACCATATGTGTCAACTTAATCCATGACGTACCACTAAGCGATGTACCTGACCATATGTGTCATCTTAATCCATGACATACCACTGAGTGATGTACCTGACCATATGTGTCAACTTAATCCATGACGTACCACTAAGCGATGTATCTGACCATATGTGTCATCTTAATCCATGACATACCACTGAGCGATGTACCTGACCATATGTGTCATCTTAATCCATGATGTATCACTAAGTAATGTACCTGACCATATGTGTCATCTTAATCCATGACATACTACTAAGCGATGTACCTGACCATATGTGTCATCTTAATCCATGACATACTACTAAACGATGTACCTGACCATATGTGTCATCTTAATCCATGTCATACTACTAAGCGATGTACCTGACACTGTGTGTCATCTTAATCCATGACATACCACTAAACGATGTACCTGACCATATGTGTCATCTTAATCCATGATATATCACTAAGTAATGTACCTGACCATATGTGTCATCTTAATCCATGACATACCACTAAGTAATACACCTGACCATATGTGTCATCTTAATCCATGACATACCACTAAACGATGTACCGGACCATATGTGTCATCTTAATTCATGACATACCACTAATCAATGTACCTGCCCATATGTCTCATCTTAATCCATGACATACCACTAAGTGATGTACCTGACCATATGTGTCATCTTAATTCATGACATATCACTAAACAATGTACCGGACCATATGTATCATCTTAGTTTATGACGTACCACTAAGCGATGTACCTGACCATATGTGTCATCTTAATCCATGACATACCACTAAGCGATACCCTTGACCATATGTGTCATCTTAATCCATGACATACCACTAAGTGATATACCTGACCATATGTGTCATCTTAATTCATGACATATTACTAAGTGATGTACCTGACCTTGTGTATCATCTTAATTCATGACATATCACTAAACAATGTACCTGATCATGTGTAACATCTTAGTCCATGACGTACCACTAAGCGATGTACCTGTATGTGTCATCTTAATCCATGACATACCACTAAGCGATACCCTTGACCATATGTGTCATCTTAATCCATGACATACCACTAAGTGATATACCTGACCATATGTGTCATCTTAATTCATGACATATTACTAAGCGATGTACCTGACCATGTGTATCATCTTAATTCATGACATATCACTAAACAATGTACCTGACCATATGTATCATCTTAATCCATGACATATCACTAAGCTATGTACCTGACCA
This sequence comes from Bathymodiolus brooksi, assembly GCA_963680875.1. Lineage (NCBI taxonomy): Eukaryota > Metazoa > Mollusca > Bivalvia > Mytilida > Modiolidae > Bathymodiolus > Bathymodiolus brooksi. The sequence continues at coordinate 10,535,954 of OY804582.1, forward strand.
TATGTGTCATCTTAATCTATGACATACTACTAAGGGATGTACCTGACCATATGTGTCATCTTAATCCATGACATACCACTAAGCTATGTACCTGACCATATGTGTCATCTTAATCTATGACATACTACTAAGGGATGTACCTGACCATATGTGTCATCTTAATCCATGACATACCACTAAGTGATATTCCTGACCATATGTGTCATCTTAATTCATGACATATTACTAAGCGATGTACCTGACCATGTGTATCATCTTAAATCATTGCATATCACTAAACAATGTACCTGACCATGTGTATCATCTTAATCCATCACGTACCACTAAGCTATGTACCTGACCATATGTGTTATCTTAATCCATGATATATCACTAAGTAATGTACCTGACCATATGTGTCATCTTAATCCTTGACATACTACTAAGCGATGTACCAGACCATATGTGTCATCTTGATTCATGACATATTACTAAGCGATGTACCTGACAATGTGTATCATCTTAATTCATGACATATCACTGAACAATGTACCTGACCATATGTGTCATCTTAATACATGACATACCACTAAGCGATGTACCTGACCATATGTGTCATCTTAATCCATGACATACTACTAGGCGATGTACCTGACCATATGTGTCATCTTAGTCCATGACATACCACTAAGTGATACACCTGACCATATGTGTCATCTTAATCCATGACATACCACTAAACGATGTACCTGACCATATGTGTGTCATCTTAATCCATGACATATCACTAAGTAATGTACCTGACCATATGTGGCATCTTAATCCATGACGTACCACAAAGCGATGTACCTGACCATATGTGTCATCTTAATCCATGACATACCACTAAGCGATGTACCCGACCATGTGTGTCAACTTAATACATGACATATCACCAAGCGATACACCTGACCATATGTGTCATACTAATCCATGACATACCACTAATTAATGTACCTGGCCATATGTGTCAACTTAATCCATGACATATCACTAAACAATGTACCTGACCATATGTGTCATCTTAATCCATGACATACCACTAAGCTATGTACCTGACCATATGTGTCATTTTAATCTATGACATACTACTAAGGGATGTACCTGACCATATGTGTCATCTTAATCCATGACATACCACTAAGTGATATTCCTGACCATATGTGTCATCTTAATTCATGACATATTACTAAGCGATGTACCTGACCATGTGTATCATCTTAATTCATTGCATATCACTAAACAATGTACCTGACCATGTGTATCATCTTAGTCCATGACGTACCACTAAGCGATGTACCTGACCATATGTGTCATCTTAATCCATCACGTACCACTAAGCTATGTACCTGACCATATGTGTCATCTTAATCCATGATATATCACTAAGTAATGTACCTGACCATATGTGTCATCTTAATCCTTGACATACTACTAAGCGATGTACCAGACCATATGTGTCATCTTGATTCATGACATATTACTAAGCGATGTACCTGACAATGTGTATCATCTTAATTCATGACATATTACTAGGCGATGTACCTGACCATGTGTATCATCTTAATTCATTGCATATCACTAAACAATGTACCTGATCATGTGTTTCATCTTAGTCCATTACGTACCACTAAGCGATGTACCTGACCATATGTGTCATCTTAATCCATGACGTACCACTAAGCGATGTACCTGACCATATGTGTCATCTTAATCCATGATATATCACTAAGTAATGTACCTGACCATATGTGTCATCTTAATCCATGATATATCACTAAGTAATGTACCTGTCCATATGTGTCAACTTAATCCATGATGTACCACTAAGCAATGTACCTGACCATATGTGTCATCTTAATCCATGATATATCACTAAGTAATGTACCTGACCATAGGTGTCATCTTAATCCATGACATACCACTAAGCGATGTACCTGACCATGTGTGTCAACTTAATACATGACATATCACCAAGCGATACACCTGACCATATGTGTCATACTAATCCATGACATACCACTAAGTAATGTACCTGACCATATGTGTCAACTTAATCCATGACGTACCACTAAGCGATGCACCTGACCATATGTGTCATCTTAATCCATGACATACCTCTAAGTAATGTACATGACCATATGTGTCATCTTAATCCATGATATACTACTAAGCGATGTACCTGACCATATGTGTCATCTTAATCCATGACATACCACTAAGCGATGTACCTGACCATATGTGTCATCTTAATCCATGATATATCATTAAGTAATGTACCTGACCATATGTGTCATCTTAATCCATGACGTACCACAAAGCGATGTACCTGACCATATGTGTCATCTTAATCCATGACATACCACTAAGCGATGTACCTGACCATGTGTGTCAACTTAATACATGACATATCACCAAGCGATACACCTGACCATATGTGTCATACTAATCCATGACATACCACTAAGTAATGTACCTGACCATATGTGTCAACTTAATCCATGACGTACCACTAAGCGATGCACCTGACCATATGTGTCATCTTAATCCATGACATACCACTAAGTAATGTACCTGACCATATGTGTCATCTTAATCCATGACATACTACTAAGCGATGTACCTGACCATATGTGTCATCTTAATACATGACATACCACTAAGCGATGTACATGACCATATGTGTCATCTTAATCCATGACATACCACTAAACGATGTACCTGACCATATGTGTCATCTTAATCCATGATATATCACTAAGTAATGTACCTGACCATATATGTCAACTTAATCCATGACGTACCACTAAGTGATACACCTGACCATATGTGTCATCTTAATCCATGACATACCACTAAGCGATGTACATGACCATATGTGTCATCTTAATCCATGACATACCACTAAGCGATGTACCTGACCATATGTGTCATCTTAATCTATGATATATTACTAAGTAATGTACCTGACCATATGTGTCATCTTAATCCATGACGTACCACAAAGCGATGTACCTGACCATATGTGTCATCTTAATCCATGACATACCACTGAGCGATGTACCTGACCATGTATGTCAACTTAATACATGACATATCACCAAGCGATACACCTGACCATATGTGTCATACTAATCCATGACATACCACTAAGTAATGTACCTGACCATATGTGTCAATTTAATCCATGACGTACCACTAAGCGATGCACCTGATCATATGTGTCATCTTAATCCATGACATACCACTAAGTAATGTACCTGACCATATGTGTCATCTTAATCCATGACATACTACTAAGCGATGTACCTGACCATATGTGTCATCTTAATACATGACATACCACTAAGCGATGTACATGACCATATGTGTCATCTTAATCCATGACATACTACTAAACGATGTACCTGACCATATGTGTCATCTTAATCCATGATATATCACTAAGTAATGTACCTGACCATATGTGTCAACTTAATCCATGACGTACCACTAAGCGATGTACCTGACCATATGTGTCATCTTAATCCATGACATACCACTGAGTGATGTACCTGACCATATGTGTCAACTTAATCCATGACGTACCACTAAGCGATGTATCTGACCATATGTGTCATCTTAATCCATGACATACCACTGAGCGATGTACCTGACCATATGTGTCATCTTAATCCATGATGTATCACTAAGTAATGTACCTGACCATATGTGTCATCTTAATCCATGACATACTACTAAGCGATGTACCTGACCATATGTGTCATCTTAATCCATGACATACTACTAAACGATGTACCTGACCATATGTGTCATCTTAATCCATGACATACTACTAAGCGATGTACCTGACACTGTGTGTCATCTTAATCCATGACATACCACTAAACGATGTACCTGACCATATGTGTCATCTTAATCCATGATATATCACTAAGTAATGTACCTGACCATATGTGTCATCTTAATCCATGACATACCACTAAGTAATACACCTGACCATATGTGTCATCTTAATCCATGACATACCACTAAACGATGTACCGGACCATATGTGTCATCTTAATTCATGACATACCACTAATCGATGTACCTGCCCATATGTCTCATCTTAATCCATGACATACCACTAAGTGATGTACCTGACCATATATGTCATCTTAATCCATGACATACCACTAAGTGATATACCTGACCATATGTGTCATCTTAATTCATGACATATTACTAAGCGATGTACCTGACCATGTGTATCATCTTAATTCATGACATATCACTAAACAATGTACCTGACCATATGTATCATCTTAGTCCATGACGTACCACTAAGCGATGTACCTGACCATATGTGTCATCTTAATCCATGACGTACCACTAAGCGATGTACCCGACCATATGTGTCATCTTAATCCATGATATATCACTAAGTAATGTACCTGACCATATGTGTCATCTTAATCCATGACATACCACTAAGCGATGTACCTGACCATATGTGTCATCTTAATCCATGATATATCACTAAGTAATGTACCTGACCATATGTGTCATCTTAATCCATGACATATTACTAAGCGAGGTACCTGACCATGTGTATCATCTTAATTCATGACATATTACTAAACGATATACCTGACCATGTGTATCATGTTAATTCATGACATATCACTAAACAATGTACCTGACCATATGTGTAATCTGAATCCATGACGTACCACTAAGCGATGTACCTGACTATATGTGTCATCTTAATTCATGACATATTACTAAGTGATGTACCTGACCATGTGTATCATGTTAATTCATGACATATTACTAAGCGATGTACCTGACAATGTGTATCATGTTAATTCATGACATAACACTAAACAATGTACCTGACCATATGTGTCATCTTAATCCATGACATACCACTAAGTGATACACCTGACCATATGTGTCATCTTAATCCATGATATATCACTAAGTAATGTACCTGACCATATGTGTCATCTTAATCCATGATATATCACTAAGTAATGTACCTGACCATATGTGTCAACTTAATCCATGACATACCACTAAGCGATGTACATGACCATATGTGTCATCTTAATCCATGACATACCACTAAACGATGTAACTGACCATACGTTTCATCTTAATCCATGATATATCACTAAGTAATGTACCTGACCATATGTGTCATCTTAGTCCATGACATACCACTAAGCGATGTACATGACCATATGTGTCATCTTAATCCATGACATACCACTAAACGATGTAACTGACCATACGTGTCATCTTAATCCATGATATATCACTAAGTAATGTACCTGACCATATGTGTCATCTTAATCCATGACATACAACTAAGCGATGTACCTGACGATATGTGTCATCTTAATCCATGACATATCACTAAGCGATGTACCTGACCATATGTGTCATTTTAATCAATGACATACCACTAAGCGATGTACCTGACCATATGTGTCATCTTAATACATGACATACCACTAAGCGATGTACCTGACCATATGTGTCATCTTAATCCATGATATATCACTAAGTAATGTAACTGACCATATGTGTCATCTTAATCCATGACGTACCACAAAACGATGTACCTGACCATATGTGTCATCTTAATCCATGACATACCACTAAGCGATGTACCTGACCATGTGTGTCAACTTAATCCATGACATATCACCAAGCGATACACCTGACCATATGTGTCATACTAATCCATGACATACCACTAAGTAATGTACCTGACCATATGTGTCAACTTAATCCATGACGTACCACTAAGCGATGCACCTGACCATATGTGTCATCTTAATCCATGACATACCACTAAGTAATGTACCTGACCATATGTGTCATCTTAATCCATGATATACTACTAAGCGATGTACCTGACCATATGTGTTATCTTAATCCATGACATACCACTAAGCGATGTACCTGACCATATGTGTCATCTTAATCCATGATATATCACTAAGTAATGTACCTGACCATATGTGTCAACTTAATCCATGACGTACCACTAAGCGATGTACCTGACCATATGTGTCAACTTAATCCATGACATATCACTGAGCGATGTACCTGACCATATTTGTCATCTTAATCCATGACATACCACTAAGTAATACACCTGACCATATGTGTCATCTTAATCCATGACATACCACTAAACGATGTACCGGACCATATGTGTCATCTTAATTCATGACATACCACTAATCGATGTACCTGCCCATATGTGTGTCATCTTAATCCATGACATACCACTAAGTGATGTACCTGACCATATATGTCATCTTATTACATGACATACCACTAAGTAATGTACCTGACCATATGTGTCATCTTAATCCATGATATACTACTAAGCGATGCACCTGACCATATGTGTCATCTTAATCCATGACGTACCACAAAGCGATGTACCTGACCATATGTGTCATCTTAATCCATGAAATACCACTAAGCGATGTACCTGACCATGTGTGTCAACTTAATACATGACATATCACCAAGCGATACACCTGACCATATGTGTCATCTTAATACATGACATACCACTAAGCGATGTACCTGACCATATGTGTCATCTTAATCCATGACATACCACTAAGCGATGTACCTGACCATGTGTCATCTTAATCCATGATATATCATTAAGTAATGTACCTGAACATATGTGTCATCTTAATCCAAGACGTACCAGAAAGCGATGTACCTGACGATATGTGTCATCTTAATCCATGACATACCACTAAGCGATGTACCTGACCATGTGTGTCAACTTAATACATGACATATCACCAAGCGATACACCTGACCATATGTGTCATCTTAATACATGACATACCACTAAGCGATGTACATGACCATATGTGTCATCTTAATCCATGACATACCACTAAACGATGTACCTGACCATATGTGTCATCTTAATCCATGATATATCACTAAGTAATGTACCTGACCATATATGTCAACTTAATCCATGACGTACCACTAAGCGATGCACCTGACCATATGTGTCATGTTAATCCATGACATACCACTGAGTAATGTACCTGACCATATGTGTCAACTTAATCCATGACGTACCACTAAGCGATGTACCTGACCATATGTGTCATCTTAATCCATGACATACCACTGAGCGATGTACCTGACCATATGTGTCATCTTAATCCATGACATACCACTAAGTAATACACCTGACCATATGTGTCATCTTAATCCATGACATACCACTAAACGATGTACCGGACCATATGTGTCATCTTAATTCATGACATACCACTAATCGATGTACCTGCCCATATGTGTGTCATCTTAATCCATGACATACCACTAAGTGATGTACCTGACCATATGTGTCATCTTAATCCATGACATACCACTAAGTAATGTACCTGACCATATGTGTCATCTTAATCCATGATATACTACTAAGCGATGTACCTGACCATATGTGTCATCTTAATCCATGACATACCACTAAGCGATGTACCAGACCATGTGTCATCTTAATCCATGATATATCATTAAGTAATGTACCTGACCATATGTGTCATCTTAATCCATGACGTACCACAAAGCGATGTACCTGACCATATGTGTCATCTTAATCCATGACATACCACTAAGCGATGTACCTGACCATGTGTGTCAACTTAATACATGACATATCACCAAGCGATACACCTGACCATATGTGTCATCTTAATACATGACATACCACTAAGCGATGTACATGACCATATGTGTCATCTTAATCCATGACATACCACTAAGCGATGTACCTGACCATATGTGTCATCTTAATCCATGATATATCACTAAGTAATGTACCTGACCATATATGTCAACTTAATCCATGACGTACCACTAAGCGATGCACCTGACCATATGTGTCATCTTAATCCATAACATACCACTAAGTAATGTACCTGACCATATGTGTCATCTTAATCCATGACATACTACTAAGCGATGTACCTGACCATATGTGTCAACTTAATACATGACATATCACCAAGCGATACACCTGACCATATGTGTCATACTAATCCATGACATACCACTAAGTAATGTACCTGACCATATGTGTCAACTTAATCCATGACGTACCACTAAGCGATGCACCTGACCATATGTGTCATCTTAATCCATGACATACCACTAAGTAATGTACCTGACCATATGTGTCATCTTAATCCATGATATACTACTAAGCGATGTACCTGACCATATGTGTTATCTTAATCCATGACATACCACTAAGCGATGTACCTGACCATATGTGTCATCTTAATCCATGATATATCACTAAGTAATGTACCTGACCATATGTGTCATCTTAATTCATGACGTACCACAAAGCGATGTACCTGACCATATGTGTCATCTTAATCCATGACATATCACTAAGCGATGTACCTGACCATGTGTGTCAACTTAATACATGACATATCACCAAGCGATACACCTGACCATATGTGTCATACTAATCCATGACATACCACTAAGTAATGTACCTGACCATATGTGTCAACTTAATCCATGACGTACCACTAAGCGATGCACCTGACCATATATGTCATCTTAATCCATGACATACCACTAAGTAATGTACCTGACCATATGTGTCATCTTAATCCATGTCATACCACTAAGTAATGTACCTGACCATATGTGTCATCTTAATCCATGACATACTACTAAGCGATGTACCTGACCATATGTGTCATCTTAATCTATGATATATTACTAAGTAATGTACCTGACCATATGTTTCATCTTAATCCATGACGTTCCACAAAGCGATATACCTGACCATATGTGTCATCTTAATCCATGACATACCACTAAGCGATGTACCTGACCATGTGTGTCAACTTAATACATGACCTATCACCAAGCGATACACCTGACCATATGTGTCAACTTAATCCATAACGTACCACTAAGCGATGCACCTGACCATATGTGTCATCTTAATCCATGACATACCACTAAGTAATGTACCTGACCATATGTGTCATCTTAATCCATGATATACTACTAAGCGATGTACCTGACCATATGTGTCATCTTAATCCATGACATACCACTAAGCGATGTACCTGACCATATGTGTCATCTTAATCCATGATATATCACTAAGTAATGTACCTGACCATATGTGTCAACTTAATCCATGATGTACCACTAAGCAATGTACCTGACCATATGTGTCATCTTAATCCATGATATATCACTAAGTAATGTACCTGACCATATGTGTCATCTTAATCCATGACATACCACTAAGCGATGTACCTGACCATGTGTGTCAACTTAATACATGACATATCACCAAGCGATACACCTGACCATATGTGTCATACTAATCCATGACATACCACTAAGTAATGTACCTGACCATATGTGTCAACTTAATCCATGACGTACCACTAAGCGATGCACCTGACCATATGTGTCATCTTAATCCATGACATACCAGTAAGTAATGTACCTGACCATATGTGTCATCTTAATCCATGATATACTACTAACCGATGTACCTGACCATATGTGTCATCTTAATCCATGACATACCACTAAGCGATGTACCTGACCATGTGTCATCTTAATCCATGATATATCACTAAGCGATGTACCTGACCATATGTGTCATCTTAATCCATGACATACCACTAAGCGATGTACCTGACCATATGTGTCATCTTAATCCATGATATATCACTAAGTAATGTACCTGACCATATGTGTCATCTTAATCCATTACGTACCACAAAGCGATGTACCTGACCATATGTGTCAGGTACATCGCTTAGTGGTATGTCATGACATACCACTAAGTAATGTACCTGACCATATGTGTCATCTTAATCCATGACATACTACTAAGCGATGTACCTGACCATATGTGTCATCTTAATACATGGCATACCACTAAGCGATGTACATGACCATATGTGTCATCTTAATCCATGACATACCACTAAGCGATATACATGACCATATGTGTCATCTTAATCCATGACATACCACTAAACGATGTACCTGACCATATGTGTCATCTTAATCTATGATATATCACTAAGTAATGTACCTGACCATATGTGTCATCTTAATCCATGACGTACCACAAAGCGATGTAGCTGACCATATGTGTCATCTTAATCCATGACATACCACTAAGCGATGTACCTGACCATGTGTGTCAACTTAATATATGACATACCACTAAGTAATGTACCTGACCATATGTGTCATCTTAATCCATGACATACCACTAATCGATGTACCTGACCATATGTGTCATCTTAATACATGCCATACCACTAAGCGATGTACCTGACCATATGTGTCATCTTAATCCATGATATACTACTAACCGATGTACCTGACCATATGTGTCATCTTAATCCATGACATACCACTAAGCGATGTACCTGACCATGTGTCATCTTAATCCATGATATATCACTAAGCGATGTACCTGACCATATGTGTCATCTTAATCCATGACATACCACTAAGCGATGTACCTGACCATATGTGTCATCTTAATCCATGATATATCACTAAGTAATGTACCTGACCATATGTGTCATCTTAATCCATTACGTACCACAAAGCGATGTACCTGACCATATGTGTCAGGTACATCGCTTAGTGGTATGTCATGACATACCACTAAGTAATGTACCTGACCATATGTGTCATCTTAATCCATGACATACTACTAAGCGATGTACCTGACCATATGTGTCATCTTAATACATGGCATACCACTAAGCGATGTACATGACCATATGTGTCATCTTAATCCATGACATACCACTAAGCGATATACATGACCATATGTGTCATCTTAATCCATGACATACCACTAAACGATGTACCTGACCATATGTGTCATCTTAATCTATGATATATCACTAAGTAATGTACCTGACCATATGTGTCATCTTAATCCATGACGTACCACAAAGCGATGTAGCTGACCATATGTGTCATCTTAATCCATGACATACCACTAAGCGATGTACCTGACCATGTGTGTCAACTTAATATATGACATACCACTAAGTAATGTACCTGACCATATGTGTCATCTTAATCCATGACATACCACTAATCGATGTACCTGACCATATGTGTCATCTTAATACATGCCATACCACTAAGCGATGTACCTGACCATATGTGTCATCTTAATCCATGATATATCACTAAGTAATGTACCTGACCATATGTGTCATCTTAATCCATGATATATCACTAAGTAATGTACCTGACCATATGTGTCATCTTAATCCATGACGTACCACAAAGCGATGTACCTGACCATATGTGTCATCTTAATCCATGATATATCACTAAGTAATGTACCTGACCATATGTGTCAACTTAATCCATGACGTACCACTAAGCGATGTACCTGACCATATGTGTCATCTTAATACATGACATACCACTAAGCAATGTACCTGACTATATGTGTCATCTTAATTCATGACATATTACTAAGCAATGTACCTGACAATGTGTATCATCTTAATTCATGACATATCACTGAACAATGTACCTGAACATATGTGTCATCTTAGTCCATGACGTACCACTAAGCGATGTACCTGACTATATGTGTCATCTTAATTCATGACATATTACTAAGCGATGTACCTGACCATGTGTATCATCTTAATCCATGACATACTACTAAGCGATGTTCCTGACCATGTGTATTATCTTAATTCATGACATATCTCTAAGCAATGTACCTGACTATATGTGTCATCTTAGTCCATGTTATACTACCAAGCGATGTACCTGACCATATGTGTCATCTTAATCCATGATATATCACTAAGTAATGTACCTGACCATATGTGTCAACTTAATCCATGACGTACCACTAAGCGATGTACCTCACCATATGTGTCATCTTAATCCATGACATACTAGTGAGCGATGTACCTGACCATATGTGTCATCTTAATCCATGACATACCACTAAGCGATGTACCTGATCATATATGACATCTTAATCCATGATATATCACTAAGTAATGTACCTGACCATATGTGTCATCTTAATCCATGACATACTACTAAGCGATGTACCTGACCATATGTGTCATCTTAATACATGACATACCACTAAGCGATGTACCTGACCATATGTGTCATCTTAATCCATGACATACAACTAAACGATGTACCTGACCATATGTTTGATCTTAATCCATGACATACCACTAAACGATGTACCTGACCATATGTGTGTCATGTTAATCCATGACATACCACTAATCGATGTACCTGACCATATGTGTCATCTTAATCCATGACATACCACTAAGTGATACACCTGACCATATGTGTCATCTTAATCCATGACATACCACTAAACGATGTACCTGACCATATGTGTGTCATCTTAATCCATGACATACCACTAAGTGATGTACCTGACCATATATGTCATCTTAATCCATGACATACCACTAAGTGATATACCTGACCATATGTGTCATCTTAATTCATGACATATTACTAAGCGATGTACCTGACCATGTGTATCATCTTAATTCATGACATATCATTAAACAATGTACCTGACCATATGTATCATCTTAGTCCATGACGTACCACTAAGCGATGTACCTGACCATATGTGTCATCTTAATCCATGACATACCACTAAGCGATACCCTTGACCATATGTGTCATCTTACTCCATGACATACCACTAAGTGATATTCCTGATCATATGTGTCATCTTAATTCATGACATATTACTAGGCGATGTACCTGACCATGTGTATCATCTTAATTCATTGCATATCACTAAACAATGTACCTGACCATGTGTATCATCTTAGTCCATGACGTACCACTAAGCGATGTACCTGACCATATGTGTCATCTTAATCCATCACGTACCACTAAGCTATGTACCTGACCATATGTGTCATCTTAATCCATGATATATCACTAAGTAATGTACCTGACCATATGTGTCATCTTAATCCTTGACATACTACTAAGCGATGTACCAGACCATATGTGTCATCTTGATTCATGACATATTACTAGGCGATGTACCTGACCATGTGTATCATCTTAATTCATTGCATATCACTAAACAATGTACCTGATCATGTGTTTCATCTTAGTCCATTACGTACCACTAAGCGATGTACCTGACCATATGTGTCATCTTAATCCATGACGTACCACTAAGCGATGTACCTGACCATATGTGTCATCTTAATCCATGATATATCACTAAGTAATGTACCTGACCATATGTGTCATCTTAATCCATGATATATCACTAAGTAATGTACCTGTCCATATGTGTCAACTTAATCCATGATGTACCACTAAGCAATGTACCTGACCATATGTGTCATCTTAATCCATGATATATCACTAAGTAATGTACCTGACCATAGGTGTCATCTTAATCCATGACATACCACTAAGCGATGTACCTGACCATGTGTGTCAACTTAATACATGACATATCACCAAGCGATACACCTGACCATATGTGTCATACTAATCCATGACATACCACTAAGTAATGTACCTGACCATATGTGTCAACTTAATCCATGACGTACCACTAAGCGATGCACCTGACCATATGTGTCATCTTAATCCATGACATACCACTAAGTAATGTACATGACCATATGTGTCATCTTAATCCATGATATACTACTAAGCGATGTACCTGACCATATGTGTCATCTTAATCCATGACATACCACTAAGCGATGTACCTGACCATATGTGTCATCTTAATCCATGATATATCATTAAGTAATGTACCTGACCATATGTGTCATCTTAATCCATGACGTACCACAAAGCGATGTACCTGACCATATGTGTCATCTTAATCCATGACATACCACTAAGCGATGTACCTGACCATGTGTGTCAACTTAATACATGACATATCACCAAGCGATACACCTGACCATATGTGTCATACTAATCCATGACATACCACTAAGTAATGTACCTGACCATATGTGTCAACTTAATCCATGACGTACCACTAAGCGATGCACCTGACCATATGTGTCATCTTAATCCATGACATACCACTAAGTAATGTACCTGACCATATGTGTCATCTTAATCCATGACATACTACTAAGCGATGTACCTGACCATATGTGTCATCTTAATACATGACATACCACTAAGCGATGTACATGACCATATGTGTCATCTTAATCCATGACATACCACTAAACGATGTACCTGACCATATGTGTCATCTTAATCCATGATATATCACTAAGTAATGTACCTGACCATATATGTCAACTTAATCCATGACGTACCACTAAGTGATACACCTGACCATATGTGTCATCTTAATCCATGACATACCACTAAGCGATGTACATGACCATATGTGTCATCTTAATCCATGACATACCACTAAGCGATGTACCTGACCATATGTGTCATCTTAATCTATGATATATTACTAAGTAATGTACCTGACCATATGTGTCATCTTAATCCATGACGTACCACAAAGCGATGTACCTGACCATATGTGTCATCTTAATCCATGACATACCACTGAGCGATGTACCTGACCATGTATGTCAACTTAATACATGACATATCACCAAGCGATACACCTGACCATATGTGTCATACTAATCCATGACATACCACTAAGTAATGTACCTGACCATATGTGTCAATTTAATCCATGACGTACCACTAAGCGATGCACCTGATCATATGTGTCATCTTAATCCATGACATACCACTAAGTAATGTACCTGACCATATGTGTCATCTTAATCCATGACATACTACTAAGCGATGTACCTGACCATATGTGTCATCTTAATACATGACATACCACTAAGCGATGTACATGACCATATGTGTCATCTTAATCCATGACATACTACTAAACGATGTACCTGACCATATGTGTCATCTTAATCCATGATATATCACTAAGTAATGTACCTGACCATATGTGTCAACTTAACCCATGACGTACCACTAAGCGATGTACCTGACCATATGTGTCATCTTAATCCATGACATACCACTGAGTGATGTACCTGACCATATGTGTCAACTTAATCCATGACGTACCACTAAGCGATGTATCTGACCATATGTGTCATCTTAATCCATGACATACCACTGAGCGATGTACCTGACCATATGTGTCATCTTAATCCATGATGTATCACTAAGTAATGTACCTGACCATATGTGTCATCTTAATCCATGACATACTACTAAGCGATGTACCTGACCATATGTGTCATCTTAATCCATGACATACTACTAAGCGATGTACCTGACCATATGTGTCATCTTAATCCATGACATACTACTAAGCGATGTACCTGACACTGTGTGTCATCTTAATCCATGACATACCACTAAACGATGTACCTGACCATATGTGTCATCTTAATCCATGATATATCACTAAGTAATGTACCTGACCATATGTGTCATCTTAATCCATGACATACCACTAAGTAATACACCTGACCATATGTGTCATCTTAATCCATGACATACCACTAAACGATGTACCGGACCATATGTGTCATCTTAATTCATGACATACCACTAATCGATGTACCTGCCCATATGTCTCATCTTAATCCATGACATACCACTAAGTGATGTACCTGACCATATATGTCATCTTAATCCATGACATACCACTAAGTGATATACCTGACCATATGTGTCATCTTAATTCATGACATATTACTAAGCGATGTACCTGACCATGTGTATCATCTTAATTCATGACATATCACTAAACAATGTACCTGACCATATGTATCATCTTAGTCCATGACGTACCACTAAGCGATGTACCTGACCATATGTGTCATCTTAATCCATGACGTACCACTAAGCGATGTACCCGACCATATGTGTCATCTTAATCCATGATATATCACTAAGAAATGTACCTGACCATATGTGTCATCTTAATCCATGACATACCACTAAGCGATGTACCTGACCATATGTGTCATCTTAATCCATGATATATCACTAAGTAATGTACCTGACCATATGTGTCATCTTAATCCATGACATATTACTAAGCGAGGTACCTGACCATGTGTATCATCTTAATTCATGACATATTACTAAACGATATACCTGACCATGTGTATCATGTTAATTCATGACATATCACTAAACAATGTACCTGACCATATGTGTAATCTGAATCCATGACGTACCACTAAGCGATGTACCTGACTATATGTGTCATCTTAATTCATGCCATATTACTAAGTGATGTACCTGACCATGTGTATCATGTTAATTCATGACATATTACTAAGCGATGTACCTGACAATGTGTATCATGTTAATTCATGACATAACACTAAACAATGTACCTGACCATATGTGTCATCTTAATCCATGACATACCACTAAGTGATACACCTGACCATATGTGTCATCTTAATCCATGATATATCACTAAGTAATGTACCTGACCTTATGTGTCATCTTAATCCATGATATATCACTAAGTAATGTACCTGACCATATGTGTCATCTTAGTCCATGACATACCACTAAGCGATGTACATGACCATATGTGTCATCTTAATCCATGACATACCACTAAACGATGTAACTGACCATACGTGTCATCTTAATCCATGATATATCACTAAGTAATGTACCTGACCATATGTGTCATCTTAATCCATGACATACAACTAAGCGATGTACCTGACCATATGTGTCATCTTAATCCATGACATATCACTAAGCGATGTACCTGACCATATGTGTCATTTTAATCAATGACATACCACTAAGCG
Source organism: Bathymodiolus brooksi (assembly GCA_963680875.1). Lineage (NCBI taxonomy): Eukaryota > Metazoa > Mollusca > Bivalvia > Mytilida > Modiolidae > Bathymodiolus > Bathymodiolus brooksi. Next base: position 10,552,876 of record OY804582.1, read on the forward strand.
ATGTACCTGACCATATGTGTCATCTTAATACATGACATACCACTAAGCGATGTACCTGACCATATGTGTCATCTTAATCCATGATATATCACTAAGTAATGTAACTGACCATATGTGTCATCTTAATCCATGACGTACCACAAAACGATGTACCTGAGCATATGTGTCAACTTAATCCATGACATATCACCAAGCGATACACCTGACCATATGTGTCATACTAATCCATGACATACCACTAAGTAATGTACCTGACCATATGTGTCAACTTAATCCATGACGTACCACTAAGCGATGCACCTGACCATATGTGTCATCTTAATCCATGACATACCACTAAGTAATGTACCTGACCATATGTGTCATCTTAATCCATGATATACTACTAAGCGATGTACCTGACCATATGTGTTATCTTAATCCATGACATACCACTAAGCGATGTACCTGACCATATGTGTCATCTTAATCCATGATATATCACTAAGTAATGTACCTGACCATATGTGTCAACTTAATCCATGACGTACCACTAAGCGATGTACCTGACCATATGTGTCAACTTAATCCATGACATATCACTGAGCGATGTACCTGACCATATGTGTCATCTTAATCCATGACATACCACTAAGTAATACACCTGACCATATGTGTCATCTTAATCCATGACATACCACTAAACGATGTACCGGACCATATGTGTCATCTTAATTCATGACATACCACTAATCGATGTACCTGCCCATATGTGTGTCATCTTAATCCATGACATACCACTAAGTGATGTACCTGACCATATATGTCATCTTAATCCATGACATACCACTAATTAATGTACCTGACCATATGTGTCATCTTAATCCATGATATACTACTAAGCGATGTACCTGACCATATGTGTCATCTTAATCCATGACGTACCACAAAGCGATGTACCTGACCATATGTGTCATCTTAATCCATGAAATACCACTAAGCGATGTACCTGACCATGTGTGTCAACTTAATACATGACATATCACCAAGCGATACACCTGACCATATGTGTCATCTTAATACATGACATACCACTAAGCGATGTACCTGACCATATGTGTCATCTTAATCCATGACATACCACTAAGCGATGTACCTGACCATGTGTCATCTTAATCCATGATATATCATTAAGTAATGTACCTGAACATATGTGTCATCTTAATCCAAGACGTACCACAAAGCGATGTACCTGACGATATGTGTCATCTTAATCCATGACATACCACTAAGCGATGTACCTGACCATGTGTGTCAACTTAATACATGACATATCACCAAGCGATACACCTGACCATATGTGTCATCTTAATACATGACATACCACTAAGCGATGTACATGACCATATGTGTCATCTTAATCCATGACATACCACTAAACGATGTACCTGACCATATGTGTCATCTTAATCCATGATATATCACTAAGTAATGTACCTGACCATATATGTCAACTTAATCCATGACGTACCACTAAGCGATGCACCTGACCATATGTGTCATGTTAATCCATGACATACCACTGAGTAATGTACCTGACCATATGTGTCAACTTAATCCATGACGTACCACTAAGCGATGTACCTGACCATATGTGTCATCTTAATCCATGACATACCACTGAGCGATGTACCTGACCATATGTGTCATCTTATTCCATGACATACCACTAAGTAATACACCTGACCATATGTGTCATCTTAATCCATGACATACCACTAAACGATGTACCGGACCATATGTGTCATCTTAATTCATGACATACCACTAATCGATGTACCTGCCCATATGTGTGTCATCTTAATCCATGACATACCACTAAGTGATGTACCTGACCATATGTGTCATCTTAATCCATGACATACCACTAAGTAATGTACCTGACCATATGTGTCATCTTAATCCATGATATACTACTAAGCGATGTACCTGACCATATGTGTCATCTTAATCCATGACATACCACTAAGCGATGTACCAGACCATGTGTCATCTTAATCCATGATATATCATTAAGTAATGTACCTGACCATATGTGTCATCTTAATCCATGACGTACCACAAAGCGATGTACCTGACCATATGTGTCATCTTAATCCATGACATACCACTAAGCGATGTACCTGACCATGTGTGTCAACTTAATACATGACATATCACCAAGCGATACACCTGACCATATGTGTCATCTTAATACATGACATACCACTAAGCGATGTACATGACCATATGTGTCATCTTAATCCATGACATACCACTAAGCGATGTACCTGACCATATGTGTCATCTTAATCCATGATATATCACTAAGTAATGTACCTGACCATATATGTCAACTTAATCCATGACGTACCACTAAGCGATGCACCTGACCATATGTGTCATCTTAATCCATAACATACCACTAAGTAATGTACCTGACCATATGTGTCATCTTAATCCATGACATACTACTAAGCGATGTACCTGACCATATGTGTCAACTTAATACATGACATATCACCAAGCGATACACCTGACCATATGTGTCATGCTAATCCATGACATACCACTAAGTAATGTACCTGACCATATGTGTCAACTTAATCCATGACGTACCACTAAGCGATGCACCTGACCATATGTGTCATCTTAATCCATGACATACCACTAAGTAATGTACCTGACCATATGTGTCATCTTAATCCATGATATACTACTAAGCGATGTACCTGACCATATGTGTTATCTTAATCCATGACATACCACTAAGCGATGTACCTGACCATATGTGTCATCTTAATCCATGATATATCACTAAGTAATGTACCTGACCATATGTGTCATCTTAATTCATGACGTACCACAAAGCGATGTACCTGACCATATGTGTCATCTTAATCCATGACATATCACTAAGCGATGTACCTGACCATGTGTGTCAACTTAATACATGACATATCACCAAGCGATACACCTGACCATATGTGTCATACTAATCCATGACATACCACTAAGTAATGTACCTGACCATATGTGTCAACTTAATCCATGACGTACCACTAAGCGATGCACCTGACCATATATGTCATCTTAATCCATGACATACCACTAAGTAATGTACCTGACCATATGTGTCATCTTAATCCATGTCATACCACTAAGTAATGTACCTGACCATATGTGTCATCTTAATCCATGACATACTACTAAGCGATGTACCTGACCATATGTGTCATCTTAATCTATGATATATTACTAAGTAATGTACCTGACCATATGTGTCATCTTAATCCATGACGTTCCACAAAGCGATATACCTGACCATATGTGTCATCTTAATCCATGACATACCACTAAGCGATGTACCTGACCATGTGTGTCAACTTAATACATGACCTATCACCAAGCGATACACCTGACCATATGTGTCAACTTAATCCATAACGTACCACTAAGCGATGCACCTGACCATATGTGTCATCTTAATCCATGACATACCACTAAGTAATGTACCTGACCATATGTGTCATCTTAATCCATGATATACTACTAAGCGATGTACCTGACCATATGTGTCATCTTAATCCATGACATACCACTAAGCGATGTACCTGACCATATGTGTCATCTTAATCCATGATATATCACTAAGTAATGTACCTGACCATATGTGTCAACTTAATCCATGATGTACCACTAAGCAATGTACCTGACCATATGTGTCATCTTAATCCATGATATATCACTAAGTAATGTACCTGACCATATGTGTCATCTTAATCCATGACATACCACTAAGCGATGTACCTGACCATGTGTGTCAACTTAATACATGACATATCACCAAGCGATACACCTGACCATATGTGTCATACTAATCCATGACATACCACTAAGTAATGTACCTGACCATATGTGTCAACTTAATCCATGACGTACCACTAAGCGATGAACCTGACCATATGTGTCATCTTAATCCATGACATACCACTAAGTAATGTACCTGACCATATGTGTCATCTTAATCCATGATATACTACTAACCGATGTACCTGACCATATGTGTCATCTTAATCCATGACATACCACTAAGCGATGTACCTGACCATGTGTCATCTTAATCCATGATATATCACTAAGCGATGTACCTGACCATGTGTGTCAACTTAATACATGACATATCACCAAGCGATACACCTGACCATATGTGTCATACTAATCCATGACATACCACTAAGTAATGTACCTGACCATATGTGTCAACTTAATCCATGACGTACCATTAAGCGATGCACCTGACCATATGTGTCATCTTAATCCATGACATACCACTAAGTAATGTACCTGACCATATGTGTCATCTTAATCCATGATATACTACTAAGCGATGTACCTGACCATATGTGTCATCTTAATCCATGACATACCACTAAGCGATGTACCTGACCATATGTGTCATCTTAATCCATGATATATCACTAAGTAATGTACCTGACCATATGTGTCATCTTAATCCATTACGTACCACAAAGCGATGTACCTGACCATATGTGTCAGGTACATCGCTTAGTGGTATGTCATGACATACCACTAAGTAATGTACCTGACCATATGTGTCATCTTAATCCATGACATACTACTAAGCGATGTACCTGACCATATGTGTCATCTTAATACATGGCATACCACTAAGCGATGTACATGACCATATGTGTCATCTTAATCCATGACATACCACTAAGCGATATACATGACCATATGTGTCATCTTAATCCATGACATACCACTAAACGATGTACCTGACCATATGTGTCATCTTAATCTATGATATATCACTAAGTAATGTACCTGACCATATGTGTCATCTTAATCCATGACGTACCACAAAGCGATGTACCTGACCATATGTGTCATCTTAATCCATGACATACCACTAAGCGATGTACCTGACCATGTGTGTCAACTTAATATATGACATACCACTAAGTAATGTACCTGACCATATGTGTCATCTTAATCCATGACATACCACTAATCGATGTACCTGACCATATGTGTCATCTTAATACATGCCATACCACTAAGCGATGTACCTGACCATATGTGTCATCTTATTCCATGATATATCACTAAGTAATGTACCTGACCATATGTGTCATCTTAATCCATGATATATCACTAAGTAATGTACCTGACCATATGTGTAATCTTAATCCATGACGTACCACAAAGCGATGTACCTGACCATATGTGTCATCTTAATCCATGATATATCACTAAGTAATGTACCTGACCATATGTGTCAACTTAATCCATGACGTACCACTAAGCGATGTACCTGACCATATGTGTCAACTTAATCCATGACATACCACTGAGCGATGTACCTGACCATATGTGTCATCTTAATCCATGACATACCACTAAGTAATACACCTGACCATATGTGTCAACTTAATCCATGACATACCACTAAACGATGTACCGGACCATATGTGTCATCTTAATTCATGACATACCACTAATCGATGTACCTGCCCATATGTGTGTCATCTTAATCCATGACATACCACTAAGTGATGTACCTGACCATATATGTCATCTTAATCCATGACATACCACTAAGTAATGTACCTGACCATATGTGTCATCTTAATCCATGATATACTACTAAGCGATGTACCTGACCATATGTGTCATCTTAATCCATGACGTACCACAAAGCGATGTACCTGACCATATGTGTCATCTTAATCCATGAAATACCACTAAGCGATGTACCTGACCATGTGTGTCAACTTAATACATGACATATCACCAAGCGATACACCTGACCATATGTGTCATCTTAATACATGACATACCACTAAGCGATGTACCTGACCATATGTGTCATCTTAATCCATGACATACCACTAAGCGATGTACCTGACCATGTGTCATCTTAATCCATGATATATCATTAAGTAATGTACCTGAACATATGTGTCATCTTAATCCAAGACGTACCACAAAGCGATGTACCTGACGATATGTGTCATCTTAATCCATGACATACCACTAAGCGATGTACCTGACCATGTGTGTCAACTTAATACATGACATATCACCAAGCGATACACCTGACCATATGTGTCATCTTAATACATGACATACCAATAAGCGATGTACATGACCATATGTGTCATCTTAATCCATGACATACCACTAAACGATGTACCTGACCATATGTGTCATCTTAATCCATGATATATCACTAAGTAATGTACCTGACCATATATGTCAACTTAATCCATGACGTACCACTAAGCGATGCACCTGACCATATGTGTCATGTTAATCCATGACATACCACTGAGTAATGTACCTGACCATATGTGTCAACTTAATCCATGACGTACCACTAAGCGATGTACCTGACCATATGTGTCATCTTAATCCATGACATACCACTGAGCGATGTACCTGACCATATGTGTCATCTTAATCCATGACATACCACTAAGTAATACACCTGACCATATGTGTCATCTTAATCCATGACATACCACTAAACGATGTACCGGACCATATGTGTCATCTTAATTCATGACATACCACTAATCGATGTACCTGCCCATATGTGTGTCATCTTAATCCATGACATACCACTAAGTGATGTACCTGACCATATGTGTCATCTTAATCCATGACATACCACTAAGTAATGTACCTGACCATATGTGTCATCTTAATCCATGATATACTACTAAGCGATGTACCTGACCATATGTGTCATCTTAATCCATGACATACCACTAAGCGATGTACCAGACCATGTGTCATCTTAATCCATGATATATCATTAAGTAATGTACCTGACCATATGTGTCATCTTAATCCATGACGTACCACAAAGCGATGTACCTGACCATATGTGTCATCTTAATCCATGACATACCACTAAGCGATGTACCTGACCATGTGTGTCAACTTAATACATGACATATCACCAAGCGATACACCTGACCATATGTGTCATCTTAATACATGACATACCACTAAGCGATGTACATGACCATATGTGTCATCTTAATCCATGACATACCACTAAGCGATGTACCTGACCATATGTGTCATCTTAATCCATGATATATCACTAAGTAATGTACCTGACCATATATGTCAACTTAATCCATGACGTACCACTAAGCGATGCACCTGACCATATGTGTCATCTTAATCCATGACATACCACTAAGTAATGTACCTGACCATATGTGTCATCTTAATCCATGACATACTACTAAGCGATGTACCTGACCATATGTGTCAACTTAATACATGACATATCACCAAGCGATACACCTGACCATATGTGTCATACTAATCCATGACATACCACTAAGTAATGTACCTGACCATATGTGTCAACTTAATCCATGACGTACCACTAAGCGATGCACCTGACCATATGTGTCATCTTAATCCATGACATACCACTAAGTAATGTACCTGACCATATGTGTCATCTTAATCCATGATATACTACTAAGCGATGTACCTGACCATATGTGTTATCTTAATCCATGACATACCACTAAGCGATGTACCTGACCATATGTGTCATCTTAATCCATGATATATCACTAAGTAATGTATCTGACCATATGTGTCATCTTAACTCATGACGTACCACAAAGCGATGTACCTGACCATATGTGTCATCTTAATCCATGACATACCACTAAGCGATGTACCTGACCATGTGTGTCAGCTTAATACATGACATATCACCAAGCGATACACCTGACCATATGTGTCATACTAATCCATGACATACCACTAAGTAATGTACCTGACCATATGTGTCAACTTAATCCATGACGTACCACTAAGCGATGCACCTGACCATATATGTCATCTTAATCCATGACATACCACTAAGTAATGTACCTGACCATATGTGTCATCTTAATCCATGTCATACCACTAAGTAATGTACCTGACCATATGTGTCATCTTAATCCATGACATACTACTAAGCGATGTACCTGACCATATGTGTCATCTTAATCTATGATATATTACTAAGTAATGTACCTGACCATATGTGTCATCTTAATCCATGACGTTCCACAAAGCGATATACCTGACCATATGTGTCATCTTAATCCATGACATACCACTAAGCGATGTACCTGACCATGTGTGTCAACTTAATACATGACCTATCACCAAGCGATACACCTGACCATATGTGTCAACTTAATCCATAACGTACCACTAAGCGATGCACCTGACCATATGTGTCATCTTAATCCATGACATACCACTAAGTAATGTACCTGACCATATGTGTCATCTTAATCCATGATATACTACTAAGCGATGTACCTGACCATATGTGTCATCTTAATCCATGACATACCACTAAGCGATGTACCTGACCATATGTGTCATCTTAATCCATGATATATCACTAAGTAATGTACCTGACCATATGTGTCAACTTAATCCATGATGTACCACTAAGCAATGTACCTGACCATATGTGTCATCTTAATCCATGATATATCACTAAGTAATGTACCTGACCATATGTGTCATCTTAATCCATGACATACCACTAAGCGATGTACCTGACCATGTGTGTCAACTTAATACATGACATATCACCAAGCGATACACCTGACCATATGTGTCATACTAATCCATGACATACCACTAAGTAATGTACCTGACCATATGTGTCAACTTAATCCATGACGTACCACTAAGCGATGCACCTGACCATATGTGTCATCTTAATCCATGACATACCACTAAGTAATGTACCTGACCATATGTGTCATCTTAATCCATGATATACTACTAACCGATGTACCTGACCATATGTGTCATCTTAATCCATGACATACCACTAAGCGATGTACCTGACCATGTGTCATCTTAATCCATGATATATCATTAAGTAATGTACCTGACCATATGTGTCATCTTAATCCATGACGTACCACAAAGCGATGTACCTGACGATATGTGTCATCTTAATCCATGACATACCACTAAGCGATGTACCTGACCATGTGTGTCAACTTAATACATGACATATCACCAAGCGATACACCTGACCATATGTGTCATACTAATCCATGACATACCACTAAGTAATGTACCTGACCATATGTGTCAACTTAATCCATGACGTACCATTAAGCGATGCACCTGACCATATGTGTCATCTTAATCCATGACATACCACTAAGTAATGTACCTGACCATATGTGTCATCTTAATCCATGATATACTACTAAGCGATGTACCTGACCATATGTGTCATCTTAATCCATGACATACCACTAAGCGATGTACCTGACCATATGTGTCATCTTAATCCATGATATATCACTAAGTAATGTACCTGACCATATGTGTCATCTTAATCCATGACGTACCACAAAGCGATGTACCTGACCATATGTGTCAGGTACATCGCTTAGTGGTATGTCATGACATACCACTAAGTAATGTACCTGACCATATGTGTCATCTTAATCCATGACATACTACTAAGCGATGTACCTGACCATATGTGTCATCTTAATACATGGCATACCACTAAGCGATGTACATGACCATATGTGTCATCTTAATCCATGACATACCACTAAGCGATATACATGACCATATGTGTCATCTTAATCCATGACATACCACTAAACGATGTACCTGACCATATGTGTCATCTTAATCTATGATATATCACTAAGTAATGTACCTGACCATATGTGTCATCTTAATCCATGACGTACCACAAAGCGATGTACCTGACCATATGTGTCATCTTAATCCATGACATACCACTAAGCGATGTACCTGACCATGTGTGTCAACTTAATACATGACATACCACTAAGTAATGTACCTGACCATATGTGTCATCTTAATCCATGACTTACCACTAATCGATGTACCTGACCATATGTGTCATCTTAATACATGACATACCACTAAGCGATGTACCTGACCATATGTGTCATCTTAATCCATGATATATCACTAAGTAATGTACCTGACCATATGTGTCATCTTAATCCATGACATACCACTAAGCGATGTACCTGACCATATGTGTCATCTTAATCCATGATATATCACTAAGTAATGTACCTGACCATATGTGTCATCTTAATCCATGACGTACCACAAAGCGATGTACCTGACCATATGTGTCATCTTAATCCATGACATACCACTAAGCGATGTACCTGACCATGTGTGTCAACTTAATACATGACATATCACCAAGCGATACACCTGACCATATGTGTCATACTAATCCATGACATACCACTAAGTAATGTACCTGACCATATGTGTCAACTTAATCCATGACGTACCACTAAGCGATGCACCTGACCATATGTGTCATCTTAATCCATGACATACCACTAAGTTATGTACCTGACCATATGTGTCATCTTAATCCATGACATACCACTAAATAATGTACCTGACCATATGTGTCAACTTAATCCATGACATACTACTAAGCGATGTACATGACCATATTTGTCATCTTAATCCATGACATACCACTAAGCGATGTACCTGACCATGTGTATCATCTTAATTCATGACATATTACTAAGCGATGTACCTGACCATGTGTATAATGTTAATTCATGACATATCACTAAACAATGTACCTGACCATATGTGTCATCTTAGTCCATGACATACTACTAAGCGATGTACCTGACCATATGTGTCATCTTAATCCATGATATATCACTAAGTAATGTACCTGACCATATGTGTCATCTTAATCCATGATATATCACTAAATAATGTACCTGACCATATGTGTCAACTTAATCCATGATGTATCACTAAGCAATGTACCTGACCATATGTGTCATCTTAATCCATGATATATCACTAAGTAATGTACTTGCCCATATGTGTCATCTTAATACATGACGTACCACAAAGCGATGTACCTGACCATATGTGTCATCTTAATCCATGACATACCACTAAGCGATGTACCTGACCATGTGTGTCAACTTAATACATGACATATCACCAAGCGATACACCTGACCATATGTGTCATACTAATCCATGACATACCACTAAGTAATGTACCTGACCATATGTGTCAACTTAATCCATGACGTACCATTAAGCGATGCACCTGACCATATGTGTCATCTTAATCCATGACATACCACTAAGTAATGTACCTGACCATATGTGTCATCTTAATCCATGATATACTACTAAGCGATGTACCTGACCATATGTGTCATCTTAATCCATGACATACCACTAAGCGATGTACCTGACCATATGTGTCATCTTAATCCATGATATATCACTAAGTAATGTACCTGACCATATGTGTCATCTTAATCCATTACGTACCACAAAGCGATGTACCTGACCATATGTGTCAGGTACATCGCTTAGTGGTATGTCATGACATACCACTAAGTAATGTACCTGACCATATGTGTCATCTTAATCCATGACATACTACTAAGCGATGTACCTGACCATATGTGTCATCTTAATACATGGCATACCACTAAGCGATGTACATGACCATATGTGTCATCTTAATCCATGACATACCACTAAGCAATATACATGACCATATGTGTCATCTTAATCCATGACATACCACTAAACGATGTACCTGACCATATGTGTCATCTTAATCTATGATATATCACTAAGTAATGTACCTGACCATATGTGTCATCTTAATCCATGACGTACCACAAAGCGATGTACCTGACCATATGTGTCATCTTAATCCATGACATACCACTAAGCGATGTACCTGACCATGTGTGTCAACTTAATATATGACATACCACTAAGTAATGTACCTGACCATATGTGTCATCTTAATCCATGACATACCACTAATCGATGTACCTGACCATATGTGTCATCTTAATACATGCCATACCACTAAGCGATGTACCTGACCATATGTGTCATCTTAATCCATGATATATCACTAAGTAATGTACCTGACCATATGTGTCATCTTAATCCATGATATATCACTAAGTAATGTACCTGACCATATGTGTCATCTTAATCCATGACGTACCACAAAGCGATGTACCTGACCATATGTGTCATCTTAATCCATGACATACCACTAAGCGATGTACCTGACCATGTGTGTCAACTTAATACATGACATATCACCAAGCGATACACCTGACCATATGTGTCATACTAATCCATGACATACCACTAAGTAATGTACCTGACCATATGTGTCAACTTAATTAATGACGTACCACTAAGCGATGCACCTGACCATATGTGTCATCTTAATCCATGACATACCACTAAGTTATGTACCTGACCATATGTGTCATCTTAATCCATGACATACCACTAAATAATGTACCTGACCATATGTGTCAACTTAATCCATGACATACTACTAAGCGATGTACATGACCATATTTGTCATCTTAATACATGACATACCACTAAGCGATGTACCTGACCATGTGTATCATCTTAATTCATGACATATTACTAAGCGATGTACCTGACCATGTGTATAATGTTAATTCATGACATATCACTAAACCATGTACCTGACCATATGTGTCATCTTAGTCCATGACATACTACTAAGCGATGTACCTGACCATATGTGTCATCTTAATCCATGATATATCACTAAGTAATGTACCTGACCATATGTGTCATCTTAATCCATGATATATCACTAAATAATGTACCTGACCATATGTGTCAACTTAATCCATGATGTATCACTAAGCAATGTACCTGACCATATGTGTCATTTGAATCCATGATATATCACTAAGTAATGTACCTGCCCATATGTGTCATCTTAATCCATGACGTACCACAAAGCGATGTACCTGACCATATGTGTCATCTTAATTCATGACATACCACTAAGCGATGTACCTGACCATGTGTGTCAACTTAATACATGACATATCACCAAGCGATACACCTGACCATATGTGTCATACTAATCCATGACATACCACTAAGTAATGTACCTGACCATATGTGTCAACTTAATCCATGACGTACCATTAAGCGATGCACCTGACCATATGTGTCATCTTAATCCATGACATACCACTAAGCGATGTACCTGACCATATGTGTCATCTTAATCCATGATATATCACTAAGTAATGTACCTGACCATATGTGTCATCTTAATCCATGACGTACCACAAAGCGATGTACCTGACCATATGTGTCATCTTAATCCATGACATACCACTAAGCGATGTACCTGACCATGTGTGTCAACTTAATACATGACATAACACCAAGCGATACACCTGACCATATGTGTCATACTAATCCATGACATACCACTAAGTAATGTACCTGACCATATGTGTCAACTTAATCCATGACGTACCACTAAGCGATGCACCTGACCATATGTGTCATCTTAATCCATGACATACCACTAAGTAATGTACCTGACCATATGTGTCATCTTAATCCATGACATACTACTAAGCGATGTACCTGACCATATGTGTCATCTTAATACATGGCATACCACTAAGCGATGTACATGACCATATGTGTCATCTTAGTCCATGACATACCACTAAGCTATATACATGACCATATGTGTCATCTTAATCCATGACATACCACTAAACGATGTACCTGACCATATGTGTCATCTTAATCTATGATATATCACTAAGTAATGTACCTGACCATATGTGTCATCTTAATCCATGACGTACCACAAAGCGATGTACCTGACCATATGTGTCATCTTAATCCATGACATACCACTAAGCGATGTACCTGACCATGTGTGTCAACTTAATACATGACATACCACTAGGTAATGTACCTGACCATATGTGTCATCTTAATCCATGACATACCACTAATCGATGTACCTGACCATATGTGTCATCTTAATACATGACATACCACTAATCGATGTACCTGCCCATATGTGTGTCATCTTAATCCATGACATACCACTAAGTGATGTACCTGACCATATGTGTCATCTTAATCCATGACATACCACTAAGTAATGTACCTGACCATATGTGTCATCTTAATCCATGATATACTACTAAGCGATGTACCTGACCATATGTGTCATCTTAATCCATGACATACCACTAAGCGATGTACCAGACCATGTGTCATCTTAATCCATGATATATCATTAAGTAATGTACCTGACCATATGTGTCATCTTAATCCATGACGTACCACAAAGCGATGTACCTGACCATATGTGTCATCTTAATCCATGACATACCACTAAGCGATGTACCTGACCATGTGTGTCAACTTAATACATGACATATCACCAAGCGATACACCTGACCATATGTGTCATCTTAATACATGACATACCACTAAGCGATGTACATGACCATATGTGTCATCTTAATCCATGACATACCACTAAGCGATGTACCTGACCATATGTGTCATCTTAATCCATGATATATCACTAAGTAATGTACCTGACCATATATGTCAACTTAATCCATGACGTACCACTAAGCGATGCACCTGACCATATGTGTCATCTTAATCCATGACATACCACTAAGTAATGTACCTGACCATATGTGTCATCTTAATCCATGACATACTACTAAGCGATGTACCTGACCATATGTGTCAACTTAATACATGACATATCACCAAGCGATACACCTGACCATATGTGTCATACTAATCCATGACATACCACTAAGTAATGTACCTGACCATATGTGTCAACTTAATGCATGACGTACCACTAAGCGATGCACCTGACCATATGTGTCATCTTAATCCATGACATACCACTAAGTAATGTACCTGACCATATGTGTCATCTTAATCCATGATATACTACTAAGCGATGTACCTGACCATATGTGTTATCTTAATCCATGACATACCACTAAGCGATGTACCTGACCATATGTGTCATCTTAATCCATGATATATCACTAAGTAATGTACCTGACCATATGTGTCATCTTAACTCATGACGTACCACAAAGCGATGTACCTGACCATATGTGTCATCTTAATCCATGACATACCACTAAGCGATGTACCTGACCATGTGTGTCAGCTTAATACATGACATATCACCAAGCGATACACCTGACCATATGTGTCATACTAATCCATGACATACCACTAAGTAATGTACCTGACCATATGTGTCAACTTAATCCATGACGTACCACTAAGCGATGCACCTGACCATATATGTCATCTTAATCCATGACATACCACTAAGTAATGTACCTGACCATATGTGTCATCTTAATCCATGTCATACCACTAAGTAATGTACCTGACCATATGTGTCATCTTAATCCATGACATACTACTAAGCGATGTACCTGACCATATGTGTCATCTTAATCTATGATATATTACTAAGTAATGTACCTGACCATATGTGTCATCTTAATCCATGACGTTCCACAAAGCGATATACCTGACCATATGTGTCATCTTAATCCATGACATACCACTAAGCGATGTACCTGACCATGTGTGTCAACTTAATACATGACCTATCACCAAGCGATACACCTGACCATATGTGTCAACTTAATCCATAACGTACCACTAAGCGATGCACCTGACCATATGTGTCATCTTAATCCATGACATACCACTAAGTAATGTACCTGACCATATGTGTCATCTTAATCCATGATATACTACTAAGCGATGTACCTGACCATATGTGTCATCTTAATCCATGACATACTACTAAGCGATGTACCTGACCATATGTGTCATCTTAATCCATGATATATCACTAAGTAATGTACCTGACCATATGTGTCAACTTAATCCATGATGTACCACTAAGCAATGTACCTGACCATATGTGTCATCTTAATCCATGATATATCACTAAGTAATGTACCTGACCATATGTGTCATCTTAATCCATGACATACCACTAAGCGATGTACCTGACCATGTGTGTCAACTTAATACATGACATATCACCAAGCGATACACCTGACCATATGTGTCATACTAATCCATGACATACCACTAAGTAATGTACCTGACCATATGTGTCAACTTAATCCATGACGTACCACTAAGCGATGCACCTGACCATATGTGTCATCTTAATCCATGACATACCACTAAGTAATGTACCTGACCATATGTGTCATCTTAATCCATGATATACTACTAACCGATGTACCTGACCATATGTGTCATCTTAATCCATGACATACCACTAAGCGATGTACCTGACCATGTGTCATCTTAATCCATGATATATCATTAAGTAATGTACCTGACCATATGTGTCATCTTAATCCATGAGTTACCACAAAGCGATGTACCTGACGATATGTGTCATCTTAATCCATGACATACCACTAAGCGATGTACCTGACCATGTGTGTCAACTTAATACATGACATATCACCAAGCGATACACCTGACCATATGTGTCATACTAATCCATGACATACCACTAAGTAATGTACCTGACCATATGTGTCAACTTAATCCATGACGTACCATTAAGCGATGCACCTGACCATATGTGTCATCTTAATCCATGACATACCACTAAGTAATGTACCTGACCATATGTGTCATCTTAATCCATGATATACTACTAAGCGATGTACCTGACCATATGTGTCATCTTAATCCATGACATACCACTAAGCGATGTACCTGACCATATGTGTCATCTTAATCCATGATATATCACTAAGTAATGTACCTGACCATATGTGTCATCTTAATCCATGACGTACCACAAAGCGATGTACCTGACCATATGTGTCAGGTACATCGCTTAGTGGTATGTCATGACATACCACTAAGTAATGTACCTGACCATATGTGTCATCTTAATCCATGACATACTACTAAGCGATGTACCTGACCATATGTGTCATCTTAATACATGGCATACCACTAAGCGATGTACATGACCATATGTGTCATCTTAATCCATGACATACCACTAAGCGATATACATGACCATATGTGTCATCTTAATCCATGACATACCACTAAACGATGTACCTGACCATATGTGTCATCTTAATCTATGATATATCACTAAGTAATGTACCTGACCATATGTGTCATCTTAATCCATGACGTACCACAAAGCGATGTACCTGACCATATGTGTCATCTTAATCCATGACATACCACTAAGCGATGTACCTGACCATGTGTGTCAACTTAATACATGACATACCACTAAGTAATGTACCTGACCATATGTGTCATCTTAATCCATGACTTACCACTAATCGATGTACCTGACCATATGTGTCATCTTAATACATGACATACCACTAAGCGATGTACCTGACCATATGTGTCATCTTAATCCATGATATATCACTAAGTAATGTACCTGACCATATGTGTCATCTTAATCCATGACATACCACTAAGCGATGTACCTGACCATATGTGTCATCTTAATCCATGATATATCACTAAGTAATGTACCTGACCATATGTGTCATCTTAATCCATGACGTACCACAAAGCGATGTACCTGACCATATGTGTCATCTTAATCCATGACATACCACTAAGCGATGTACCTGACCATGTGTGTCAACTTAATACATGACATATCACCAAGCGATACACCTGACCATATGTGTCATACTAATCCATGACATACCACTAAGTAATGTACCTGACCATATGTGTCAACTTAATCCATGACGTACCACTAAGCGATGCACCTGACCATATGTGTCATCTTAATCCATGACATACCACTAAGTTATGTACCTGACCATATGTGTCATCTTAATCCATGACATACCACTAAATAATGTACCTGACCATATGTGTCAACTTAATCCATGACATACTACTAAGCGATGTACATGACCATATTTGTCATCTTAATCCATGACATACCACTAAGCGATGTACCTGACCATGTGTATCATCTTAATTCATGACATATTACTAAGCGATGTACCTGACCATGTGTATAATGTTAATTCATGACATATCACTAAACAATGTACCTGACCATATGTGTCATCTTAGTCCATGACATACTACTAAGCGATGTACCTGACCATATGTGTCATCTTAATCCATGATATATCACTAAGTAATGTACCTGACCATATGTTTCATCTTAATCCATGATATATCACTAAATAATGTACCTGACCATATGTGTCAACTTAATCCATGATGTATCACTAAGCAATGTACCTGACCATATGTGTCATCTTAATCCATGATATATCACTAAGTAATGTACTTGCCCATATGTGTCATCTTAATACATGACGTACCACAAAGCGATGTACCTGACCATATGTGTCATCTTAATCCATGACATACCACTAAGCGATGTACCTGACCATGTGTGTCAACTTAATACATGACATATCACCAAGCGATACACCTGACCATATGTGTCATACTAATCCATGACATACCACTAAGTAATGTACCTGACCATATGTGTCAACTTAATCCATGACGTACCATTAAGCGATGCACCTGACCATATGTGTCATCTTAATCCATGACATACCACTAAGTAATGTACCTGACCATATGTGTCATCTTAATCCATGATATACTACTAAGCGATGTACCTGACCATATGT
This sequence comes from Bathymodiolus brooksi, assembly GCA_963680875.1. Taxonomy (NCBI): domain Eukaryota; kingdom Metazoa; phylum Mollusca; class Bivalvia; order Mytilida; family Modiolidae; genus Bathymodiolus; species Bathymodiolus brooksi. Next base: position 10,571,564 of record OY804582.1, read on the forward strand.
GTCATCTTAATCCATGACATACCACTAAGCGATGTACCTGACCATATGTGTCATCTTAATCCATGATATATCACTAAGTAATGTACCTGACCATATGTGTCATCTTAATCCATTACGTACCACAAAGCGATGTACCTGACCATATGTGTCAGGTACATCGCTTAGTGGTATGTCATGACATACCACTAAGTAATGTACCTGACCATATGTGTCATCTTAATCCATGACATACTACTAAGCGATGTACCTGACCATATGTGTCATCTTAATACATGGCATACCACTAAGCGATGTACATGACCATATGTGTCATGTTAATCCATGACATACCACTAAGCAATATACATGACCATATGTGTCATCTTAATCCATGACATACCACTAAACGATGTACCTGACCATATGTGTCATCTTAATCTATGATATATCACTAAGTAATGTACCTGACCATATGTGTCATCTTAATCCATGACGTACCACAAAGCGATGTACCTGACCATATGTGTCATCTTAATCCATGACATACCACTAAGCGATGTACCTGACCATGTGTGTCAACTTAATATATGACATACCACTAAGTAATGTACCTGACCATATGTGTCATCTTAATCCATGACATACCACTAATCGATGTACCTGACCATATGTGTCATCTTAATACATGCCATACCACCAAACGATGTACCTGACCATATGTGTCATCTTAATCCATGATATATCACTAAGTAATGTACCTGACCATATGTGTCATCTTAATCCATGATATATCACTAAGTAATGTACCTGACCATATGTGTCATCTTAATCCATGACGTACCACAAAGCGATGTACCTGACCATATGTGTCATCTTAATCCATGACATACCACTAAGCGATGTACCTGACCATGTGTGTCAACTTAATACATGACATATCACCAAGCGATACACCTGACCATATGTGTCATACTAATCCATGACATACCACTAAGTAATGTACCTGACCATATGTGTCAACTTAATTAATGACGTACCACTAAGCGATGCACCTGACCATATGTGTCATCTTAATCCATGACATACCACTAAGTTATGTACCTGACCATATGTGTCATCTTAATCCATGACATACCACTAAATAATGTACCTGACCATATGTGTCAACTTAATCCATGACATACTACTAAGCGATGTACATGACCATATTTGTCATCTTAATACATGACATACCACTAAGCGATGTACCTGACCATGTGTATCATCTTAATTCATGACATATTACTAAGCGATGTACCTGACCATGTGTATAATGTTAATTCATGACATATCACTAAACCATGTACCTGACCATATGTGTCATCTTAGTCCATGACATACTACTAAGCGATGTACCTGACCATATGTGTCATCTTAATCCATGATATATCACTAAGTAATGTACCTGACCATATGTGTCATCTTAATCCATGATATATCACTAAATAATGTACCTGACCATATGTGTCAACTTAATCCATGATGTATCACTAAGCAATGTACCTGACCATATGTGTCATCTGAATCCATGATATATCACTAAGTAATGTACCTGCCCATATGTGTCATCTTAATCCATGACGTACCACAAAGCGATGTACCTGACCATATGTGTCATCTTAATTCATGACATACCACTAAGCGATGTACCTGACCATGTGTGTCAACTTAATACATGACATATCACCAAGCGATACACCTAACCATATGTGTCATACTAATCCATGACATACCACTAAGTAATGTACCTGACCATATGTGTCAACTTAATCCATGACGTACCATTAAGCGATGCACCTGACCATATGTGTCATCTTAATCCATGACATACCACTAAGCGATGTACCTGACCATATGTGTCATCTTAATCCATGATATATCACTAAGTAATGTACCTGACCATATGTGTCATCTTAATCCATGACGTACCACAAAGCGATGTACCTGACCATATGTGTCATCTTAATCCATGACATACCACTAAGCGATGTACCTGACCATGTGTGTCAACTTAATACATGACATAACACCAAGCGATACACCTGACCATATGTGTCATACTAATCCATGACATACCACTAAGTAATGTACCTGACCATATGTGTCAACTTAATCCATGACGTACCACTAAGCGATGCACCTGACCATATGTGTCATCTTAATCCATGACATACCACTAAGTAATGTACCTGACCATATGTGTCATCTTAATCCATGACATACTACTAAGCGATGTACCTGACCATATGTGTCATCTTAATACATGGCATACCACTAAGCGATGTACATGACCATATGTGTCATCTTAATCCATGACATACCACTAAGCTATATACATGACCATATGTGTCATCTTAATCCATGACATACCACTAAACGATGTACCTGACCATATGTGTCATCTTAATCTATGATATATCACTAAGTAATGTACCTGACCATATGTGTCATCTTAATCCATGACGTACCACAAAGCGATGTACCTGACCATATGTGTCATCTTAATCCATGACATACCACTAAGCGATGTACCTGACCATGTGTGTCAACTTAATACATGACATACCACTAGGTAATGTACCTGACCATATGTGTCATCTTAATCCATGACATACCACTAATCGATGTACCTGACCATATGTGTCATCTTAATACATGACATACCACTAAGCGATGTACCTGACCATATGTGTCATCTTAATCCATGATATATCACTAAGTAATGTACCTGACCATATGTGTCATCTTAATCCATGACATACCACTAAGCGATGTACCTGACCATATGTGTCATCTTAATCCATGATATATCACTAAGTAATGTACCTGACCATATGTGTCATCTTAATCCATGACGTACCACAAAGCGATGTACCTGACCATATGTGTCATCTTAATCCATGACATACCACTAAGCGATGTACCTGACCATGTGTGTCAACTTAATACATGACATATCACCAAGCGATACACCTGACCATATGTGTCATACTAATCCATGACATACCACTAAGTAATGTACCTGACCATATGTGTCAACTTAATCCATGACGTACCACTAAGCGATGCACCTGACCATATGTGTCATCTTAATCGATGACATACCACTAAGTTATGTACCTGACCATATGTGTCATCTTAATCCATGACATACCACTAAATAATGTACCTGACCATATGTGTCAACTTAATCCATGACATACTACTAAGCGATGTACATGACCATATTTGTCATCTTAATCCATGACATACCACTAAGCGATGTACCTGACCATGTGTATCATCTTAATTCATGACATATTACTAAGCGATGTACCTGACCATGTGTATAATGTTAATTCATGACATATCACTAAACAATGTACCTGACCATATGTGTCATCTTAGTCCATGACATACTACTAAGCGATGTACCTGACCATATGTGTCATCTTAATCCATGATATATCACTAAGTAATGTACCTGACCATATGTGTCATCTTAATCCATGATATATCACTAAATAATGTACCTGACCATATGTGTCAACTTAATCCATGATGTATCACTAAGCAATGTACCTGACCATATGTGTCATCTGAATCCATGATATATCACTAAGTAATGTACCTGCCCATATGTGTCATCTTAATCCATGACGTACCACAAAGCGATGTACCTGACCATATGTGCCATCTTAATTCATGACATACCACTAAGCGATGTACCTGACCATGTGTGTCAACTTAATACATGACATATCACCAAGCGATACACCTGACCATATGTGTCATACTAATCCATGACATACCACTAAGTAATGTACCTGACCATATGTGTCAACTTAATCCATGACGTACCATTAAGCGATGCACCTGACCATATGTGTCATCATAATCCATGACATACCACTAAGCGATGTACCTGACCATATGTGTCATCTTAATCCATGATATATCACTAAGTAATGTACCTGACCATATGTGTCATCTTAATCCATGACGTACCACAAAGCGATGTACCTGACCATATGTGTCATCTTAATCCATGACATACCACTAAGCGATGTACCTGACCATGTGTGTCAACTTAATACATGACATAACACCAAGCGATACACCTGACCATATGTGTCATACTAATCCATGACATACCACTAAGTAATGTACCTGACCATATGTGTCAACTTAATCCATGACGTACCACTAAGCGATGCACCTGACCATATGTGTCATCTTAATCCATGACATACCACTAAGTAATGTACCTGACCATATGTGTCATCTTAATCCATGACATACTACTAAGCGATGTACCTGACCATATGTGTCATCTTAATACATGGCATACCACCAAGCGATGTACATGACCATATGTGTCATCTTAATCCATGACATACCACTAAGCGATATACATGACCATATGTGTCATCTTAATCCATGACATACCACTAAACGATGTACCTGACCATATGTGTCATCTTAATCTATGATATATCACTAAGTAATGTACCTGACCATATGTGTCATCTTAATCCATGACGTACCACAAAGCGATGTACCTGACCATATGTGTCATCTTAATCCATGACATACCACTAAGCGATGTACCTGACCATGTGTGTCAACTTAATACATGACATACCACTAGGTAATGTACCTGACCATATGTGTCATCTTAATCCATGACATACCACTAATCGATGTACCTGACCATATGTGTCATCTTAATACATGACATACCACTAAGCGATGTACCTGACCATATGTGTCATCTTAATCCATGATATATCACTAAGTAATGTACCTGACCATATGTGTCATCTTAATCCATGACATACCACTAAGCGATGTACCTGACCATATGTGTCATCTTAATCCATGATATATCACTAAGTAATGTACCTGACCATATGTGTCATCTTAATCCATGACGTACCACAAAGCGATGTACCTGACCATATGTGTCATCTTAATCCATGACATACCACTAAGCGATGTACCTGACCATGTGTGTCAACTTAATACATGACATATCACCAAGCGATACACCTGACCATATGTGTCATACTAATCCATGACATACCACTAAGTAATGTACCTGATCATATGTGTCAACTTAATCCATGACGTACCACTAAGCGATGCACCTGACCATATGTGTCATCTTAATCCATGACATACCACTAAACGATGTACCTGACCATATGTGTCAACTTAATACATGACATATCACCAAGCGATACACCTGACCATATGTGTCATCTTAATCCATGACATACCACTAAGCTATATACATGACCATGTGTATAATGTTAATTCATGACATATCACTAAACAATGTACCTGACCATATGTGTCATCTTAGTCCATGACATACTACTAAGCGATGTACCTGACCATATGTGTCATCTTAATCCATGATATATCACTAAGTAATGTACCTGACCATATGTGTCATCTTAATCCATGATATATCACTAAATAATGTACCTGACCATATGTGTCAACTTAATCCATGATGTATCACTAAGCAATGTACCTGACCATATGTGTCATCTGAATCCATGATATATCACTAAGTAATGTACCTGCCCATATGTGTCATCTTAATCCATGACGTACCACAAAGCGATGTACCTGACCATATGTGCCATCTTAATTCATGACATACCACTAAGCGATGTACCTGACCATGTGTGTCAACTTAATACATGACATATCACCAAGCGATACACCTGACCATATGTGTCATACTAATCCATGACATACCACTAAGTAATGTACCTGACCATATGTGTCAACTTAATCCATGACGTACCATTAAGCGATGCACCTGACCATATGTGTCATCATAATCCATGACATACCACTAAGCGATGTACCTGACCATATGTGTCATCTTAATCCATGATATATCACTAAGTAATGTACCTGACCATATGTGTCATCTTAATCCATGACGTACCACAAAGCGATGTACCTGACCATATGTGTCATCTTAATCCATGACATACCACTAAGCGATGTACCTGACCATGTGTGTCAACTTAATACATGACATAACACCAAGCGATACACCTGACCATATGTGTCATACTAATCCATGACATACCACTAAGTAATGTACCTGACCATATGTGTCAACTTAAACCATGACGTACCACTAAGCGATGCACCTGACCATATGTGTCATCTTAATCCATGACATACCACTAAGTAATGTACCTGACCATATGTGTCATCTTAATCCATGACATACTACTAAGCGATGTACCTGACCATATGTGTCATCTTAATACATGGCATACCACCAAGCGATGTACATGACCATATGTGTCATCTTAATCCATGACATACCACTAAGCGATATACATGACCATATGTGTCATCTTAATCCATGACATACCACTAAACGATGTACCTGACCATATGTGTCATCTTAATCTATGATATATCACTAAGTAATGTACCTGACCATATGTGTCATCTTAATCCATGACGTACCACAAAGCGATGTACCTGACCATATGTGTCATCTTAATCCATGACATACCACTAAGCGATGTACCTGACCATGTGTGTCAACTTAATACATGACATACCACTAGGTAATGTACCTGACCATATGTGTCATCTTAATCCATGACATACCACTAATCGATGTACCTGACCATATGTGTCATCTTAATACATGACATACCACTAAGCGATGTACCTGACCATATGTGTCATCTTAATCCATGATATATCACTAAGTAATGTACCTGACCATATGTGTCATCTTAATCCATGACATACCACTAAGCGATGTACCTGACCATATGTGTCATCTTAATCCATGATATATCACTAAGTAATGTACCTGACCATATGTGTCATCTTAATCCATGACGTACCACAAAGCGATGTACCTGACCATATGTGTCATCTTAATCCATGACATACCACTAAGCGATGTACCTGACCATGTGTGTCAACTTAATACATGACATATCACCAAGCGATACACCTGACCATATGTGTCATACTAATCCATGACATACCACTAAGTAATGTACCTGACCATATGTGTCAACTTAATCCATGACGTACCACTAAGCGATGCACCTGACCATATGTGTCATCTTAATCCATGACATACCACTAAGTAATGTACCTGACCATATGTGTCATCTTAATCCATGACATACCACTAAATAATGTACCTGACCATATATGTCAAGTTAATCCATGACATACTACTAAGCGATGTACCTGACCATATTTGTCATCTTAATCCATGACATACCACTAAGCGATGTACCTGTCCATATGTGTCATCTTAATCTATGATATATTACTAAGTAATGTACCTGACCATATGTGTCATCTTAATCCATGACATACCACTAAACGATGTACCTGACCATATGTGTCAACTTAATACATGACATATCACCAAGCGATACACCTGACCATATGTGTCATACTAATCCATGACATACCACTAAGTAATGTACCTGAACATATGTGTCAATTTAATCCATGACGTACCACTAAGCGATGCACCTGACCATATGTTTCATCTTAATCCATGACATACCACTAAGTAATGTACCTGACCATATGTGTCATCTTAATTCATGACATACTACTAAGCGATGTATCTGACCATATGTGTCATCTTAATACATGACATACCACTAAGCGATGTACATGACCATATGTGCCATCTTAATCCATGACATACCACTAAACGATGTACCTGACCATATGTGTCATCTTAATCCATGATATATCACTAAGTAATGTACCTGACGATATGTGTCAACTTAACCCAAGACATACCACTAAGCGATGTACCTGACCATATGTGTCATCTTAATCCAGGACATACCACTGAGCGATGTACCTGACCATATGTGTCAACTTAATCCATGACGTCCCACTAAGCGATGTACCTGACCATATGTGTCATACTAATCCATGACATACCACTAAGTAATGTACCTGACCATATGTGTCAATTTAATCCATGACGTACAACTAAGCGATGCACCTGACCATATGTGTCACCTTAATCCATGACATACCACTAAGTAATGTACCTGACCATATGTGTCATTTTAATCCATGACATACTACTAAGCGATGTACCTGACCATATGTGTCATCTTAATACATGACATACCACTAAGCGATGTACATGACCATATGTGTCATCTTAATCCATGACATACCACTAAACGATGTACCTGACCATATGTGTCATCTTAATCCATGATATATCACTAAGTAATATACCTCACCATATGTGTCAACTTAACCCATGACGTACCACTAAGCGATGTACCTGACCATATGTGTCATCTTAATCCATGACATACCACTGAGCGATGTACATGACCATATGTGTCAACTTAATCCATGACGTACCACTAAGCGATGTACCTGACCATATGTGTAATCTTAATCCATGACATACCACTGAGCGATGTACCTGACCATATGTGTCATCTTAATCCATGATGTATCACTAAGTAATGTACCTGACCATATGTGTCATCTTAATCCATGACATACTACTAAGCGATGTACCTGACCATATGTGTCATCTTAATACATGAGATACTACTAAACGATGTACCTGACCATATGTGTCATCTTAATCCATGACATACTACTAAGCGATGTACCTGACACTGTGTGTCATCTTAATCCATGACATACCACTAAACGATGTACCTGACCATATGTGTCATCTTAATCCATGATATATCACTAAGTAATGTACCTGACCATATGTGTCATCTTAATCCATGACATACCACTAAGTAATACACTTGACCATATGTGTCATCTTAATCCATGACATACCACTAAACGATGTACCGGACCATATGTGTCATCTTAATTCATGACATACCACTAATCGATGTACCTGCCCATATGTGTGTCATCTTAATCCATGACATACCACTAAGTAATGTACCTGACCATATATGTCATCTCAATCCATGACATACCACTAAGTGATATACCTGACCATAAGTGTCATCTTATTTCATGACATATTACTAAGCGATGTACCTGACCATGTGTATCATCTTAATTCATGACATATCACTAAACAATGTACCTGACCATATTTATCATCTTAGTCCATGATATACCACTAAGCGATGTACCTGACCATATGTGTCATCTTAATCCATGACATACCACTAAGCGATGTACCTGAGTATATTTGTCATCTTAATTCATGACATATTACTAAGCGATGTACCTGACCATGTGTATCATCTTAATTCATGACATATTACTAAGCGATATACCTGACCATGTGTATCATGTTAATTCATGACATATCACTAAACAATGTACCTGACCATATGTGTAATCTGAATCCATGACGTACCACTAAGCGATGTACCTGACTATATGTGTCATCTTAATTCATGACATATTACTAAGTGATGTACCTGACCATGTGTATCATCTTAATTCATGACATATTACTAAGCGATGTACCTGACCATGTGTATCATGTTAATTCATGACATATCACTAAACAATGTATCTGACCATATGTGTCATCTTAGTCCATGACATACTACTAAGCGATGTACCTGACCATATGTGTCATCTTAATCCATGATATATCACTAAGTAATGTACCTGACCATATGTGTCATCTTAATCCATGATATATCACTAAGTAATGTACCTGACCATATGTGTCAACTTAATCCATGATGTACCACTAAGCGATGTACATGACCATATGTGTCATCTTAGTCCATGACATACCACTAAGCGATGTACATGACCATATGTGTCATCTTAATCCATGACATACCACTAAGCGATGTAACTGACCATACGTGTCATCTTAATCCATGATATATCACTAAGTAATGTACCTGACCATATGTGTCATATTAATCCATGACATACAACTAAACGATGTACCTGACCATATGTGTCATCTTAATCCATTACATACGACTAAGCGATGTACCTGACCATATGTGTCATCTTAATCCATGACATATCACTAAGCGATGTACCTGACCATATGTGTCATCTTAATCCATGACATACCACTAAGCGATGTACCTGACCATATGTGTCATCTTAATTCATGACATACCACTAAGCGATGTACCTGACCATATGTGTCATCTTAATCCATGATATATCACTAAGTAATGTACCTGACCATATGTGTCATCTTAATCCATGATATATCACTAAGTAATGTACCTGACCATATGTGTCATCTTAATCCATGATATATCACTAAGTAATGTACCTGACCATATATGTCAACTTAATCCATGACGTACCACTAAGTGATACACCTGACCATATGTGTCATCTTAATCCATGACATACCACTAAGCGATGTACCTGACCATATGTGTCATCTTAATCTATGATATATTACTAAATAATGTACCTGACCATATGTGTCATCTTAATCCATGACATACCACTAAGCGATGTACCTGACCATGTGTGTCAACTTAATACATGACATATCACCAAGCGATACACCTGACCATATGTGTCATACTAATCCATGACATACCACTAAGTAATGTACCTGACCATATGTGTCAATTTAATCCATGACGTACCACTAAGCGATGCACCTGACTATATGTGTCATCTTAATCCATGACATACCACTAAGTAATGTACCCGACCATATGTGTCATTTTAATCCATGACATACTACTAAGCGATGTACCTGACCATATGTGTCATCTTAATACATGACATACCACTAAGCGATGTACATGACCATATGTGTCATCTTAATCCATGACATACCACTAAACGATGTACCTGACCATATGTGTCATCTTAATCCATGATATATCACTAAGTAATATACCTGACCATATGTGTCAACTTAAGCAATGACGTACCACTAAGCGATGTACCTGACCATATGTGTCATCTTAATCCATGACATACCACTGAGCGATGTACCTGACCATATGTGTCATCTTAATCCATGATGTATCACTAAGTAATGTACCTAACCATATGTGTCATCTTAATCCATGACATACTACTAAGCGATGTACCTGACCATATGTGTCATCTTAATACATGACATACTACTAAACGATGTACATGACCATATGTGTCATCTTAATCCATGACATACTACTAAGCGATGTACCTGACACTGTGTGTCATCTTAATCCATGACATACCACTAAACGATGTACCTGACCATATGTGTCATCTTAATCCATGATATATCACTAAGTAATGTACCTGACCATATGTGTCATCTTAATCCATGACATACCACTAAGTAATACACCTGACCATATGTGTCATCTTAATCCATGACATACCACTAAACGATGTACCGGACCATATGTGTCATCTTAATTCATGACATACCACTAAGTAATACACCTGACCATATGTGTCATCTTAATCCATGACATACCACTAAACGATGTACCGGACCATATGTGTCATCTTAATTCATGACATACCACTAATCGATGTACCTGCCCATATGTGTGTCATCTTAATCCATGACATACCACTAAGTGATGTACCTGACCATATATGTCATCTCAATCCATGACATACCACTAAGTGATATACCTGACCATATGTGTCATCTTAATTCATGACATATTACTAAGCGATGTACCTGACCATGTGTATCATGTTAATTCATGACATATCACTAAACAATGTATCTGACCATATGTGTCATCTTAGTCCATGACATACTACTAAGCGATGTACCTGACCATATGTGTCATCTTAATCCATGATATATCACTAAGTAATGTACCTGACCATATGTGTCATCTTAATCCATGATATATCACTAAGTAATGTACCTGACCATATGTGTCAACTTAATCCATGATATATCACTAAGTAATGCACCTGACCATATGTGTCATCTTAATCCATGACATACAACTAAACGATGTACCTGACCATATGTGTCATCTTAATCCATTACATACGACTAAGCGATGTACCTGACCATATGTGTCATCATAATCCATGACATATCACTAAGCGATGTACCTGACCATATGTGTCATCTTAATCCATGACATACCACTAAGCGATGTACCTGACCATATGTGTCATCTTAATCCATGACATACCACTAAGCGATGTACCTGACCATATGTGTAATCTTAATCCATGATATATCACTAAGTAATGTACCTGACCATATGTGTCATCTTAATCTATGACATACCACTAAGCGATGTACATGACCATATGTGTCATCTTAATCCATGACATACCACTTAGCGATGTACCTGACCATATGTGTCATCTTAATCCATGATATATCACTAAGTAATGTACCTGACCATATGTGTCATCTTAATCCATGACGTACCACAAAGCGATGTACCTGACCATATGTGTCATCTTAATCCATGACATGCTACTAAGTAATGTACCTGACCATATGTGTCATCTTAATACATGATATATCACTAAGTAATGTACCTGACCATATGTGTCATCTTAATGCATGACGTACCATAAAGCGATGTACCTGACCATATGTGTCATCTTAATCCATGACATACCACTAAGCGATGTACCTGACCATGTGTGTCAACTTAATACATGACATATCACCAAGCGATACACCTGACCATATGTGTCATACTAATCCATGACATACCACTAAGTAATGTACCTGACCATATGTGTCAACTTAATCCATGACGTACCACTAAGCGATGCACCTGACCATATGTGTCATCTTAATCCATGACATACCACTAAGTAATGTACCTGACCATATGTGTCATCTTAATCCATGATATACTACTAAGCGATATACCTGACCATATGTGTCATCTTAATCCATGACATACCACTAAGCAATGTACCTGACGATATGTGTCATCTTAATCCATGATATAACACTAAGTAATGTACCTGACCATATGTGTCATCTTAATCCATGACATACCACAAAGCGATGTACCTGACCATATGTGTCATCTTAATCCATGACATACCACGAAGCGATGTACCTGACCATGTGTGTCAACTTAGTACATGACATATCACCAAGCGATACACCTGACCATATGTGTCATACTAATCCATGACATACCACTAAGTAATGTACCTGACCATATGTGTCAATTTAATCCATGACGTACCACTAAGCGATGCACCTGACCATGTTTCATCTTAATCCATGACATACCACTAAGTAATGTACCTGACCATATGTGTCATCTTAATCCATGACTTACTACTAAGCGATGTACCTGACCATATGTGTCATCTTAATACATGACATACCACTAAGCGATGTACATGACCATATGTGTTATCTTAATCCATGACATACCACTAAACGATGTACCTGACCATATGTGTCATCTTAATCCATGATATATCACTAAGTAATGTACCTGACCATATGTGTCAACTTAACCCTGACGTACCACTAAGCGATGTACCTGAACATATGTGTCATCTTAATCCATGACATACCACTGAGCGATGTGCCTGACCATATGTGTCAACTTAATCCATGACGTACCACTAAGCGATGTACCTGACCATATGTGTCATCTTAATCCATGATGTATCACTAAGTAATGTACCTGACCATATGTGTCATCTTAATCCATGACATACTAATAAGCGATGTACCTGACCATATGTGTCATCTTAATCCATGACATACTACTAAGCGATGTACCTGACCATATGTGTCATCTTAATCCATGACATACTACTAAGCGATGTACCTGATACTGTGTGTCATCTTAATCCGTGACATACCACTAAACGATGTACCTGACCATATGTGTCATCTTAATCCATGATATATCACTAAGTAATGTACCTGACCATATGTGTCATCTTAATCCATGACATACTACTAAGCGAAGTACCTGACCATATGTGTCATCTTATTTCATGACATACCACTAAGCGATGTACCTGACCATATGTGTCATCTTAATCCATGACATACCACTAAACAATGTACTTGACCATATGTGTGATCTTAATCCATGACATACCACTAAACGATATACCTGACCATATGTGTGTCATTTTAATCCATGACATACCACTAAGCGATGTACCTGACCATATGTATCATCTTAATCCATGACATACTACTAAGGGATGTACCTGACCATATGTGTCATCTTAATCCATGACATACTACTAAGCGATGTACCTGATCATATGTGTCATCTTAATCCATGACATACTACTAAGTGATGTACCTGACCATATGTGTCATCTTAATCCATGATATATCACTAAGTAATGTACCTGACAATATGTGTCATCTTAATCCATGACATACCACTAAGCGATGTACCTCACCATATGTGTCATCTTAATCCATGACATACCACTAAGCGATGTACCTGACCATATGTGTAATCTTAATCCATGATATATCACTAAGTAATGTACCTGACCATATGTGTCATCTTAATCTATGACATACCACTAAGCGATGTACATGACCATATGTGTCATCTTAATCCATGACATACCACTAAGCGATGTACCTGACCATATGTGTCATCTTAATCCATGATATATCACTAAGTAATGTACCTGACCATATGTGTCATCTTAATCCATGACGTACCACAAAGCGATGTACCTGACCATATGTGTCATCTTAATCCATGACATGCTACTAAGTAATGTACCTGACCATATGTGTCATCTTAATCCATGATATATCACTAAGTAATGTACCTGAACATATGTGTCATCTTAATCCATGACGTACCACAAAGCGATGTACCTGACCATATGTGTCATCTTAATCCATGACATACCACTAAGCGATGTACCTGACCATGTGTGTCAACTTAATACATGACATATCACCAAGCGATACACCTGACCATATGTGTCATACTAATCCATGACATACCACTAAGCGATGTACCTGACCATGTGTGTCAACTTAATACATGACATATCACCAAGCGATACACCTGACCATATGTGTCATCTTAATCCATGACATACCACTAAGTAATGTACATGACCATATGTGTCATCTTAATCCATGATATACTACTAAGCGATGTACCTGACCATATGTGTCATCTTAATCCATGATATATCACTAAGTAATGTACCTGACCATATGTGTCATCTTAATCCATGATATATCACTAAGTAATGTACCTGTCCATATGTGTCAACTTAATCCATGATGTACCACTAAGCAATGTACCTGACCATATGTTTCATCTTAATCCATGATATATCACTAAGTAATGTACCTGACCATAGGTGTCATCTTAATCCATGACATACCACTATGCGATGTACCTGACCATGTGTGTCAACTTAATACATGACATATCACCAAGCGATACACCTGACCATATGTGTCATACTAATCCATGACATACCACTAAGTAATGTACCTGACCATATGTGTCAACTTAATCCATGACGTACCACTAAGCGATGCACCTGACCATATGTGTCATCTTAATCCATGACATACCACTAAGTAATGTACATGACCATATGTGTCATCTTAATCCATGATATACTACTAAGCGATGTACCTGACCATATGTGTCATCTTAATCCATGACATACCACTAAGCGATGTACCTGACCATATGTGTCATCTTAATCCATGATATATCATTAAGTAATGTACCTGACCATATGTGTCATCTTAATCCATGACGTACCACAAAGCGATGTACCTGACCATATGTGTCATCTTAATCCATGACATACCACTAAGCGATGTACCTGACCATGTGTGTCAACTTAATACATGACATATCACCAAGCGATACACCTGACCATATGTGTCATACTAATCCATGACATACCACTAAGTAATGTACCTGACCATATGTGTCAACTTAATCCATGACGTACCACTAAGCGATGCACCTGACCATATGTGTCATCTTAATCCATGACATACCACTAAGTAATGTACCTGACCATATGTGTCATCTTAATCCATGACATACTACTAAGCGATGTACCTGACCATATGTGTCATCTTAATACATGACATACCACTAAGCGATGTACATGACCATATGTGTCATCTTAATCCATGACATACCACTAAACGATGTACCTGACCATATGTGTCATCTTAATCCATGATATATCACTAAGTAATGTACCTGACCATATATGTCAACTTAATCCATGACGTACCACTAAGTGATACACCTGACCATATGTGTCATCTTAATCCATGACATACCACTAAGCGATGTACATGACCATATGTGTCATCTTAATCCATGACATACCACTAAGCGATGTACCTGACCATATGTGTCATCTTAATCTATGATATATTACTAAGTAATGTACCTGACCATATGTGTCATCTTAATCCATGACGTACCACAAAGCGATGTACCTGACCATATGTGTCATCTTAATCCATGACATACCACTGAGCGATGTACCTGACCATGTATGTCAACTTAATACATGACATATCACCAAGCGATACACCTGACCATATGTGTCATACTAATCCATGACATACCACTAAGTAATGTACCTGACCATATGTGTCAATTTAATCCATGACGTACCACTAAGCGATGCACCTGATCATATGTGTCATCTTAATCCATGACATACCACTAAGTAATGTACCTGACCATATGTGTCATCTTAATCCATGACATACTACTAAGCGATGTACCTGACCATATGTGTCATCTTAATACATGACATACCACTAAGCGATGTACCTGACCATGTGTGTCAACTTAATACATGACATATCACCAAGCGATACACCTGACCATATGTGTCATACTAATCCATGACATACCACTAAGTAATGTACCTGACCATATGTGTCAACTTAATCCATGACGTACCACTAAGCGATGCACCTGACCATATGTGTCATCTTAATCCATGACATACCACTAAGTAATGTACCTGACCATATGTGTCATCTTAATCCATGACATACTACTAAGCGATGTACCTGACCATATGTGTCATCTTAATACATGACATACCACTAAGCGATGTACATGACCATATGTGTCATCTTAATCCATGACATACCACTAAGTAATGTACCTGACCATATGTGTCATCTTAATCCATGACATACTACTAAGCGATGTACCTGACCATATGTGTCATCTTAATACATGACATACCACTAAGCGATGTACATGACCATATGTGTCATCTTAATCCATGACATACCACTAAACGATGTACCTGACCATATGTGTCATCTTAATCCATGATATATCACTAAGTAATGTACCTGACCATATATGTCAACTTAATCCATGACGTACCACTAAGTGATACACCTGACCATATGTGTCATCTTAATCCATGACATACCACTAAGCGATGTACATGACCATATGTGTCATCTTAATCCATGACATACCACTAAGCGATGTACCTGACCATATGTGTCATCTTAATCTATGATATATTACTAAGTAATGTACCTGACCATATGTGTCATCTTAATCCATGACGTACCACAAAGCGATGTACCTGACCATATGTGTCATCTTAATCCATGACATACCACTGAGCGATGTACCTGACCATGTATGTCAACTTAATACATGACATATCACCAAGCGATACACCTGACCATATGTGTCATACTAATCCATGACATACCACTAAGTAATGTACCTGACCATATGTGTCAATTTAATCCATGACGTACCACTAAGCGATGCACCTGATCATATGTGTCATCTTAATCCATGACATACCACTAAGTAATGTACCTGACCATATGTGTCATCTTAATCCATGACATACTACTAAGCGATGTACCTGACCATATGTGTCATCTTAATACATGACATACCACTAAGCGATGTACATGACCATATGTGTCATCTTAATCCATGACATACTACTAAACGATGTACCTGACCATATGTGTCATCTTAATCCATGATATATCACTAAGTAATGTACCTGACCATATGTGTCAACTTAACCCATGACGTACCACTAAGCGATGTACCTGACCATATGTGTCATCTTAATCCATGACATACCACTGAGTGATGTACCTGACCATATGTGTCAACTTAATCCATGACGTACCACTAAGCGATGTATCTGACCATATGTGTCATCTTAATCCATGACATACCACTGAGCGATGTACCTGACCATATGTGTCATCTTAATCCATGATGTATCACTAAGTAATGTACCTGACCATATGTGTCATCTTAATCCATGACATACTACTAAGCGATGTACCTGACCATATGTGTCATCTTAATCCATGACATACTACTAAACGATGTACCTGACCATATGTGTCATCTTAATCCATGACATACTACTAAGCGATGTACCTGACACTGTGTGTCATCTTAATCCATGACATACCACTAAGCGATGTACCTGACCATATGTGTCATCTTAATCCATGATATATCACTGAGTAATGTACCTGACCATATGTGTCATCTTAATCCATGACATACCACTAAGTAATACACCTGACCATATGTGTCATCTTAATCCATGACATACCACTAAACGATGTACCGGACCATATGTGTCATCTTAATTCATGACATACCACTAATCGATGTACCTGCCCATATGTCTCATCTTAATCCATGACATACCACTAAGTGATGTACCTGACCATATATGTCATCTTAATCCATGACATACCACTAAGTGATATACCTGACCATATGTGTCATCTTAATTCATGACATATTACTAAGCGATGTACCTGACCATGTGTATCATCTTAATTCATGACATATCACTAAACAATGTACCTGACCATATGTATCATCTTAGTCCATGACGTACCACTAAGCGATGTACCTGACCATATGTGTCATCTTAATCCATGACGTACCACTAAGCGATGTACCCGACCATATGTGTCATCTTAATCCATGATATATCACTAAGTAATGTACCTGGCCATATGTGTCATCTTAATCCATGACATACCACTAAGCGATGTACCTGACCATATGTGTCATCTTAATACATGATATATCACTAAGTAATGTACCTGACCATATGTGTCATCTTAATCCATGACATATTACTAAGCGAGGTACCTGACCATGTGTATCATCTTAATTCATGACATATTACTAAACGATATACCTGACCATGTGTATCATGTTAATTCATGACATATCACTAAACAATGTACCTGACCATATGTGTAATCTGAATCCATGACGTACCACTAAGCGATGTACCTGACTATATGTGTCATCTTAATTCATGACATATTACTAAGTGATGTACCTGACCATGTGTATCATGTTAATTCATGACATATTACTAAGCGATGTACCTGACAATGTGTATCATGTTAATTCATGACATAACACTAAACAATGTACCTGACCATATGTGTCATCTTAATCCATGACATACCACTAAGTGATACACCTGACCATATGTGTCATCTTAATCCATGATATATCACTAAGTAATGTACCTGACCATATGTGTCATCTTAATCCATGATATATCACTAAGTAATGTACCTGACCATATGTGTCAACTTAATCCATGACATACCACTAAGCGATGTACATGACCATATGTGTCATCTTAATCCATGACATACCACTAAACGATGTAACTGACCATACGTTTCATCTTAATCCATGATATATCACTAAGTAATGTACCTGACCATATGTGTCATCTTAGTCCATGACATACCACTAAGCGATGTACATGACCATATGTGTCATCTTAATCCATGACATACCACTAAACGATGTAACTGACCATACGTGTCATCTTAATCCATGATATATCACTAAGTAATGTACCTGACCATATGTGTCATCTTAATCCATGACATACAACTAAGCGATGTACCTGACCATATGTGTCATCTTAATCCATGACATATCACTAAGCGATGTACCTGACCATATGTGTCATTTTAATCAATGACATACCACTAAGCGATGTACCTGACCATATGTGTCATCTTAATACATGACATACCACTAAGCGATGTACCTGACCATATGTGTCATCTTAATCCATGATATATCACTAAGTAATGTAACTGACCATATGTGTCATCTTAATCCATGACGTACCACAAAACGATGTACCTGACCATATGTGTCATCTTAATCCATGACATACCACTAAGCGATGTACCTGACCATGTGTGTCAACTTAATCCATGACATATCACCAAGCGATACACCTGACCATATGTGTCATACTAATCCATGACATACCACTAAGTAATGTACCTGACCATATGTGTCAACTTAATCCATGACGTACCACTAAGCGATGCACCTGACCATATGTGTCATCTTAATCCATGACATACCACTAAGTAATGTACCTGACCATATGTGTCATCTTAATCCATGATATACTACTAAGCGATGTACCTGACCATATGTGTTATCTTAATCCATGACATACCACTAAGCGATGTACCTGACCATATGTGTCATCTTAATCCATGATATATCACTAAGTAATGTACCTGACCATATGTGTCAACTTAATCCATGACGTACCACTAAGCGATGTACCTGACCATATGTGTCAACTTAATCCATGACATACCACTGAGCGATGTACCTGACCATATGTGTCATCTTAATCCATGACATACCACTAAGTAATACACCTGACCATATGTGTCATCTTAATCCATGACATACCACTAAACGATGTACCGGACCATATGTGTCATCTTAATTCATGACATACCACTAATCGATGTACCTGCCCATATGTGTGTCATCTTAATCCATGACATACCACTAAGTGATGTACCTGACCATATATGTCATCTTAATCCATGACATACCACTAAGTAATGTACCTGACCATATGTGTCATCTTAATCCATGATATACTACTAAGCGATGTACCTGACGATATGTGTCATCTTAATCCATGACGTACCACAAAGCGATGTACCTGACCATATGTGTCATCTTAATCCATGAAATACCACTAAGCGATGTACCTGACCATGTGTGTCAACTTAATACATGACATATCACCAAGCGATACACCTGACCATATGTGTCATCTTAATACATGACATACCACTAAGCGATGTACCTGACCATATGTGTCATCTTAATCCATGACATACCACTAAGCGATGTACCTGACCATGTGTCATCTTAATCCATGATATATCATTAAGTAATGTACCTGAACATATGTGTCATCTTAATCCAAGACGTACCACAAAGCGATGTACCTGACGATATGTGTCATCTTAATCCATGACATACCACTAAGCGATGTACCTGACCATGTGTGTCAACTTAATACATGACATATCACCAAGCGATACACCTGACCATATGTGTCATCTTAATACATGACATACCACTAAGCGATGTACATGACCATATGTGTCATCTTAATCCATGACATACCACTAAACGATGTACCTGACCATATGTGTCATCTTAATCCATGATATATCACTATGTAATGTACCTGACCATATATGTCAACTTAATCCATGACGTACCACTAAGCGATGCACCTGACCATATGTGTCATGTTAATCCATGACATACCACTGAGTAATGTACCTGACCATATGTGTCAACTTAATCCATGACGTACCACTAAGCGATGTACCTGACCATATGTGTCATCTTAATCCATGACATACCACTGAGCGATGTACCTGACCATATGTGTCATCTTAATCCATGACATACCACTAAGTAATACACCTGACCATATGTGTCATATTAATCCATGACATACCACTAAGCGATGTACCGGACCATATGTGTCATCTTAATTCATGACATACCACTAATCGATGTACCTGCCCATATGTGTGTCATCTTAATCCATGACATACCACTAAGTGATGTACCTGACCATATGTGTCATCTTAATCCATGACATACCACTAAGTAATGTACCTGACCATATGTGTCATCTTAATCCATGATATACTACTAAGCGATGTACCTGACCATATGTGTCATCTTAATCCATGACATACCACTAAGCGATGTACCAGACCATGTGTCATCTTAATCCATGATATATCATTAAGTAATGTACCTGACCATATGTGTCATCTTAATCCATGACGTACCACAAAGCGATACACCTGACCATATGTGTCATACTAATCCATGACATACCACTAAGTAATGTACCTGACCATATGTGTCAACTTAATCCATGACGTACCACTAAGCGATGCACCTGACCATATGTGTCATCTTAATCCATGACATACCACTAAGTAATGTACCTGACCATATGTGTCATCTTAATCCATGACATACCACTAAGCGATGTACCTGACCATATGTGTCATCTTAATCCATGATATATCACTAAGTAATGTACCTGACCATATGTGTCATCTTAATTCATGACGTACCACAAAGCGATGTACCTGACCATATGTGTCATCTTAATCCATGACATATCACTAAGCGATGTACCTGACCATGTGTGTCAACTTAATACATGACATATCACCAAGCGATACACCTGACCATATGTGTCATACTAATCCATGACATACCACTAAGTAATGTACCTGACCATATGTGTCAACTTAATCCATGACGTACCACTAAGCGATGCACCTGACCATATATGTCATCTTAATCCATGACATACCACTAAGTAATGTACCTGACCATATGTGTCATCTTAATCCATGTCATACCACTAAGTAATGTACCTGACCATATGTGTCATCTTAATCCATGACATACTACTAAGCGATGTACCTGACCATATGTGTCATCTTAATCTATGATATATTACTAAGTAATGTACCTGACCATATGTGTCATCTTAATCCATGACGTTCCACAAAGCGATATACCTGACCATATGTGTCATCTTAATCCATGACATACCACTAAGCGATGTACCTGACCATGTGTGTCAACTTAATACATGACCTATCACCAAGCGATACACCTGACCATATGTGTCAACTTAATCCATAACGTACCACTAAGCGATGCACCTGACCATATGTGTCATCTTAATCCATGACATACCACTAAGTAATGTACCTGACCATATGTGTCATCTTAATCCATGATATACTACTAAGCGATGTACCTGACCATATGTGTCATCTTAATCCATGACATACCACTAAGCGATGTACCTGACCATATGTGTCATCTTAATCCATGATATATCACTAAGTAATGTACCTGACCATATGTGTCAACTTAATCCATGATGTACCACTAAGCAATGTACCTGACCATATGTGTCATCTTAATCCATGATATATCACTAAGTAATGTACCTGACCATATGTGTCATCTTAATCCATGACATACCACTAAGCGATGTACCTGACCATGTGTGTCAACTTAATACATGACATATCACCAAGCGATACACCTGACCATATGTGTCATACTAATCCATGACATACCACTAAGTAATGTACCTGACCATATGTGTCAACTTAATCCATGACGTACCACTAAGCGATGCACCTGACCATATGTGTCATCTTAATCCATGACATACCACTAAGTAATGTACCTGACCATATGTGTCATCTTAATCCATGATATACTACTAACCGATGTACCTGACCATATGTGTCATCTTAATCCATGACATACCACTAAGCGATGTACCTGACCATGTGTCATCTTAATCCATGATATATCATTAAGTAATGTACCTGACCATATGTGTCTTCTTAATCCATGACGTACCACAAAGCGATGTACCTGACGATATGTGTCATCTTAATCCATGACATACCACTAAGCGATGTACCTGACCATGTGTGTCAACTTAATACATGACATATCACCAAGCGATACACCTGACCATATGTGTCATACTAATCCATGACATACCACTAAGTAATGTACCTGACCATATGTGTCAACTTAATCCATGACGTACCATTAAGCGATGCACCTGACCATATGTGTCATCTTAATCCATGACATACCACTAAGTAATGTACCTGACCATATGTGTCATCTTAATCCATGATATACTACTAAGCGATGTACCTGACCATATGTGTGATCTTAATCCATGACATACCACTAAGCGATGTACCTGACCATATGTGTCATCTTAATCCATGATATATCACTAAGTAATGTACCTGACCATATGTGTCATCTTAATCCATGATGTACCACAAAGCGATGTACCTGACCATATGTGTCAGGTACATCGCTTAGTGGTATGTCATGACATACCACTAAGTAATGTACCTGACCATATGTGTCATCTTAATCCATGACATACTACTAAGCGATGTACCTGACCATATGTGTCATCTTAATACATGGCATACCACTAAGCGATGTACATGACCATATGTGTCATCTTAATCCATGACATACCACTAAGCGATATACATGACCATATGTGTCATCTTAATCCATGACATACCACTAAACGATGTACCTGACCATATGTGTCATCTTAATCTATGATATATCACTAAGTAATGTACCTGACCATATGTGTCATCTTAATCCATGACGTACCACAAAGCGATGTACCTGACCATATGTGTCATCTTAATCCATGACATACCACTAAGCGATGTACCTGACCATGTGTGTCAACTTAATACATGACATACCACTAAGTAATGTACCTGACCATATGTGTCATCTTAATCCATGACTTACCACTAATCGATGTACCTGACCATATGTGTCATCTTAATACATGACATACCACTAAGCGATGTACCTGACCATATGTGTCATCTTAATCCATGATATATCACTAAGTAATGTACCTGACCATATGTGTCATCTTAATCCATGACATACCACTAAGCGATGTACCTGACCATATGTGTCATCTTAATCCATGATATATCACTAAGTAATGTACCTGACCATATGTGTCATCTTAATCCATGACGTACCACAAAGCGATGTACCTGACCATATGTGTCATCTTAATCCATGACATACCACTAAGCGATGTACCTGACCATGTGTGTCAACTTAATACATGACATATCACCAAGCGATACACCTGACCATATGTGTCATACTAATCCATGACATACCACTAAGTAATGTACCTGACCATATGTGTCAACTTAATCCATGACGTACCACTAAGCGATGCACCTGACCATATGTGTCATCTTAATCCATGACATACCACTAAGTTATGTACCTGACCATATGTGTCATCTTAATCCATGACATACCACTAAATAATGTACCTGACCATATGTGTCAACTTAATCCATGACATACTACTAAGCGATGTACATGACCATATTTGTCATCTTAATCCATGACATACCACTAAGCGATGTACCTGACCATGTGTATCATCTTAATTCATGACATATTACTAAGCGATGTACCTGACCATGTGTATAATGTTAATTCATGACATATCACTAAACAATGTACCTGACCATATGTGTCATCTTAGTCCATGACATACTACTAAGCGATGTACCTGACCATATGTGTCATCTTAATCCATGATATATCACTAAGAAATGTACCTGACCATATGTGTCATCTTAATCCATGATATATCACTAAATAATGTACCTGACCATATGTGTCAACTTAATCCATGATGTATCACTAAGCAATGTACCTGACCATATGTGTCATCTTAATCCATGATATATCACTAAGTAATGTACTTGCCCATATGTGTCATCTTAATACATGACGTACCACAAAGCGATGTACCTGACCATATGTGTCATCTTAATCCATGACATACCACTAAGCGATGTACCTGACCATGTGTGTCAACTTAATACATGACATATCACCAAGCGATACACCTGACCATATGTGTCATACTAATCCATGACATACCACTAAGTAATGTACCTGACCATATGTGTCAACTTAATCCATGACGTACCATTAAGCGATGCACCTGACCATATGTGTCATCTTAATCCATGACATACCACTAAGTAATGTACCTGACCATATGTGTCATCTTAATCCATGATATACTACTAAGCGATGTACCTGACCATATGTGTCATCTTAATCCATGACATACCACTAAGCGATGTACCTGACCATATGTGTCATCTTAATCCATGATATATCACTAAGTAATGTACCTGACCATATGTGTCATCTTAATCCATTACGTACCACAAAGCGATGTACCTGACCATATGTGTCAGGTACATCGCTTAGTGGTATGTCATGACATACCACTAAGTAATGTACCTGACCATATGTGTCATCTTAATCCATGACATACTACTAAGCGATGTACCTGACCATATGTGTCATCTTAATACATGGCATACCACTAAGCGATGTACATGACCATATGTGTCATCTTAATCCATGACATACCACTAAGCGATATACATGACCATATGTGTCATCTTAATCCATGACATACCACTAAACGATGTACCTGACCATATGTGTCATCTTAATCTATGATATATCACTAAGTAATGTACCTGACCATATGTGTCATCTTAATCCATGACGTACCACAAAGCGATGTACCTGACCATATGTGTCATCTTAATCCATGACATACCACTAAGCGATGTACCTGACCATGTGTGTCAACTTAATATATGACATACCACTAAGTAATGTACCTGACCATATGTGTCATCTTAATCCATGACATACCACTAATCGATGTACCTGACCATATGTGTCATCTTAATACATGCCATACCACTAAGCGATGTACCTGACCATATGTGTCATCTTAATCCATGATATATCACTAAGTAATGTACCTGACCATATGTGTCATCTTAATCCATGATATATCACTAAGTAATGTACCTGACCATATGTGTCATCTTAATCCATGACGTACCACAAAGCGATGTACCTGACCATATGTGTCATCTTAATCCATGATATATCACTAAGTAATGTACCTGACCATATGTGTCAACTTAATCCATGACGTACCACTAAGCGATGTACCTGACCATATGTGTCAACTTAATCCATGACATACCACTGAGCGATGTACCTGACCATATGTGTCATCTTAATCCATGACATACCACTAAGTAATACACCTGACCATATGTGTCATCTTAATCCATGACATACCACTAAACGATGTACCGGACCATATGTGTCATCTTAATTCATGACATACCACTAATCGATGTACCTGCCCATATGTGTGTCATCTTAATCCATGACATACCACTAAGTGATGTACCTGACCATATATGTCATCTTAATCCATGACATACCACTAAGCGATGTACCTGACCATGTGTGTCAACTTAATACATGACATATCACCAAGCGATACACCTGACCATATGTGTCATACTAATCCATGACATACCACTAAGTAATGTACCTGACCATATGTGTCAACTTAATCCATGACGTACCACTAAGCGATGCACCTGACCATATGTGTCATCTTAATCCATGACATACCACTAAGTTATGTACCTGACCATATGTGTCATCTTAATCCATGACATACCACTAAATAATGTACCTGACCATATGTGTCAACTTAATCCATGACATACTACTAAGCGATGTACATGACCATATTTGTCATCTTAATCCATGACATACCACTAAGCGATGTACCTGACCATGTGTATCATCTTAATTCATGACATATTACTAAGCGATGTACCTGACCATGTGTATAATGTTAATTCATGACATATCACTAAACAATGTACCTGACCATATGTGTCATCTTAGTCCATGACATACTACTAAGCGATGTACCTGACCATATGTGTCATCTTAATCCATGATATATCACTAAGTAATGTACCTGACCATATGTGTCATCTTAATCCATGATATATCACTAAATAATGTACCTGACCATATGTGTCAACTTAATCCATGATGTATCACTAAGCAATGTACCTGACCATATGTGTCATCTTAATCCATGATATATCACTAAGTAATGTACTTGCCCATATGTGTCATCTTAATACATGACGTACCACAAAGCGATGTACCTGACCATATGTGTCATCTTAATCCATGACATACCACTAAGCGATGTACCTGACCATGTGTGTCAACTTAATACATGACATATCACCAAGCGATACACCTGACCATATGTGTCATACTAATCCATGACATACCACTAAGTAATGTACCTGACCATATGTGTCAACTTAATCCATGACGTACCATTAAGCGATGCACCTGACCATATGTGTCATCTTAATCCATGACATACCACTAAGTAATGTACCTGACCATATGTGTCATCTTAATCCATGATATACTACTAAGCGATGTACCTGACCATATGTGTCATCTTAATCCATGACATACCACTAAGCGATGTACCTGACCATATGTGTCATCTTAATCCATGATATATCACTAAGTAATGTACCTGACCATATGTGTCATCTTAATCCATTACGTACCACAAAGCGATGTACCTGACCATATGTGTCAGGTATATCGCTTAGTGGTATGTCATGACATACCACTAAGTAATGTACCTGACCATATGTGTCATCTTAATCCATGACATACTACTAAGCGATGTACCTGACCATATGTGTCATCTTAATACATGGCATACCACTAAGCGATGTACATGACCATATGTGTCATCTTAATCCATGACATACCACTAAGCGATATACATGACCATATGTGTCATCTTAATCCATGACATACCACTAAACGATGTACCTGACCATATGTGTCATCTTAATCTATGATATATCACTAAGTAATGTACCTGACCATATGTGTCATCTTAATCCATGACGTACCACAAAGCGATGTACCTGACCATATGTGTCATCTTAATCCATGACATACCACTAAGCGATGTACCTGACCATGTGTGTCAACTTAATATATGACATACCACTAAGTAATGTACCTGACCATATGTGTCATCTTAATCCATGACATACCACTAATCGATGTACCTGACCATATGTGTCATCTTAATACATGCCATACCACTAAGCGATGTACCTGACCATATGTGTCATCTTAATCCATGATATATCACTAAGTAATGTACCTGACCATATGTGTCAACTTAATCCATGACGTACCACTAAGCGATGCACCTGACCATATATGTCATCTTAATCCATGACATACCACTAAGTAATGTACCTGACCATATGTGTCATCTTAATCCATGTCATACCACTAAGTAATGTACCTGACCATATGTGTCATCTTAATCCATGACATACTACTAAGCGATGTACCTGACCATATGTGTCATCTTAATCTATGATATATTACTAAGTAATGTACCTGACCATATGTGTCATCTTAATCCATGACGTTCCACAAAGCGATATACCTGACCATATGTGTCATCTTAATCCATGACATACCACTAAGCGATGTACCTGACCATGTGTGTCAACTTAATACATGACCTATCACCAAGCGATACACCTGACCATATGTGTCAACTTAATCCATAACGTACCACTAAGCGATGCACCTGACCATATGTGTCATCTTAATCCATGACATACCACTAAGTAATGTACCTGACCATATGTGTCATCTTAATCCATGATATACTACTAAGCGATGTACCTGACCATATGTGTCATCTTAATCCATGACATACCACTAAGCGATGTACCTGACCATATGTGTCATCTTAATCCATGATATATCACTAAGTAATGTACCTGACCATATGTGTCAACTTAATCCATGATGTACCACTAAGCAATGTACCTGACCATATGTGTCATCTTAATCCATGATATATCACTAAGTAATGTACCTGACCATATGTGTCATCTTAATCCATGACATACCACTAAGCGATGTACCTGACCATGTGTGTCAACTTAATACATGACATATCACCAAGCGATACACCTGACCATATGTGTCATACTAATCCATGACATACCACTAAGTAATGTACCTGACCATATGTGTCAACTTAATCCATGACGTACCACTAAGCGATGCACCTGACCATATGTGTCATCTTAATCCATGACATACCACTAAGTAATGTACCTGACCATATGTGTCATCTTAATCCATGATATACTACTAACCGATGTACCTGACCATATGTGTCATCTTAATCCATGACATACCACTAAGCGATGTACCTGACCATGTGTCATCTTAATCCATGATATATCATTAAGTAATGTACCTGACCATATGTGTCTTCTTAATCCATGACGTACCACAAAGCGATGTACCTGACGATATGTGTCATCTTAATCCATGACATACCACTAAGCGATGTACCTGACCATGTGTGTCAACTTAATACATGACATATCACCAAGCGATACACCTGACCATATGTGTCATACTAATCCATGACATACCACTAAGTAATGTACCTGACCATATGTGTCAACTTAATCCATGACGTACCATTAAGCGATGCACCTGACCATATGTGTCATCTTAATCCATGACATACCACTAAGTAATGTACCTGACCATATGTGTCATCTTAATCCATGATATACTACTAAGCGATGTACCTGACCATATGTGTGATCTTAATCCATGACATACCACTAAGCGATGTACCTGACCATATGTGTCATCTTAATCCATGATATATCACTAAGTAATGTACCTGACCATATGTGTCATCTTAATCCATGATGTACCACAAAGCGATGTACCTGACCATATGTGTCAGGTACATCGCTTAGTGGTATGTCATGACATACCACTAAGTAATGTACCTGACCATATGTGTCATCTTAATCCATGACATACTACTAAGCGATGTACCTGACCATATGTGTCATCTTAATACATGGCATACCACTAAGCGATGTACATGACCATATGTGTCATCTTAATCCATGACATACCACTAAGCGATATACATGACCATATGTGTCATCTTAATCCATGACATACCACTAAACGATGTACCTGACCATATGTGTCATCTTAATCTATGATATATCACTAAGTAATGTACCTGACCATATGTGTCATCTTAATCCATGACGTACCACAAAGCGATGTACCTGACCATATGTGTCATCTTAATCCATGACATACCACTAAGCGATGTACCTGACCATGTGTGTCAACTTAATACATGACATACCACTAAGTAATGTACCTGACCATATGTGTCATCTTAATCCATGACTTACCACTAATCGATGTACCTGACCATATGTGTCATCTTAATACATGACATACCACTAAGCGATGTACCTGACCATATGTGTCATCTTAATCCATGATATATCACTAAGTAATGTACCTGACCATATGTGTCATCTTAATCCATGACATACCACTAAGCGATGTACCTGACCATATGTGTCATCTTAATCCATGATATATCACTAAGTAATGTACCTGACCATATGTGTCATCTTAATCCATGACGTACCACAAAGCGATGTACCTGACCATATGTGTCATCTTAATCCATGACATACCACTAAGCGATGTACCTGACCATGTGTGTCAACTTAATACATGACATATCACCAAGCGATACACCTGACCATATGTGTCATACTAATCCATGACATACCACTAAGTAATGTACCTGACCATATGTGTCAACTTAATCCATGACGTACCACTAAGCGATGCACCTGACCATATGTGTCATCTTAATCCATGACATACCACTAAGTTATGTACCTGACCATATGTGTCATCTTAATCCATGACATACCACTAAATAATGTACCTGACCATATGTGTCAACTTAATCCATGACATACTACTAAGCGATGTACATGACCATATTTGTCATCTTAATCCATGACATACCACTAAGCGATGTACCTGACCATGTGTATCATCTTAATTCATGACATATTACTAAGCGATGTACCTGACCATGTGTATAATGTTAATTCATGACATATCACTAAACAATGTACCTGACCATATGTGTCATCTTAGTCCATGACATACTACTAAGCGATGTACCTGACCATATGTGTCATCTTAATCCATGATATATCACTAAGAAATGTACCTGACCATATGTGTCATCTTAATCCATGATATATCACTAAATAATGTACCTGACCATATGTGTCAACTTAATCCATGATGTATCACTAAGCAATGTACCTGACCATATGTGTCATCTTAATCCATGATATATCACTAAGTAATGTACTTGCCCATATGTGTCATCTTAATACATGACGTACCACAAAGCGATGTACCTGACCATATGTGTCATCTTAATCCATGACATACCACTAAGCGATGTACCTGACCATGTGTGTCAACTTAATACATGACATATCACCAAGCGATACACCTGACCATATGTGTCATACTAATCCATGACATACCACTAAGTAATGTACCTGACCATATGTGTCAACTTAATCCATGACGTACCATTAAGCGATGCACCTGACCATATGTGTCATCTTAATCCATGACATACCACTAAGTAATGTACCTGACCATATGTGTCATCTTAATCCATGATATACTACTAAGCGATGTACCTGACCATATGTGTCATCTTAATCCATGACATACCACTAAGCGATGTACCTGACCATATGTGTCATCTTAATCCATGATATATCACTAAGTAATGTACCTGACCATATGTGTCATCTTAATCCATTACGTACCACAAAGCGATGTACCTGACCATATGTGTCAGGTACATCGCTTAGTGGTATGTCATGACATACCACTAAGTAATGTACCTGACCATATGTGTCATCTTAATCCATGACATACTACTAAGCGATGTACCTGACCATATGTGTCATCTTAATACATGGCATACCACTAAGCGATGTACATGACCATATGTGTCATCTTAATCCATGACATACCACTAAGCGATATACATGACCATATGTGTCATCTTAATCCATGACATACCACTAATCGATGTACCTGACCATATGTGTCATCTTAATCTATGATATATCACTAAGTAATGTACCTGACCATATGTGTCATCTTAATCCATGACGTACCACAAAGCGATGTACCTGACCATATGTGTCAGGTACATCGCTTAGTGGTATGTCATGACATACCACTAAGTAATGTACCTGACCATATGTGTCATCTTAATCCATGACATACTACTAAGCGATGTACCTGACCATATGTGTCATCTTAATACATGGCATACCACTAAGCGATGTACATGACCATATGTGTCATCTTAATCCATGACATACCACTAAGCGATATACATGACCATATGTGTCATCTTAATCCATGACATACCACTAATCGATGTACCTGACCATATGTGTCATCTTAATCTATGATATATCACTAAGTAATGTACCTGACCATATGTGTCATCTTAATCCATGACGTACCACAAAGCGATGTACCTGACCATATGTGTCATCTTAATCCATGACATACCACTAAGCGATGTACCTGACCATGTGTGTCAACTTAATATATGACATACCACTAAGTAATGTACCTGACCATATGTGTCATCTTAATCCATGACATACCACTAATCGATGTACCTGACCATATGTGTCATCTTAATACATGCCATACCACTAAGCGATGTACCTGACCATATGTGTCATCTTAATCCATGATATATCACTAAGTAATGTACCTGACCATATGTGTCATCTTAATCCATGATATATCACTAAGTAATGTACCTGACCATATGTGTCATCTTAATCCATGACGTACCACAAAGCGATGTACCTGACCATATGTGTCATCTTAATCCATGATATATCACTAAGTAATGTACCTGACCATATGTGTCAACTTAATCCATGACGTACCACTAAGCGATGTACCTGACCATATGTGTCAACTTAATCCATGACATACCACTGAGCGATGTACCTGACCATATGTGTCATCTTAATCCATGACATACCACTAAGTAATACACCTGACCATATGTGTCATCTTAATCCATGACATACCACTAAACGATGTACCGGACCATATGTGTCATCTTAATTCATGACATACCACTAATCGATGTACCTGCCCATATGTGTGTCATCTTAATCCATGACATACCACTAAGTGATGTACCTGACCATATATGTCATCTTAATCCATGACATACCACTAAGCGATGTACCTGACCATGTGTGTCAACTTAATACATGACATATCACCAAGCGATACACCTGACCATATGTGTCATACTAATCCATGACATACCACTAAGTAATGTACCTGACCATATGTGTCAACTTAATCCATGACGTACCACTAAGCGATGCACCTGACCATATGTGTCATCTTAATCCATGACATACCACTAAGTTATGTACCTGACCATATGTGTCATCTTAATCCATGACATACCACTAAATAATGTACCTGACCATATGTGTCAACTTAATCCATGACATACTACTAAGCGATGTACATGACCATATTTGTCATCTTAATCCATGACATACCACTAAGCGATGTACCTGACCATGTGTATCATCTTAATTCATGACATATTACTAAGCGATGTACCTGACCATGTGTATAATGTTAATTCATGACATATCACTAAACAATGTACCTGACCATATGTGTCATCTTAGTCCATGACATACTACTAAGCGATGTACCTGACCATATGTGTCATCTTAATCCATGATATATCACTAAGTAATGTACCTGACCATATGTGTCATCTTAATCCATGATATATCACTAAATAATGTACCTGACCATATGTGTCAACTTAATCCATGATGTATCACTAAGCAATGTACCTGACCATATGTGTCATCTTAATCCATGATATATCACTAAGTAATGTACTTGCCCATATGTGTCATCTTAATACATGACGTACCACAAAGCGATGTACCTGACCATATGTGTCATCTTAATCCATGACATACCACTAAGCGATGTACCTGACCATGTGTGTCAACTTAATACATGACATATCACCAAGCGATACACCTGACCATATGTGTCATACTAATCCATGACATACCACTAAGTAATGTACCTGACCATATGTGTCAACTTAATCCATGACGTACCATTAAGCGATGCACCTGACCATATGTGTCATCTTAATCCATGACATACCACTAAGTAATGTACCTGACCATATGTGTCATCTTAATCCATGATATACTACTAAGCGATGTACCTGACCATATGTGTCATCTTAATCCATGACATACCACTAAGCGATGTACCTGACCATATGTGTCATCTTAATCCATGATATATCACTAAGTAATGTACCTGACCATATGTGTCATCTTAATCCATTACGTACCACAAAGCGATGTACCTGACCATATGTGTCAGGTATATCGCTTAGTGGTATGTCATGACATACCACTAAGTAATGTACCTGACCATATGTGTCATCTTAATCCATGACATACTACTAAGCGATGTACCTGACCATATGTGTCATCTTAATACATGGCATACCACTAAGCGATGTACATGACCATATGTGTCATCTTAATCCATGACATACCACTAAGCGATATACATGACCATATGTGTCATCTTAATCCATGACATACCACTAAACGATGTACCTGACCATATGTGTCATCTTAATCTATGATATATCACTAAGTAATGTACCTGACCATATGTGTCATCTTAATCCATGACGTACCACAAAGCGATGTACCTGACCATATGTGTCATCTTAATCCATGACATACCACTAAGCGATGTACCTGACCATGTGTGTCAACTTAATATATGACATACCACTAAGTAATGTACCTGACCATATGTGTCATCTTAATCCATGACATACCACTAATCGATGTACCTGACCATATGTGTCATCTTAATACATGCCATACCACTAAGCGATGTACCTGACCATATGTGTCATCTTAATCCATGATATATCACTAAGTAATGTACCTGACCATATGTGTCATCTTAATCCATGATATATCACTAAGTAATGTACCTGACCATATGTGTCATCTTAATCCATGACGTACCACAAAGCGATGTACCTGACCATATGTGTCATCTTAATCCATGATATATCACTAAGTAATGTACCTGACCATATGTGTCAACTTAATACATGACGTACCACTAAGCGATGTACCTGACCATATGTGTCAACTTAATCCATGACATACCACTGAGCGATGTACCTGACCATATGTGTCATCTTAATCCATGACATACCACTAAGTAATACACCTGACCATATGTGTCATCTTAATCCATGACATACCACTAAACGATGTACCGGACCATATGTGTCATCTTAATTCATGACATACCACTAATCGATGTACCTGCCCATATGTGTGTCATCTTAATCCATGACATACCACTAAGTGATGTACCTGACCATATATGTCATCTTAATCCATGACATACCACTAAGTAATGTACCTGACCATATGTGTCATCTTAATCCATGATATACTACTAAGCGATGTACCTGACCATATGTGTCATCTTAATCCATGACGTACCACAAAGCGATGTACCTGACCATATGTGTCATCTTAATCCATGAAATACCACTAAGCGATGTACCTGACCATGTGTGTCAACTTAATACATGACATATCACCAAGCGATACACCTGACCATATGTGTCTTAATACATGACATACCACTAAGCGATGTACCTGACCATATGTGTCATCTTAATCCATGACATACCACTAAGCGATGTACCTGACCATGTGTCATCTTAATCCATGATATATCATTAAGTAATGTACCTGAACATATGTGTCATCTTAATCCAAGACGTACCACAAAGCGATGTACCTGACGATATGTGTCATCTTAGTCCATGACATACCACTAAGCGATGTACCTGACCATGTGTGTCAACTTAATACATGACATATCACCAAGCGATACACCTGACCATATGTGTCATCTTAATACATGACATACCACTAAGCGATGTACATGACCATATGTGTCATCTTAATCCATGACATACCACTAAACGATGTACCTGACCATATGTGTCATCTTAATCCATGATATATCACTAAGTAATGTACCTGACCATATATGTCAACTTAATCCATGACGTACCACTAAGCGATGCACCTGACCATATGTGTCATGTTAATCCATGACATACCACTGAGTAATGTACCTGACCATATGTGTCAACTTAATCCATGACGTACCACTAAGCGATGTACCTGACCATATGTGTCATCTTAATCCATGACATACCACTGAGCGATGTACCTGACCAAATGTGTCATCTTAATCCATGACATACCACTGAGTAATACACCTGACCATATGTGTCATCTTAATTCATGACATACCACTAAACGATGTACCGGACCATATGTGTCATCTTAATTCATGACATACCACTAATCGATGTACCTGCCCATATGTGTGTCATCTTAATCCATGACATACCACTAAGTGATGTACCTGACCATATGTGTCATCTTAATCCATGACATACCACTAAGTAATGTACCTGACCATATGTGTCATCTTAATCCATGATATACTACTAAGCAATGTACCTGACCATATGTGTCATCTTAATCCATGACATACCACTAAGCGATGTACCAGACCATGTGTCATCTTAATCCATGATATATCATTAAGTAATGTACCTGACCATATGTGTCATCTTAATCCATGACGTACCACAAAGCGATGTACCTGACCATATGTGTCATCTTAATCCATGACATACCACTAAGCGATGTACCTGACCATGTGTGTCAACTTAATACATGACATATCACCAAGCGATACACCTGACCATATGTGTCATCTTAATACATGACATACCACTAAGCGATGTACATGACCATATGTGTCATCTTAATCCATGACATACCACTAAGCGATGTACCTGACCATATGTGTCATCTTAATCCATGATATATCACTAAGTAATGTACCTGACCATATATGTCAACTTAATCCATGACGTACCACTAAGCGATGCACCTGACCATATGTGTCATCTTAATCCATGACATACCACTAAGTAATGTACCTGACCATATGTGTCATCTTAATCCATGACATACTACTAAGCGATGTACCTGACCATATGTGTCAACTTAATACATGACATATCACCAAGCGATACACCTGACCATATGTGTCATACTAATCCATGACATACCACTAAGTAATGTACCTGACCATATGTGTCAACTTAATCCATGACGTACCACTAAGCGATGCACCTGACCATATGTGTCATCTTAATCCATGACATACCACTAAGTAATGTACCTGACCATATGTGTCATCTTAATCCATGATATACTACTAAGCGATGTACCTGACCATATGTGTTATCTTAATCCATGACATACCACTAAGCGATGTACCTGACCATATGTGTCATCTTAATCCATGATATATCACTAAGTAATGTACCTGACCATATGTGTCATCTTAATTCATGACGTACCACAAAGCGATGTACCTGACCATATGTGTCATCTTAATCCATGACATACCACTAAGCGATGTACCTGACCATGTGTGTCAACTTAATACATGACATATCACCAAGCGATACACCTGACCATATGTGTCATACTAATCCATGACATACCACTAAGTAATGTACCTGACCATATGTGTCAACTTAATCCATGACGTACCACTAAGCGATGCACCTGACCATATATGTCATCTTAATCCATGACATACCACTAAGTAATGTACCTGACCATATGTGTCATCTTAATCCATGTCATACCACTAAGTAATGTACCTGACCATATGTGTCATCTTAATCCATGACATACTACTAAGCGATGTACCTGACCATATGTGTCATCTTAATCTATGATATATTACTAAGTAATGTACCTGACCATATGTGTCATCTTAATCCATGACGTTCCACAAAGCGATATACCTGACCATATGTGTCATCTTAATCCATGACATACCACTAAGCGATGTACCTGACCATGTGTGTCAACTTAATACATGACCTATCACCAAGCGATACACCTGACCATATGTGTCAACTTAATCCATAACGTACCACTAAGCGATGCACCTGACCATATGTGTCATCTTAATCCATGACATACCACTAAGTAATGTACCTGACCATATGTTTCATCTTAATCCATGATATACTACTAAGCGATGTACCTGACCATATGTGTCATCTTAATCCATGACATACCACTAAGCGATGTACCTGACCATATGTGTCATCTTATTCCATGATATATCACTAAGTAATGTACCTGACCATATATGTCAACTTAATCCATGATGTACCACTAAGCAATGTACCTGACCATATGTGTCATCTTAATCCATGATATATCACTAAGTAATGTACCTGACCATATGTGTCATCTTAATCCATGACATACCACTAAGCGATGTACCTGACCATGTGTGTCAACTTAATACATGACATATCACCAAGCGATACACCTGACCATATGTGTCATACTAATCCATGACATACCACTAAGTAATGTACCTGACCATATGTGTCAACTTAATCCATGACGTACCACTAAGCGATGCACCTGACCATATGTGTCATCTTAATCCATGACATACCACTAAGTAATGTACCTGACCATATGTGTCATCTTAATCCATGATATACTACTAACCGATGTACCTGACCATATGTGTCATCTTAATCCATGACATACCACTAAGCGATGTACCTGACCATGTGTCATCTTAATCCATGATATATCATTAAGTAATGTACCTGACCATATGTGTCATCTTAATCCATGACGTACCACAAAGCGATGTACCTGACGATATGTGTCATCTTAATCCATGACATACCACTAAGCGATGTACCTGACCATGTGTGTCAACTTAATACATGACATATCACCAAGCGATACACCTGACCATATGTGTCATACTAATCCATGACATACCACTAAGTAATGTACCTGACCATATGTGTCAACTTAATCCATGACGTACCATTAAGCGATGCACCTGACCATATGTGTCATCTTAATCCATGACATACCACTAAGTAATGTACCTGACCATATGTGTCATCTTAATCCATGATATACTACTAAGCGATGTACCTGACCATATGTGTCATCTTAATCCATGACATACCACTAAGCGATGTACCTGACCATATGTGTCATCTTAATCCATGATATATCACTAAGTAATGTACCTGACCATATGTGTCATCTTAATCCATGACGTACCACAAAGCGATGTACCTGACCATATGTGTCAGGTACATCGCTTAGTGGTATGTCATGACATACCACTAAGTAATGTACCTGACCATATGTGTCATCTTAATCCATGACATACTACTAAGCGATGTACCTGACCATATGTGTCATCTTAATACATGGCATACCACTAAGCGATGTACATGACCATATGTGTCATCTTAATCCATGACATACCACTAAGCGATATACATGACCATATGTGTCATCTTAATCCATGACATACCACTAAACGATGTACCTGACCATATGTGTCATCTTAATCTATGATATATCACTAAGTAATGTACCTGACCATATGTGTCATCTTAATCCATGACGTACCACAAAGCGATGTACCTGACCATATGTGTCATCTTAATCCATGACATACCACTAAGCGATGTACCTGACCATGTGTGTCAACTTAATACATGACATACCACTAAGTAATGTACCTGACCATATGTGTCATCTTAATCCATGACTTACCACTAATCGATGTACCTGACCATATGTGTCATCTTAATACATGACATACCACTAAGCGATGTACCTGACCATATGTGTCATCTTAATCCATGATATATCACTAAGTAATGTACCTGACCATATGTGTCATCTTAATCCATGACATACCACTAAGCGATGTACCTGACCATATGTGTCATCTTAATCCATGATATATCACTAAGTAATGTACCTGACCATATGTGTCATCTTAATCCATGACGTACCACAAAGCGATGTACCTGACCATATGTGTCATCTTAATCCATGACATACCACTAAGCGATGTACCTGACCATGTGTGTCAACTTAATACATGACATATCACCAAGCGATACACCTGACTATATGTGTCATACTAATCCATGACATACCACTAAGTAATGTACCTGACCATATGTGTCAACTTAATCCATGACGTACCACTAAGCGATGCACCTGACCATATGTGTCATCTTAATCCATGACATACCACTAAGTTATGTACCTGACCATATGTGTCATCTTAATCCATGACATACCACTAAATAATGTACCTGACCATATGTGTCAACTTAATCCATGACATACTACTAAGCGATGTACATGACCATATTTGTCATCTTAATCCATGACATACCACTAAGCGATGTACCTGACCATGTGTATCATCTTAATTCATGACATATTACTAAGCGATGTACCTGACCATGTGTATAATGTTAATTCATGACATATCACTAAACAATGTACCTGACCATATGTGTCATCTTAGTCCATGACATACTACTAAGCGATGTACCTGATCATATGTGTCATCTTAATCCATGATATATCACTAAGTAATGTACCTGACCATATGTGTCATCTTAATCCATGATATATCACTAAATAATGTACCTGACCATATGTGTCAACTTAATCCATGATGTATCACTAAGCAATGTACCTGACCATATGTGTCATCTTAATCCATGATATATCACTAAGTAATGTACTTGCCCATATGTGTCATCTTAATACATGACGTACCACAAAGCGATGTACCTGACCATATGTGTCATCTTAATCCATGACATACCACTAAGCGATGTACCTGACCATGTGTGTCAACTTAATACATGACATATCACCAAGCGATACACCTGACCATATGTGTCATACTAATCCATGACATACCACTAAGTAATGTACCTGACCATATGTGTCAACTTAATCCATGACGTACCATTAAGCGATATACCTGACCATATGTGTCATCTTAATCCATGACATACCACTAAGTAATGTACCTGACCATATGTGTCATCTTAATCCATGATATACTACTAAGCGATGTACCTGACCATATGTGTCATCTTAATCCATGACATACCACTAAGCGATGTACCTGACCATATGTGTCATCTTAATCCATGATATATCACTAAGTAATATACCTGACCATATGTGTCATCTTAATCCATTACGTACCACAAAGCGATGTACCTGACCATATGTGTCAGGTACATCGCTTAGTGGTATGTCATGACATACCACTAAGTAATGTACCTGACCATATGTGTCATCTTAATCCATGACATACTACTAAGCGATGTACCTGACCATATGTGTCATCTTAATACATGGCATACCACTAAGCGATGTACATGACCATATGTGTCATCTTAATCCATGACATACCACTAAGCGATATACATGACCATATGTGTCATCTTAATCCATGACATACCACTAAACGATGTACCTGACCATATGTGTCATCTTAATCTATGATATATCACTAAGTAATGTACCTGACCATATGTGTCATCTTAATCCATGACGTACCACAAAGCGATGTACCTGACCATATGTGTCATCTTAATCCATGACATACCACTAAGCGATGTACCTGACCATGTGTGTCAACTTAATATATGACATACCACTAAGTAATGTACCTGACCATATGTGTCATCTTAATCCATGACATACCACTAATCGATGTACCTGACCATATGTGTCATCTTAATACATGCCATACCACTAAGCGATGTACCTGACCATATGTGTCATCTTAATCCATGATATATCACTAAGTAATGTACCTGACCATATGTGTCATCTTAATCCATGATATATCACTAAGTAATGTACCTGACCATATGTGTCATCTTAATCCATGACGTACCACAAAGCGATGTACCTGACCATATGTGTCATCTTAATCCATGACATACCACTAAGCGATGTACCTGACCATGTGTGTCAACTTAATACATGACATATCACCAAGCGATACACCTGACCATATGTGTCATACTAATCCATGACATACCACTAAGTAATGTACCTGACCATATGTGTCAACTTAATCAATGACGTACCACTAAGCGATGCACCTGACCATATGT
Source organism: Bathymodiolus brooksi (assembly GCA_963680875.1). Lineage (NCBI taxonomy): Eukaryota > Metazoa > Mollusca > Bivalvia > Mytilida > Modiolidae > Bathymodiolus > Bathymodiolus brooksi. Next base: position 10,614,626 of record OY804582.1, read on the forward strand.
GTCATCTTAATCCATGACATACCACTAAGTTATGTACCTGACCATATGTGTCATCTTAATCCATGACATACCACTAAATAATGTACCTGACCATATGTGTCAACTTAATCCATGACATACTACTAAGCGATGTACATGACCATATTTGTCATCTTAATACATGACATACCACTAAGCGATGTACCTGACCATGTGTATCATCTTAATTCATGACATATTACTAAGCGATGTACCTGACCATGTGTATAATGTTAATTCATGACATATCACTAAACCATGTACCTGACCATATGTGTCATCTTAGTCCATGACATACTACTAAGCGATGTACCTGACCATATGTGTCATCTTAATCCATGATATATCACTAAGTAATGTACCTGACCATATGTGTCATCTTAATCCATGATATATCACTAAATAATGTACCTGACCATATGTGTCAACTTAATCCATGATGTATCACTAAGCAATGTACCTGACCATATGTGTCATCTGAATCCATGATATATCACTAAGTAATGTACCTGCCCATATGTGTCATCTTAATCCATGACGTACCACAAAGCGATGTACCTGACCATATGTGTCATCTTAATTCATGACATACCACTAAGCGATGTACCTGACCATGTGTGTCAACTTAATACATGACATATCACCAAGCGATACACCTGACCATATGTGTCATACTAATCCATGACATACCACTAAGTAATGTACCTGACCATATGTGTCAACTTAATCCATGACGTACCATTAAGCGATGCACCTGACCATATGTGTCATCTTAATCCATGACATACCACTAAGCGATGTACCTGACCATATGTGTCATCTTAATCCATGATATATCACTAAGTAATGTACCTGACCATATGTGTCATCTTAATCCATGACGTACCACAAAGCGATGTACCTGACCATATGTGTCATCTTAATCCATGACATACCACTAAGCGATGTACCTGACCATGTGTGTCAACTTAATACATGACATAACACCAAGCGATACACCTGACCATATGTGTCATACTAATCCATGACATACCACTAAGTAATGTACCTGACCATATGTGTCAACTTAATCCATGACGTACCACTAAGCGATGCACCTGACCATATGTGTCATCTTAATCCATGACATACCACTAAGTAATGTACCTGACCATATGTGTCATCTTAATCCATGACATACCACTAAGTTATGTACCTGACCATATGTGTCATCTTAATCCATGACATACCACTAAATAATGTACCTGACCATATGTGTCAACTTAATCCATGACATACTACTAAGCGATGTACATGACCATATTTGTCATCTTAATCCATGACATACCACTAAGCGATGTACCTGACCATGTGTATCATCTTAATTCATGACATATTACTAAGCGATGTACCTGACCATGTGTATAATGTTAATTCATGACATATCACTAAACAATGTACCTGACCATATGTGTCATCTTAGTCCATGACATACTACTAAGCGATGTACCTGATCATATGTGTCATCTTAATCCATGATATATCACTAAGTAATGTACCTGACCATATGTGTCATCTTAATCCATGATATATCACTAAATAATGTACCTGACCATATGTGTCAACTTAATCCATGATGTATCACTAAGCAATGTACCTGACCATATGTGTCATCTTAATCCATGATATATCACTAAGTAATGTACTTGCCCATATGTGTCATCTTAATACATGACGTACCACAAAGCGATGTACCTGACCATATGTGTCATCTTAATCCATGACATACCACTAAGCGATGTACCTGACCATGTGTGTCAACTTAATACATGACATATCACCAAGCGATACACCTGACCATATGTGTCATACTAATTCATGACATACCACTAAGTAATGTACCTGACCATATGTGTCAACTTAATCCATGAGGTACCATTAAGCGATGCACCTGACCATATGTGTCATCTTAATCCATGACATACCACTAAGTAATGTACCTGACCATATGTGTCATCTTAATCCATGATATACTACTAAGCGATGTACCTGACCATATGTGTCATCTTAATCCATGACATACCACTAAGCGATGTACCTGACCATATGTGTCATCTTAATCCATGATATATCACTAAGTAATGTACCTGACCATATGTGTCATCTTAATCCATTACGTACCACAAAGCGATGTACCTGACCATATGTGTCAGGTACATCGCTTAGTGGTATGTCATGACATACCACTAAGTAATGTACCTGACCATATGTGTCATCTTAATCCATGACATACTACTAAGCGATGTACCTGACCATATGTGTCATCTTAATACATGGCATACCACTAAGCGATGTACATGACCATATGTGTCATCTTAATCCATGACATACCACTAAGCGATATACATGACCATATGTGTCATCTTAATCCATGACATACCACTAAACGATGTACCTGACCATATGTGTCATCTTAATCTATGATATATCACTAAGTAATGTACCTGACCATATGTGTCATCTTAATCCATGACGTACCACAAAGCGATGTACCTGACCATATGTGTCATCTTAATCCATGACATACCACTAAGCGATGTACCTGACCATGTGTGTCAACTTAATATATGACATACCACTAAGTAATGTACCTGACCATATGTGTCATCTTAATCCATGACATACCACTAATCGATGTACCTGACCATATGTGTCATCTTAATACATGCCATACCACTAAGCGATGTACCTGACCATATGTGTCATCTTAATCCATGATATATCACTAAGTAATGTACCTGACCATATGTGTCATCTTAATCCATGATATATCACTAAGTAATGTACCTGACCATATGTGTCATCTTAATCCATGACGTACCACAAAGCGATGTACCTGACCATATGTGTCATCTTAATCCATGACATACCACTAAGCGATGTACCTGACCATGTGTGTCAACTTAATACATGACATATCACCAAGCGATACACCTGACCATATGTGTCATACTAATCCATGACATACCACTAAGTAATGTACCTGACCATAGGTGTCAACTTAATCAATGACGTACCACTAAGCGATGCACCTGACCATATGTGTCATCTTAATCCATGACATATCACTAAGTTATGTACCTGACCATATGTGTCATCTTAATCCATGACATACCACTAAATAATGTACCTGACCATATGTGTCAACTTAATCCATGACATACTACTAAGCGATGTACATGACCATATTTGTCATCTTAATACATGACATACCACTAAGCGATGTACCTGACCATGTGTATCATCTTAATTCATGACATATTACTAAGCGATGTACCTGACCATGTGTATAATGTTAATTCATGACATATCACTAAACCATGTACCTGACCATATGTGTCATCTTAGTCCATGACATACTACTAAGCGATGTACCTGACCATATGTGTCATCTTAATCCATGATATATCATTAAGTAATGTACCTGACCATATGTGTCATCTTAATCCATGATATATCACTAAATAATGTACCTGACCATATGTGTCAACTTAATCCATGATGTATCACTAAGCAATGTACCTGACCATATGTGTCATCTGAATCCATGATATATCACTAAGTAATGTACCTGCCCATATGTGTCATCTTAATCCATGACGTACCACAAAGCGATGTACCTGACCATATGTGTCATCTTAATTCATGACATACCACTAAGCGATGTACCTGACCATGTGTGTCAACTTAATACATGACATATCACCAAGCGATACACCTGACCATATGTGTCATACTAATTCATGACATACCACTAAGTAATGTACCTGACCATATTTGTCAACTTAATCCATGACGTACCATTAAGCGATGCACCTGACCATATGTGTCATCTTAATCCATGACATACCACTAAGCGATGTACCTGACCATATGTGTCATCTTAATCCATGATATATCACTAAGTAATGTACCTGACCATATGTGTCATCTTAATCCATGACGTACCACAAAGCGATGTACCTGACCATATGTGTCATCTTAATCCATGACATACCACTAAGCGATGTACCTGACCATGTGTGTCAACTTAATACATGACATAACACCAAGCGATACACCTGACCATATGTGTCATACTAATCCATGACATACCACTAAGTAATGTACCTGACCATATGTGTCAACTTAATCCATGACGTACCACTAAGCGATGCACCTGACCATATGTGTCATCTTAATCCATGACATACCACTAAGTAATGTACCTGACCATATGTGTCATCTTAATCCATGACATACTACTAAGCGATGTACCTGACCATATGTGTCATCTTAATACATGGCATACCACTAAGCGATGTACATGACCATATGTGTCATCTTAATCCATGACATACCACTAAGCTATATACATGACCATATGTGTCATCTTAATCCATGACATACCACTAAACGATGTACCTGACCATATGTGTCATCTTAATCTATGATATATCACTAAGTAATGTACCTGACCATATGTGTCATCTTAATCCATGACGTACCACAAAGCGATGTACCTGACCATATGTGTCATCTTAATCCATGACATACCACTAAGCGATGTACCTGACCATGTGTGTCAACTTAATACATGACATACCACTAGGTAATGTACCTGACCATATGTGTCATCTTAATCCATGACATACCACTAATCGATGTACCTGACCATATGTGTCATCTTAATACATGACATACCACTAAGCGATGTACCTGACCATATGTGTCATCTTAATCCATGATATATCACTAAGTAATGTACCTGACCATATGTGTCATCTGAATCCATGACATACCACTAAGCGATGTACCTGACCATATGTGTCATCTTAATCCATGATATATCACTAAGTAATGTACCTGACCATATGTGTCATCTTAATCCATGACGTACCACAAAGCGATGTACCTGACCATATGTGTCATCTTAATCCATGACATACCACTAAGCGATGTACCTGACCATGTGTGTCAACTTAATATATGACATACCACTAAGTAATGTACCTGACCATATGTGTCATCTTAATCCATGACATACCACTAATCGATGTACCTGACCATATGTGTCATCTTAATACATGCCATACCACTAAGCGATGTACCTGACCATATGTGTCATCTTAATCCATGATATATCACTAAGTAATGTACCTGACCATATGTGTCATCTTAATCCATGATATATCACTAAGTAATGTACCTGACCATATGTGTCATCTTAATCCATGACGTACCACAAAGCGATGTACCTGACCATATGTGTCATCTTAATCCATGACATACCACTAAGCGATGTACCTGACCATGTGTGTCAACTTAATACATGACATATCACCAAGCGATACACCTGACCATATGTGTCATACTAATCCATGACATACCACTAAGTAATGTACCTGACCATAGGTGTCAACTTAATCAATGACGTACCACTAAGCGATGCACCTGACCATATGTGTCATCTTAATCCATGACATATCACTAAGTTATGTACCTGACCATATGTGTCATCTTAATCCATGACATACCACTAAATAATGTACCTGACCATATGTGTCAACTTAATCCATGACATACTACTAAGCGATGTACATGACCATATTTGTCATCTTAATACATGACATACCACTAAGCGATGTACCTGACCATGTGTATCATCTTAATTCATGACATATTACTAAGCGATGTACCTGACCATGTGTATAATGTTAATTCATGACATATCACTAAACCATGTACCTGACCATATGTGTCATCTTAGTCCATGACATACTACTAAGCGATGTACCTGACCATATGTGTCATCTTAATCCATGATATATCATTAAGTAATGTACCTGACCATATGTGTCATCTTAATCCATGATATATCACTAAATAATGTACCTGACCATATGTGTCAACTTAATCCATGATGTATCACTAAGCAATGTACCTGACCATATGTGTCATCTGAATCCATGATATATCACTAAGTAATGTACCTGCCCATATGTGTCATCTTAATCCATGACGTACCACAAAGCGATGTACCTGACCATATGTGTCATCTTAATTCATGACATACCACTAAGCGATGTACCTGACCATGTGTGTCAACTTAATACATGACATATCACCAAGCGATACACCTGACCATATGTGTCATACTAATCCATGACATACCACTAAGTAATGTACCTGACCATATTTGTCAACTTAATCCATGACGTACCATTAAGCGATGCACCTGACCATATGTGTCATCTTAATCCATGACATACCACTAAGCGATGTACCTGACCATATGTGTCATCTTAATCCATGATATATCACTAAGTAATGTACCTGACCATATGTGTCATCTTAATCCATGACGTACCACAAAGCGATGTACCTGACCATATGTGTCATCTTAATCCATGACATACCACTAAGCGATGTACCTGACCATGTGTGTCAACTTAATACATGACATAACACCAAGCGATACACCTGACCATATGTGTCATACTAATCCATGACATACCACTAAGTAATGTACCTGACCATATGTGTCAACTTAATCCATGACGTACCACTAAGCGATGCACCTGACCATATGTGTCATCTTAATCCATGACATACCACTAAGTAATGTACCTGACCATATGTGTCATCTTAATCCATGACATACTACTAAGCGATGTACCTGACCATATGTGTCATCTTAATACATGGCATACCACTAAGCGATGTACATGACCATATGGGTCATCTTAATCCATGACATACCACTAAGCTATATACATGACCATATGTGTCATCTTAATCCATGACATACCACTAAACGATGTACCTGACCATATGTGTCATCTTAATCTATGATATATCACTAAGTAATGTACCTGACCATATGTGTCATCTTAATCCATGACGTACCACAAAGCGATGTACCTGACCATATGTGTCATCTTAATCCATGACATACCACTAAGCGATGTACCTGACCATGTGTGTCAACTTAATACATGACATACCACTAGGTAATGTACCTGACCATATGTGTCATCTTAATCCATGACATACCACTAATCGATGTACCTGACCATATGTGTCATCTTAATACATGACATACCACTAAGCGATGTACCTGACCATATGTGTCATCTTAATCCATGATATATCACTAAGTAATGTACCTGACCATATGTGTCATCTGAATCCATGACATACCACTAAGCGATGTACCTGACCATATGTGTCATCTTAATCCATGATATATCACTAAGTAATGTACCTGACCATATGTGTCATCTTAATCCATGACGTACCACAAAGCGATGTACCTGACCATATGTGTCATCTTAATCCATGACATACCACTAAGCGATGTACCTGACCATGTGTGTCAACTTAATACATGACATATCACCAAGCGATACACCTGACCATATGTGTCATACTAATCCATGACATACCACTAAGTAATGTACCTGACCATATGTGTCAACTTAATCCATGACGTACCACTAAGCGATGCACCTGACCATATGTGTCATCTTAATCCATGACATACCACTAAGTTATGTACCTGACCATATGTGTCATCTTAATCCATGACATACCACTAAATAATGTACCTGACCATATGTGTCAACTTAATCCATGACATACTACTAAGCGATGTACATGACCATATTTGTCATCTTAATCCATGACATACCACTAAGCGATGTACCTGACCATGTGTATCATCTTAATTCATGACATATTACTAAGCGATGTACCTGACCATGTGTATAATGTTAATTCATGACATATCACTAAACAATGTACCTGACCATATGTGTCATCTTAGTCCATGACATACTACTAAGCGATGTACCTGACCATATGTGTCATCTTAATCCATGATATATCACTAAGTAATGTACCTGACCATATGTGTCATCTTAATCCATGATATATCACTAAATAATGTACCTGACCATATGTGTCAACTTAATCCATGATGTATCACTAAGCAATGTACCTGACCATATGTGTCATCTGAATCCATGATATATCACTAAGTAATGTACCTGCCCATATGTGTCATCTTAATCCATGACGTACCACAAAGCGATGTACCTGACCATATGTGCCATCTTAATTCATGACATACCACTAAGCGATGTACCTGACCATGTGTGTCAACTTAATACATGACATATCACCAAGCGATACACCTGACCATATGTGTCATACTAATCCATGACATACCACTAAGTAATGTACCTGACCATATGTGTCAACTTAATCCATGACGTACCATTAAGCGATGCACCTGACCATATGTGTCATCATAATCCATGACATACCACTAAGCGATGTACCTGACCATATGTGTCATCTTAATCCATGATATATCACTAAGTAATGTACCTGACCATATGTGTCATCTTAATCCATGACGTACCACAAAGCGATGTACCTGACCATATGTGTCATCTTAATCCATGATATATCACTAAGTAATGTACCTGACCATATGTGTCATCTTAATCCATGACGTACCACAAAGCGATGTACCTGACCATATGTGTCATCTTAATCCATGACATACCACTAAGCGATGTACCTGACCATGTGTGTCAACTTAATACATGACATATCACCAAGCGATACACCTGACCATATGTGTCATACTAATCCATGACATACCACTAAGTAATGTACCTGACCATATGTGTCAACTTAATCCATGACGTACCACTAAGCGATGCACCTGACCATATGTGTCATCTTAATCCATGACATACCACTAAGTTATGTACCTGACCATATGTGTCATCTTAATCCATGACATACCACTAAATAATGTACCTGACCATATGTGTCAACTTAATCCATGACATACTACTAAGCGATGTACATGACCATATTTGTCATCTTAATCCATGACATACCACTAAGCGATGTACCTGACCATGTGTATCATCTTAATTCATGACATATTACTAAGCGATGTACCTGACCATGTGTATAATGTTAATTCATGACATATCACTAAACAATGTACCTGACCATATGTGTCATCTTAGTCCATGACATACTACTAAGCGATGTACCTGACCATATGTGTCATCTTAATCCATGATATATCACTAAGTAATGTACCTGACCATATGTGTCATCTTAATCCATGATATATCACTAAATAATGTACCTGACCATATGTGTCAACTTAATCCATGATGTATCACTAAGCAATGTACCTGACCATATGTGTCATCTGAATCCATGATATATCACTAAGTAATGTACCTGCCCATATGTGTCATCTTAATCCATGACGTACCACAAAGCGATGTACCTGACCATATGTGCCATCTTAATTCATGACATACCACTAAGCGATGTACCTGACCATGTGTGTCAACTTAATACATGACATATCACCAAGCGATACACCTGACCATATGTGTCATACTAATCCATGACATACCACTAAGTAATGTACCTGACCATATGTGTCAACTTAATCCATGACGTACCATTAAGCGATGCACCTGACCATATGTGTCATCATAATCCATGACATACCACTAAGCGATGTACCTGACCATATGTGTCATCTTAATCCATGATATATCACTAAGTAATGTACCTGACCATATGTGTCATCTTAATCCATGACGTACCACAAAGCGATGTACCTGACCATATGTGTCATCTTAATCCATGACATACCACTAAGCGATGTACCTGACCATGTGTGTCAACTTAATACATGACATAACACCAAGCGATACACCTGACCATATGTGTCATACTAATCCATGACATACCACTAAGTAATGTACCTGACCATATGTGTCAACTTAATCCATGACGTACCACTAAGCGATGCACCTGACCATATGTGTCATCTTAATCCATGACATACCACTAAGTAATGTACCTGACCATATGTGTCATCTTAATCCATGACATACTACTAAGCGATGTACCTGACCATATGTGTCATCTTAATACATGGCATACCACTAAGCGATGTACATGACCATATGTGTCATCTTAATCCATGACATACCACTAAGCGATATACATGACCATATGTGTCATCTTAATCCATGACATACCACTAAACGATGTACCTGACCATATGTGTCATCTTAATCTATGATATATTACTAAGTAATGTACCTGACCATATGTGTCATCTTAATCCATGACATACCACTAAATAATGTACCTGACCATATGTGTCAACTTAATCCATGACATACTACTAAGCGATGTACATGACCATATTTGTCATCTTAATCCATAACATACCACTAAGCGATGTACCTGACCATGTGTATCATCTTAATTCATGACATATTACTAAGCGATGTACCTGACCATGTGTATAATGTTAATTCATGACATATCACTAAACAATGTACCTGACCATATGTGTCATCTTAGTCCATGACATACTACTAAGCGATGTACCTGACCATATGTGTCATCTTAATCCATGATATATCACTAAATAATGTACCTGACCATATGTGTCAACTTAATCCATGATGTATCACTAAGCAATGTACCTGACCATATGTGTCATCTGAATCCATGATATATCACTAAGTAATGTACCTGCCCATATGTGTCATCTTAATCCATGACGTACCACAAAGCGATGTACCTGACCATATGTGCCATCTTAATTCATGACATACCACTAAGCGATGTACCTGACCATGTGTGTCAACTTAATACATGACATATCACCAAGCGATACACCTGACCATATGTGTCATACTAATCCATGACATACCACTAAGTAATGTACCTGACCATATGTGTCAACTTAATCCATGACGTACCATTAAGCGATGCACCTGACCATATGTGTCATCATAATCCATGACATACCACTAAGCGATGTACCTGACCATATGTGTCATCTTAATCCATGATATATCACTAAGTAATGTACCTGACCATATGTGTCATCTTAATCCATGACGTACCACAAAGCGATGTACCTGACCATATGTGTCATCTTAATCCATGACATACCACTAAGCGATGTACCTGACCATGTGTGTCAACTTAATACATGACATAACACCAAGCGATACACCTGACCATATGTGTCATACTAATCCATGACATACCACTAAGTAATGTACCTGACCATATGTGTCAACTTAATCCATGACGTACCACTAAGCGATGCACCTGACCATATGTGTCATCTTAATCCATGACATACCACTAAGTAATGTACCTGACCATATGTGTCATCTTAATCCATGACATACTACTAAGCGATGTACCTGACCATATGTGTCATCTTAATACATGGCATACCACTAAGCGATGTACATGACCATATGTGTCATCTTAATCCATGACATACCACTAAGCGATATACATGACCATATGTGTCATCTTAATCCATGACATACCACTAAACGATGTACCTGACCATATGTGTCATCTTAATCTATGATATATTACTAAGTAATGTACCTGACCATATGTGTCATCTTAATCCATGACGTACCACAAAGCGATGTACCTGACCATATGTGTCATCTTAATCCATGACATACCACTAAGCGATGTACCTGACCATGTGTGTCAACTTAATACATGACATACCACTAGGTAATGTACCTGACCATATGTGTCATCTTAATCCATGACATACCACTAATCGATGTACCTGACCATATGTGTCATCTTAATACATGACATACCACTAAGCGATGTACCTGACCATATGTGTCATCTTAATCCATGATATATCACTAAGTAATGTACCTGACCATATGTGTCATCTTAATCCATGACATACCACTAAGCGATGTACCTGACCATATGTGTCATCTTAATCCATGATATATCACTAAGTAATGTACCTGACCATATGTGTCATCTTAATCCATGACGTACCACAAAGCGATGTACCTGACCATATGTGTCATCTTAATCCATGACATACCACTAAGCGATGTACCTGACCATGTGTGTCAACTTAATACATGACATATCACCAAGCGATACACCTGACCATATGTGTCATACTAATCCATGACATACCACTAAGTAATGTACCTGACCATATGTGTCAACTTAATCCATGACGTACCACTAAGCGATGCACCTGACCATATGTGTCATCTTAATCCATGACATACCACTAAGTAATGTACCTGACCATATGTGTCATCTTAATCCATGATATACCACTAAATAATGTACCTGACCATATATGTCAAGTTAATCCATGACATACTACTAAGCGATGTACCTGACCATATTTGTCATCTTAATCCATGACATACCACTAAGCGATGTACCTGTCCATATGTGTCATCTTAATCTATGATATATTACTAAGTAATGTACCTGACCATATGTGTCATCTTAATCCATGACATACCACTAAACGATGTACCTGACCATATGTGTCAACTTAATACATGACATATCACCAAGCGATACACCTGACCATATGTGTCATACTAATCCATGACATACCACTAAGTAATGTACCTGACCATATGTGTCAATTTAATCCATGACGTACCACTAAGCGATGCACCTGACCATATGTTTCATCTTAATCCATGACATACCACTAAGTAATGTACCTGACCATATGTGTCATCTTAATTCATGACATACTACTAAGCGATGTACCTGACCATATGTGTCATCTTAATACATGACATACCACTAAGCGATGTACATGACCATATGTGCCATCTTAATCCATGACATACCACTAAACGATGTACCTGACCATATGTGTCATCTTAATCCATGATATATCACTAAGTAATGTACCTGACGATATGTGTCAACTTAACCCATGACATACCACTAAGCGATGTACCTGACCATATGTGTCATCTTAATCCAGGACATACCACTGAGCGATGTACCTGACCATATGTGTCAACTTAATCCATGACGTACCACTAAGCGATGTACCTGACCATATGTGTCATACTAATCCATGACATACCACTAAGTAATGTACCTGACCATATGTGTCAATTTAATCCATGACGTACAACTAAGCGATGCACCTGACCATATGTGTCACCTTAATCCATGACATACCACTAAGTAATGTACCTGACCATATGTGTCATTTTAATCCATGACATACTACTAAGCGATGTACCTGACCATATGTGTCATCTTAATACATGACATACCACTAAGCGATGTACATGACCATATGTGTCATCTTAATCCATGACATACCACTAAACGATGTACCTGACCATATGTGTCATCTTAATCCATGATATATCACTAAGTAATATACCTCACCATATGTGTCAACTTAACCCATGACGTACCACTAAGCGATGTACCTGACCATATGTGTCATCTTAATCCATGACATACCACTGAGCGATGTACATGACCATATGTGTCAACTTAATCCATGACGTACCACTAAGCGATGTACCTGACCATATGTGTAATCTTAATCCATGACATACCACTGAGCGATGTACCTGACCATATGTGTCATCTTAATCCATGATGTATCACTAAGTAATGTACCTGACCATATGTGTCATCTTAATCCATGACATACTACTAAGCGATGTACCTGACCATATGTGTCATCTTAATACATGAGATACTACTAAACGATGTACCTGACCATATGTGTCATCTTAATCCATGACATACTACTAAGCGATGTACCTGACACTGTGTGTCATCTTAATCCATGATATACCACTAAACGATGTACCTGACCATATGTGTCATCTTAATCCATGATATATCACTAAGTAATGTACCTGACCATATGTGTCATCTTAATCCATGACATACCACTAAGTAATACACTTGACCATATGTGTCATCTTAATCCATGACATACCACTAAACGATGTACCGGACCATATGTGTCATCTTAATTCATGACATACCACTAATCGATGTACCTGCCCATATGTGTGTCATCTTAATCCATGACATACCACTAAGTGATGTACCTGACCATATATGTCATCTCAATCCATGACATACCACTAAGTGATATACCTGACCATAAGTGTCATCTTATTTCATGACATATTACTAAGCGATGTACCTGACCATGTGTATCATCTTAATTCATGACATATCACTAAACAATGTACCTGACCATATGTGTCATCTTAATCCATGATATATCACTAAGTAATGTACCTGACCATATGTGTCAACTTAATCCATGATGTACCACTAAGCGATGTACATGACCATATGTGTCATCTTAGTCCATGACATACCACTAAGCGATGTACATGACCATATGTGTCATCTTAATCCATGACATACCACTAAGCGATGTAACTGACCATACGTGTCATCTTAATCCATGATATATCACTAAGTAATGTACCTGACCATATGTGTCATATTAATCCATGACATACAACTAAACGATGTACCTGACCATATGTGTCATCTTAATCCATTACATACGACTAAGCGATGTACCTGACCATATGTGTCATCTTAATCCATGACATATCACTAAGCGATGTACCTGACCATATGTGTCATCTTAATCCATGACATACCACTAAGCGATGTACCTGACCATATGTGTCATCTTAATTCATGACATACCACTAAGCGATGTACCTGACCATATGTGTCATCTTAATCCATGATATATCACTAAGTAATGTACCTGACCATATGTGTCATCTTAATCCATGATATATCACTAAGTAATGTACCTGACCATATGTGTCATCTTAATCCATGATATATCACTAAGTAATGTACCTGACCATATATGTCAACTTAATCCATGACGTACCACTAAGTGATACACCTGACCATATGTGTCATCTTAATCCATGACATACCACTAAGCGATGTACCTGACCATATGTGTCATCTTAATCTATGATATATTACTAAATAATGTACCTGACCATATGTGTCATCTTAATCCATGACGTACCACAAAGCGATGTACCTGACCATATGTGTCATCTTAATCCATGACATACCACTAAGCGATGTACCTGACCATGTGTGTCAACTTAATACATGACATATCACCAAGCGATACACCTGACCATATGTGTCATACTAATCCATGACATACCACTAAGTAATGTACCTGACCATATGTGTCAATTTAATCCATGACGTACCACTAAGCGATGCACCTGACTATATGTGTCATCTTAATCCATGACATACCACTAAGTAATGTACCCGACCATATGTGTCATTTTAATCCATGACATACTACTAAGCGATGTACCTGACCATATGTGTCATCTTAATACATGACATACCACTAAGCGATGTACATGACCATATGTGTCATCTTAATCCATGACATACCACTAAGCGATGTACCTGACCATATGTGTCATCTTAATCCATGATATATCACTAAGTAATATACCTGACCATATGTGTCAACTTAAGCAATGACGTACCACTAAGCGATGTACCTGACCATATGTGTCATCTTAATCCATGACATACCACTGAGCGATGTACCTGACCATATGTGTCATCTTAATCCATGATGTATCACTAAGTAATGTACCTAACCATATGTGTCATCTTAATCCATGACATACTACTAAGCGATGTACCTGACCATATGTGTCATCTTAATACATGACATACTACTAAGCGATGTACATGACCATATGTGTCATCTTAATCCATGACATACTACTAAGCGATGTACCTGACACTGTGTGTCATCTTAATCCATGACATACCACTAAACGATGTACCTGACCATATGTGTCATCTTAATCCATGATATATCACTAAGTAATGTACCTGACCATATGTGTCATCTTAATCCATGACATACCACTAAGTAATACACCTGACCATATGTGTCATCTTAATCCATGACATACCACTAAACGATGTACCGGACCATATGTGTCATCTTAATTCATGACATACCTCTAATCGATGTACCTGCCCATATGTTTGTCATCTTAATCCATGACATACCACTAAGTGATGTACCTGACCATATATGTCATCTCAATCCATGACATACCACTAAGTGATATACCTGACCATATGTGTCATCTTAATCCATGACATACCACTAAGTAATACACCTGACCATATGTGTCATCTTAATCCATGACATACCACTAAACGATGTACCGGACCATATGTGTCATCTTAATTCATGACATACCACTAATCGATGTACCTGCCCATATGTGTGTCATCTTAATCCATGACATACCACTAAGTGATGTACCTGACCATATATGTCATCTCAATCCATGACATACCACTAAGTGATATACCTGACCATATGTGTCATCTTAATTCATGACATATTACTAAGCGATGTACCTGACCATGTGTATCATGTTAATTCATGACATATCACTAAACAATGTATCTGACCATATGTGTCATCTTAGTCCATGACATACTACTAAGCGATGTACCTGACCATATGTGTCATCTTAATCCATGCTATATCACTAAGTAATGTACCTGACCATATGTGTCATCTTAATCCATGACATACCACTAAACGATGTACCTGACCATATGTGTCAACTTAATACATGACATATCACCAAGCGATACACCTGACCATATGTGTCATACTAATCCATGACATACCACTAAGTAATGTACCTGACCATATGTGTCAATTTAATCCATGACGTACCACTAAGCGATGCACCTGACCATATGTTTCATCTTAATCCATGACATACCACTAAGTAATGTACCTGACCATATGTGTCATCTTAATTCATGACATACTACTAAGCGATGTACCTGACCATATGTGTCATCTTAATACATGACATACCACTAAGCGATGTACATGACCATATGTGCCATCTTAATCCATGACATACCACTAAACGATGTACCTGACCATATGTGTCATCTTAATCCATGATATATCACTAAGTAATGTACCTGACGATATGTGTCAACTTAACCCATGACATACCACTAAGCGATGTACCTGACCATATGTGTCATCTTAATCCAGGACATACCACTGAGCGATGTACCTGACCATATGTGTCAACTTAATCCATGACGTACCACTAAGCGATGTACCTGACCATATGTGTCATACTAATCCATGACATACCACTAAGTAATGTACCTGACCATATGTGTCAATTTAATCCATGACGTACAACTAAGCGATGCACCTGACCATATGTGTCACCTTAATCCATGACATACCACTAAGTAATGTACCTGACCATATGTGTCATTTTAATCCATGACATACTACTAAGCGATGTACCTGACCATATGTGTCATCTTAATACATGACATACCACTAAGCGATGTACATGACCATATGTGTCATCTTAATCCATGACATACCACTAAACGATGTACCTGACCATATGTGTCATCTTAATCCATGATATATCACTAAGTAATATACCTCACCATATGTGTCAACTTAACCCATGACGTACCACTAAGCGATGTACCTGACCATATGTGTCATCTTAATCCATGACATACCACTGAGCGATGTACATGACCATATGTGTCAACTTAATCCATGACGTACCACTAAGCGATGTACCTGACCATATGTGTAATCTTAATCCATGACATACCACTGAGCGATGTACCTGACCATATGTGTCATCTTAATCCATGATGTATCACTAAGTAATGTACCTGACCATATGTGTCATCTTAATCCATGACATACTACTAAGCGATGTACCTGACCATATGTGTCATCTTAATACATGAGATACTACTAAACGATGTACCTGACCATATGTGTCATCTTAATCCATGACATACTACTAAGCGATGTACCTGACACTGTGTGTCATCTTAATCCATGACATACCACTAAACGATGTACCTGACCATATGTGTCATCTTAATCCATGATATATCACTAAGTAATGTACCTGACCATATGTGTCATCTTAATCCATGACATACCACTAAGTAATACACTTGACCATATGTGTCATCTTAATCCATGACATACCACTAAACGATGTACCGGACCATATGTGTCATCTTAATTCATGACATACCACTAATCGATGTACCTGCCCATATGTGTGTCATCTTAATCCATGACATACCACTAAGTGATGTACCTGACCATATATGTCATCTCAATCCATGACATACCACTAAGTGATATACCTGACCATAAGTGTCATCTTATTTCATGACATATTACTAAGCGATGTACCTGACCATGTGTATCATCTTAATTCATGACATATCACTAAACAATGTACCTGACCATATGTGTCATCTTAATCCATGATATATCACTAAGTAATGTACCTGACCATATGTGTCAACTTAATCCATGATGTACCACTAAGCGATGTACATGACCATATGTGTCATCTTAGTCCATGACATACCACTAAGCGATGTACATGACCATATGTGTCATCTTAATCCATGACATACCACTAAGCGATGTAACTGACCATACGTGTCATCTTAATCCATGATATATCACTAAGTAATGTACCTGACCATATGTGTCATATTAATCCATGACATACAACTAAACGATGTACCTGACCATATGTGTCATCTTAATCCATTACATACGACTAAGCGATGTACCTGACCATATGTGTCATCTTAATCCATGACATATCACTAAGCGATGTACCTGACCATATGTGTCATCTTAATCCATGACATACCACTAAGCGATGTACCTGACCATATGTGTCATCTTAATTCATGACATACCACTAAGCGATGTACCTGACCATATGTGTCATCTTAATCCATGATATATCACTAAGTAATGTACCTGACCATATGTGTCATCTTAATCCATGATATATCACTAAGTAATGTACCTGACCATATGTGTCATCTTAATCCATGATATATCACTAAGTAATGTACCTGACCATATATGTCAACTTAATCCATGACGTACCACTAAGTGATACACCTGACCATATGTGTCATCTTAATCCATGACATACCACTAAGCGATGTACCTGACCATATGTGTCATCTTAATCTATGATATATTACTAAATAATGTACCTGACCATATGTGTCATCTTAATCCATGACGTACCACAAAGCGATGTACCTGACCATATGTGTCATCTTAATCCATGACATACCACTAAGCGATGTACCTGACCATGTGTGTCAACTTAATACATGACATATCACCAAGCGATACACCTGACCATATGTGTCATACTAATCCATGACATACCACTAAGTAATGTACCTGACCATATGTGTCAATTTAATCCATGACGTACCACTAAGCGATGCACCTGACTATATGTGTCATCTTAATCCATGACATACCACTAAGTAATGTACCCGACCATATGTGTCATTTTAATCCATGACATACTACTAAGCGATGTACCTGACCATATGTGTCATCTTAATACATGACATACCACTAAGCGATGTACATGACCATATGTGTCATCTTAATCCATGACATACCACTAAGCGATGTACCTGACCATATGTGTCATCTTAATCCATGATATATCACTAAGTAATATACCTGACCATATGTGTCAACTTAAGCAATGACGTACCACTAAGCGATGTACCTGACCATATGTGTCATCTTAATCCATGACATACCACTGAGCGATGTACCTGACCATATGTGTCATCTTAATCCATGATGTATCACTAAGTAATGTACCTAACCATATGTGTCATCTTAATCCATGACATACTACTAAGCGATGTACCTGACCATATGTGTCATCTTAATACATGACATACTACTAAGCGATGTACATGACCATATGTGTCATCTTAATCCATGACATACTACTAAGCGATGTACCTGACACTGTGTGTCATCTTAATCCATGACATACCACTAAACGATGTACCTGACCATATGTGTCATCTTAATCCATGATATATCACTAAGTAATGTACCAGACCATATGTGTCATCTTAATCCATGACATACCACTAAGTAATACACCTGACCATATGTGTCATCTTAATCCATGACATACCACTAAACGATGTACCGGACCATATGTGTCATCTTAATTCATGACATACCTCTAATCGATGTACCTGCCCATATGTTTGTCATCTTAATCCATGACATACCACTAAGTGATGTACCTGACCATATATGTCATCTCAATCCATGACATACCACTAAGTGATATACCTGACCATATGTGTCATCTTAATCCATGACATACCACTAAGTAATACACCTGACCATATGTGTCATCTTAATCCATGACATACCACTAAACGATGTACCGGACCATATGTGTCATCTTAATTCATGACATACCACTAATCGATGTACCTGCCCATATGTGTGTCATCTTAATCCATGACATACCACTAAGTGATGTACCTGACCATATATGTCATCTCAATCCATGACATACCACTAAGTGATATACCTGACCATATGTGTCATCTTAATTCATGACATATTACTAAGCGATGTACCTGACCATGTGTATCATGTTAATTCATGACATATCACTAAACAATGTATCTGACCATATGTGTCATCTTAGTCCATGACATACTACTAAGCGATGTACCTGACCATATGTGTCATCTTAATCCATGATATATCACTAAGTAATGTACCTGACCATATGTGTCATCTTAATCCATGATATATCACTAAGTAATGTACCTGACCATATATGTCAACTTAATCCATGATATATCACTAAGTAATGCACCTGACCATATGTGTCATCTTAATCCATGACATACAACTAAACGATGTACCTGACCATATGTGTCATCTTAATCCATTACATACGACTAAGCGATGTACCTGACCATATGTGTCATCATAATCCATGACATATCACTAAGCGATGTACCTGACCATATGTGTCATCTTAATCCATGACATACCACTAAGCGATGTACCTGACCATATGTGTCATCTTAATCCATGACATACCACTAAGCGATGTACCTGACCATATGTGTAATCTTAATCCATGATATATCACTAAGTAATGTACCTGACCATATGTGTCATCTTAATCTATGACATACCACTAAGCGATGTACATGACCATATGTGTCATCTTAATCCATGACATACCACTAAGCGATGTACCTGACCATATGTGTCATCTTAATCCATGATATATCACTAAGTAATGTACCTGACCATATGTGTCATCTTAATCCATGACGTACCACAAAGCGATGTACCTGACCATATGTGTCATCTTAATCCATGACATGCTACTAAGTAATGTACCTGACCATATGTGTCATCTTAATACATGATATATCACTAAGTAATGTACCTCACCATATGTGTCATCTTAATGCATGACGTACCATAAAGCGATGTACCTGACCATATGTGTCATCTTAATCCATGACATACCACTAAGCGATGTACCTGACCATGTGTGTCAACTTAATACATGACATATCACCAAGCGATACACCTGACCATATGTGTCATACTAATCCATGACATACCACTAAGTAATGTACCTGACCATATGTGTCAACTTAATCCATGACGTACCACTAAGCGATGCACCTGACCATATGTGTCATCTTAATCCATGACATACCACTAAGTAGTGTACCTGACCATATGTGTCATCTTAATCCATGATATACTACTAAGCGATATACCTGACCATATGTGTCATCTTAATCCATGACATACCACTAAGCAATGTACCTGACGATATGTGTCATCTTAATCCATGATATAACACTAAGTAATGTACCTGACCATATGTGTCATCTTATTCCATGACATACCACAAAGCGATGTACCTGACCATATGTGTCATCTTAATCCATGACATACCACTAAGCGATGTACCTGACCATGTGTGTCAACTTAGTACATGACATATCACCAAGCGATACACCTGACCATATGTGTCATACTAATCCATGACATACCACTAAGTAATGTACCTGACCATATGTGTCAATTTAATCCATGACGTACCACTAAGCGATGCACCTGACCATGTTTCATCTTAATCCATGACATACCACTAAATAATGTACCTGACCATATGTGTCATCTTAATCCATGACTTACTACTAAGCGATGTACCTGACCATATGTGTCATCTTAATACATGACATACCACTAAGCGATGTACATGACCATATGTGTTATCTTAATCCATGACATACCACTAAACGATGTACCTGACCATATGTGTCATCTTAATCCATGATATATCACTAAGTAATGTACCTGACCATATGTGTCAACTTAACCCTGACGTACCACTAAGCGATGTACCTGACCATATGTGTCATCTTAATCCATGACATACCACTGAGCGATGTGCCTGACCATATGTGTCAACTTAATCCATGACGTACCACTAAGCGATGTACCTGACCATATGTGTCATCTTAATCCATGATGTATCACTAAGTAATGTACCTGACCATATGTGTCATCTTAATCCATGACATACTACTAAGCGATGTACCTGACCATATGTGTCATCTTAATCCATGACATACTACTAAGCGATGTACCTGACCATATGTGTCATCTTAATCCATGACATACTACTAAGCGATGTACCTGATACTGTGTGTCATCTTAATCCGTGACATACCACTAAACGATGTACCTGACCATATGTGTCATCTTAATCCATGATATATCACTAAGTAATGTACCTGACCATATGTGTCATCTTAATCCATGACATACTACTAAGCGAAGTACCTGACCATATGTGTCATCTTATTTCATGACATACCACTAAGCGATGTACCTGACCATATGTGTCATCTTAATCCATGACATACCACTAAACAATGTACTTGACCATATGTGTGATCTTAATCCATGACATACCACTAAACGATATACCTGACCATATGTGTGTCATTTTAATCCATGACATACCACTAAGCGATGTACCTGACCATATGTATCATCTTAATCCATGACATACTACTAAGGGATGTACCTGACCATATGTGTCATCTTAATCCATGACATACTACTAAGCGATGTACCTGACCATATGTGTCATCTTAATCCATGACATACTACTAAGTGATGTACCTGACCATATGTGTCATCTTAATCCATGATATATCACTAAGTAATGTACCTGACAATATGTGTCATCTTAATCCATGACATACCACTAAGCGATGTACCTCACCATATGTGTCATCTTAATCCATGACATACCACTAAGCGATGTACCTGACCATATGTGTAATCTTAATCCATGATATATCACTAAGTAATGTACCTGACCATATGTGTCATCTTAATCTATGACATACCACTAAGCGATGTACATGACCATATGTGTCATCTTAATCCATGACATACCACTAAGCGATGTACCTGACCATATGTGTCATCTTAATCCATGATATATCACTAAGTAATGTACCTGACCATATGTGTCATCTTAATCCATGACGTACCACAAAGCGATGTACCTGACCATATGTGTCATCTTAATCCATGACATGCTACTAAGTAATGTACCTGACCATATGTGTCATCTTAATCCATGATATATCACTAAGTAATGTACCTGAACATATGTGTCATCTTAATCCATGACGTACCACAAAGCGATGTACCTGACCATATGTGTCATCTTAATCCATGACATACCACTAAGCGATGTACCTGACCATGTGTGTCAACTTAATACATGACATATCACCAAGCGATGTACCTGACCATATGTGTCATCTTAATCCATGACATACCACTAAACAATGTACTTGACCATATGTGTGATCTTAATCCATGACATACCACTAAACGATATACCTGACCATATGTGTGTCATTTTAATCCATGACATACCACTAAGCGATGTACCTGACCATATGTATCATCTTAATCCATGACATACTACTAAGGGATGTACCTGACCATATGTGTCATCTTAATCCATGACATACTACTAAGCGATGTACCTGACCATATGTGTCATCTTAATCCATGACATACTACTAAGTGATGTACCTGACCATATGTGTCATCTTAATCCATGATATATCACTAAGTAATGTACCTGACAATATGTGTCATCTTAATCCATGACATACCACTAAGCGATGTACCTCACCATATGTGTCATCTTAATCCACGACATACCACTAAGCGATGTACCTGACCATATGTGTAATCTTAATCCATGATATATCACTAAGTAATGTACCTGACCATATGTGTCATCTTAATCTATGACATACCACTAAGCGATGTACATGACCATATGTGTCATCTTAATCCATGACATACCACTAAGCGATGTACCTGACCATATGTGTCATCTTAATCCATGATATATCACTAAGTAATGTACCTGACCATATGTGTCATCTTAATCCATGACGTACCACAAAGCGATGTACCTGACCATATGTGTCATCTTAATCCATGACATGCTACTAAGTAATGTACCTGACCATATGTGTCATCTTAATCCATGATATATCACTAAGTAATGTACCTGAACATATGTGTCATCTTAATCCATGACGTACCACAAAGCGATGTACCTGACCATATGTGTCATCTTAATCCATGACATACCACTAAGCGATGTACCTGACCATGTGTGTTAACTTAATACATGACATATCACCAAGCGATACACCTGACCATATGTGTCATACTAATCCATGACATACCACTAAGTAATGTACCTGACCATATGTGTCAACTTAATCCATGACATACCACTAAGCGATGCACCTGACCATATGTGTCATCTTAATCCATGACATACCACTAAGTAATGTACCTGACCATATGTGTCATCTTAATCCATGATATACTACTAAGCGATGTACCTGACCATATGTGTCATCTTAATCCATGACATACCACTAAGCGATGTACCTGACCATATGTGTCATCTTAATCCATGATATAACACTAAGTAATGTACCTGACCATATGTGTCATCTTAATCCATGACATACCACAAAGCGATGTACCTGACCATATGTGTCATCTTAATCCATGACATACCACTAAGCGATGTACCTGACCATGTGTGTCAACTTAGTACATGACATATCACCAAGCGATACACCTGACCATATGTGTCATACTAATCCATGACATACCACTAAGTAATGTACCTGACCATATGTGTCAATTTAATCCATGACGTACCACTAAGCGATGCACCTGACCATGTTTCATCTTAATCCATGACATACCACTAAGTAATGTACCTGACCATATGTGTCATCTTAATCCATGACATACTACTAAGCGATGTACCTGACCATATGTGTCATCTTAATACATGACATACCACTAAGCGATGTACATGACCATATGTGTTATCTTAATCCATGACATACCACTAAGCGATGTACCTGACCATATGTGTCATCTTAATCCATGATATATCACTAAGTAATGTACCTGACCATATGTGTCAACTTAACCCTGACGTACCACTAAGCGATGTACCTGACCATATGTGTCATCTTAATCCATGACATACCACTGAGCGATGTGCCTGACCATATGTGTCAACTTAATCCATGACGTACCACTATGCGATGTACCTGACGATATGTGTCATCTTAATCCATGATGTATCACTAAGTAATGTACCTGACCATATGTGTCATCTTAATCCATGACATACTACTAAGCGATGTACCTGACCATATGTGTCATATTAATCCATGACATACTACTAAGCGATGTACCTGACCATATGTGTCATCTTAATCCATGACATACTACTAAGCGATGTACCTGACACTGTGTGTCATCTTAATCCGTGACATACCACTAAACGATGTACCTGACCATATGTGTCATCTTAATCCATGATATATCACTAAGTAATGTACCTGACCATATGTGTCATCTTAATCCATGACATACTACTAAGCGAAGTACCTGACCATATGTGTCATCTTATTTCATGACATACCACTAAGCGATGTACCTGACCATATGTGTCATCTTAATCCATGACATACCACTAAACGATGTACTTGACCATATGTGTGATCTTAATCCATGACATACCACTAAACGATATACCTGACCATATGTGTGTCATTTTAATCCATGACATACCACTAAGCGATGTACCTGACCATATGTATCATCTTAATCCATGACATACTACTAAGGGATGTACCTGACCATATGTGTCATCTTAATCCATGACATACTACTAAGTGATGTACCTGACCATATGTGTCATCTTAATCCATGACATACTACTAAGTGATGTACCTGACCATATGTGTCATCTTAATCCATGATATATCACTAAGTAATGTACCTGACAATATGTGTCATATTAATCCATGACATACCACTAATCGATGTACCTGACCATATGTGTGTCATCTTAATCCAAGATATACCACTAAATGATGTACC
This sequence comes from Bathymodiolus brooksi, assembly GCA_963680875.1. NCBI lineage: Eukaryota > Metazoa > Mollusca > Bivalvia > Mytilida > Modiolidae > Bathymodiolus > Bathymodiolus brooksi. Next base: position 10,641,054 of record OY804582.1, read on the forward strand.
TGACCATATATGTCATCTTAATCCATGACATACCACTAAGTGATATACCTGACCATATGTGTCATCTTAATTCATGACATATTACTAAGCGATGTACCTGACCATGTGTATCATCTTAATTCATGACATATCACTAAACAATGCACCTGACCATATGTATCATCTTAATCCATGATATATTACTAAGTAATGTACCTGACCATATGTATCATCTTAGTCCATGACGTACCACTAAGCGATGTACCTGACCATATGTGTCATCTTAATCCATGACATACCACTAATCGATACCCTTGACCATATGTGTCATCTTAATCCATGATATACCACTAAGTGATATACCTGACCATATGTGTCATCTTAATTCATGACATATTACTAAGCGATGTTCCTGACCATGTGTATTATCTTAATTCATTGCATATCACTAAACAATGTACCTGACCATGTGTATCATCTTAGTCCATGACGTACCACTAAGCGATATACCTGATCATATGTGTCATCTTAATCCATGACTTACCACTAAGCGATGCACCTGACCATATGTGTCATCTTAATCCATGATATATCACTAAGTAATGTACCTGACCATATGTGTCATCTTAATCCATGACATACCACTAAGCGATGTACCTGACTATATGTGTCATCTTAATTCATGACATATTACTAAACAATGTACCTGACCATATGTGTCATCTTAATCCATGACATACCACTAAGCGATGTACCTGACTCTATGTGTCATCTTAATTCATGACATATTACTAAGTGATGTACCTGACCATATCTATCATCTTAATCCATGACATATCACTAAACAATGTACCTGACCATATGTGTCATCTTAGTCCATGACATACTACTAAGCGATGTACCTGACCATATGTGTCATCTTAATCCATGATATATCACTAAGTAATGTACCTGACCATATGTGTCATCTTAATCCATGATATATCACTAAATAATGTACCTGACCATATGTGTCAACTTAATCCATGATGTACCACTAAGCGATATACCTGACCATATGTGTCATCATAGTCCATGACATACCGCTAAACGATGTACCTAACCATATGTGTCATCTTAATCCATGATATATCACTAAGTAATGTACCTGACCATATGTGTCATCTTAATCCATGACATACCACTAAGCGATGTACATGACCATATGTGTCATCTTAATCCATGACATACCACTAAACGATGTAACTGACCATACGTGTCATCTTAATCCATGATATATCACTAAGTAATGTACAGGACCATATGTGTCATCTTAATCCATGACATACAACTAAACGATGTACCTGACCATATGTGTCATCTTAATCCATGACATACTACTAAGCGATGTACCTGACCATATGTGTCATCTTAATCCATGACATATCACTAAGCGATGTACCTGACCATATGTGTCATCTTAATCCATGACATACCACTAAGCGATGTACCTGACCATATGTGTCATCTTAATCCATGACGTACCAATAAGCGATGTACCTGACCATATGTGTCATCTTAATCCATGACATACCACTAAGCGATGTACCTGACCATATGTGTCATCTTAATCCATGACACACTACTAAGCGATGTACCTGTCTATATGTTTCATCTTAATACATGACATACCACTAAGCGATGTACATGACCATATGTGTCATCTTAATCCATGACATACCACTAAACGATGTACCTGACCATATGTGTCATGTTAATCCATGATATATCACTAAGTAATGTACCTGACCATATGTGTCATCTTAATGCATGACGTACCACAAAGCGATGTACCTGACCATATGTGTCATCTTAATCCATGGCATACCACTAAGTGATGTGCCTGACCATGTGTGTCAACTTAATGCATGACAAATCACCAAGCGATACACCTGACCATATGTGTCATGCTAATCCATGACATACCACTAAGTAATGTACCTGACCATATGTGTCATCTTAATCCATGACATACCACTAAGTATTGTACCTGACCATATGTGTCATCTTAATCCATGACATACTACTAATCGATGTACCTGACCATATGTGTCATCTTAATACATGACATACCACTAAGCGATGTAGATGACCATATGTGTCATCTTAATCCATGACATACCACTAAACGATGTACCTGACCATATGTGTCATCTTAATCCATGATATATCACTAAGTAATGTACCTGACCATATGTCTCAACTTAACCCATGACGTACCACTAATCGATATACCTGACCATATGTGTCATCTTAATCCATGACATACCACTGAGCGATGTACCTGACCATATGTGTCAACTTAATCCATGACGTACCACTAAGCGATGTACCTGACCATATGTGTCATCTTAATCCATGACATACCACTGAGCGATGTACCTGACCATATGTGTCATCTTAATCCATGATATATCACTAAGTAATGTACCTGACCATATGTGTCATCTTAATCCATGATATACTACTAAGCGATGTACCTGACCATATGTGTCATCTTAATCCATGACATACCACTAAGCGATGTACCTGACCATATGTGTCATCTTAATCCATGACATACCACTAAGCGATGTACCTGACCATATGTGTCATCTTAATCCATGACATACCACTAAGCGATGTACCTGACCATATGTGTGTCATCTTAATCCATGACATACCACTAAGCAATGTATCTGACCATATGTATCATCTTAATCCATGACATACCACTAAGCGATGTACCTGACCATATGTGTCATCTTAATCCATGACATACTACTAATCGATGTACCTGACCATATGTGTCATCTTAATCCATGACATGCTACTAAGTAATGTACCTGACCATATGTGTCATCTTAATCCATGATATATCACTAAGTAATGTACCTGACCATATGTGTCATCTTAATCCATGACGTACCACAAAGCGATGTACCTGACCATATGTGTCATCTTAATCCATGACATACCACTAAGCGATGTACCTGACCATGTGTGTCAACTTAATACATGACATATCACCAAGCGATACACCTGACCATATGTGTCATACTAATCCATGACATACCACTAAGTAATGTACCTGACCATATGTGTCAACTTAATCCATGACGTACCACTAAGCGATGCACCTGACCATATGTGTCATCTTAATCCATGACATACCACTAAGTAATGTACCTGACCATATGTGTCATCTTAATCCATGACATACTACTAAGCGATGTACCTGTCCATATGTGTCATCTTAATCCATGACATACCACTAAACGATGTACCTGACCATATGTGTCATCTTAATCCATGGTATATCACTAAGTAATGTACCTAACCATATATGTCATCTTAATCCATGACGTACCACAAATCGATGTACCTGACCATATGTGTCATCTTAATCCATGACATACCACTAAGCGATGTACCTGACCATGTGTGTCAACTTAATACATGACATATCACCAAGCGATAAACCTGACCATATGTGTCATGCAAATCGATGACATACCACTAAGTAATGTATCTGACCATATGTGTCAACTTAATCCATGACGTACCACTAAGCGATGCACCTGACCATATGTGTCATCTTAATCCATGACATACCACTAAGTAATGTACCTGACCATATGTGTCATCTTAATCCATGACATACTATTAATCGATGTACCTGACCATATGTGTCATCTTAATACATGACATACCACTAAGAGATGTACATGACCATATGTGTCATCTTAATCCATGACATACCACTAAACGATGTACCTGACCATATGTGTCATCTTAATCTATGATATATCACTAAGTAATGTACCTGACCATATGTGTCAACTTAAGCCATGACGTACCACTAAGCGATGTACCTGACAATATGTGTCATCTTAATCCATGACATAACACTGAGAGATGTATCTGACCATAAAGTGTCAACTTAATCCATGACGTACCACTAAGCAATGTACCTGACCATATGTGTCATCTTAATCCATGACATACCACTGAGCGATGTACCTGACCATATGTGTCATCTTAATCCATGATATATCACTAAGTAATGTACCTGACCATATGTGTCATCTTAATCCATGACATACTACTAAGCGATGTACCTGACCATATGTGTCATCTTAATCCATGACATACCACTAAACGATGTACCTGACCATATGTGTCATCTTAATTCATGATATATCACTAAGTAATGTACCTGACCATATGTGTCATCTTAATCCATGACATACTACTAAGCGATGTACCTGACCATATGTGTCATCTTAATCCATGACATACCACTAAGCGATGTACCTGACCATATGTGTCATGTTAATCCATGACATACCACTAAGCGATGTACCTGACCATATGTGTGATCTTAATCCATGACATACCACTAAGCGATATACCTGACCATATGTGTGTCATCTTAATCCATTACATACCACTAAGCGATGTACCTGACCATATGTATCAACTTAATCCATGACATATCACTAAGCGATGTACCTGACCATATATGTCATCTTAATCCATGACATACTACTAAGCGATGTACCTCACCATATGTGTTATCTTAATCCATGACATACTACTAAGTAATGTACCTGACCATATGTGTCATCTTAATCCATGATATATCACTAAGTAATGTATCTGACCATATGTGTCATATTAATCCATGACATACCACTAAGCGATGTACCTGACCATATGTGTCATCTTAATCCATGACATACCACTAAGCGATGTACCTGACCATATGTGTCATCTTAATCCATGACATAGCACTAAGTAATGTACCTGACCATGTGTGTCATCTTAATCCATGACATATTACTAATCGATGTACCTGACCATATGTGTTATCTTAATACATGACATACCACTAAGCGATGTACATGACCATATGTGTCATCTTAATCCATGACATACCACTGAGCGATGTACCTGACCATATGTGTCAACTTAATCCATGACGTACCACTAAGCGATGTACCTGACCATATGTGTCATCTTAATCCATGACATACCACTGAGCGATGTTCCTGACCATATGCGTCATCTTAATCCATGATATATCATTCGTAATGTACCTGACCATATGTGTCATCTTAATCCATGACATACTACTAAGCGATGTACCTGACCATATGTGTCATCTTTATCCATGACATACCACTAAACGATGTACCTGACCATATGTGTCATCTTAATCCATGATATATCACTAAGTAATGTACCTGACAATATGTGTCATCTTAATCCAAGACATACTACTAAGCGATGTACCTGACCATATGTGTCATCTTAATCCATGACATACTACTATGCGATGTACATGACCATATGTGTCATCTTAATCCATGACATACTACTAAGCGATGTACTTGACCATATGTGTCATCTTAATCCATGACATACCACTAAGCGATGTACCTGACCATATGTGTCATCTTAATCCATGACATACCACTAAACGATGTACCTGACCATATGTGTGATCTTAATCCATGACATACCACTAAACGATGAACCTGACCATATGTGTGTCATCTTAATCCATGACATACCACTAAGCGATGTACCTGACCATATGTATCATCTTAATCCATGACATACCACTAAGCGATGTACCTGACCATATTTGTCATCTTAATCCATGACATACTACTAAGCGATGTACCTGACCATATGTGTCATCTTAATCCATGACATACTACTAAGTAATGTACCTGACCATATGTGTCATCTTAATCCATGATATATCACTAAGTAATGTACCTGATCATATGTGTCATCTTAATCCATGACATACCACTAAGCGATGTACCTGACCATATGTGTCATCTTAATCCATGACATACCACTAAGCGATGTACCTGACCATATGTGTCATCTTAATCCATGACATAGCACTAAGTGATACACCTGACCATATGTGTGATCTTAATCCATGACACAACACTAAGCAATGTACCTGACTATATGTGTCATCTTAATCCATAACATATCACTAAGCGATACACCTGACCATATGTGTCATCTTAATCCATGACATAGCACTAAGTGATACACCTGACCATATGTGTGATCTTAATCCATGACACAACACTAAGCAATGTACCTGACCATATGTGTCATCTTAATCCATAACATATCACTAAGCGATACACCTGACCATATGTGTCATCTTAATCCATGACATAGCACTAAACGATACACCGGACCATATGTGTCATCTTAATCCATGACATATCACTAAGCGATACACCTGACCATATGTGTCATCTTAATCCATGACATATCACTAAGCGATACACCTGACCATATGTGGCAACTTAATCCATGACATACCACTAAACGAAGTAACTGACCATATGTGTCATCTTAATCCATGACATACCACTAAGCGATGTACATGACCATATGTGTCATCTTAGTACATGACATATTACTAAACGATGTACCTGATCATATGTGTCATCTTAATCCATGACGTACCAATAAGCGATGTACATGACCATATGTTTCATCTTAGCACATGACATATTACTAACCGTCGTAACCGATGTACCTGACCATATGTGTCATCTTAGTACATGAAATTCAAAAAGCAAAAGATACGGAATGTTACTGTTATGGACTATTATTATGCTTGAATACATCTACATACCAGTATATCTATTGGACCTTGGTATGGCCCCCAATTATCATTTATCTAGTACCTTGTTTAAGTATGTACAGATCCTACTTCCTAACATCAAGCGTTTACTTCTATCTTACCCCTGTACGCCTCTGGTTTGTTGATTGTTAGTTATTGATAACGTTTGTGTTTGTTTATATGTATGTTAGTAGGTTATATACCAGTTATGTCATATTTATATTTTAATGTTAGGTGAGATATTTGTTATATTTTATACTTACAATATTTATATCTTTTTTTTTATTTTAGGAAACGATGTCTTTCTGAGTAAGTAGTTAATTATTGATTTCTACAAAACACATTATATTTGTTATTTATTATTAAGCCATAAGCAATGACATACAAGTAGGTTTTCTTTTCATTTAAACGTGAAAATAAATAAACAAAATTTATTGTCTAAGAACAGTTTAAAGATACAATACGTGTAATCAGAAGCCTTTTTTTTCCGAAAAATAAAAGAAAATGCAATTGTCAAAAGAAAACAGAAAAAGACAAACGATGGTTGACATAGCACAACACAGAAAACTAAAGATTGAAAAACATGAACCCAACTAAAATACGGTGAAGAATACAGATCTTTGTAGGATGTGGAAGAGCGTGGGGGAGAAAAGTAGTATACTCAAGTGGCCCTCAATAAAATCTCTGCTTTAACAATCTCGTTCATGGAAAGAATTGTTATTCGTTTTATGACTAATACTACCATATGGGCGGGTCCACTCATATATATAGGTCACTCTTAAGGAATCGGCTGGTCCACTTATATATATTGGTCACTCGTATGGGATCATATGGGCTGGGCCACTCATATATATTGGTCACTCTTAAGGAATCATATGGGCTGGTCCACTCATATATATTGGTCACTTTTATGGAATCATTTAAAAAACCATCATTTACTATTTACTTGTTTCATATTTAGTATTTTATAGAAGAGACAGTGCTCATATTTGAATGTTTAAATCGAGTGATTCACAATTATGAGTTGTGGCAGCCCATTTCAATCAGAAGAGTTTGAAGATACCAAAGGGGTAATCATAATCCGTACATCGAAGAACAACAGACAAGACAATGGCCAAAAGAAAAAGTACAAAAGGACAAATAACGATCTACAAAACATACATATAAAACTAAAGATCGAGTAACACGACTGTCTTCTGATTTAAAGAAAAGTTATGTTATTCCTATTAGAATCGAAATGATTCATAAACGACACAAAAGTTGTGACATTTTAACTTTAGTCACATTATTTTCCTTGTATTTATCTCGGTCTATCGCTCGGGTTTAAATATTTAATGTAATGCTATTTATTAAAACTGTAACACTTTCTGTTTGATGCCTGAATTAATAAACATGTATTTGTATCTTATTGTTTCTTGTCTTCTTTAAATGAATGGTATTAATGTTGGTGTTTATTTGTCTTTTTTCACAGAGAGATCCCAATGTAAGTATATCACGTAAATTATTTTAGTCAATATTATATCAGAGTACAATAAATGCATGGCAAATTAAAGTACTATTTGTTTATAAAAAAATACATTGCACAATATCTCACACTACAAGTATAACTGATGAAACACTGATATACATGAATATCAAGCACTACAAGTATAACTGGTGAAACACTGATATACATGAATATCAAACACTACAAGTATAACTGGTGAAACATTGATATATATGAATATCAAACACTACAAGTATAACTGGTGAAACATTGAGATACATGAATATCAAAACACTACAAGTATAACTGGTGAAACATTGACATACATGAATATCAAACACTACAAGTATAACTGGTGAAACATTGATATACATGAATATCAAACATTACAAGTATTATTAATGAAACATTGATATACATGAATATCAAACATGACAAGTATAACTGGTGAAACATTGATATACATGAATATCAAACACTGCAAGTTTAACTGGTGAAACATTGATATACATGAATATCAAACACTAGAAGTATAACTAGTGAAACATTGATATACATGAATATCAAACACTAGAAGTATAACTGGTGAAACATTGATATACATGAATATCAAACACTATAAGCATAACTGGTGAAACATTGATATACATGAATATCTCACACTAAAAGTATAACTGATGAAACATTGATATACATGAATATCAAACATTACAAGTATAACTGGTGAAACATTGATAAACATGAATATCAAACATTACAAATTTAACTGGTGAAACATTGATATACATGAATATCAAGCACTACAAGTATAACTGGTGAAACATTGATATACATGAATATCAAACACTACAAGTATAACTGGTGAAATATTGATATGCATGAATATCAAACACTACAAGTATAACTGGTGAAATATTGATATACATGAATATCAAACACTACATGTATAACTAGTGAAACATTGATATACATGAATATCAAGCACTACAAGCTTAACTGGTGAAACATTGATATGCATGACTATCAAACACTACAAGTATAACTGGTGAAATATTGATATACATGAATATCAAACACTAGAAGTATAACTGGTAAAACATTGATATGCATGACTATCAAACACTACAAGTATAACTGGTGAAACATTGATATACATGAATATCAAACACTACAAGTATAACTGGTGAAATATTGATATGCATGAATATCAAACACTACAAGTATAACTGGTGAAACCCTGATATACCTGAATATCAAACACTACATGTATAACTGGTGAAACCCTGATATACATGAATATCAAACACTACAAGTATAACTGGGGAAACCCTGATATACATGAATATCAAACACTACAAGTATAACTGGTGAAACATTGATATACATGAATATCAAACACTACAAGTATAACTGGTGAAATATTGATATGCATGAATATCAAACACTACAAGTATAACTGGTGAAACCCTGATATACCTGAATATCAAACACTACATGTATAACTGGGGAAACCCTGATATACATGAATATCAAACACTACAAGTATAACTGGGGAAACACTGATATACATGAATATCAAGCACTACAAGCAAAATTTATTGTCTAAGAACAGTTTAAAGATACAATACGTGTAATCAGAAGCCTTTTTTTTCCGAAAAATAAAAGAAAATGCAATTGTCAAAAGAAAACAGAAAAAGACAAACGATGGTTGACATAGCACAACACAGAAAACTAAAGATTGAAAAACATGAACCCAACTAAAATACGGTGAAGAATACAGATCTTTGTGGGATGTGGAAGAGCGTGGGGGAGAAAAGTAGTATACTCAAGTGGCCCTCAATAAAATCTCTGCTTTAACAATCTCGTTCATGGAAAGAATTGTTATTCGTTTTATGACTAATACTACCATATGGGCGGGTCCACTCATATATATAGGTCACTCTTAAGGAATCGGCTGGTCCACTTATATATATTGGTCACTCGTATGGGATCATATGGGCTGGGCCACTCATATATATTGGTCACTCTTAAGGAATCATATGGGCTGGTCCACTCATATATATTGGTCACTTTTATGGAATCATTTAAAAAACCATCATTTACTATTTACTTGTTTCATATTTAGTATTTTATAGAAGAGACAGTGCTCATATTTGAATGTTTAAATCGAGTGATTCACAATTATGAGTTGTGGCAGCCCATTTCAATCAGAAGAGTTTGAAGATACCAAAGGGGTAATCATAATCCGTACATCGAAGAACAACAGACAAGACAATGGCCAAAAGAAAAAGTACAAAAGGACAAATAACGATCTACAAAACATACATATAAAACTAAAGATCGAGTAACACGACTGTCTTCTGATTTAAAGAAAAGTTATGTTATTCCTATTAGAATCGAAATGATTCATAAACGACACAAAAGTTGTGACATTTTAACTTTAGTCACATTATTTTCCTTGTATTTATCTCGGTCTATCGCTCGGGTTTAAATATTTAATGTAATGCTATTTATTAAAACTGTAACACTTTCTGTTTGATGCCTGAATTAATAAACATGTATTTGTATCTTATTGTTTCTTGTCTTCTTTAAATGAATGGTATTAATGTTGGTGTTTATTTGTCTTTTTTCACAGAGAGATCCCAATGTAAGTATATCACGTAAATTATTTTAGTCAATATTATATCAGAGTACAATAAATGCATGGCAAATAAAAGTACTATTTGTTTATAAAAAAATACATTGCACAATATCTCACACTACAAGTATAACTGATGAAACACTGATATACATGAATATCAAGCACTACAAGTATAACTGGTGAAACACTGATATACATGAATATCAAACACTACAAGTATAACTGGTGAAACATTGATATACAGGAATATCAAACACTACAAGCATAATTGATGAAACATTGATATACATGAATATCAAACACTACAAGTATAACTGGTGAAACATTAATATACATAAATATCAAACACTACAAGTATAACTGGTGAAACATTGACATACATGAATATCAAACACTACAAGTATAACTGGTGAAGCATTGATATACATGAATATCAAACATTACAAGTATTATTAATGAAACATTGATATACATGAATATCAAACATGACAAGTATAACTGGTGAAACATTGATATACATGAATATCAAACACTGCAAGTTTAACTGGTGAAACATTGATATACATGAATATCAAACACTAGAAGTATAACTAGTGAAACATTGATATACATGAATATCAAACACTAGAAGTATAACTGGTGAAACATTGATATACATGAATATCAAACACTATAAGCATAACTGGTGAAACATTGATATACATGAATATCTCACACTAAAAGTATAACTGATGAAACATTGATATACATGAATATCAAACATTACAAGTATAACTGGTGAAACATTGATAAACATGAATATCAAACATTACAAATTTAACTGGTGAAACATTGATATACATGAATATCAAGCACTACAAGTATAACTGGTGAAACACTGATATACATGAATATCAAACATTACAAGTATAACTGGTGAAACATTGATATACATGAATATCAAACACTACAAGTATAACTGGTGAAACATTGATATACATGAATATCAAACATTACAAGTATTACTAATGAAACATTGATATACATGAATACCAAACATTACAAGTATAACTGGTGAAATATTGATATACATGAATATCAAACACTACAAGTATAACTGGTGAAACATTGATATACATGAATATCAAACACTACAAGTATAACTGGTGAAATATTGATATACATGAATATCAAACACTACAAGTATAATTAGTGAAACATTGATATTTGATATACATGAATATCAAACACTACAAGTATAGCTGGTGAAATATTGATATACATGAATATCAAACACTACAAGTATAACTGGTGAAATATTGATATACATGAATATCAAACACTACAAGTATAACTAGTGAAACATTGATATACATGAATATCAAGCACTACAAGCTTAACTGGTGAAACATTGATATGCATGACTATCAAACACTACAAGTATAACTGGTGAAATATTGATATACATGAATATCAAACACTAGAAGTATAACTGGTAAAACATTGATATGCATGACTATCAAACACTACAAGTATAACTGGTGAAACATTGATATACATGAATATCAAACACTACAAGTATAACTGGTGAAATATTGATATGCATGAATATCAAACACTACAAGTATAACTGGTGAAACCCTGATATACCTGAATATCAAACACTACAAGTATAACTGGTGAAACCCTGATATACATGAATATCAAACACTACAAGTATAACTGGGGAAACACTGATATACATGAATATCAAGCACTACAAGCATAACTGATGAAATATTGATATACATGAATATCAAACACTACAAGTATAACTGGGGAAACACTGATATACATGAATATCAAGCACTACAAGTATAACTGATGAAATATTGATATACATGAATATCAAACATTACAAGTATAACTGGTGAAATATTGATATACATGAATATCAAACACTACAAGTATAACTGGTGAAACATTGATATACATGAATATCAAGCACTACAAGTATAACTGATGAAACATTGATATACATGAATATCAAACACTACAAGTATAACTGGTGAAATATTGATAGGCATGAATATCAAACACTACAAGTATAACTGGTGAAACACTGATATACATGAATATCAAGCACTACAAGTATAACTGATGAAATATTGATATACATGAATATCAAACACTACAAGTATAACTAGTGAAACATTGATATACATGAATATCAAACACTACACGTATAACTGGTGAAACACTGATATACATGAATATCAAAGACTACAAGTTTAACTGGTGAAACACTGATATACATGAATATCAAGCACTACAAGTATAACTGGTGAAACACTGATATACATGAATATCAAACACTACAAGTATAACTAGTGAAACATTGATATACATGAATATCAAACACTACACGTATAACTGGTGAAACCCTGATATACCTGAATATCAAACACTACAAGTATAACTAGTGAAACATTGATATACATGAATATCAAACACTACATGTATAACTGGTAAAACATTGATATACATGAATATCAAACACTACAAGTATAACTGGTGAAACATTGATATACATGAATATCAAACACTACAAGTATAACTGGTGAAATATTGATATACATGAATATCAAACACTACAAGTATAATTAGTGAAACATTGATATTTGATATACATGAATATCAAACACTACAAGTATAGCTGGTGAAATATTGATATACATGAATATCAAACACTACAAGTATAACTGGTGAAATATTGATATACATGAATATCAAACACTACAAGTATAACTAGTGAAACATTGATATACATGAATATCAAGCACTACAAGTTTAACTGGTGAAACATTGATATGCATGACTATCAAACACTACAAGTATAACTGGTGAAATATTGATATACATGAATATCAAACACTAGAAGTATAACTGGTAAAACATTGATATGCATGACTATCAAACACTACAAGTATAACTGGTGAAACATTGATATACATGAATATCAAACACTACAAGTATAACTGGTGAAATATTGATATGCATGAATATCAAACACTACAAGTATAACTGGGGAAACACTGATATACATGAATATCAAGCACTACAAGTATAACTGATGAAATATTGATATACATGAATATCAAACACTACAAGTATAACTGGGGAAACACTGATATACATGAATATCAAGCACTACAAGTATAACTGATGAAATATTGATATACATGAATATCAAACATTACAAGTATAACTGGTGAAATATTGATATACATGAATATCAAACACTACAAGTATAACTGGTGAAACATTGATATACATGAATATCAAGCACTACAAGTATAACTGATGAAACATTGATATACATGAATATCAAACACTACAAGTATAACTGGTGAAACCCTGATATACCTGAATATCAAACACTACAAGTATAACTGGTGAAACCCTGATATACATGAATATCAAACACTACAAGTATAACTGGGGAAACACTGATATACATGAATATCAAGCACTACAAGTATAACTGATGAAATATTGATATACATGAATATCAAACACTACAAGTATAACTGGGGAAACACTGATATACATGAATATCAAGCACTACAAGTATAACTGATGAAATATTGATATACATGAATATCAAACATTACAAGTATAACTGGTGAAATATTGATATACATGAATATCAAACACTACAAGTATAACTGGTGAAACATTGATATACATGAATATCAAGCACTACAAGTATAACTGATGAAACATTGATATACATGAATATCAAACACTACAAGTATAACTGGTGAAATATTGATAGGCATGAATATCAAACACTACAAGTATAACTGGTGAAACCCTGATATACATGAATATCAAGCACTACAAGTATAACTGATGAAATATTGATATACATGCATATCAAACACTACAAGTATAACTAGTGAAACATTGATATACATGAATATCAAACACTACACGTATAACTGGTGAAACACTGATATACATGAATATCAAAGACTACAAGTTTAACTGGTGAAACACTGATATACATGAATATCAAGCACTACAAGTATAACTGGTGAAACACTGATATACATGAATATCAAACACTACAAGTATAACTGATGAAATATTGATATACATGAATATCAAACACTACAAGTATAACTAGTGAAACATTGATATACATGAATATCAAACACTACACGTATAACTGGTGAAACCCTGATATACCTGAATATCAAACACTACAAGTATAACTAGTGAAACATTGATATACATGAATATCAAACACTACATGTATAACTGGTAAAACATTGATATACATGAATATCAAACACTACAAGTATAACTGATGAAATATTGATATACATGAATATCAAACACTACATGTATAACTGGTGAAACATTGATATACATGAATATCAAACACTACAAGTATAACTAGTGAAACATTGATATACATGAATATCAAACACTACAAGAATAACTGATGAAACACTGATATACATGAATATCAAACACTACATGTATAACTGGTGAAATATTGATATACATGAATATCAAACACTAGAAGTATAACTGGTAAAACATTGATATGCATGACTATCAAACACTACAAGTATAACTGGTGAAACATTGATATACATGAATATCAAACACTACAAGTATAACTGGTGAAATATTGATATGCATGAATATCAAACACTACAAGTATAACTGATGAAACACTGATATACATGAATATCAAACACTACATGTATAACTGGTGAAACATTGATATACATGAATATCAAACACTACAAGTATAACTAGTGAAACATTGATATACATGAATATCAAACACTACATGTATAACTGGTAAAACATTGATATACATGAATATCAAACACTACAAGTATAACTGATGAAACACTGATATACATGAATATCAAACACTACATGTATAACTGGTGAAACCCTGATATACCTGAATATCAAACACTACACGTATAACTGGTGAAACACTGATATACATGAATATCAAACACTACAAGTATAACTGATGAAACACTGATATACATGAATATCAAACACTACATGTATAACTGGTGAAACATTGATATACATGAATATCAAACACTACACGTATAACTGGTGAAACCCTGATATACATGAATATCAAACACTACAAGTATAACTAGTGAAACATTGATATACATGAATATCAAACACTACATGTATAACTGGTAAAACATTGATATACATGAATATCAAACACTACAAGTATAACTGATGAAATATTGATATACATGAATATCAAACACTACAAGTATAACTGGTGAAGCCCTGATATACATGAATATCAAACACTACATGTATAGCTGATGAAACATTGATATACATGAATATCAAACACTACAAGTATAACTGGTGAAACATTGATATACATGAATATCAAACACTACAAGTATAACTAGTGAAACATTGACATACATGAATATCAAACACTACAAGTATAACTGGTGAAACATTAATATACATGAATATCAAACACTACAAGTATAACTGGTGAAACATTGATATACATGAATATCAAACACTACAAGTATAACTAGTGAAACATTGACATACATGAACATCAATCACTACATCAGTGAGTGAATAATAAATAACATGTTTAATATTAAATACAAATATGTAGGATTACTCTATATAATAATTAATATTTGTATCTGACTGTTAGTGAATATTGGTGAACACTTCATCATGTACGGTACGCATTGTCATTAATATATCTATTTATTGTTTTGATGATGTCTCTTAATTTATAAGCTAGAAAGATAATTATTTAATTAATTAATAGTTTGTCAATAAGTTTGTGATTATGGTGCTGTTGAATGTTTTAAAATTAAATGACTATTGAACCAGAATGAAATAATTAAAAGTACAATTAATATACACAGACATAAGATAGAACATTTTGTACATATATAAACACTGTTGTTTGAATCTGAACTGAGATATACATGTTGTCTAATAAAAACATCAAATATAGTGCGCACGAAACGCTTCTGAAAAAACCTTCTTCAGGTAGGCTCAAAATCAAAAGATTGGAAAAACAAATAATTTAATTGTTTAAGAGCAATACAAACCTGCCATTTTTAAATACCGATAAATGTACAATAATTCAAGTTGTTGCATAGACCACCAATATATCAAACATTAACATTTCTCCTGGTCTTAAAAACTCGTACATGTAATGTAATGTACTATATAGCTGAAAACCTTGCTAGTAGCGAATATAAGCATAGTATGCCAAGAGACAATATGTACTGGCAAAACTGTAAATATACTGGCAAAAAACAGTAATAATAAACAAATAATAAAGTGGATAGTCACACGACAACGCCGGTGCTTCGTTTAATATAGCAAATATAACATATATAACTACATATGAAAATAGTGTCAATAATTAATTAAATCCACATAATGTTTAAAATGTAAAAGCATAAAGCTTCAAATAAAATTTTGCCAAAAATACACTCCCGGTCAGATGGACGTTGTCGTGCTGAATGAGGAATCGAACATACCAGACCGCGAAAAAAAAATTTTGAGCGGGAAAAACCACTGCGTCACCTATACTACATGTACTAAAAACACCCAGGAGAAATTAATTTGATCCTAATTCATTCCATTCAAATAAAATAACAATGTTTTACTGTAGGTATATTTAATTTATGTCAGTTTTAATCCATATCTAATTATTTACTTTTATTTTTGTTTCAGTGAGTATGAGTAAGTATTTTGTTCTTTATGGTTCTTTTATCTAAATTACTTTAACTTTACAATCACATGTATGGTAAGTTCATGTGTACACAATCAGCATATACTTTAATATATACTACTGGTTATATAGTCTTACACAAAAGTAGACAAATTAAACGTATTCTTCCGTATCTGTAGCATAAAACTCAAACGACCACACACAAAGGTAGGTATATCAAACAGATCATTCATGTTAGATGTATGTGTATACAACCCCTCAAAACTGAGATGACCACACGTTGACAGATCATTCATGTTAGATGTATGTGTATACAACCCCTCAAAACTGAGATGGCCACACGCTGACATATCATTCCGCACAGGAAAGTAGTACAATATCACGGTATATATAATATAACTAAATACAGGAAAGTAGTACAATATCACGGTATAGTTAATATAACTAAATACAGGAAAGTAGTACAATATCACGGTATAGATAATATAACTAAATAAAAATAATTTTAACGTTTGCAGATCTAGCTGCACTGAATGTTAAATCTCGTTTGGTAAAGCACCATAGTTATTATATTTCACAAATTACTTCATTTTGTAAGGTAGTATTTTTGACAACATTATTTTGAGAGTAAATTATCAAACAGAAAACAAAAATATGTGTGAAAATCTAACAAGAACATAATACTTTATCTTCAGAATATAATATACATGTAATTGGAACATGGATGCATTCTTTTCCGGGCAACGATTTTTAGAACCAGATTACCTCTGGTGTTTAATCTGAAAGCATATTTTGTGGAATTTACTTTAAAAAAATTAAGAATGTCGTTTCTGAGGCTGTGCTTCATCATTTTCAATGTTAGCTCACCTTTCCAAAGGCAATGTGAGCTTTTGCCATCACTTGGCGTCCGTCGTCTGTCGTCCGTTATCTTTTCAAATTTTAATCTTCTCTTCTGAAACCCCTTAGCTAAATGAACTGAAACTTGGTAGGAAGCATCTATGGAAGGTGTTCTGTATAGATTGCACATTTTGTCTCGATCCATACAGAAACATGGTGGCCACAGGCAATTCTTGTTTTTGATTGGTTGATTTTAAAAAAAATCTTCTCCTCTGAAACCGCTTGGCCAAATGAACCGACACTTGATATGAAGCATTCATGGAATGTCATCTAGAAAGATTGCTCATTTCGTCCCGATCCGCTAAAAACATGGCCGCCACAGGTAATTCTTGTTTCTGATTGGTTGAATTCTTAAGAATATTCTCCTCTGAAATCGCTTGGCCAAATGAACCGAAAATTGGTATGAAGCATCTATGGAAGGTCCTCTATGCATAATGCTCATTTCGTCCCGACCCAATGACAAACATGGCGGCCACAGGCAATTCTTGTTTCTGATTAGTCGATTTCTAAGAAATCTTCTTCTCTGAAACCGCTTGGGCAAATGAATCGAAACTTGGTAAGAAGCATGTATGGAAGGTGCTATAAAGATTGTCAATTTCGTCCCGATGTATTATCAAACATGGCTGCCATCAGGCAATTCTTTTTTGTTATTGGTCAATTTCTTAAAAATCTTCAACTCTGAAACCGCTTAGCAAAATGAACGGAAACTTGGTAAGAAACATCTATCGAAGGTTCTCTATAACGATTGCTCATTTTGTCCCGATTTGTTTACAAACATGGCCGCCACAGGCAATTTCTGTTACATATTAGTCGATTTCTAAAAATCTTCTTCCCTGAAGCTGCTTAGCCAAATGAACCGAAACTTGGTAGGAAGCATTTGCGGAAGGTCCTGTATAAAGATTGCTAAGTTCGTCCCGATCCATTAACAAATATTGCTGCCATAGACAATTCTTGTTTCTGGTTGGTCGATTTCTAAAAAAATCTTCTCCCCTGAAACAGCTTGTCCAAATGAGCTGAACCTTGTTGATAGGAAACATCCATGGGAGGTCCTCTATAAAAAAAATAATAATTTAGTCCAATCAGTTAACAAACATGGCCACCATATGCAATTCTTGTTCGATTTGGTCGATTTCTACAAAAATCTCCTCAGAAATTGAGTACCCAAAATGAACCGCAATTTGGTAAGAAGCACCTATGGAAGGTTCTGTATTAAGTTTCATCAAAGCAGAATGAAAGATGAGCGACACAGGCTCTTCCCACTGAGCCTCTAGTTTTTTTTATCGAATGTTATGTTACACACACACATAAACCCCTGGATATAGACACAACAGCCTAGCTTCTCTTCTGTGTATGATTCAACAGTCCTACATGGACATCATGTTGTTGTGTTAGATATAAACATATACATACCCAGATCATCACGTCAATTGATAGACATTTTTAAATTCAATATTCGTTGTCTCTACGGCCTAGATCTTATGGGTGTTTAATTTCACAAATCAAGATTTTCTCAGCCCATCTATTCTTTAAAGCATTCAACTTTTGACATTATTTGTATTCACTAGATGTTAAAAATAATAATCACTGCATCAGTTATATTTACTATAATATATATAAAGGGTCGTCGAGGCTGTGATCATGTTGTAGATTACCAGCTACCTATGTAATCAGTGTCTATCATGACTTAAGTTGAGAGTTTGCTGCTGTGGTGATGTGTACTCGATACCATGTTATCTAAGGTTGTCAGTTACTTCCCTTTGGTCGGTGACTTCGTGTGTGTACCTCTGTCTCCTCCCAATAAATAGACTTGAAGCCCTATGACAGAAGAGGATACACTAAATTTTATTTGAAAGTATATTTGGGTAGGACATTTACGATATATATTTGTTTTCTATAATTTATCTATTACACAAATCTATGACGTATGATATCTAATCTACCGTACTAAATTCCTTTTACCTGAAGTGACTCGTTGAATCCAGTGGATAAATAGCATCATATAATACAGAAAAAGGTTATATCTGTCGTTGTGTAAAATAAACAAATATTGTGTCTCACAGGTTATTCCTGTTTGTAAAGAATAACCCAAGAATCCCGATTTTGTTTTATTTCAAATATGTGGGTTATTTTCTATGCATTAATAATAAACATATAACGTGTGAGATATATCTAGTTAAACTGGGACCGTGGGTATAAATAGCTGTGGGCGGAGCAAACATTCAGAATGTTCATTTTTTTTACCACGGTTATCTCGAGGAGGAAAAATCAATGATACCTAGTTTCACAGTTACTTTAAGAGCAAAATATTTGACAGGCATGGTTACTACTATTCCTCCCTACGAAACGTTCAGTCTTATTAAAAAAAAACATTCTTCATCAGTCTAAAATCTACAAAAAACCACTTCGAAAATTCAAATTTTTGGTTGTTGTTATGTGATATTGTAACAGTATTACAAGTGATTGCGTGTACAATACAACGAACACAAAATAATGTACCGTATAAACACGGGAACGGTAGAATTGTTGGTTGTTGATATGTGATATTGTAACATTAGTACAGGTGATTGTGTGTACAATACAATGAACACAAACTAATGTACCGTATAAATACGGGAACGCTAGAATGCTTGGTTGTTGATATGTGATATTGTAGCAGTAGTACAGGTGATTGTGTGTACAATACAATGAACACAAAATAATGTACCGTATAAATACGGGAACGGTAGAATGTTTGGTTGTTGATGTGTGATATTGTAGCAGTAGTACAAGTGATTGTGTGTACAATACAACGAACACATAACAGAACATACTATAAATACAAGGGAACGGTAGAATGTTTAGTTGTTGATATGTGATATCGTAACATTAGTACTAGTGATTGTGTGTACAATACAACGAACACAATATAATGTATCGTATAAACAAGGGAACGGTAGAATGTTTAGTTGTTGATATGTGATATTGTTGCAGTAGTACAAGTGATTGTGTGTACAATACAACGAACACAAAATAATGTACCGTATAAACAAGGGAACCGTAGAATGATTAGTTGCTAATATGTGATATTGTAACATTAGTACAAGTGATTCTGTATACAATACAACGAACACAAAATAATATACCGTATAAACACGGGAACGGTAGAATGTTTGGTTGTTGATATGTGATATTGTAACAGTAGTACAAGTGATTGTGTGTACAATACAACGAACACATAACAGAACATACCATATAAACAAGGGAACGGTAGAATGTTTAGGTGTTGATATGTGATATTGTAACATTAGTACAAGTGATTGTGTGTACAATACAACGAACACATAACAGAACATACCATATAAACAAGGGAACGGTAGAATGCTTAGTTGTTCATATGTGATATTGTAACATTAGTACAACTGATTCTGTATACAATACAACGAACACAAAATAATATACCGTATAAACACGGGAACGGTAGAATGTTTGGTTGTTGATATGTGATATTGTAACAGTAGTACAAGTGATTGTGTGTACAATACAACGAACACATAACAGAACATACCATATAAACAAGGGAACGGTAGAATGTTTAGGTGTTGATATGTGATATTGTAACATTAGTACAACTGATTGTGTGTACAATGCAACGAGCACAAAATAATGTACTGTATAAACACGGGAACGGTAGAATGTTTGGTTGTTGATATGTGATATTGTAACATTAGTACAAGTGATTCTGTGTACAATACAACGAACACAAAATAATGTGCCGTATAAACACGGGAACGGTAGAATGTTTGGTTGTTGATATGTGATATTGTAGCAGTATTACAAGTGATTGTGTGTACAATACAACGAACACAAAATAATGTACCGTATAAACACGGGAACGGTAGAATGTTTGGTTGTTGATATGTGATATTGTAACATTAGTACTAGTGATTGTGTGTAAAATACAATGAACACATACAAGAACATACCGCATAAACAAGGGAACGGTAGAATGTTTGGTTGTTGATATGTGATATTGTAACATTAGTACTAGTGATTGTGTGTAAAATACAATGAACACATACAAGAACATACCGCATAAACAAGGGAACGGTAGAATGTTTGGTTGTTGATATGTGATATTGTAACATTAGTACTAGTGATTGTGTGTAAAATACAATGAACACATAAAAGAACATACCGCATAAACACGGGAACGGTAGAATGTTTGGTTGTTGATATGTGATATTGTAACATTACTAATAGTGATTGTGTGTAAAATACAACGAACACATAACAGAACATACCGTATAAACAAAGGAATGGTAGAATGTTTGGTTGTTGATATGTGATATTGTAACATTAGTACTAGTGGTTGTGTGTACAATACAACGAACACAAAATAATATACCGTATAAACAAGTGAACGGTAGAATGCTTGGTTGTTGATATGTGATATTGTAACATTAGTACTAATGATTGTGTGTAAAATACAACAAACACATAAAATAACATACCGTATAAACAAGTGAACGGTAGAATGTTTGGTTGTTGATGTGTGATATTGTAACATTAGTACTAGTGATTGTGTGTAAAATACAATGAACACATAAAAGAACATACCGCATAAACACGGGAACGGTAGAATGTTTGGTTGTTGATATGTGATATTGTAACATTAGTACTAGTGATTGTGTGTAAAATACAACGAACACATAAAAGAACATATCGTATAAACAAGGGAACGGTAGAATGTTTGGTTGTTGATATGTGATATTGTAGCATTAGTACAAGTGATTGTGTGTAAAATACAACAAACACATAAAATAACATACCGTATAAACATGGGAACAGTAGAATGTTTGGTTGTTGATATGTGATATTGTAACATTAGTACAAGTGATTGTGTGTAAAATACAACAAACACATAAAATAACATACCGTATAAACATGGGAACAGTAGAATGTTTGGTTGTTGATATGTGATATTGTAGCATTAGTACAAGTGATTGTGTGTAAAATACAACAAACACATAAAATAACATACCGTATAAACATGGGAACAGTAGAATGTTTGGTTGTTGATATGTGATATTGTAACAATATTACTAGTGATTGTGGGTAAAATACAACGAACACAAAATAATACCCCGCATACAAATTGAAATAGGGTTAATATAGTTTATAAAAACATTTATAATCCATAATACCGGGGCAGTATATTTACACAGTTAAGACACGATAGAATACTTAGTTATTGATATGCATGTAATATATGGAACATACAAAAGAACAGAACGTATAAACAAGGAAACGGTAAAGTGACACACACTACATCAATCATTTTATTCAGTTCATTAAATAAAATTATAAATAACAAACGTCTTGTAATGACACCATATTTTTAATTCTTACCGTTCCAAGTTATTTTAGCCTTTAATAACATTTAAATTTAAATTGATCTGAAATGTGCAGTTAAACTATTTAGTATACATAATACCGTGGCAGTATGTTTACACCAATAAGTCATCATATCATGTTTTGTTATAAGTTTATTACAATAAACATTTACTTTGACATGTTCAGACATTTATAATCCATAATACCGTGGCAGTATATTTACACTATGAAGTCATCATTTCATGTTTTGCTATAAGTTTATTACAATAAACATTTACTTTGACATGTTCAGACATTTATAATCCATAATACCGTGGCAGTATATTTACACCATTAAGTCATCATTTCATGTTTTGTGTTCAGACATTTATAATACATAATACCGTGGCAGTATATTTACACCATTAAGTCATCATTTCATGTTTTGTGTTGAGACATTTATAATGCATAATACTGTGGCAGTATATTTACACCATTAAGTCATCATTTCATGTTTTGTATTTAGACATTTATAATACATAATACCGTGGCAGTATATTTACACCAGTAAGTCATCATTTCATGTTTTGTGTTCAGACATTTATAATACATAATACCGTGGCAGTATATTTACACCATTAAGTCATCATTTCATATTTTGTGTTCAGACATTTATAATACATAATACCGTGGCAGTATATTTACACCATTAAGTCATCATTTCATGTTTTGTGTTCAGACATTTATAATACATAATACTGTGGCAGTATATTTACACCATTAAGTCATCATTTCATGTTTTGTGTTGAGACATTTATAATACATAATACCGTGGCAGTATATTTACACCATTAAGTCATCATTTCATGTTTTGTGTTCAGACATTTATAATACATAATACCGTGGCAGTATATTTACACCATTAAGTCATCATTTCATGTTTTGTGTTTAGACATTTATAATACATAATACCGTGGCAGTATATTTACACCAGTAAGTCATCATTTCATGTTTTGTGTTCAGACATTTATGATACATAATACCGTGGCAGTATATTTACACCATTAAGTCATCATTTCATGTTTTGTAATAGGTTTATTACATCTTCTTGCTATTGTCACGTGCTATCACAATAAACATAGTAAACATAAATGTAATGGAGACATTTTACTACAACAAACAATAAAATGATGTACATTGTTAATTTATAGTGTTTCCTATTATTAGTATTTTACTTTTGTTTTATTTACCACGTGAACTTTGTTGTTTTACAAGAATCTGTAATTGTAACGTTATTGACATCTAAAGATGTATTCATTAAGCATTTAATTAAAATCTAGTAGATAATTCGGAAAAAATGTTATTTAAATATTATTATAGTTATCTAACATAAAACAACTCATACATTGTATTGATATTAATATTATTTCAGGGACTAACACATTCAGGTTTCATTTGAAATAAAGATAATCACAAAACATCATTTGAAATAAAGATAATCACAAAATATCATTTGAAATAAAGGCAATCACAAAACATCACTTGAAATAAAGATAATCACAAAATATCATTTGAAATAAAGGCAATCACAAAACATCACTTGAAATAAAGATAATCACAAAATATCATTTGAAATAAAGGCAATCACAAAACATCACTTGAAATAAAGATAATCACAAAATAGCATTTGAAATAAAGGCAATCACAAAACATCACTTGAAATCAAGACAAACAAAAAACATAGATGATAATACAATTTGATACTTTTACAATTATCAGCGCCATCCTAAAACAGAAAAAATCAATCTCTTCAGATTGACTAAGCAAAGTTATATTGTAACTAATGAATAAAAACATCTTGATGTAAACTTATATTTATTATCATTTATCTTCTATGTTAACTATAGCATCACATAATATTGTAAAGTCAGTTTTTGTGTTAATCTTTGTTCTTTTTATAATGTGTTTGTTTTTATAATAGACAAAACTTGGAATGTTAGGTCTAACACTTTAATACTAAGAATAAGTATAACTCTTGAAGGCTTAGCTAATTGTAATTCAGTTGTTGATCTATTGGGGAATTCAGGTACAGCAACACTAGACGGTATTATTTACTATTAACATTAACTTAGACATGTCGTACTACATATTAACCTGTATCAGGATATATAGATTTAATGTCCCATTTTAAATTGTACAACTGAAATATTGTTTGAAAGTGGCGTTAAACACCATTACCACCTAACCCCCATTTTAAATGACTATTGTGTATTAATTATGATGTATACCAGCATTATCATAAACTACTATTATATACTGTTGTACTTTATTGTTACATATTAATATTATACTGTAATTATGTCTTTACAGGACACAATATCGGTAAGTATAATTACTGTAACATAGTGTAGTAAATTAAAACTGTAAACACAACTTTTATAGATGTACTTCTTTGTAAAACTTATCTAAATCAATAATTAACCATAAAAGCATTCAACAGATGTTTTATTGGAATCAACCGATTTAAACAGTGAATTGAAACTCACAAAAATAATTGTTGTTAGTATCATACATCAAATTCATGCTTAATTTATAGAGTTTATTTATTAATATAGACATGAATGAAGCTTCATTACATATTAGTGTTTGACTAAACGAATCAATAATGCAAAGATCTAGTCAACCATTATATTGTAGCTTTGGTACAGGAATTTGTGTGTAAAATACAGGGAACACATAACAGAAGATACCGTATAAACAAGGGAACGGTAGAATGTTTAGTCATTGGTATGTGATATTGTATCTTTAGTACAAGTGGTTGTGTGTAAAACACAACAAGCACAAAAGAACATACCGTATAAACAAGGGAACGGTGGAATGTTTGGTTGTTGATATGTGATATTGTAACATTAGTACTAGTGATTGTGTGTAAAATACAACAAACACATAAAAGAACACACCATATAAACAAGTGAACGGTAGAATGTTTGGTTGTTGATATGTGATATTGTAACATTAATACTAGTGATTGTGTGTAAAATACAACAAACACATAAAAGAACATACCGTATAAACAAGTGAACGATAGAATGTTTGGTTGTTGATATGTGATATTGTAACATTAATACTAGTGATTGTGTGTAAAATACAACAAACACATAAAACAACATACTGTATAAACAAGGGAACGGTAAAATGTTTGGTTGTTGATATGTGATATTGTAACATTAGTACTAGTGAATGTGTGTAAAATAAAACAAACACATAAAAGAACATACCGTATAAACAAGGGAACGGTAGAATGTTTGGTTGTTGATATGTGATATTGTAACATTAGTACTAGTGATTGTGTGTAAAATACAACGAGCACAAAATAATTTTCCGTATAAACACGGGAACGGTAGAATGTTTGGTTGTTGATATGTGATATTGTAACATTAGTACTAGTGATTGTGTGTAAAATACAACGAGCACACAAAAATTTTCCGTATAAACACGGGAACGGTAGAATGTTTAGTTGTTGATATGCGATATTGTGACATTAGTACTAGTAATTGTGTGTAAAATATAACAAACACATAAAAGAACATACCGCATAAACAAGGGAACGGTAGAATGTTTGGTTGTTGATATGTGATATTGTAACATTAGTACTAGTGATTGTGTGTAAAATACAACGAGCACAAAATAATTTTCCGTATAAACACGGGAACGGTAGAATGTTTGGTTGTTGATATGTGATATTGTAACATTAGTACTAGTGATTGTGTTTAAAATACAACGAGCACAAAATAATTTTCCGTATAAACACGGGAACGGTAGAATGTTTGGTTGTTGATATGTGATATTGTAACATTAGTACTAGTGATTGTGTGTAAAATACAACGAGCACACAAAAATTTTCCGTATAAACACGGGAACGGTAGAATGTTTAGTTGTTGATATGCGATATTGTGACATTAGTACTAGTAATTGTGTGTAAAATATAACAAACACATAAAAGAACATACCGCATAAACAAGGGAACGGTAGAATGTTTGGTTGTTGATATGTGATATTGTAACATTAGTACTAGTGATTGTGTGTAAAATACAACGAGCACAAAATAATTTTCCGTATAAACACGGGAACGGTAGAATGTTTAGTTGTTGATATGCGATATTGTAACATTAGTACTAGTGATTGTGTGTAAAATATAACAAACACATACAAGAACATACCGCATAAACAAGGGAACGGTAGAATGTTTGGTTGTTGATATGTGATATTGTAACATTAGTACTAGTGATTGTGTGTAAAATATAACAAACACATACAAGAACATACCGCATAAACAAGGGAACGGTAGAATGTTTGGTTGTTGATATGTGATATTGTAACATTAGTACTAGTGATTGTGTGTAAAATACAATGAACACATAAAAGAACATACCGTATAAACATGGGAACGGTAGAATGTTTAGTTGTTGATATCTGATATTGTAACATTAGTACAGGTGATTGTGTGTACAATGCAACAAACACATAAAATAACAAAACATCATTTGAAATAAAGATAATCACAAAATATCATTTGAAATAAAGGCAATCACAAAACATCACTTGAAATAAAGATAATCACAAAATATCATTTGAAATAAAGGCAATCACAAAACATCACTTGAAATAAAGATAATCACAAAAGAGCATTTGAAATAAAGGCAATCACAAAACATCACTTGAAATCAAGAAAAACACAAAACATAGATGATAATACAATTTGATACTTTTACAATTATCAGCGCCATCCTAAAACAGAAAAAATCAATCTCTTCAGATTGACTAAGCAAAGTTATATTGTAACTAATGAATAAAAACATCTTGATGTAAACTTATATGTATTGTCATTTATCTTCTATGTTAACTATAGCATCACATAATATTGTAAAGTCAGTTTTTGTGTTAATCTTTGTTCTTTTTATAATGTGTTTGTTTTTATAATAGACAAAACTTGGAATGTTAGGTCTAACACTTTAATACTAAGAATAAGTATAACTCTTGAAGGCTTAGCTAATTGTAATTCAGTTGTTGATCTATTGGGGAATTCAGGTACAGCAACACTAGACGGTATTATTTACTATTAACATTAACTTAGACATGTCGTACTACATATTAACCTGTATCAGGATATATAGATTTAATGTCCCATTTTAAATTGTACAACTGAAATATTGTTTGAAAGTGGCGTTAAACACCATTACCACCTAACCCCCATTTTAAATGACTATTGTGTATTAATTATGATGTATACCAGCATTATCATAAACTACTATTATATACTGTTGTATTTTATTGTTACATATTAATATTATACTGTAATTATGTCTTTACAGGAGAATACCTATGTAAGTATAATTACTGTAACATAGTGTAGTAAATTAAAACTGTAAACACAACTTTTATAGATGTACTTGTTTGTAAAACTTATCTAAATCAATAATTAACCATAAAAGCATTCAACAGATGTTTTATTGGAATCAACCGATTTAAACAGTGAATAGAAACTCACAAAAATAATAGTTGTTAGCATCATACATCAAATTCATGTTAATTTTAGAGTTTATTTGTTAATATAGACATGAATGAAGCTTCATTACATATTAGTGTTTGACTAAACGAATCAATAGTACACAAATCTAGTCAAGCATTATATTGTAACTTTAGTACAGGAATGTGTGTGCAAAATACAGGAACACATAAAAGAACATAATGTATAAACACGGGAACGGTAGAATGTTTAGTTGTTGATATGTGATATTGTAACATTAGTACAAGTGATTGTGTGTAAAATACAACAAACACATAAAAGAACATACCGTATAAACAAGGGAACGGTAAAATGTTTGGTTGGTTGGTGATATGTGATATTGTAATATTATTACAACTGGTTGTGTGTAAAATACAACAAACACATAAAAGAACATACCGTATAAACAAGGGAACGGTAAAATGTTTGGTTGGTTGGTGATATGTGATATTGTAACATTAGTACAACTGGTTGTGTGTAAAATACAACGAACATATAAAAGAGCATACCGTGTAAACATGGGAACGGTAGAATGTTTGGTTGTTGATATGTGATATTGTAACATTAGTACAAGTAATTGTGTGTAAGATACAACGAACACATAAAAGAACATACCGTATAAACACGGGAACGGTAGAATGTTTAGTTGGTCATATGTGATATTGTAACATTAGTACAGGTGATTGTGTGTACAATGCAACAAACACGTAAAATAACAAAACATCATTTGAAATAAAGATAATCACAAAATATCATTTGAAATAAAGGCAATCACAAAACATCACTTGAAATAAAGATAATCACAAAATATCATTTGAAATAAAGGCAATCACAAAACATCACTTGAAATAAAGATAATCACAAAATAGCATTTGAAATAAAGGCAATCACAAAACATCACTTGAAATCAAGACAAACACAAAACATAGATGATAATACAATTTGATACTTTTACAATTATCAACGCCATCCTAAAACAGAAAAAATCAATCTCTTCAGATTGACTAAGCAAAGTTATATTGTAACTAATGAATAAAAACATCTTGATGTAAACTTATATGTATTGTCATTTATCTTCTATGTTAACTATAGCATCACATAATATTGTAAAGTCAGTTTTTGTGTTAATCTTTGTTCTTTTTATAATGTGTTTGTTTTTATAATAGACAAAACTTGGAATGTTAGGTCTAACACTTTAATACTAAGAATAAGTATAACTCTTGAAGGCTTAGCTAATTGTAATTCAGTTGTTGATCTATTGGGGAATTCAGGTACAGCAACACTAGACGGTATTATTTACTATTAACATTAACTTAGACATGTCGTACTACATATTAACCTGTATCAGGATATATAGATTTAATGTCCCATTTTAAATTGTACAACTGAAATATTGTTTGAAAGTGGCGTTAAACACCATTACCACCTAACCCCCATTTTAAATGACTATTGTGTATTAATTATGATGTATACCAGCATTATCATAAACTACTATTATATACTGTTGTACTTTATTGTTACATATTAATATTATACTGTAATTATGTCTTTACAGGACACAATATCGGTAAGTATAATTACTGTAACATAGTGTAGTAAATTAAAACTGTAAACACAACTTTTATAGATGTACTTCTTTGTAAAACTTATCTAAATCAATAATTAACAATAAAAGCATTCAACAGATGTTTTATTGGAATCAACCGATTTAAACAGTGAATTGAAACTCACAAAAATAATTGTTGTTAGTATCATACATCAAATTCATGCTTAATTTATAGAGTTTATTTATTAATATAGACATGAATGAAGCTTCATTACATATTAGTGTTTGACTAAACGAATCAATAATGCAAAGATCTAGTCAACCATTATATTGTAGCTTTGGTACAGGAATTTGTGTGTAAAATACAGGGAACACATAACAGAAGATACCGTATAAACAAGGGAACGGTAAAATGTTTAGTCATTGGTATGTGATATTGTATCTTTAGTACAAGTGGTTGTGTGTAAAACACAACAAGCACAAAAGAACATACCGTATAAACAAGGGAACGGTGGAATGTTTGGTTGTTGATATGTGATATTGTAACATTAGTACTAGTGATTGTGTGTAAAATACAACAAACACATAAAAGAACATACCGTATAAACAAGTGAACAGTGGAATGTTTGGTTGTTGATATGTGGTATTATAACATTAGTACTAATGATTGTGTGCAAAATACAACAAACAGATAAAATAGCATACCGTATACACACGGAAACGGTAGAATGTTTGGTTGTTGATATGTGATATTGTGACATTAGTACTAGTAATTGTGTGTAAAATACAACAAACACATAAAAGAACATACCGTATAAACAAGGGAACGGTAGAATGTTTGGTTGTTGATATGTGATATTGTAACATTAGTACTAGTGATTGTGTGTAAAATACAACGAGCACAAAATAATTTTCCGTATAAACACGGGAACGGTAGAATGTTTGGTTGTTGATATGTGATATTGTAACATTAGTACTAGTGATTGTGTGTAAAATACAACGAGCACACAAAAATTTTCCGTATAAACACGGGAACGGTAGAATGTTTAGTTGTTGATATGCGATATTGTGACATTAGTACTAGTAATTGTGTGTAAAATATAACAAACACATAAAAGAACATACCGCATAAACAAGGGAACGGTAGAATGTTTGGTTGTTGATATGTGATATTGTAACATTAGTACTAGTGATTGTGTGTAAAATACAACGAGCACAAAATAATTTTCCGTATAAACACGGGAACGGTAGAATGTTTGGTTGTTGATATGTGATATTGTAACATTAGTACTAGTGATTGTGT
Organism: Bathymodiolus brooksi; assembly: GCA_963680875.1. Classification (NCBI taxonomy): domain Eukaryota; kingdom Metazoa; phylum Mollusca; class Bivalvia; order Mytilida; family Modiolidae; genus Bathymodiolus; species Bathymodiolus brooksi. The sequence continues at coordinate 10,673,257 of OY804582.1, forward strand.
GTAAAATACAACGAGCACAAAATAATTTTCCTAATAAACACGGGAACGGTAGAATGTTTAGTTGTTGATATGCGATATTGTAACATTAGTACTAGTGATTGTGTGTAAAATATAACAAACACATACAAGAACATACCGCATAAACAAGGGAACGGTAGAATGTTTGGTTGTTGATATGTGATATTGTAACATTAGTACTAGTGATTGTGTGTAAAATACAATGAACACATAAAAGAACATACCGTATAAACATGGGAACGGTAGAATGTTTAGTTGTTGATATCTGATATTGTAACATTAGTACAGGTGATTGTGTGTACAATGCAACAAACACATAAAATAACAAAACATCATTTGAAATAAAGATAATCACAAAATATCATTTGAAATAAAGGCAATCACAAAACATCACTTGAAATAAAGATAATCACAAAATATCATTTGAAATAAAGGCAATCACAAAACATCACTTGAAATAAAGATAATCACAAAAGAGCATTTGAAATAAAGGCAATCACAAAACATCACTTGAAATCAAGAAAAACACAAAACATAGATGATAATACAATTTGATACTTTTACAATTATCAGCGCCATCCTAAAACAGAAAAAATCAATCTCTTCAGATTGACTAAGCAAAGTTATATTGTAACTAATGAATAAAAACATCTTGATGTAAACTTATATGTATTGTCATTTATCTTCTATGTTAACTATAGCATCACATAATATTGTAAAGTCAGTTTTTGTGTTAATCTTTGTTCTTTTTATAATGTGTTTGTTTTTATAATAGACAAAACTTGGAATGTTAGGTCTAACACTTCAATACTAAGAATAAGTATAACTCTTGAAGGCTTAGCTAATTGTAATTCAGTTGTTGATCTATTGGGGAATTCAGGTACAGCAACACTAGACGGTATTATTTACTATTAACATTAACTTAGACATGTCGTACTACATATTAACCTGTATCAGGATATATAGATTTAATGTCCCATTTTAAATTGTACAACTGAAATATTGTTTGAAAGTGGCGTTAAACACCATTACCACCTAACCCCCATTTTAAATGACTATTGTGTATTAATTATGATGTATACCAGCATTATCATAAACTACTATTATATACTGTTGTATTTTATTGTTACATATTAATATTATACTGTAATTATGTCTTTACAGGAGAATACCTATGTAAGTATAATTACTGTAACATAGTGTAGTAAATTAAAACTGTAAACACAACTTTTATAGATGTACTTGTTTGTAAAACTTATCTAAATCAATAATTAACCATAAAAGCATTCAACAGATGTTTTATTGGAATCAACCGATTTAAACAGTGAATAGAAACTCACAAAAATAATAGTTGTTAGCATCATACATCAAATTCATGTTAATTTTAGAGTTTATTTGTTAATATAGACATGAATGAAGCTTCATTACATATTAGTGTTTGACTAAACGAATCAATAGTACACAAATCTAGTCAAGCATTATATTGTAACTTTAGTACAGGAATGTGTGTGCAAAATACAAGGAACACATAAAAGAACATAATGTATAAACACGGGAACGGTAGAATGTTTAGTTGTTGATATGTGATATTGTAACATTAGTACAAGTGATTGTGTGTAAAATACAACAAACACATAAAAGAACATACCGTTTAAACAAGGGAACGGTAGAATGTTTGGTTGTTGATATGTGGTATTATAACATTAGTACTAGTGATTGTGTGCAAAATACAACAAACACATAAAATAACATACCGTATCAACAAGGGAACGGTGGAATGTTTGGTTGGTTGGTGATATGTGATATTGTAATATTATTACAACTGGTTGTGTGTAAAATATAACGAACAAATAAAAGAACATACCGTATAAACAAGGGAACGGTGGAATGTTTGGTTGTTGATATGTGATATTGTAACATTAGTACTAGTGATTGTGTGTAAAATACAACAAACACATAAAAGAACATACCGTATAAACAAGGGAACGGTAAAATGTTTGGTTGGTTGGTGATATGTGATATTGTAATATTATTACAACTGGTTGTGTGTAAAATATAACGAACAAATAAAAGAACATACCGTATAAACAAGGGAACGGTGGAATGTTTGGTTGTTGATATGTGATATTGTAACATTAGTACTAATGATTGTGTGTAAAATACAACGAACATATAAAAGAGCATACCGTGTAAACATGGGAACGGTAGAATTTTTGGTTGTTGATAAGTGATATTGTAACATTAGTGCAAGTGATTGTGTGTAAAATACAACAAACACATAAAAGAACATACTGTATAAACAAGGGAACGGTAGAATGTTTGGTTGTTGATATGTGATATTGTAACATTAGTGCAAGTGATTGTGTGTAAGATACAACGAACACATAAAAGAACATACCGTATAAACACGGGAACGGTAGAATGTTTAGTTGGTAATATGTGATATTGTAACATTAGTACAGGTGATTGTGTGTACAATGCAACAAACACGTAAAATAACAAAACATCATTTGAAATAAAGATAATCACAAAATATCATTTGAAATAAAGGCAATCACAAAACATCACTTGAAATAAAGATAATCACAAAATAGCATTTGAAATAAAGGCAATCACAAAACATCACTTGAAATCAAGACAAACACAAAACATAGATGATAATACAATTTGATACTTTTACAATTATCAACGCCATCCTAAAACAGAAAAAATCAATCTCTTCAGATTGACTAAGCAAAGTTATATTGTAACTAATGAATAAAAACATCTTGATGTAAACTTATATGTATTGTCATTTATCTTCTATGTTAACTATAGCATCACATAATATTGTAAAGTCAGTTTTTGTGTTAATCTTTGTTCTTTTTATAATGTGTTTGTTTTTATAATAGACAAAACTTGGAATGTTAGGTCTAACACTTTAATACTAAGAATAAGTATAACTCTTGAAGGCTTAGCTAATTGTAATTCAGTTGTTGATCTATTGGGGAATTCAGGTACAGCAACACTAGACGGTATTATTTACTATTAACATTAACTTAGACATGTCGTACTACATATTAACCTGTATCAGGATATATAGATTTAATGTCCCATTTTAAATTGTACAACTGAAATATTGTTTGAAAGTGGCGTTAAACACCATTACCACCTAACCCCCATTTTAAATGACTATTGTGTATTAATTATGATGTATACCAGCATTATCATAAACTACTATTATATACTGTTGTACTTTATTGTTACATATTAATATTATACTGTAATTATGTCTTTACAGGGGACAACATCTGTAAGTATAATTACTGTAACATAGTGTAATAAATTTAAACTGTAAACACAACTTTTATAGATGTACTTCTTTGTAAAACTTATCTAAATTAATAATTAACAATAAAATCGTACAACAGATGTTTTATTGGAATCAACTGATATAAACAGTGAATAGAAACTTCCAAAAATAATTGTTGTTAGTATCATACATCAAATTCATGTTAATTTTAGAGTTTATTTATTTACATAGACATGAATGAAGCTTCATTACATATAAGTGTTTGACTAAACGAATCATTAGTACAAAGATCTAGTCAACCATTATATTGTAACTTTGGTACAGCAATGTGTGTCTAAAATACAGGGAACACATAACAGAACATACCATATAAACACGGGAACGGTAGAATGTTTGGTTGTTGATATGTGATATTGTAACATCAGTACAAGTGATTGTGTGTAAAATACTAGGAACACATACAAGAACATACCGTATAAACAAGGGAACGGTAGAATGTTTGGTTGTTGATATGTGATATTGTAACATTAGTACTAGTGATTGTGTGTAAAATACAACAAACACATAAAAGTACATACCGTATAAACAAAGGAACGGTAGAATGTTTGGTTGTTGATATGTGATATTGTAACATTAGTACAAGTGATTGTGTGTAAAATACAAAAACACATAAAAGAACATACCGCATAAACAAGTGAACGATATAATGTTTGGTTGGTGATATGTGATATTGTAACATTAGTACTAGTGATTGTGTGTAAAATACAACAAAGACATAAAAGAACATACCATATAAACAAGGGAACGGTAGAATGTTTAGTTGTTGATATCTGATATTGTAACATTAGTACTAGTGATTGTGTGTAAAATACAACAAACACATACAAGAACATACCGTATAAACACGGGAACGGTAGAATGTTTGGTTGTTGATATCTGATATTGCAACATGAGTACAAGTAATTGTGTGTAAAATACAACAAAGACATAAAAGAACATAGCGTATAAACACAGGAACGGTAGAATGTTTAGTTGTTGATATGTGATATTGTAACATCAGTACTAGTGATTGTGTGTAAAATACAACAAACACATACAAGAACATACCGTATAAACAAGGGAACGGTAGAATGTTTGGCTGTTGATATGTGATATTGTAGCATTAGTACTAGTGATTGTGTGTAAAATACAACGAACACATAAAAGAACACACCGTATAAACAAGGGAACGGTAGAATGTTTGGTTGTTGATATGTGATATTGTAGCATTAGTACTAGTGATTGTGTGTAAAATACAAAAACACATAAAAGAACATACCATATAAACAAGTGAACGGTAGAATGTTTGGCTGTTGATATGTGATATTGTAACATTAGTACTAGTGATTGTGTGTAAAATACAGGAACACATAAAATAACATACCATATAAACAAGGGAACGGTAGAATTTTTGGTTGTTGATATGTAATATTGTAACATTGGTAGTAGTGATTGTGTGTAAAATACAACGAACACATAAAAGAACATACCGTATAAAATACAACGAACACAAAATAATACACCGCATAAAAATTGAAATAGGGTTAATATAGTTTATAAAAACATTTATAATCCATAATACCGCGGCAGTATGTTTATACTATTAAGTCATCATTTCATGTTTTGTTATAAGTTTATTACAATAAACTTTAACTTTGACATGTTCAGACATTTATAATCCATAATACCGTGGCAGTATATTTACACTATTAAGTCATCATTTCATGTTTTGTTATAAGTTTATTACAATAAACATTTACTTTGACATGATCAGACATTTATAATCCATAATACCGCGGCAGTATATTTACACTATTAAGTCATCATTTCATGTTTGTTATAAGTTTATTACAATAAACATTTACTTTGACATGTTCAGACATTTATAATCCATAATACCGCGGCAGTATATATACACTATGAAGTCATCATTTCATGTTTTGTATTCAGACATTTATAATCCATAATAACGCGGCAGTATATTTACACTATGAAGTCATCATTTCATGTTTTGTGTTCAGACATTTATAATCCATAATAACGCGGCAGTATATTTACACTATTAAGTCATCATTTCATGTTTTGTTATAAGTTTATTACAATAAACATTTACTTTGACATGTTCAGACATTTATAATACAGAATACCGTGGCAGTATATTTACACTATTAAGTCATCATTTCATGTTTTGTTATAAGTTTATTACAATAAACATTTACTTTGACATGTTCAGACATTTATAATCCATAATACCCTGGCAGTATATTTACACCATTTAGTCATCATTTCATGTTTTGTGTTCAGACATTTATAATCCATAATAACGCGGCAGTATATTTACACTATTAAGTCATCATTTCATGTTTTGTTATAAGTTTATTACAATAAACATTTACTTTGACATGTTCAGACATTTATAATCCATAATACCCTGGCAGTATATTTACACCATTTAGTCATCATTTCATGTTTTGTTATAAGTGTATTACAATAAACATTTACTTTGACATGTTCAGACATTTATAATCCATAATAACGCGGCAGTATATTTACACTATTAAGTCATCATTTCATGTTTTGTTATAAGTTTATTACAATAAACATTTACTTTGACATGTTCAGACATTTATAATCCATAATACCCTGGCAGTATATTTACACCATTTAGTCATCATTTCATGTTTTGTTATAAGTGTATTACAATAAACATTTACTTTGACATGTTCAGACATTTATAATCCATAATACCGTGGCAGTATATTTACACTATGAAGTCATCATTTCATGTTTTGTTATAAGTTTATTACACCTTCTTGCTTTTATTACGTGCTATCACAATAAACATGATAAACATTAATGTAATGGTGACATTTTACTACAACAAACAATAAAATGATGTACATTGTTATAGTGTTTCCTATCATAAGTATTTTATTTTTGTTTTATTCACCACGTGGACTTTGTTGTTTAACAAGAATCTGTAATTGTAACGTTCTTGATATCTAAAGAATTATTTATTGAACATTTAATAAAAATCTAGTAGATAATTCGGAACAAAAATGTTATCATTATGAATATCATTAATGTAATATATATCTAACATAAAACAACCTCTATATATTTTTGTATATATTAATATTGTTTCAGGTACTGTGACAAATGCGGGTAAGTAGTAAACATGTAGTGTATCATACTGGGAGAAAAACAGGGGCATAACTTGTCGAACAAACCGAATATTAAAAAAGAAAGTAAAAAAAGACAAATAAAGCAGTAAAACATCCGATTGTTACTAGTGGAACAGGAACTGCTTACCCCTCCGGAACATTTGAGTTCTGCCCGGTTACAGTAAAACAACAGATTGTTACATTTCTTAGGATTATCTCTTCTTTTGGCCATTGTGTTGTCTGTTCTATTTCGATTTACGGATACTGATTTCTCCTTTAGTATCTTCAAACTCTTCTTACATTTCTTGGTAGTCAGTGTCTTCTTGATAACAAACCCTTAAAGATTAATTAAGGAGCATAGTATAATATACCTCCATATTATAGATTCTGACAAGTCACTAACCCTTCGACGTGTTAAATAAAACACATAGAACGTTACAGGTCAGAAATATTGAACATAAATAGTGGTTGATAAAAACAAGGGATGGCAGTTATTGAAAAAAGGTAAATATATAATTGACTGCGCATGAAGCCCTTCTGGAATAACCTACATCAGAAACGCTCAAATTCAGAAGATTGAAAAGTCACCTATGCCGGAGGTAGGAATACCTTAGTTGTAGCAATAATTACAATATTAAGGAACTCTAAATTTCAATAAGACACATCTAAATATATCTGATGAACCATGTCAGTACCAGAACACTGACTACAGGGTGGATGAGTCTGAAACCCTCGATTACTAATAGAAATAGCGGTCCAGTGAATGCTAACGAAAATCTCAGAAGACATTTATTAATAACAATTGCCCCTCACAATGTACTTGGCTACTGCAGGGTGTAAAAATCTCCATATATACGGATAGGAGCGTAACTAAATTGTATTGGACCCCGGAGGGCCACTTAAAAGGGATGTTTTCTTTCTTGTTGGAAAGAATAAGTAAAAATATGAAAGTTTTGAATGTTCTGTAGCTGGTGTAGGATACTATATTTGGTAGAACCCTACAGTTGATCAAATTAACAGCTCTATATTCAAGAAATGACAAAAATCAACTGAATTTGATTTTGGCGCGCAAAGTCGGGAGCTTTGACGTCATATATTTTCCCCATCTTGAAAATTATAACAACCTTTGATTGGTTAAATGGTTTATTAAACCCGGTAATATGGCTTAGCTACATCCTAGATTATGATGTTTTACTTTACTTGTTTAGAATGAGGGTAATAGTATAGTTTATACTGCTTACTCATAATGTTGATTATATTTACATAGTTTTCTGTGTTGTGTTTTTTGTTTTGTATGTCTTCGTCCTGCGTCTTGTGTATCCAAGGTGATCAGTATCTCCGGATTGTCCATTCTTCATTGCCCCTTCGGTTTTCTCTGGCGATTAGTGAATTTTTTGTATCATAATAACATTTTTTACTTCTGCTGATTTCAAAGGTTTTATGAGGCTCAGCCAATACTTATATTTCTTATGGTAGTCATGTTGAATTTCAGTTCTGCACTAAATTATAGTTAGTTCAACCAACCAGAATATATCTTAAATAACAGAATAACAGAATAACTGTATTATATTAACTTTTCAATACAATTGTTTTAGACGATAGTGTAGTATTTTTTGGTTATTCATTTTATTAGCTCCTTTTTTTCAGGAACAACACCGTAGTTTACAAAACAAGAGTTAATGCTCAAAGAGTAGTCCTTTAACATTTGCTTTGTTCTGTTCAACAAACTTCCAAGATTGCCGCCACCTTATAGCATAACTCAAGGCAGGACTCTGTGGAAAATACAGATTTACACTCAACTTTACACAATATAACATACCTGTACATCAATATCATAATAATGCATTGTTAAAGAACATAATCTTAGACGACAACCGATTCACGAAATGTTATATCTTATCTCGACATCCGTTTTTAATATAAAATGTATGATAATATCGCTATAGATGTACAACCAAGCCACCCTTCAATTATTATGTCTGGGTTTGTAGTAATTTCTTGGTTGTTTGATTTCCAGCGCGTCATATCATTTTAACATACCGGAGGGTATACAAATTAGAGAGACAAAGTTATGAAATCATTAATGATAGGCGATAATATATCTATAACTTGTCTGTTAACAATACATACACGACTATATGTGTACCTCAATAATGGTGGTTATCTCCCAGTCTGTTAACACTACATGTAAAGTATTAATATATAAACACATTTTACTTATAATGTAACAAGTTACCTCATCATTAAAAGTATATTTACTATGACAGAAATCAGTACAACTGCCTTTCTTCTCTACATTTAACGTTACTTTATCACATACAGAAGGGGGGTGAGTGATTGTTGTGTCACGCCAATTCAGCTATTTTTCAGCTATATCATGTCGAGAACAAGTTAATTTTCAATGAGATGATGATGTCCGCTTTGTACTAGACCAACACGCTGAGTTGGATTTGTATAGTGCTAGCTCACTGAAACAACAGTCCGCGGGTAGACTTGTCGCTCCACTCTGACACATTATTCTGATTCCGAGCACTCGAGGCTACCACGTTAACCATTACGCCACCGAAGCTGTTCACATACAGAAGGTATATCCGTTATTAACGTATTCAGTTTTTAAGATTAAACAACACACATTAAGATTGATACTATATTATTCAATACTTTCAGATATAACACATGGCATGAGCATATGGAAACCTGATTACATTATAAAGAACAGATTACTGTAACCGACAACGACTTAAACACATCAAGATATGTTAAGAGATAAAACTGATTAATGTTTGAATTTGATTAACATATTTTAGAATGATTTGATAATACACATTTTTAAAAATAGAATTTGCTATGAATATAAATAAAGCCATAGTGTATTATGTGTATTTATGTATTACATGTGATAAAACGTCATACGTGTTAGACATATGTGTTTATAAACACCTGTTATCATATAGAAATTCATGTCTTAATTTAAAATGATTTTTATTTTGTTTGAATGTTGTAAATATGATATAATAAATATTCTCGTATGACAATAAGTCGGATAGTCATTGGATAATGTTTGATTATATTTTTCATGTTTGAAAAGTAAACAGTTTTTTTTTAAATTATGTTCCTCGTCTATTCTTGCTCACATGTGTAAAGTTCCATGGAAAAAAGATCGATAATAATAACACACTGACCCATATTTGTTCACTACCCTTTTTCCAAATGACGTCCTATTGCGTCACATAAAGCCGGTCAAAGGTCAATAAAGCACATGATAAAAAATAAACCAGATTATGAAAGTACAGTATTTTTTAGCTTTTTCAGTGTAATTGTTTTGTATGAAAAATTTCAAAGGATGTTTTTTTAAATAGTTTGAAATTAAAGTATTACCATTTAATTATTTGATGCAAATATTAAACTTGCTTACCCATATAATAAAGTATTTAATCCAGTGAATTTGGTATTTTTGCTTTTGTCAATACAATCTATTAGACTGACTACATTCTGCCATATTTTTGTAAAGCAATTAATGACTGATTTCAATTTATTTTAATCACATTTATTATCACAGAGTGGTAACAATACAGTTTTGTTGATGCTAATTGTAATAATGACAGGTTTTTTTTACTCAGATAATCTCATTTTTCTGTCTGGTTTAATTTAATTCTCTGTTCAATGTATGCTATACATTTTGATTATTGCTGTAAATTAATTCTTTTTCTATCTTCTCTGTGAATGTCATTTCATTACCCCAAGAAGTAAGGAGTATATTTGTTTTTAAAACAGCAGTGGAAATGCAAAATAATCTGCCATTTTGTGACTAATGGAGAGCACTTGCAGGTATTTTCCCTGGTATAATCGGCCATTTTCTAGAAAATGGTGGAATCTGAATGATCAATCATCATATTTTCAAAGTATTTTAAAATACAATTTGCTTGGCCTACATTCCAGAAACGGTCATGAACTGTGATGACAATGATGTCAACAAACCGGAAAGTTAAAAATGTTTGGGACACACCATCGATGGAAGCATATTTAACAAGCATAATGATCTTGAAAAAAGGACATTAGTTTAAAGGATTTTTTTTACTTGCATGGAATTTATTCAATTCAAACTTCTCTGTTTTAATTTCATCTTGTAATTTTGACGTTGAAAAGAATTCCCTCTGTGTTTAGTACGCTATGAATATACAGCATGACGTCATTGGTCTCGTGCTGCGCCAGAATTGTAAATCAAAACGAATGACCGACTTTATTGCATGACCGAGCAGATGTCACGTCACGATACTATCATTGATATGTTTTGTGGGTATGGATTTCTCAAAGCAATATCACATCGAAAGCGAAACAATGTAAGATATGAGATGCAATGAGAAATCCATTTCGAGCAAATCATGACAATGACATTATGCTTGTCGAAGATTTGGTGAGATGACATTATTGACGTCATTGTAATGTCACATCAGAAAAGTCGAGATTGTGTTAATATCACGCTAGTTGGTATATCTGTCATGTGTCAAACGTACTTTGAGTGAGTGAATGATTGATTGTGGTTTAGCGCGAACTCATAAATTTTTCAGCTATATCATGGCGAGAACAAGTTAATTTTCAATGGGATAATGATGATGTCCGCTTTGTACTAGACAAGCAAGCTTAGTTGGATTTTTATAGTGCTAGCTCACTGAAACAGCAGTCCGAGGATAGACATATCGCCCCACACGGACCCATTATCCCGATTCTGAGCCAGCCAGTCTTTGCACTTTGCTGCGTGCTGAGCGGAGAAGTAACAAATACCAATTTTAGTCTTTGGCTTGACCCGATCGGGGCTCCAATCCACGATCTACCGCAATTGATTCGAGCAATTGAATCGAGCACGCTAACCATTCGGTTCAAACGTACTGTGTATTAGAGACTAGACACGTTTTATCATTTAAAAATGCATGTCTTAATAGATTATGATTTTATTTTATTTGAATGTTTTAATTATTGTATTGAAATCTTACCCTCAGGTTTCAGAGATTCCCCCATTTTGTAGCCCGGTGTTAGATTAAATGTGTCTTAATTTAATAAGATTTGATTTTATTTGAATACTGTTATTATAATATAAATATAAATAGTAATGTATTTGTGTATGTGTCGTAAGTATGCCCTCTTAAATAAAGGCAGCTCAGCAGAATACATTTACGTAAGTTCAAACGCCCAGGTGTTGAAGATGAACACACAACTATTGTTCAAGTTCATCAATCTATTAGTGTATACCATAGCCTTGTATATACTTGTTGTAGTCAGACATAGTTCTAGGTTGTTATGGCTATCATTGGGTCCATACCTTTTCTGGTATCATCAGCCCAGTTGTTAATATTTTGGTACTGACATGGGTTATTAGATATTGTTATTGAAATTTACAGTGGCCCTATTATTAAAAATAAGCCCCCCTCCCTCAGGCACATGGAAACTAACAGATGTTGGCCATCCTGTTTATACACTTTGGTTTGTGTAGCTCTCAAACCCTTGTACATTATTTGACTTTCGATTATTTAGACTTTAAAATGCTATCACAGAAACACATAGTGTACACTAAATTTGATATCTATGTTTTGATTCAGATAAATTGTATATAGACCTACCTCTGTCTAATGCAGTTTATTTGAATAACTTTACCCGGAGAGTTGTCAGCTGCTGTAAATAAATATTGATGTGTGTTTTCAGGGAGAATAATATATACATCTTAAAAAAAAAAAAAGTGAGCAACATATGGTCCTGTCCACAAGTACCTGTGATAAATATATAAGGTATCGAGTTCGCTACAACACATTATGTTAACTTGCAGAATAAATAATACATTAATTACAGATTCATTTGAGAGTAACAACAATAACCAACACTGCTGAAGTGGAATAACACGGACACAGTTCAATTTGATATTCAGTATATGACAAGATGAACCGACCACCGATTTATGAGTACTTGGTAAGGCTGTGCTTCACTGGTAGCAGTGATAGCTACGACCATCTATGTAGCCAAAACAGAGATGTCAAGGAACACGAATCCCTTCCATGATATCAAGCAGTTTTACGTGACCAAATCCATGTTAAACTGGTAAAGACGACTCTTACTGTAGAACCCTTGCAAGGCAATTTGATTAGACTTTTACCGGATTTGACTGCATATATGAGCAACACGGCGGGTGTCTTATAAGAAGAAGGAACAGCTTACCCTTCGCAAGGTGGTGTCCATGTTGCTTTTTTGTTTTTGTCCTATTATGTGTCTTTAAGTTCTGATTTCCGTGTTGTGATGACCGTTACGATCTCCGCATAAAAACTATGTTCTTCGGTTGTTTTGTTTTTCAGCGTCTTGTGTACCCTATGTTGCCAGTTTATCTACATTGTCCATTTTGGATTGCCCCTTCGTTTGCTTAGATTCCACAGCTGTAAACGATTACATAATTTTCTGGACTGGGTTGCACAACGCGCAATTAAAGTTAATTTACTATTAAAAGTACTATTAAAATTAATAGTGAATTATTTCTGTTGCACAAACGTCAATTAACGGTAAAAGGAAACTTCGCGATTTTTTACATGTTAGCTAAATATGTTCCTGGTGATATAAAATACATATTCACAAAGTTTTATCGACATATTTCCACGAATAACGAAGCAAATCGCAAATTTGTAATTTTAATTTCTTTAATTTTTTTTTCATGGGTTTGTGACGTTTTAGCCCGATAATTGGATTGTGGGATTGAAATTTAAAGTCTGGGTCGCTGATGTTATATTCGCTTCATTTAAAGCGCTCAGAGGACTGTAATTTAAATCTAATAACCGTTGGAAAATTAAATACTGAAGTAAACAGCTACGTACCTTTTTGAAAAACAACTATTTTAAATGAACAAAATGTTTCGTTTCCATTATATTTACAACGGAAAGAGTGTTTTACAACAGTCACCTATATTCGCTATATATAGGATCCCTTTTACAATTATGTTCATTTTGTTTTACTGCTAATGTGCCGAAAAATATAATGGATAATTTTGACAACGCGTGAAAGGCGAGATTTACTTATTTGTATTATCATTCTGAAAACGACAGGTATATTCACACCGGTTCACTCAGCAGGGTACCTAATATTGCATAATGAGTTTAGGTCCACACAGGAAATCGTCAGGCAGAATATACAAGTGTAATTTTACATCCGGTCGACGGGACTCTGACCGAATACCTGAATACATGTGTCACAATCTTTGGCAATAATCAGAAACACAATACACATTTTGTGACCCGTTAGCTAACTACCTTTATTAATGCTAAATTTTACCCCTAAGGGTTGAAAACATGTACAAGGAATATATACAAACAACGTACACAAGTCAAATAGACAAAAACATAGTAAGAACAGACAAATAAAATGAAAACAAATTACGCTACCCGTGACTAGAATAGCAGATGCAATGCACATTTTAAACAGGTGATCAAAATACACGACCCTGATCAAGTTGAAGTATACGTTAGGAATGGGTGCATATTAATGCACACTGCCGGATCAAGGGGGTGTTCGACAATTTAGTAAAATTCGTGTATAAATTGGGTAAAAATTGGCAAACAAGAGCCTGGTACCCCATTTTCAAAACTGCTGGATCCGCGCCTGATGCAGCAATGATTCATGGGCTATTTTCACAAAAAATCTTAAGATTACCATTGATCGCAAGTTATATTGAATTGTTCATTTTTATCTTGATTTTTGTGTGCCCCATCAGAATGATGTAGCAACAACCAAAATTATGAAGTAAAGCAGGGTAAACAGGGCAGGGTAGAAATTCTTCTTGCAAAACAGACAAAAAACCATTCGTATGCAATTTTTCCTAATAAAAACAACAACCAATTTTTTTATGACTATTCTGAGATTAATCAGAAGGGTCCGCCAGTTCGAAAGACGTGATTAAAATAAACAAAAAATGTTTTCTTTACGCAGAGACATATTATATGTTACGCTTTGTTCAAATCAGAAATAACCGTTATGAAAACAGATTAATCTTTTTACTGTTGGCGAATACGAATATTGAATTGTATTACCATAAACAAATTATTATATTACGTAAGAGATGTACCCTGAAGTTTTGTATAATAAACTTTAAAAGTATTTATAATACTCATCGTCTGTAGTCAAATGAAAACTATTACAAATTTTATGTTTACATAATCCTCTCAATTTTATGGCTTCCTACCCTGTAACTTTCTGTGCTTTTAACTAATAAGCAGAGCTTACGTGTAGCTTTATTGTAGTGCATGAACGATCGATTACAAAGTGCGATCTTACTGAATAATGTCATTAAAACAATTTTGCCCCGTAGTATAGGCCTTTTTTGATTTTTTACGAATTCATGGCATTGTTCCGATGTCCGTTCTTTTTTCACTTAATTTCGTAGTTCTTCAATTTTGGAAACAAATCTTTTGTAAATGTGTCTCATTAAAGACGGACCTTTCCCCCCGATTCTTTTGTTTTGCCATAAGCATATCTATAGAAACAAAACGTAAATCTGCAAAAAGTGATTGTGTAATAAATTCATATTCATGTATTTAGAATACCTGGTAATAAGAAAAATAAAAATAATTACCACCAAGTTTCCTTCGAAACAGGAAGTTTCGAAATGGTCTTCGCAAACCAACTTGTGCTTGGTACTGGTGAAGCTTTCTTCTATGCTGAGGTTGGTCAGCCAAGTCAAGTAGAGCTTTCATTTTCACGGGGTCAGGAAAACGAAATAGGCTTTTGCCATACACTTTTCGAGTTAAACAACCGCACGCCTGACAAGCCATATCGACACTGAATGAGGACCCCGTTTATCACGCTTGTTTTGGGGCGTGGTCGTATTTATACGTCACGTGATACTTGGTATTGAGATGCTATCAAAATGGCGACATCCATCTATCGTTGACAGAATTTTAAAATCGATTTCATTCCCTTATCCAACATAATAAAACACTAATATACATATAAACATCCATATTTATATATCAGGGAAGTTTCCCTTTAAAACTCAAAACCCATTCTGGCTTCCATGAATTATTTCGATTCTTATATTTCTAATAGTACACATACGGTAGTAAACTTTGATTGGAAGACGGTTATTTATATTTACGTTTGTGGATTATGTCGCACACAATTTATGCTGCCAAATTTGAGCAGACGATAATTCATCAACATGAACATTTACGACGGGAAAGTCAGTCACATGCACCAGCGCATGTGCTAATGAGATTATACCCAATGCTATAATATGACGTCCTTCTTTCGCTTCGTCAAGAAACGAGCGATTTATTTAGATAGTAGAATCTCATTAGCACATGCCCGATGTACACATTTAATACAGGTGATGAAATCACAAAATAAAATTATGTACAGTGTTGTTAACGTATTAAACATCTATATTCACGGACAATAATCAACATATCAAAAAAATATGCGATGTGCAATTAAAAAGTGCAAACAATATTGCTGTCACGAATGTTCCATCAATAAGTCTTTCCCGTCGTAAAAGCACATGTTGGCCAGTTATCGTCTGCTGGAATTTTGGCAGGTTGAAAGATAGAACAGCCAATCTGCAACGTATAAATTGTGTGCGACCTTGTCCGCAAACGTAAATATAAATTGCCGTCTTTCACATCAAAGTGTACTTCCGTATTGCTACTGCTTAGACATATTGGAATCGAAATAATTCATGGAATCCATACTGTGTTGTGAGTTTTAACATTGGCTGGCAGGATATCAGAAAATATTTTGGTGCAAGGGTTAGTGTGCTCGTCTCGGTAGATCGTGGGTTCGAGCCTTGGTCGAGTAAAACCAAAGATTATATAAAATTTGTATTTGATGCTTCTTGGCTAAGCACGCAGAATTAAGAAATAAGACTGGTTAGCTCGGAATCAGGATAATGTGACATGTCAATCCGAGGACTGTTGTTTCATTTAGTTAGCACTATAAAAATTACAATTCAGCATGTTTGTCTAGTACAAAGCGGAGAGCATCGATAATCAACTCATCAAAATGTAACTTGTTCTCGCCTTGATATAGCAGAAAACTTGTTCTCGCCTTGATATAGCAGAAAACTTGTTCACTTGGTGTTAAACAACAATCACTCATTCACCCACCGTCTAAAAAACGACAACTGATTCTGTAAATTATTAAAACTCCATTTTTATGTCCCCGCCACTAAGTGACCGGGACATGTAGTGTTACCTATGTCCGTAATTCCGAAATAAAACAGTTGCGACCACTTTTTTTCGCTATTCTTTGAGATATTGACTTGATATTTGGTATGTGAGTGTATAATGATAAGTTACAGATCAAGTTTACGTTTTGTTCCGGTCCAATGATTTTTGGCCGAGTTATGGCCCTTGGACTTTGAAATTTGGCCAAGTATTTAGTTGTCACCACTTTTTTTCGCTATGTTTGGAGATATTGACTTAATGTTTGGTATGTGAGTGTATAATGATGAGTTACAGATCAAGTTTACATTTCGTTCCGGTTCAATGATTTTTGGCCGAGTTATGGCCCTTGGACTTTGAAATTATGCCAAATATTTAGTTGTCACCACTTTATTTCACTATGATTTGAGATATTGACTTAAAATTTTTGGTATGAGAGTGTATAATAATAAGCTACAGATCAACTTTGAAATTCATTTGTTATTCTTAGCCTATTACTGAGGGAATTAAAAAAGGGTGAAACATTTACGAGCCTCCTTAGTATTCACGGCGGGGACATTCGTGTATAAATGGCCGCTTAAATTTCTATATTTTAATATCATATAATAATTGTAATTCAAATCGATTTACAAAAAAAAAGTAATGTAAGAATCAAATTACTTTTCTCTACCTTTACAATTAGTATAATATAACATCGATCTATTACGTATACCAATTCATTTTTAACCCTGAAAATCTTTTGTTGTGTAAATTTAAACATTTTACCCACAATATAAACAAAATTGATTTCGTTCAAACATTTTTTTAGTTTGTATACACTTCCCTCTTTGTGATAATTACAATGATAAAAGTTGATATTTTAAATGTACGGATATATTTTTGAATGGATAATAAACCATACCGGATCCTTTTACACGCCAAAAATAAAGTCTCCAGGTATAAATTTGTAATATAACTTAATAGCGCTTTCACTTCATCGTACTATATTTTATTGGATTGTAAATAAAAGATATATACTATACTATATCGACAGAACAAACATGTGGAATATTGACTAACTTGGGTGACTGAAAACGGCTTAGTAACTGTCAACATTGCCGATAGAGGGCGTTCTACCACTGGCAACCGAAGGTTCAGATTTTTATATATGTTAGTAGTACACTAATTCTGTATTCGTCAATGATGGATTTAACCATCTAAGGTCAGTTCTAATATTAATGCAATGTTATTATTGTTTTTCTCTTTGATAGAAAATGTTGAGTAAATTTTTTTTGGAGAGAAATTGGGGTTTTTTTTAGAAAAAAAATAACAACAAATATCATGGGATTTGACCAATATTTACACCAAAGAACGATGTTTCGATCAAAATATAACAGATAAAATTTACATTAAATCCTTAAATTGTTATGATGAAAGTGTGATGGAGGATGAAACACTACTGACACCAATGTAAAGATGATTGTGAATTTTCGACGGTTGTATACAACATGTGGGAAGCATGTTTCAAACACATGTTTTGTAGGTGATATCAAATACGAATAAAGTCAAACCTTCCCATGAGGTCACCTGTATTATGCAGTCATCTGTATTAAAAGGTCATCATTTTCTTGTCCTGTCATAGAAAATTTCATATGAATTTAACCTCTTTTAAGAGGTCACCTGTCTTATAAGGCCACATTTTCTTTCTCCCAAGGATGACCTCTTAATACAGGTTTGGCTGTATATGTATTTCTATCTGAGAATGTATTAAGGATTCTTTCTCATCTAATGTAACAATTTTTTAAATGTCATACATGTACATGTATATATATATATCGATTTGATTTACCACTTTATTGTCGCTTTAGACGTTCAAATAAGACAAGTAAAAGGCGTTCTCATACAAAGTTTTACTTTATGTAAATTAAGAATTGATTTGATGTGGAATTCTTAAGTATTCTGTAAAGACGGTTAGTTTACAAACGAATTATTTAAAATCTACATATTTAATCTTCACTACACCATGTTGAATTGGGGAACATATTTAAAAAATCTTTTATTATGTATTAATGAAAGGTAGAATTTTAATCTTTTAAGAATTAAATGTTACTATTTCAATACCTTCCCTTAAGTTCGTTACGTATTGACCTCTTATCGAACATTTAAAATCTACTTTTCCAAATTGACTTACCCGGTAATTTGTTGATTCTGCTTATGAAAATATACGTAATGTCATTACCATTCATGGGTCGTCGTGGACGTGATCGTATGGTAGTTGGGTTTACAACTACCTATGCAATCATTGCCTATCACCGCTGATGCTGTGAGTTCGAATCTCGATCAGGGCGAGGTGTACAACATTATGTGATAAAGTATGTCAGTGACTTTTGACAAGTCGGTGGTTTTCTCCAGGTCCTCCGGTTTCCTCCACAAATAAAACTGACCGCCACGACATAACTGAAATATTGTTGAAAGTGGCGTTAAACACCATCAATCACACAAACAATCATTACCATTCAACAAATAGATTTTGAAAAAAATTCGGGGGAAAATGAATTATATAGTATTATTCGAACATTGTTGAAATAAATCCCGTGACGTTGTTTGCAGGTTTTTTAAAACTTGATAAACATTTTAATGATTATCTCGTGAACCTTCACACCCTCCGGAAAGTTAAGTAATCTATAAGCAAAACATTGCATTTACATTGAAATAACATTAACTTTGATTTAAAAGGTTGGTTTGAAATATCTACAGAACGTAACAAACATTTCTAACAGATCTATAATGCTCTACACTTTACCGTAAATCCCCTGATAATGTGCATAATATGGGGAAAATGATATGGTTGTGTGTGTTTAACGTCAATTTGTACAATATTTTTGAAATTCTGATATATTGTGACGGTCAGTTTTATTGGTGGTTGAAACAATAGTACCCGGAAAAGTCTGACCAGAGGCGGACTTAAAAAAAAGGCGCGGGTGTTCGTCATCATTCGGGTCGGACTAATATGTTCTGTTTATCTGAACGGCATACCCAACATAGCTAGTCCGGTTCTGCCAGTCACAAATTACTGACAAACTTTTTTTTCACATAATGCTGCATCAAGTACATCTCACCACAGACAGAAATTGAACTCAAAACATTAATGTGTAAGGGATATTGGTATTTGTCGTCACTTTCAGTAATGTTCCAGCAATATCGTGACAACTTTCAGTAATGTTCCAGCAATATCGTGACTACAACTGGACCTTCTCGTCCAATACACACGCCGTATTACTGCGCGAGTGAGTGATTGTTGTTTAGCGCCAACTCAGCCATTTTTCAGCTATATCATGGCGAGAACAAGTTCATTGTCAATGAGATGATGATGAGGTCCGCTTTGTACTAGACCAACACGCTTAGTTGGATTTTATAGTGCTAGCTCACTGAAACAACAGTCCGCGGGTAGACATGTCGCTCCACTCGGAAACATTATTCTGATTCCGAGCCAACCAGTCTTTGCTCTTTCTCCTTAATGTTGCGTGCTTAGCGGGAAAGAAACAAATACTAATTTTATAACCCTTGGTTTGACCCGATTGGGGCTCGAACCCACGATCTACCACGCTCGAGGCGAGCACGCTAACCATTACACCACATATGTGGTTCGCTGTATTAATTGCTACCTGATTGACTCAGAGTCATGATGATGTTGCTATGAGTGACATGTTAACGTGTGAAGTGTTGTTTGTTGTTTTTGTGCTCTAGCAATATAACATCACATCTCAGCATGTTCTGCTCTAGCAATATAACATCCCATCTCAGCATGTTCTGCTCTAGCAATATAACATCCCATCTCAGCATGTTCTGCTCTAGCAATATAACATCCCATCTCAGCATGTTCTGCTCTAGCAATATAACATCCCATCTCAGCATGTTCTGCTCTAGCAATATAACATCCCATCTCAGCATGTTCTGCTCTAGCAATATAACATCCCATCTCAGCATGTTCTGCTCTAGCAATATAACATCCCATCTCAGCATGTTCTGCTCTAGCAATATAACATCCCATCTCAGCATGTTCTGCTCTAGCAATATAACATCCCATCTCAGCATGTTCTGCTCTAGCAATATAACATCCCATCTCAGCATGTTCTGCTCTAGCAATATAACATCCCATCTCAGCATGTTCTGCTCTAGCAATATAACATCCCATCTCAGCATGTTCTGCTCTAGCAATATAACATCCCATCTCAGCATGTTCTTGTAATTTGCTCTCGTGACGATAGACCTGAAAAATTGCTCATTTATCGACTCGTTAACGTCATTCAAGATCTACAGAATTACACAAAAAATCCGTTTACCACATATTCAAACACCAAGCCAATTTCACGCTGTGAAAAATTCATAAAAAATAATCCATACAAATTCAAAGGTCTTGTTGTTCTCAACGAAGATTAAAAGTAATTTTACCATCGCTTAATAAATGTATGGCTGTAAATCTGTATACACATAAAAACAGTTTCTAATTTGATTAATAAAAAGGCTTTATGTTGTAACACTTATTTTTATTAAGTAAAATTACCAATAAAAGCTTTTATATTGATTGGATGAATAAGTGTTCTTGAATTTCTTTTACATTTTAAATCCAAGGTATCATTGACCACCTGATACGAGTTGGAGCTCCCAAACAAGATCTAAGCCATTAAGGATAACGAGAAGGAGTACACAAGTACCACGAATGTATATATGTATATATATAGTTTGACGTTTATATCGATAATTCTACAGCAGAAGTTTATGATGGCTGCTTAGTGCCATCTATGTACTTCTGTCGTTCTGTCGACGTACAATGACGACAAGACGACAGGGCAAGATTTAGTAAAATAGAATTTGGTTGTTGCGACACGGCGACAGAGGGAGAATAAGCCCAACTAATATAGTTTGATGTTTACATCTATAACTATACAGCAGAAGTTTATGGTGGCTGTTTAGTGCCATCTCCGTCTGTCGTTCTGTCCCCTGCAATGACGACAAGACGACAGAACGATATTTAGTGAAATAGCTTTCTGTTGTTGTGACGTGGCGACAAAGCGAGAATAAGCCCAAATAGGTTCTGTCCTTATGGCGAAGTGACAGAACGACCAGTAGAGTGAGATTTAGTGAAATAGCTTCCTGTTGTTGTGACGTGGCGACAGAACGAGAATAAGCTCAAATAGTGTCCTGTCCTTATGGCGAAGTGACAGAACGACACGTAGAGCGAGATTTAGTGTAATAGCTTCCTGTTGTTGTGTCATGGCGACAGAGCGAGAATAAGCTCAACTAGTGTCCTGTCCTTATAGCGAAGTGACAGAACAAGACTTAGTGAAATACCGGTTCTGTCGTTATGACACGACGACACAATGCCAATTAAGAGCCTCAGAGCGAGAACTAAGAATTTCATTTTTAGTTCTGTTGCCCTAACATTTCTGTCATCTTGTCAGTGTGACGTTCTGTAGCAATTGCGCGGCGACAGAGTACCAAACCGACCGGGCGGGATTTAAGGGAATCTCGCTCCGTCGTTCTGTTGTTATGGCGCGACGACCGAACTAGATGGCACAAAACAGCCACCATAGTAGTTAAAAGTTGTTTTTTGACATTTTTCATTAATTGAATAAAACTTTTTTGTTACTTTAGTATGGAAACATATATTGTCCAGTTAGCTAAGGATATAAGGATATTTGGATAAGGGTATGTTTTGAAACGATAGTGACTTTTTTTTATTGCTTCACAGTTTTGAAAATTGACCACTCAAATAAGGAATACATGTACATTTTTCATAAAGATGTAAACAGAATGTAATGACCACCCATTTAAATTATCATAATTATTGAGGTAATTACACATGATTGTCTATTTATATTTCGAGGATAAAAAAATATTGAAAATTGTGAAAAAATGTATTGTTCTTTTTACATTTTACTATTTTTAGTGTATTTTTTCATGAAAAACGTACACCCTACACTTAAAGACCCATAAACAAAAATTCTATTGAAAATATGCCCCATTTTTTCAACTTCTGAATGTTAACATGTAAATGATGCTTTTGGTATGTTGTTTTTGAATATTTAATAAAAAGAAAAGGTAAAAAAACAGTTGGGTTATTTTTTTCATAATGATAAAAATTTTCCAAAAAAAAAGGTGTCTACCAACCTATGAATATGAATCCATATCTTGGTTTTAGAAAGGTAGTTAACTTCAAATCTTTATTTTTTTTCAATTACTCAGATGTTGCACAAAGAATGCCAGTTGTTAGTTTAGCCCGCCAATTTGTTTGCATGTACTATAATTGATTCCACAAAGGAGAGTTAAGGAAGGGAGATAATCCTTACCTGCACAACAAGGGCTCCAATAGGGAAATTCCAATTCTCAGTAATCACATATAAGAGAAGGTCCCATTATTTTGTTTATTGAATAAAGTTCTATATTATTGGAACCATTGATTCAACTTAGTATAAGTAAATTATAAGCATGGCAACCTCATTTTTTTTATACTCAAAAAAAGGTTATTCCTGTCCTTTTTTTGTCATAATCACATTTTGACAGACAATAGCCAATGTTTGGTACAAGTTACACATTTGGCACTCTGACCATTCTTTACCTATAAACCATATAAAATGTTTTTAACAAGAGTGGGTGTTTGAATTAAGAATAGTTTTAACAGCTGAACTTTCTTTTAGAGGGATGTGATTTTTTTACCATTTTTCAGACTCGGAATATTTGAGCTGGTTGCCATGGAAACTGGCATTTGTTACAAATATTTGGCAACATTTTCCATCATTTCTTATGACACTTTAAAAAAATAGATAACATTAGTTGGATTCTGAGACTATGCATTTCCTGTCAATTTAAGTCCTTACAGAGAATGGGTATTAAATAGTCAGCTAAACACAAGTTGTAATAGACATATACCATCAGATATCATAAGGTTACTAATCAAATATGTTGAAATTTTAACTTGGGAGAAAATACCAATAGTTAGAACGGGGATACATATAAATGGAACATACATCAACATAAACAATTTCTATTTCTTTTATAGTTTTTAAAATGATAATGAGGCAGTAAAAGATGGAAACAATGGAGTTAACATACAGAGATTATCAGTAAGTAGATGTTACGGAGAGTTAGCATACATAGATTATCAGTAAGTAGATGTTACGGAGAGTTAATATACAGAGATTATCAGTAAGTAGATGTTACGGAGAGTTAATATACAGAGATGATCAGTAAGTAGATGTTACGGAGCGCTAACATTCAGATAGTATCAGTAAGTAGATGTTACGGAGAGTTAACATACAGAGATTATCAGTAAGTAGATGTTACGGAGAGTAAAATACAGAGATTATCAGTGTGTAGATGTTACGGAGAGTTAATATACATAGATTATCAGTAAGTATATGTTACGTGGAGTTAATATACAAACAATATCATTAAGTAGATGTTACGAAGAGTTAGCACACATAGATTATCAGTAAGTAGATGTTACGGGGAGTTAATATACAGAGATGATCAGTAAGTAGATGTTACGGAGAGTTAACATACAGAGATGATCAGTAAGTAGATGTTACGGAGAGTTAAAGATACAGAGATTATCAGTAAGTAGATGTTACGGAGAGTTAATATACAGAGATGATCAGTTAGTAGATGTTACGGAGAGTTAGCACACAGAGATTATAAGTAAGTAGATGTTACGGAGAGTTAATATACAGAGATGATCAGTAAGTAGATGCTACGGAGAGTTAACATACAGAGATTGACACTAAGAAGATGTCACGGAGAGTTAATATACATGGATTATTAGTTAGTAGATATTTCGGGGAGTTAACGCACAAAGATTATCATTAAATAGATGTTACGGGAAGTTAGCTTACAGGGATTATCAGTAAGTCGATGTTACTGGGAGTTAGTACACATAGATGATCAATAGGTAGGTGTTGCTATACGTTTAACATTAACTTGTATGATTCCCTCCCTCAGTGTAACTTTACGATTGATCTGCAGTAATTATGTAAGAATTATTCCTTCTTAAGACAAATATTGCCAATTCAAGGAGTAATCGTTTCATCTGGGTTGAACATTGAAAACGTTCTCTTAAACTGGTTGAATCAATATCTTGTGGTCTCTTTTGCCATTTTGTGTTGTCCGTTATGATTATATCACACACAATGCTTTTTATCATTTGGATATTTTTTAAATAGTTTTGGCGCCAAGCAGCACGGAATAGACGTTCGAGTACTATAGACAGAACGTGTATTTGTGTATTAAATGATACATACCAAATTACTATGGTGACCAACTTGTTATTACCAAAATTTTACCCTTTTTGTCTAAGATCGTTCTTGACTTTTACGGAGTTGAGAAAATGGCGGCAAGCAAGCTGACGTAGTTGACACAACAGAAAGGTTTTGTAAGAAAACGTGTGATTTTTCTGTGTGTTCAGCATTGAAATTGAGTATAAATGTTATTGAATGAATGATCTTTACTAAGACTGCAGTTTCTTGTCTCTGAAGCGAACAATTGTAAACTAAAAACATTATAAAAATTGTAAACAAACAAGATGGCCGATTCGAGCGCACCTCAAATTTCAACAACTAAATCGCATAATGTCCAAAACACCAACACTCATGGTAGAAGCTCTTCTCGCAAACGTCCCTCATCGGGCTCTGACGAACAAATGAAGCCTCCTTCAAGTCGACAACGCTCACAATCAGTGACCCGAAAGTTCCCCATCCATGGAAGTGAGGAACAAGTAACCTTCAAAACACAAGGTCAATCTTTTAATATGTGTAAGCTTGTTGAAACAACTACAAAATGTATGTTGAAACCTGAAGTAATTCAAAATGTGGTACCAACTATAATAGGTGAAATTAAAACAGAACTTATTTCAGAACTAAAGTCCGTAATACAATCTGCAGTTACCCAAGCTATTGAGGATGCCATCAAGCCATTACAAGACAGCATCAATAAACAAAATGATCAAATTACAAGTTTAAAAGCCGAAAATGACCAAATGAAGGGAAAACTAAACAAACGTATAGAACAAATAGAAGATCGGTACGATAAATTTAGAAATATGGCCAACGTATGCCCTAGGATTCTCCAAGATAACAACGATTTAAAACATGAAGTAAATGTATACTACACAATAAAATCGAAGAGTTGGAACAGTACGGGCGTAGAACATCACTAAGATTCCATAACGTTCCCATGACTCGGGGGAACCTACAACAAACAGATGGGCTGATCGTCAACATAGTAAATGAAAAACTTGGTCTTGCACAACCTCTAACCGAAAACGATATTAATCGCTCCCACATTATTGGGCCTATAAACAACGGTAAAGGACAGTTGATATGCCGATTTCGCAACTAGAAGGTAAAAAACGCAATCTTTATGAAGAAGAAAAACCTAAAAAAAATAACGAGGACAACATTTTTATCACCGAAGATCTCACAAAGTTTAGACAATCCATCATCAAAGAACTAAACACAAAAAAGACCAAAAAACTAAACTCCTTCTGGACATTTGATGGCCGTATATTTGCAAAAAAGACAGACGATTCCAGAAAGACATTCATCAGATGTATCCAAGATATTAATGATCTCATCCAGTAATTTGACGAACTTTTGTTAAAAAAATAACAAACCTTCAACTTTTAATATGCTTGTTAGCATGTTTGTACTTGCAATTGCATACAGTGGTCTTTTTCTTAAGAGTTTGCTTTAAAAATCCCCATGTAGTTTAGCTGCATATCAAATGAATGTTTATGTAAAATTTTTACCTTAAATTGCCTGTACCAAGTCAGGGTCATTACGGTTTTCACAGTTTTCCGGTTGTTGACTGATTTTGTCTGTTTATATACCTATGAGTTTTGACTTTACCTTAGTAAGATTGTTCGGAGTTCGGTAATTTTGTTATTTCCGTTAGGGACCGACCATTTAACTTGAAGGGGGGGGGGGGGGGGGGGGTTATGGTTTTTTGTTTCGTTCAGAAATTTTTTTTCGGACATCACAAGAGTTACAGTATTTATTTTTTTTGTCGCGCTAAGCGCGAAAATTTTTTCCATAAAATAACATTAGGTTATATGACAAAAACTCTGAATCAGATTATTTTTTTTTCCTCCACCAAAATCAGAATATTTTTTCCAGCAACATTGGGAATCATACCCCCCCCCCCCCCCTTTCAAGTTAAATGGTCGTTCCCTTATTGTACAGGAATGAAAAATGTTTAAAATATATTATACTATAAACCAAATTTGTGTACTATTATCAATAATTTTACACTTCAAGATTAAATTGACTATATATATATATATGTATGTATACCTTTAGCTATTATTTTAAACTTTTCGTTGCAGAAAGGCATATTCCCATCAACATGGAAAATTGCGCGAAAAGACGACAAAAGTAGCCCTTCAAATTATAGACCAATATCATTATTAAGTTGTATAGGGAAAGTGATGAAACGTGCTGTATATAAGTACACATATAAATTTATTTTTGAACATTCTCTTCTATATACCTACCAATCGGGATTCATTAATGGTCATTCTACTGTATACCAATTATTAGAAATGTATCAAAGTGTATGTCAAAATTTGGACGAACGATTGTCAACTATTTTAATATTTTGTGATATTTCAAAAGCTTTTGACAGAGTTTGGCATGAGGGGCTTATTAAGAAACTAAAATCGTATGGAATATCGGGCGACCTTTTGATTTGGTATAAATATTATTTAAGTGATAGAAGACAATTAGTGTTTGTAAATAATGAACTCTCAGATTCTGGTCTCGTCAAAGCAGGTGTACCTCAAGGATCTGTACTTGGCCTTTATTGTTTTTACTATATATTAATGACATTACAGACAACCTAGGCAATTTGGCGAGATTGTTTGCTGACGACACTTCACTGTCATACTCTGAGCAAAATTTTGATTTAATGCAAATTGAGATAAATAATGAATTAGAAAAAAACATGGCTTGTAGACTTTAACCCTGAAAAACTAAAGCCCTTATAATATCAAATAATACTAACATTCATGAATTAGACATGCGAGTTAATGACGAATCAGTTGAGCTTGTTGATAATCATAAACATCTGGGTGTAACTCTTGCATCTGATGGAAACTGGACTGTACATATTGAAAACATAGCTACATCAGCATTAAAACAAGTAAATGTTCTTCGTAAATTAAAATTTACTTTATCTAAACAAGCATTGTCAAATATCTATCTTACATTTATCAGACCTGTACTAGAATATGCATGCGAAGTGTGGGATGGGTGTTGTGAACGGGATATTGAAAAATTAGAAAAAATACAATTAGAAGCGGCACGAATTGTAACATGTTTGACAAAATTTGCCAGTAAGGATTCATTATACTTTGAGACTGGATGGGAAACTTTAGCCAATCGGCGGAAAAATCGTAAATTAACTATCTTTTATAAAATTCATAGCAAATTATGCCCTCCTTATTTATTTAACTGTTTACCTCCAGTGACATCAGATGTAAATAATTATAACCTTAGAAATCATCAGAATTATGTTCCACCCAGATGCAGACTGAGAACATCAGCAAGCTCATTTATTCCATCTACCGTTTCGCTTTGGAATAATCTAGACATATCTATAAGAAATTCCCCTACATTATCTTCGTTTAAAAATAGAGTGAAATGTGATATCTATAAACCCCCAAAGTATTATAATGAAGGCCCACGGAAACTAAATATATTACACACTAGACTTAGACTCCAATGCAGCTCACTCAATACCGATCTGTCAAGAATACATATAACAAATAATTATAAATGTAATTGCGGTGCTTCCTTTGAAGATGCTATACATTATTTTCTGGAATGTTCTTTATACATGAACGAAAGAAGAACACTTCTTAGTAATTGCGACGTAGTTGATATCCAACATCAATATTGAAACATTACTCTTTGGGAACGATGATTATAGTTATGACGTTAACTCCAAAATATTTGGAAAAGTTCGAATTTTTATAAATCAATCTAAAAGATTTCAGGGCCAAGTCAGCAATTTTTCACCTGTACTTCTTACTTTCTTCTTATCAGTGTAAAAATTCTAAATATCTATTGTTAGTGTTTTGTCTTGCTGTCATTAATTCATGTGTATATTTTGTAAGGAGAGGACTTCACATAAGTTGGTATAACTTGCTGTCCAATCCTATTGTTTATGTACAATAAAATATTATTAAACTAAACTTTTACGGCTAATTAAAAAGCCATGTAATTCTACAATTCCCCCCCCCCCTTTTTTTTAAACTACAAGGACAATCAGAAATAATTATTTTGCTCATATATCCCAAATTAATACGACGAACTGGTGTTTTTGTAATTGGGGATAAAAATAATCTCAAACCAATACCAAAACAAAAATCTTTGCCAAGTCGTAACTTCAAAAGTATCCATCATATTAAAACATTCAAATTCAAATCTTATTTTCTATTACGTAAAACTACTCAACTATTTTTGGATCATCGTAATCTCATTAAAACTAGTCGTTTGTGTGATATTTTTAGTTCACCTGAAACAAAGGGGTCATGTGAGGTATTGTCATCACTTTGAGTCCGCCGCCGTCGTTGTTCGTCTTCTATAAATGATATATATTTCAATCTGTTACAAACCACTGACAAACTGTAACCAAACTTGTAAGAAATGT
Source organism: Bathymodiolus brooksi (assembly GCA_963680875.1). Lineage (NCBI taxonomy): Eukaryota > Metazoa > Mollusca > Bivalvia > Mytilida > Modiolidae > Bathymodiolus > Bathymodiolus brooksi. The sequence goes on from OY804582.1 coordinate 10,702,638, forward strand.
TACTTGGGTATAGTCCTCAAACTTGGTAGAAATGTTATTTGGGTAGTCCTCAACATTCAGTTCGTTTCATTCTAAAATCTAACATGTCTGCTTGTGCTTTCTAATTGGCTTAAATTTCAAAAATGTTCCTCTCCGAAACCGCATGTGTGAGGGAATGTTCCTCGATAGGAATGTTCCTTATATACATGGCGCTATAAAAAGTTTGTTTTTCTAATGTCGATCTGAAATCTAAAATGGCTGCAACCACAGGGCATCGTTTTAGTATAAGTCCTACGAGAAAAAGAGGAATATGTTTTTCTGAGAAATTATAAATTTGATTGAACCCAATCTGTACATAGATAATCTTTGCATGTTTCCTTGCACACTTTTAACTTTTTGTGTCGATCTGAAATCCAAGATGGTTGCCACGACAGGACATAGGACCATACGGAAAGATATTAGAAATGGATAGAATAAAAACTCTACTTTTATGTCACTGGATTGTCATTTTCATTTTTACGTAGATCGGAAGTTCAAGTTGGCCGATTTTACATGATATTGTTTAACTATGTAAATATGGATGCAAAGTGTTTTTCTCAAAAACCTCAAACTTGCTTGAAAACAAACGTTCACGAATAAACCAGGTGAGCGATACAGGCTCATGTGAGCCTCTAGTTATTATTTTAACCGGTGATCCATGTACCAACAACTAACAACAAGACTGCACCGAGCCACATCATGTAACCTTTCGTTCACATTAGGAAGTCCTCTACTCTTTCATTAAACGCTATGGTTTTGAATAACTAAACATTTAGTAGTCTGGACGCTGATTGGCCATTCAATGAACTATGAACTCTAATATAGGATGTGTCAAATGAAATTCCACAAACATTTATATTTAATTTAACATAGGCGGGTTGTGAATTGTTGGTATTTATTGTCATCTTCAGCCATTTTTCAGCTAAGTTGTAACTATCAGACTGAATGAGGGTCAGAGATACCAGACAGTTATATCGAACAGACCGTTAAAATACTCGTCCATGGGCAGGTGTCTATAAACCGTACCACTTGGGATCGATATCGGGGGATCTAACCCAATTCAGTCAACGACCTTAAGTACTCTATAACCCCGACCCCTCTAATTAAATAGATTAAAATCAATTACATGTTTTAATGACACATGTTCTATGACATTGTGTTAATTTCAAGTGACATTGTCGTTATTTGTTACAATCAATGTACTACAAACGAGATGTAAAATGATACAAGACTTCTTAAACAGGACAAGTTTTACCAATCAGACTATTGACAGATCAAATTCACCTTTTACTTGGCTATGCCATTTAAATCATTTATTTGTGGATTTTGTGAATTTCAAATGTCAGATATGCATAGTTATCGTAATTACCTAACACACCTGTCATTTAAAAGTCATGTTCCTCCCTAACACAGTGATACCAAACCTAAGTGAATGGATCATTAAAGTGGCACGTCTTATTTTGCCCCTCCCCCCCCCCCCCATTGTGTGGGGACTATTGCTGGTTTGATAAGTTATGTGTCTTATGAATGTAATACGCCCTTCTTTTATTCAGACACCCCAAAATTACATGGTTTACAATTTCTTTTGACTGACTTAGTCTTATATGGGGGAAATTTAATGGGAAAATATGACAAATTCTCTCATATGTTCAAGAAACCTGCCCATGCCCATTCCCCCTCCTCAAATAGTCAACAATTTTTGGTTTATGAGAGAGAGAGAGAGAGAGGGGGGGGGGAGAAGAGAGAGAGAGAGAGAGATGGGGGGAGAAGAGAGAGAGGGGGGAGAAGAGAGAGAGAGAGAGAGGGGGGGGGGAGAAGAGAGAGAGGGGGGGGGGGAGAAGAGAGAGAGGGTATGATATCGGAGAAGTCTTACGGTTTATAGACGACACCACTATTATTATAAATCAACATTCATTTGACAGTTTAGTTCAGCTCTATTAATTGTAATGTCTAAAACAAAAACCCCACCATTTTATATCTGATTTTTATTTCGTTACTTTTTTGTGTAAAAGTGTTAAATATGAACAAATCAAATAGTGGTAAAACTGCAGAAGTTACGACCTCCATTTTGGATCGTTTTACCCATCTATCTTACTGGTTTCGTCAACACGTGCTTAGTGAATGTATAAGGTCAGGTTTAATAAGAACGTGTATATACCCGTGTTTACTACTTTTTATGGTGTATGGAGGCGCAAAAATTGGACAGAACATTTACAATAATTTTAAAAGGAGATGAACGCTATTTGTATACGTTTCCAAGGAGATGAACGCTATTTGTATACGTTTCCAAGGAGATGAACGCTATTTGTATACGTTTCCAAGGAAATGAACGCTATTTGTATACGTTTCCAAGGAGATGAACGCTATTTGTATACGTTTCCAAGGAGATGAACGCTATTTGTATACGTTTCCAAGGAGATGAACGCTATTTGTATACGTTTCCACTTCTCAACTCATGACTAACAAAGTCCATCTGATTGATATAACCACTTAGAGTATTATTTATATATTTTTCTTGAACTCTCGTCTTCTCTACCCGAGGTTCACTATATGTGCAATCAGTGCCTATCAACACTAAAGTTGAGAGTTCGAATCCCACTCATGGCGAAGTGTACTCGATACAACATTATATATGTGATAAAGTTTGTCAGAGACTTGCGGCAGGACGGTGGTTCTCTGCGGGTAGTCCTGTTTCCTCCTCCAATAAAACTGATCGTCACAATATAACTGAAATGTTGTTGAAAGTGTCGTTAAACACCATATCCAATAACCCTATCCATACAGTGAAGAATCCAATTAATTAAAAATAATGCGCCATATTACTCTATGGTTTAATGTGATAAATAAAAAGTGCGTAATTTCAGGATTGTTTTCATTTGTTTTAACATGTCATTAATTATGCGTTATGCCTATTTTATTAATTGTAATTATTGTATAAAGTTGACTTATTTTGAATCTTTATTATACTTACAGCAACAGAGTCTTCAGTCCTCTGGACTTGAAGGAGATGGAATTAGATGCCTTAAAACAGGATGCCAACAAACATGTGGGGAGACTGAATAGTCTTAAAATGCGTTACATGGACTGGTTTTCACGTAGACAAGCCTCATTTCTAGAATCACTCAAACTCATTCATTTATTAGGAGCACAGTTGTTACCGAGGGAGGTCAATACCATAGGTCATTACAGGAAAGTCATAAATATGTCCAAAAAATTCCCAAGGAACGGAACACCTCGAGACGGAAGTACATCCAAAATGGAAGAATTTCTTATGTTCTGGGATGAGTGGTATATGCTAAAATTAGAAAATGACGTTTTATATGTACGGATTTGTGACTTCTGTAAAAGCGTTAGAAGACTAAGGCAACAAGGGTTAAAGGACGAGATAGACCGATTGTACTACCGGTTAAATCTGATCAGTTCCGAAGACTTCGACTTTACAAATATCACCAACGAACGAAATAATTTATTTACTTATAAAGTGGCGTTGTATGACCATAAATACCACGGCCTGGTTAGTTTTATACCATATCTTGTCAGTTATGGCACGAAAATATGTTACTGGACAAGTAAGCTTCATATAGAAGTATTATAGAGGCCAGAAACCCCTTTCCTCTTGTTTTTTTTTTTAAATCGCGTAAAAATCGGTGAAAATGAGATTAATCTCAATAACGCCCTTTCCAAAGCTTCTGAGACCGCCACTAGATGTTGTGTATCCCATTTTATTTTAGATGCTTGATTCAATTTTCTCTTTGGAAAGCGGGGGCGTTAGTATAGCTAAATTGTTCGTTATGTAAAACAAAAAAAACCCACAACATTTGTTTAATTTCCCAACTACCTACATGTAATTGTAAATTAAATACCTACCTAAAATGCTGAATGACAGTAGATACTGGTGCCCGTGTTTTGTATTGTCAGTTGACATTACAGTCTGTTGGCTGGGGTTGGTCTGTTAACACAAAATCTACTAAATAATTTATCGTAAGCTACAAAGGCATAATTTATTGGAGAGACATTCATCGTGTATTTAAATAAGTTTTCTTCTTTGAAATGTTGAGATTCCCACTTATGACATCAATTACTCATATGGAGACAGATGTCTATCTATCCCAAGCTCTCCATAATAGAGCATTGATCTAAGTTTGTAAGGGTAAAGCAATGGTTAAGCAGTATTAATTTATATATATATACACAGAGAAAAAAGTTAAGCACCCCCATGTTTTTTTGAAATGACAAATGATACGACAAGTATCACGAGATTACTGACCAGATAATCTCAAGAACGCAATGGTGACCTGTTAGGACATTACATTGGCTGTAAGAAACCACCAAAAAAAATCAAGAAAAATGTTAATTTAATGAATATTTAATCACAATATCACAAGGCCAGTTTTTGCAGTAAAACATGTCCATTTTAAGTATTGACCTTCACAGTTCAAAAAGCACGATAAGATTGTCATTTCACTTTCAAAACGTCACTTATGAATCACTTGACGACATCTATTGTTCAAAGTTCGGTACCGGGTGTAACCCCCACGTGCTTGGATGACGGCCTCAACCCTGCGTCTCATCCCTCCAGTTAGACGTCGGATGTCCTGTTGTAATAGCTGATGCCATTCCCGATGCAATGCTGCTTCCAACTGACAAATATTTTGCACAGGAGGTTCCCGAGCCAGAATACGACGGCCTAACATGTCCCAAATATGCTCTATGGGATTCAAATCCGGGCTTATGGCTGGCCAAGGAACCGAAGTCACGGCTTCGCTTTAGAGGTAGGCGGCTACTGCTCTTGAACAATGATGCCTGGCGTTGTCATCTATATACACAGGCCTTGTAACTAGTGGGTGGTTGTCGAAATGGGGGGCAACAACTGGTTGCAAGACGTCTCTGATGTACTGATCACCAGTTAGGTTGCCTTGTATGGTGACTAAATCCAGCTTGCAGTCATGAGAGATACACCCCCAAACCATTACTGAGCCTCCACCGTAAGGGACAGTTGGCTGGATGTTCCTTGGGGTATAGGCTGTATTTTTGTGTCTCCAAATCCTCATCCGGCCGTTGGTTACATGAAGCAGAAACGGGCTCTGGTCTGACCAATGGATCTTGCGCCATGTCCTTAAATTCCAACCACGTCGTGCTAAACACCATGCCAAACGTGATCGTCGATGTCGGTCTGCCAACAGTGGACGTTTAATGACTCTCCTTGACTTAAGTCCCGCTGATTTCAGACGATTTCTAACTGTTCTATTGGGCAGCCAGTGTTGTTTGAGTACGGGACTAATTGCGAATGGCATCCGTCTAACCAAACGCTGCAATGCCCTGTCGTCACGATCAGATGTTAACCGTGGTCTGCCGGATCTTGGCAAGTCTTTCACATTGTTGGTTTGTGTGTATTTTCTCACCAGTCGGCTGACTACAGTATAGTGGTAGCCCATCTGACGTCCAATAGCTTTGAAGGACATCCCTGTTGTATGCATGCCGATTATTTGCCATCTTTGTGCTTCTGATATTCGCCTTCGTACCATGCTTACTGAGAATGAATAATCTTTTTAAAACACCGGACTTAAATACCCAAATTCGAAGCGTGAACATACTGAATTTTGAGTAATGCGTGAGAGGCATGGTTCACGTGCATGACTAGTCGATATTAGACATAATGGTCACACCTGTGTGAGCACATCTTTCTAATGGGACATTGTTCTTGCTATAATCAATATAATATTAGAATCTAAACTTAGTGTAACTTATTATGTTTTAATATATCAGGGGGTGCTTAACTTTTTTCTTTGTGTATATGTATATGTTTATTTTGTCCTTGTGCTACTTTTTGATGAATTAAAATATGTTTCAAGAGAAAATTATAAAGATATGTAACAGAGGCCGACGAATTCCCTCCTTACTAGGTCACATATCACCTTTAAGATTTAGAGTCCTTTATCTAGGAGGGCCCGGGTGGCTCAATGAGTTAGGTAGTTGGGTTACCTAACAATTCATACAAGCCTATCACCAATATGGTGTAGGTTCGCACCCGGTTTTGTAAATTACAGAAAGGGTGCACTCGACTCACAGCCGCAAGTGATAAGTTTACCAGTTGCTTGCCAATGGTCGGTGGTTCTCTCCGTGTACTCTGGCTTCTTCCAACACTAAAACTGGTCTCTATGATATAGCTGAAATATTGCTGAAAGTGGCGTTAAACACCAACAAATCAATCAATCAATCCTTTATCTAGGTGTGATTGGTGACGTTCATATCGTCCTTGTAAAGAGGGTTGTGCTGAATACCTTCTGGAGATTCATAATATGACCAGGGGTCTATCGCTCATATCCTAGTAGGTCGTATTTGGGAATTCTTTAAGCAAACCCTAGTTTAACATATTGGACATTATTTTAAACAATCGTAGCAGGCCATATTCTACTGAATACAAAGCAACTTGAAATACTCAATCAACAATTTAAATTTAATTATAATTATTTAATATTTCACAAATTTTAATTCATAACTTAAGTCATAATTGTCCATTTAAAAAAAATATCAGATCTGATTTTTATCATTTGATTACAATATTCATTTTTTTTTTTTTTAGCTTTTTACATCAGTTTAGTACATTTGTAAATGTCTAAAAGTATACAACATTCGAAAAATTTGTATGCATTCGGAACTATGTTTATTTTATAGCTATATCAGAAGTGACTTTTTCTAAAAGATCGGAAATTTTGCAAGCTTGGTACATAAACAGTTCTGATGTCTAGTGTCTACCAAATTTCATGTGTTTTCGTTTTCAATAATACAACTATCAAATTAAAAATAGTGTTTTCTCCATGCTTCCATTTTAATGCTATCGGTCAACCACAAGTGTCTGTAAACATTGTATGATCAAAAGCAAAGCTCGAGAATACACGGGATCAAATATGGCGAATTGAGAATACCAGGGGTAAAATTTAACCAACATTTTCGATCTTGGCTTTTGATCATACATACAAACAATTTAAATAGGCCCTTGGCTTGTGATGTAAGCTCCATGTTGTTATATGTGTGTGCCATTTCGTAATAATTCACCTATTCTGTATTTGTTACGTCACTTAAACATAAACTCTGTATTTGTTACGTCACTTAAACATAAACTCTGTATTTGTGACGTCACTTAAACATAAACTCTGTATTTGTGACGTCACTTAAACATAAACTCTGTATTTGTTACGTCACTTAAGCATAAACTGTGATACTATTTATTCGGTATTGTTATATGTTAATAAATTATTTATATTTGTAAATGTTATTTTTATTATCACATGGAGCTATCTAGATATCAGCTGTTATAAGCAACTATAAGAAGTGCTGAATGTCCTACATATATGACTATTCCTGATTCTGTTTGTCTGTCTGATTAAGAAATATATGTGCACTATATATTTTTGGAATCTGAAGATGTGAGAGTGTCTATCGGTATAATTAAGAATTCATATTTTTCGAATGACGGACAAGTAACTATGACAACCCATCAGGCAATATGAATGAACATGTGTAAAATGGACTATTTTTGCCAGTTTAAACTTAATTTAAAATTGAGGTGTTATTTCACAGGAAATGGAAATATTGTCATGATATGCTGAATATAGTGCAAAATTAGCAAAAATAAAAACAGTGAAGTTTCACGACCGTAATGTGTGAAATGAGAAAGAAACACACCAAAATTATGGCCTGTTATTTCGCCGATTTTGGTACTGACGATGGTGCGTTATTTCATAACCCGCAATGTTTCTAAACAACACTGTTTACTTATTAACAACTTTTCCTCTTTTATGTGTCTATTTCAGCTGTTTTTTCTTTGATAACCTATTTACTCTGAGTCTTAACAAATTTGCCACCGAACTCTTACAAAACTTTTTTTTGACCAAATTCAACATCACATTTTTCATTCACGTTCAACATTATGGGGATATATATGTGTAGCTTAAACTATAATTGAATATGGTATCGACAATAGTTTAGTACCAGAACTGCATTAATAAAGTTGGTATGTAGAATCGTGTAGTATCAGAGCTCTATTTATTGAATAGCCAATAGGTCAGTCATATATTGTCATTAAATTTGGTAGGGACTGTCAAGTAATACCGGAGTTAAGTTTATAAATTAGATAGGTATAATCATATACTGTCAGAGTCCCATTATTAAAAGAATAAGGACAATCGAGTACAAATATAGTATCAAGGTTTGGTTAATGGTGTTTAACGCCACTTTCAGCAATATTTCAGTTATATCGTGGCGGTCAGTTTTATTGATGGAGGAAACCGGAGTACCCGCAGAAAACCACCCACCTGTCGCAAATCACTGACAAATTTATCACATGATGTTGTATTGGGTACACTTCGCCATGAACGGGGTTCGAACTCACAACTTAAGTTGTGATAGGCACTGATGGCACATGTAGTTGTAAATCCAACAACCATATGATCACGACCACGACGGCCCCAATATAGTATCAACGATTCCATTACAAAACGGTAGAGACTATCGTGTAACGTCGGACAATTTCCATTATTAATTTGGGTAGTGACAATCATGTAGTGTAAGATCGCCATTATCAAACAGAGTATGGACTGAAGTGTAGTATAAAAGCCCATTAAATTGGGTATAGCGACAATCGTGTTATGTTAGAGCCCGATTCATAGATTGCTTAGTAATACTATCTAGCTTCGGAACTGTAGCTCTTAACGGACTTTCTCGGTTAACTAAGAAGACCAGTACGAGTTACGGTTCCACATCCATACTACTGTCGTTCAGTGTCATAGGATAGGGAGAATCGGGTATCAGAGCTCCAGTTAAACATAGGGTAGAGACAATCGTATAGGTGTCGGAACTCTATTCATAGATTATGTATGAAATATATTTCAAAGTAGTCATTATTAAAGGTAAATTATTCAAATTTTGACAAAAATAGTATTGTCAAAGTCCTGTCAAGTTTATTGAATAAACATCTTACTGTGTATACTTGATATCGTGTAAATAAACTGTTCAAACAGCGGGTTTTAAAAAAGTAAAGTAAGCAAGAAATCTAACTTTACAATTTAAATTGGTTTCGTACCAATGTTTTGTCTGCTCAATTCAATATGGTACAAAACATGGCCGTGAGTACAGCTCCGTGACCAACGTGTCAAAATGAAGAAGTACATCATGTCATGAAAGTGTTTAGTACATTTAAATTTTCATTTTTTATTCAATGGTGGATCACATGTTTCTCCATATGTGAAATTTGACATTTAAATTTATACATTTGTATTAAAGGGATATTAAAGCGCGTTTTAACATATATTTTTTCAACTCGTGATCCAAAATACTTTGCACGCCCATATACTCCTTAATATCGTTAAAATATCACTTAAAAGAATCGAAATGAATTTTTGTCCAAGAAGCAAAAATTCAATTATTGGAATAACCCCGGAAAAAACCGCAAGATATGACAGAATTATCAACGAATTATGTCACTTTTACAAAGTTTCATTGATAAAAATCGGGTTAATGTTTCATAAATATCATTTATTTGAACCAATTGCAAGTTTTCATGAGATACAAAAAAATTACCAAAATGAGCTTTAATATCCCTTTAAGAAAACATCTATTGACTCTTGTTTAACTATGTGCAGTCGATGGATTGATTGATTGATTGTTGTTTAAGGGCCACTCAATAATATTTTAGCTCAATTATGTGTCGATCGATCTGATTGATTATTTGACGTATAGCGAGCAGTACTTCATTTATATTCATTGATATGTTTATCTCCTAGTGAACAATTTTTCAACTACATGTATATTCATTCATATGATTAACGTCAAGTGTGCAGGGCCCCGGGTGGCTCAATGAGTTAGGTAGCTGGATTACCTAACAACTCATACAAGCCTATTATGAATCAATACGGCGTGGGTTCGCGCCCGGCTTAGTAAATTACAAAAAGGGTGCACTCGACTCGCAGCCGCAAGTAATCAAGTTTACCAGTTGCTTGATCATGGTCGGTGGTTCTCTCCGGCTTCTTCCACCACTAAAAGTGGTCACCATGATATACCTGAAATATTGCTGAAAGTGGCGTTAAGCACAATAAATAAATCAATCAATCAAGTGCGCAGTATTTCGGTTGCATGCTCAGTGATCTAACGATTATTGCTAAACGTTAAGTGAACAGTATATCAGATATATTCATACATATCTTTAGCGTCAAGTGAGCAGTGTATCAGATATACTCATACATATCTTTAGCGTCAAGTGAGCAGTGTATCAGATATATGTATTGATATGCTTAACGTCTAGTGAGCAGTATTTTAGCTATATTCAGTGATCGATTGATTATTAAGACGACAAGTGAGCAGTAGTTTAGCTATATTCAGTGATCGATTGATTATTAAAACGACAAGTGAGCAGTATTTTAGCTATATTCAGTGATCGATTGATTATTAAAACGACAAGTGAGCAGTATTTTAGCTACATATTCAGTGATCGATTGATTATTAAAACGACAAGTGAGCAGTATTTTAGCTATATTCAGTGATCGATTGATTATTACAAGTGAGCAGTATTTTAGCTATATTCAGTGATCGATTGATTATTACAAGTGAGCAGTATTTTAACTATATTCAGTGATCAATTGATTATTACAAGTGAGCAGTATTTTAACTATATTCAGTGATCGATTGATTATTACAAGTGAGCAGTATTTTAGCTATATTCAGTGATCGATTGATTATTACAAGTGTGCAGTATTTTAACTATATTCAGTGATCGATTGATTATTACAAGTGAGCAGTATTTTAACTATATTCAGTGATCGATTGATTATTACAAGTGAGCAGTATTTTAACTATATTCTGTGATCGATTGATTATTACAAGTGAGCAGTATTTTAGCTATATTCAGTGATCGATTGATTATTACAAGTGAGCAGTATTTTAGCTATATTCAGTGATCGATTGATTATTACAAGTGAGCAGTATTTTAACTATATTCAGTGATCGATTGATTATTACAAGTGAGCAGTATTTTAGCTATATTCAGTGATCGATTGACTATTACAAGTGAGCAGTATTTTAGCTATATTCAGTGATCGATTGATTATTACAAGTGAGCAGTATTTTAACTATATTCAGTGATCGATTGATTATTACAAGTGAGCAGTATTTTAGCTATATTCAGTGATCGATTGATTATTACAAGTGAGCAGTATTTTAGCTATATTCAGTGATCGATTGATTATTACAAGTGAGCAGTATTTTAACTATATTCAGTGATCGATTGATTATTACAAGTGAGCAGTATTTTAACTATATTCAGTGATCGATTGATTATTACAAGTGAGCAGTATTTTAACTATATTCAGTGATCGATTGATTATTACAAGTGAGCAGTATTTTAGCTATATTCAGTGATCGATTGATTATTACAAGTGTGCAGTATTTTAACTATATTCAGTGATCGATTGATTATTACAAGTGAGCAGTATTTTAACTATATTCAGTGATCGATTGATTATTACAAGTGAGCAGTATTTTAACTATATTCTGTGATCGATTGATTATTACAAGTGAGCAGTATTTTAGCTATATTCAGTGATCGATTGATTATTACAAGTGAGCAGTATTTTAGCTATATTCAGTGATCGATTGATTATTACAAGTGAGCAGTATTTTAACTATATTCAGTGATCGATTGATTATTACAAGTGAGCAGTATTTTAGCTATATTCAGTGATCGATTGACTATTACAAGTGAGCAGTATTTTAGCTATATTCAGTGATCGATTGATTATTACAAGTGAGCAGTATTTTAGCTATATTCAGTGATCGATTGATTATTACAAGTGAGCAGTATTGTAGCTATATTCAGTGATCGATTGATTATTACAAGTGAGCAGTATTTTAACTATATTCAGTGATCGATTGATTATTACAAGTGAGCAGTATTTTAACTATATTCATGACGAGAACTAATCAACAATAAATAAATCAACACATGAAAAGAAAGATTAAACGATGATGGTCAATAATTCCACCAGTAACAACAAACGGACAACCATCTCTCATCTGTACTTACTGAACACACCAGTAACAACAAACGGACAACCATCTCTCATCTGTACTTACTGAACACACCAGTAACAACAAACGGACAACCATCTCTCATCTGTACTTACTGAACACACCAGTAACAACAAACGGACAACCATCTCTCATCTGTACTTACTGAACACACCAATAACAACAAACGGACAACCATCTCTCATCTGTACTTACTGAACACACCAGTAACAACAAACGGACAACCATCTCTCATCTGTACTTACTGAACACACCAGTAACAACAAACGGACAACCATCTCTCATCTGTACTTACTGAACATACCAGTAACAACAAACGGACAACCATCTCTCATCTGTACTTACTGAACACACCAGTAACAACAAACGGACAACCATCTCTCATCTGTACTTACTGAACACACCAGTAACAACAAACGGACAACCATCTCTCATCTGTACTTACTGAACACACCAGTAACAACAAACGGACAACCATCTTTCATCTGTACTTACTGAACACACCAGTAACAACAAACGGACAACCATCTCTCATCTGTACTTACTGAACACACCAGTAACAACAAACGGACAACCATCTCTCATCTGTACTTACTGAACACACCAGTAACAACAAACGGACAACCATCTCTCATCTGTACTTACTGAACACACCAGTAACAACAAACGGACAACCATCTCTCATCTGTACTTACTGAACACACCAGTAACAACAAACGGACAACCATCTCTCATCTGTACTTACTGAACACACCAGTAACAACAAACGGACAACCATTTCTCATCTGTACTTACTGAACACACCAGTAACAACAAACGGACAACCATCTCTCATCTGTACTTACTGAACATACAAATGCAACGACATATGACGTTGGAAATCCAGGTCCTGGTTTGGGTATGCACAAAATTGTGGCGGGGCTAAACCCGGTTATTGGAATCCCAAGCCTCCCCTCTTGATACCTGGATCTCCAACGCCAGTTCATATATAAACATACGATTAAGAAAACCTGCTCAGATTCGCTTCCACTCAAAACGACCACAGGCCACAACAAAAGTGAAAGACAACAAAAACACGGACAGTACAATAGCAGGGGTAGCCTGAATGCTTGTAATTAGTTAACTGACTACTAGCTAGAAAGGTAGAATCTGTTGGTTTAAGACGCATAGTTAACTGACTACTAGCTAAGAAGGTAGAATCTGTTGGTTTAAGACGCATAGTTAACTGACTACTAGCTAGAAAGGTAGAATCTGTTGGTTTAAGACGCATAGTTAACTGACTACTAGCTAGAAAGGTAGAATCTGTTGGTTTAAGACGCATAGTTAACTGACTACTAGCTAAGAAGGTAGAATATGTTGGTTTAAGACGCATAGTTAACTGACTACTAGCTAGAAAGGTAGAATCTGTTGGTTTAAGACGCATAGTTAACTGACTACTAGCTAGAAAGGTAGAATCTGTTGGTTTAAGACGCATAGTTAGCTGACTACTAGCTAAGAAGGTAGAATCTGTTGGTTTAAGACGCATAGTTAACTGACTACTAGCTAGAAAGGTAGAATTTGTTGGCTTAAGACGCATAGTTAACTGACTACTAGCTAGAAAGGTAGAATCTGTTGGTTTAAGACGCATAGTTAACTGACTACTAGCTAGAAAGGTAGAAACTGTTGGTTTAAGACACATAGTTAACTGACTACTAGCTAGAAAGGTAGAATCTGTTGGTTTAAGACGCATAGTTAACTGACTACTAGCTAGAAAGGTAGAATCTGTTGGTTTAAGACACATAGTTAACTGACTACTAGCTAGAAAGGTAGAATCTGTTGGTTTAAGACGCATAGTTAACTGACTACTAGCTAGAAAGGTAGAATCTGTTGGTTTAAGACACATAGTTAACTGACTACTAGCTAGAAAGGTAGAATCTGTTGGTTTAAGACGCATGGTTAACTGACTACTAGCTAGAAAGGTAGAATCTGTTGGTTTAAGACACATAGTTAACTGACTACTAGCTAGAAAGGTAGAATCTGTTGGCTTAAGACACATAGTTAACTGACTACTAGCGAGAAAGGTAGAATCTGTTGGTTTAAGACACATAGTTAACTGACTACTAGATATAGAAAGGTAGAATCTGTTGGTTTAAGACGCATAGTTAACTGACTACTAGCTAAAAAGGTAGAATCTGTTGGTTTAAGACACATAGTTAACTGACTACTAGCTAGAAAGGTAGAATATGTTGGTTTAAGACCCATAGTTAACTGACTACTAGCTAGAAAGGTAGAATCTGTTGGTTTAAGACACACAGTTAACTGACTACTAGCTAGAAGGGTAGAATCTGTTGGTTTAAGACGCATAGTTAACTGACTACTAGCTAGAAAGGTAGAATATGTTGGCTTAAGACGCATAGTTAACTGACTACTAGCTAGAAAGGTAGAATCTGTTGGTTTAAGACGCATAGTTAACTGACTACTAGCTAGAAAGGTATAATCTGTTGGTTTAAGACACATAGTTAACTGACTACTAGCTAGAAAGGTAGAATATGTTGGTTTAAGACGCATAGTTAACTGACTACTAGCTAGAAAGGTAGAATATGTTGGTTTAAGACGCATAGTTAACTGACTACTAGCTAGAAAGGTAGAATCTGTTGGTTTAAGACACATAGTTATATGACTACTAGCTAGAAAGGTAGAATATGTTGGCTTAAGACGCATAGTTAACTGACTACTAGCTAGAAAGGTAGAATATGTTGGTTTAAGACACATAGTTATATGACTACTAGCTAGAAAGGTAGAATATGTTGGTTTAAGACGCATAGTTAACTGACTACTAGCTAGAAAGGTAGAATATGTTGGCTTAAGACACATAGTTAACTGACTACTAGCTAGAAAGGTAGAATCTGTTGGTTTAAGACACATAGTTAACTGACTACTAGCTAGAAAGGTAGAATCTGTTGGTTTAAGACGCATAGTTAACTGACTACTAGCTAGAAAGGTAGAATCTGTTGGTTTAAGACACATAGTTAACTGACTACTAGCGAGAAAGGTAGAATCTGTTGGTTTAAGACGCATGGTTAACTGACTACTAGCTAGAAAGGTAGAATCTGTTGGTTTAAGACACATAGTTAACTGACTACTAGCTAGAAAGGTAGAATCTGTTGGCTTAAGACACATAGTTAACTGACTACTAGCGAGAAAGGTAGAATCTGTTGGTTTAAGACACATAGTTAACTGACTACTAGATATAGAAAGGTAGAATCTGTTGGTTTAAGACGCATAGTTAACTGACTACTAGCTAAAAAGGTAGAATCTGTTGGTTTAAGACACATAGTTAACTGACTACTAGCGAGAAAGGTAGAATATGTTGGTTTAAGACCCATAGTTAACTGACTACTAGCTAGAAAGGTAGAATCTGTTGGTTTAAGACACACAGTTAACTGACTACTAGCTAGAAGGGTAGAATCTGTTGGTTTAAGACGCATAGTTAACTGACTACTAGCTAGAAAGGTAGAATATGTTGGCTTAAGACGCATAGTTAACTGACTACTAGCTAGAAAGGTAGAATCTGTTGGTTTAAGACGCATAGTTAACTGACTACTAGCTAGAAAGGTAGAATCTGTTGGTTTAAGACACATAGTTAACTGACTACTAGCTAGAAAGGTAGAATCTGTTGGTTTAAGACGCATAGTTAACTGACTACTAGCTAGAAAGGTAGAATATGTTGGTTTAAGACGCATAGTTAACTGACTACTAGCTAGAAAGGTAGAATCTGTTGGTTTAAGACACATAGTTATATGACTACTAGCTAGAAAGGTAGAATATGTTGGCTTAAGACGCATAGTTAACTGACTACTAGCTAGAAAGGTAGAATATGTTGGTTTAAGACACATAGTTATATGACTACTAGCTAGAAAGGTAGAATATGTTGGTTTAAGACGCATAGTTAACTGACTACTAGCTAGAAAGGTAGAATATGTTGGTTTAAGACCATCACTCTTTGGACAAAGCAATCATAATTAATACTTCTAACAGATTTAATATCAATTAGTCATGAACATCTATAGAAATTAATGGTCTTAAAATAAAAAAGACGACGTATTTCTCGTATAACCTTCAGCAAGTACCCTCCTATCGTAGTGATCAAATCATCATTGGTAATCTGTTTAAAGGTAGCATTTTTCGATCATGACCATCATCTCATACTTGTAGCAATCACACATTCGTTCATATGTCCATCACAACGCCACCATTTAACTGTAATCCTCACTTATTGCTTGTTTTCTCTTTCTCGCAAGAGGACCCGCGTGGCTCAGTGAGTTAGGTAGTTGGATTATCTAACAACTCATACAAGCCTATCACCAATACGGCGTGGGTTCGCGCCCGGCTTTGTAAATTACAAAAAAGGGTGCACTCGACTCGCAGCCGCAAGTGATAAAGTTCACCAGTTGCTTGTCCATGGTTGGTGGTTCTCTCCGGGTATTCCGGCTTCTTCCACCATTAAAACTGGTCGCCATGATATAGCTGAAATAATGATGAAAGTGGCGTTAAACACAATAAATCAAATCAAATCTTTCTCGCAATGAATATAACATGCTCACTTGACGTGAATCAACAATCGATCAAAATAGAATGTAAATAAGGGTGAATGCCTCCTGAAAATAGAAAGACTAACCAATCAAAATTAGAACCATTCCGAGTATGATGAAATGCTATATTATCTTATTTTACAGAGATTTTTTAAAGTCGGAAATTTGATATTTTGAAAGAAAAATAGTGTCAAAATGTTCATCGATGATACGGGTCTCCTGAAATATTATAACATCATCTTTTCTAGAAGTGGCGTTAATCAAACGTGAATATTAACAAACAAACTCATAGGATTTGCTGGAGATTTCAAGTTCTAGATCTCAGTCATCATTTGATTTCTCTACCTTAAATACCACCATTCCACATACACAACTAAAATCTAGAATCAAAGAATTGATTCAGCGTTGCTTCTCAAAGAAAATGGAGAACAAATGTATCATTATCTTGTTATTGGTAGAGATAAGTCTTACTTTGTCAAAAACCGCTCAAAATCTAATAATAATTATCAATAGGACGAGATCATTTAAATGTTAGATTTTCACCCACATATTTGCCCAGTTTGGTGGACGAGTGTTTCAATGGATACAAATTGTGCTTCGCTATTATCCGATTTGTTTCTACACGCTTGTGAGATATATTTCCTTCAAGGGCTTCCGCTATATAGCTGATGTTCTGTTGACTGAACAATTCTTGATTCGCTGATTATCTGCATCTCATCTATCCAAATGTTAAGGATACTACCGAAGCTCAAAAGTCTGATTATTACCATGAAATTAACAACAGAGGAAGAATAAATTCAAGCTTTACGATACGATGGCTTCATTTTTTCAATAGTCAACTTCCCTAGCTTTTATCAGTAGCAATATTCTAGCATCACCAGCGTATGGAGTTTACAATTCACAACTAATACGTTATTCTAGGGCTCGTGCCCAGTACAGTGGTTTTCTTCACAGAGCTCAGCTGCTCACGCAAAAGCTGCGCACAAAAGGCTACGTTGCTCCTAGGTTGAAATCATCCATACAAAAAGTATCTTTTCCTTTTTATGTAGATTTGTTCTCTTCGTTCTGTCGTGTTCAATGTTGTTCCTTAATCTCCTCTGGTTTTAAGAAGTGGGGTTCGTGTTGTTGCTGTTAATTTTGTCCTATTATATGTCTTTATGTTCTACGTTCCATGTTGTTGCCTGTGTCTCTTAATCTCCTCTAGTTTTAAGAAGTGGGGTTCGTGTCGTTACTGTTAATTTTGTCCTATTATATGTCTTTATGTTCTACGTTCCATGTTGTTGCCTGTGTCTCTTAATCTCCTCTAGTTTTAAGAAGTGGGGTTCGTGTCGTTACTGTTAATTTTGTCCTATTATATGTCTTTATGTTCTACGTTCCATGTTGTTGCCTGTGACTCTTAATCTCCTCTAGTTTTAAGAAGTGGGGTTCGTGTCGTTGCTGTTAATTGTGTCCTATTATATGTCTTTATGTTCTACGTTCCATGTTGTTGCCTGTGACTCTTAATCTCCTCTAGTTTTAAGAAGTGGGGTTCGTGTCGTTGCTGTTAATTGTGTCCTATTATATGTCTTTATGTTCTACGTTCCATGTTGTTGCCTGTGTCCCTTAATCTCCTCTAGTTTTAAGAAGTGGGGTTCGTGTCGTTACTGTTAATTTTGTCCTATTATATGTCTTTATGTTCTACGTTCCATGTTGTTGCCTGTGTCTCTTAATCTCCTCTAGTTTTAAGAAGTGGGGTTCGTGTCGTTGCTGTTAATTGTGTCCTATTATATGTCTTTATGTTCTACGTTCCATGTTGTTGCCTGTGTCTCTTAATCTCCTCTAGTTTTAAGAAGTGGGGTTCGTGTCGTTGCTGTTAATTGTGTCCTATTATATGTCTTTATGTTCTACGTTCCATGTTGTTGCCTGTGTCTCTTAATCTCCTCTAGTTTTAAGAAGTGGGGTTCGTGTCGTTGCTGTTAATTGTGTCCTATTATATGTCTTTATGTTCTACGTTCCATGTTGTTGCCTGTGTCTCTTAATCTCCTCTAGTTTTAAGAAGTGGGGTTTGTGTCGTTACTGTTAATTTTGTCCTATTATATGTCTTTATGTTCTACGTTCCATGTTGTTGCCTGTGTCTCTTTATCTCCTCTAGTTTTAAGAAGTGGGGTTCGTGTCGTTGCTGTTAATTGTGTCCTATTATATGTCTTTATGTTCTACGTTCCATGTTGTTGCCTGTGTCTCTTAATCTCCTCTATTTTTAAGAAGTGGGGTTCGTGTCGTTACTGTTAATTTTGTCCTATTATATGTCTTTATGTTCTACGTTCCATGTTGTTGCCTGTGTCTCTTAATCTCCTCTAGTTTTAAGAAGTGGGGTTCGTGTCGTTGCTGTTAATTGTGTCCTATTATATGTCTTTATGTTCTACGTTCCATGTTGTTGCCTGTGACTCTTAATCTCCTCTAGTTTTAAGAAGTGGGGTTCGTGTCGTTGCTGTTAATTGTGTCCTATTATATGTCTTTATGTTCTACGTTCCATGTTGTTGCCTGTGTCCCTTAATCTCCTCTAGTTTTAAGAAGTGGGGTTCGTGTCGTTACTGTTAATTTTGTCCTATTATATGTCTTTATGTTCTACGTTCCATGTTGTTGCCTGTGTCTCTTAATCTCCTCTAGTTTTAAGAAGTGGGGTTCGTGTCGTTGCTGTTAATTGTGTCCTATTATATGTCTTTATGTTCTACGTTCCATGTTGTTGCCTGTGTCTCTTAATCTCCTCTAGTTTTAAGAAGTGGGGTTGGTGTCGTTGCTGTTAATTGTGTCCTATTATATGTCTTTATGTTCTACGTTCCATGTTGTTGCCTGTGTCTCTTAATCTCCTCTAGTTTTAAGAAGTGGGGTTCGTGTCGTTGCTGTTAATTGTGTCCTATTATATGTCTTTATGTTCTACGTTCCATGTTGTTGCCTGTGTCTCTTAATCTCCTCTAGTTTTAAGAAGTGGGGTTCGTGTCGTTACTGTTAATTTTGTCCTATTATATGTCTTTATGTTCTACGTTCCATGTTGTTGCCTGTGTCTCTTAATCTCCTCTAGTTTTAAGAAGTGGGGTTCGTGTCGTTGCTGTTAATTGTGTCCTATTATAAGTCTTTATGTTCTACGTTCCATGTTGTTGCCTGTGTCTCTTAATCTCCTCTAGTTTTAAGAAGTGGGGTTCGTGTCGTTGCTGTTAATTGTGTCCTATTATATGTCTTTATGTTCTACGTTCCATGTTGTTGCCTGTGTCCCTTAATCTCCTCTAGTTTTAAGAAGTGGGGTTCGTGTCGTTGCTGTTAATTGTGTCCTATTATATGTCTTTATGTTCTACGTTCCATGTTGTTGCCTGTGTCTCTTAATCTCCTCTAGTTTTAAGAAGTGGGGTTCGTGTCGTTGCTGTTAATTGTGTCCTATTATATGTCTTTATGTTCTACGTTCCATGTTGTTGCCTGTGTCTCTTAATCTCCTCTAGTTTTAAGAAGTGGGGTTCGTGTCGTTGCTGTTAATTGTGTCCTATTATATGTCTTTATGTTCTACGTTCCATGTTGTTGCCTGTGTCTCTTAATCTCCTCTAGTTTTAAGAAGTGGGGTTCGTGTCGTTGCTGTTAATTGTGTCCTATTATATGTCTTTATGTTCTACGTTCCATGTTGTTGCCTGTGTCTCTTAATCTCCTCTAGTTTTAAGAAGTGGGGTTCGTGTCGTTGCTGTTAATTGTGTCCTATTATATGTCTTTATGTTCTACGTTCCATGTTGTTGCCTGTGTCTCTTAATCTCCTCTAGTTTTAAGAAGTGGGGTTCGTGTCGTTGCTGTTAATTGTGTCCTATTATATGTCTTTATGTTCTACGTTCCATGTTGTTGCCTGTGTCTCTTAATCTCCTCTAGTTTTAAGAAGTGGGGTTCGTGTCGTTGCTGTTAATTGTGTCCTATTATATGTCTTTATGTTCTACGTTCCATGTTGTTGCCTGTGTCCCTTAATCTCCTCTAGTTTTAAGAAGTGGGGTTCGTGTCGTTACTGTTAATTTTGTCCTATTATATGTCTTTATGTTCTAGGTTCCATGTTGTGATATCTGTTACGATTTCTGCATAAAAACGATGTTCGGTTCGTTTTTATCCTAAATTATTTGTAGAAGGGTATATGTCTTATTTGTGTTGTTTGTTTTATTTCATATAGTGGTGTCCTAAACGATTTGAATATATGAGTAATATGGTGGTGTCTTATAAGAAATAGGAACTGCTTACCCTTCCTGAGCACCTGTGTTCACCCACGTTTTTTTGGTGGGGTCCGTTTTGCTCATCTTATAAGTTTTCTGTATTATGTTGTGTGTATTTTTTGTGTATTTGATTGTCTGTCGTGTGTGCCCAGTGTTGCCTGTGTCTCTGGATTGTTCATTCTTGATTACCCCTTCAGTTTTCTCTAAGATTTATTGGTCCTGTGTCTTGTGTGCCCTATGTTATCTGTGTCTCTGGATTGTTCATTCTTGATTACCCCTTCAGTTTTCTCTAACATTTATTTGTCCTGTGTCTTGTGTGCCCTATGTTATCTGTGTCTCTAGATTGTTCATTCTTGATTACCCCTTCAGTTTTCTCTAACATTTATTTGTCCTGTGTCTTGTGTGCCCTATGTTGTCTGTGTCTCTGGATTGTACATTCTTGATTACCCCTTCAGTTTTCTCTAACATTTATTTGTCCTGTGTCTTGTGTGCACTATGTTGTCTGTGTCTCTGTATTGTTCATTCTTGATTACCCCTTCAGTTTTCTCTAACATTTATTTGTCCTGTGTCTTGTGTGCCCTATGTTGTCTGTGTCTCTAGATTGTACATTCTTGATTACCCCTTCAGTTTTCTCTAACATTTATTTGTCCTGTGTCTTGTGTGCCCTATGTTATCTGTGTCTCTGGATTGTACATTCTTGATTACCCCTTCAGTTTTCTCTAACATTTATTTGTCCTGTGTCTTGTGTGCCCTATGTTATCTGTGTCTCTAGATTGTACATTCTTGATTACCCCATCAGTTTTCTCTAACATTTATTTGTCCTGTGTCTTGTGTGCCCTATGTTGTCTGTGTCTCTGGATTGTACATTCTTGATTACCCCTTCAGTTTTCTCTAACATTTATTTGTCCTGTGTCTTGTGTGCCCTATGTTGTCTGTGTCTCTGTATTGTTCATTCTTGATTACCCCTTCAGTTTTCTCTAACATTTATTTGTCCTGTGTCTTGTGTGCCCTATGTTGTCTGTGTCTCTAGATTGTACATTCTTGATTACCCCTTCAGTTTTCTCTAACATTTATTTGTCCTGTGTCTTGTGTGCCCTATGTTGTCTGTGTCTCTAGATTGTACATTCTTGATTACCCCTTCAGTTTTCTCTAACATTTATTTGTCCTGTGTCTTGTGTGCCCTATGTTATCTGTGTCTCTAGATTGTACATTCTTGATTACCCCTTCAGTTTTCTCTAACATTTATTTGTCCTGTGTCTTGTGTGCCCTATGTTATCTGTGTCTCTAGATTGTACATTCTTGATTACCCCATCAGTTTTCTCTAACATTTATTTGTCCTGTGTCTTGTGTGCCCTATGTTGTCTGTGTCTCTGGATTGTACATTCTTGATTACCCCTTCAGTTTTCTCTAACATTTATTTGTCCTGTGTCTTGTGTGCCCTATGTTGTCTGTGTCTCTGTATTGTTCATTCTTGATTACCCCTTCAGTTTTCTCTAACATTTATTTGTCCTGTGTCTTGTGTGCCCTATGTTGTCTGTGTCTCTAGATTGTACATTCTTGATTACCCCTTCAGTTTTCTCTAACATTTATTTGTCCTGTGTCTTGTGTGCCCTATGTTATCTGTGTCTCTGGATTGTACATTCTTGATTACCCCTTCAGTTTTCTCTAACATTTATTTGTCCTGTGTCTTGTGTGCCATATGTTATCTGTGTCTCTAGATTGTACATTCTTGATTACCCCATCAGTTTTCTCTAACATTTATTTGTCCTGTGTCTTGTGTGCCCTATGTTGTCTGTGTCTCTGGATTGTACATTCTTGATTACCCCTTCAGTTTTCTCTAACATTTATTTGTCCTGTGTCGTGTGTGCCCTATGTTGCCTGTGTCTCTAGATTGTACATTCTTGATTACCCCTTCAGTTTTCTCTAACATTTATTTGTCCTGTGTCTTGTGTGCCCTATGTTTTCTGTGTCTCTAGATTGTACATTCTTGATTACCCCTTCAGTTTTCTCTAACATTTATTTGTCCTGTGTCTTGTGTGCCCTATGTTGTCTGTGTCTCTGGATTGTACATTCTTGATTACCCCTTCAGTTTTTTCTAACATTTATTTGTCCTGTGTCTTGTGTGCCCTATGTTATCTGTGTCTCTAGATTGTTCATTCTTGAATACCCCTTCAGTTTTCTCTAACATTTATTTGTCCTGTGTCGTGTGTGCCCTATGTTGTCTGTGTCTCTAGATTGTTCATTCTTGATTACCCCTTCAGTTTTCTCTAATGTTTATTTGTCCTGTGTCGTGTGTGCCCTATGTTATCTGTGTCTCTAGATTGTACATTCTTGATTACCCCTTCAGTTTTCTCTAACATTTATTTGTCCTGTGTCTTGTGTGCCCTATGTTATCTGTGTCTCTGGATTGTACATTCTTGATTACCCCTTCAGTTTTCTCTAACATTTATTTGTCCTGTGTCTTGTGTGCCCTATGTTATCTGTGTCTCTGGATTGTACATTCTTGATTACCCCTTCAGTTTTCTCTAACATTTATTTGTCCTGTGTCTTGTGTGCCCTATGTTATCTGTGTCTCTAGATTGTACATTCTTGATTACCCCTTCAGTTTTCTCTAACATTTATTTGTCCTGTGTCGTGTGTGCCCTATGTTATCTGTGTCTCTAGATTGTACATTCTTGATTACCCCTTCAGTTTTCTCTAACGTTTATTTGTCCTGTGTCTTGTGTGCCCTATGTTGTCTGTGTCTCTAGATTGTACATTCTTGATTACCCTTCAGTTTTCTCTAACATTTATTTGTCCTGTGTCTTGTGTGCCCTATGTTGTCTGTGTCTCTAGATTGTACATTCTTGATTACCCCTTCAGTTTTCTCTAACATTTATTTGTCCTGTGTCTTGTGTGCCCTATGTTGTCTGTGTCTCTGGATTGTACATTCTTGATTACCCCTTCAGTTTTCTCTAACATTTATTTGTCCTGTGTCTTGTGTGCCCTATGTTATCTGTGTCTCTAGATTGTACATTCTTGATTACCCCTTCAGTTTTCTCTAACATTTATTTGTCCTGTGTCTTGTGTGCCCTATGTTGTCTGTGTCTCTAGATTGTACATTCTTGATTACCCCTTCAGTTTTCTCTAACATTTATTTGTCCTGTGTCTTGTGTGCCCTATGTTATCTGTGTCTCTAGATTGTACATTCTTGATTACCCCTTCAGTTTTCTCTAACATTTATTTGTCCTGTGTCTTGTGTGCCCTATGTTATCTGTGTCTCTAGATTGTACATTCTTGATTACCCCTTCAGTTTTCTCTAACATTTATTTGTCCTGTGTCTTGTGTGCCCAGCGTTGCCTGTGTCTCTAGATTGTACATTCTTGATTACCCCATCAGTTTTCTCTAACATTTATTTGTCCTGTGTCTTGTGTGCCCTATGTTATCTGTGTCTCTAGATTGTACATTCTTGATTACCCCTTCAGTTTTCTCTAACATTTATTTGTCCTGTGTCTTGTGTGCCCTATGTTATCTGTGTCTCTAGATTGTACATTCTTGATTACCCCTTCAGTTTTCTCTAACATTTATTTGTCCTGTGTCGTGTGTGACCAATGTTGTCTGTGTCTCTAGATTGTACATTCTTGATTACCCCTTCAGTTTTCTCTATAATGTATTTGTCCTGTGTCTTGTGTGCCCTATGTTATCTGTGTCTCTAGATTGTACATTCTTGATTACCCCTTCAGTTTTCTCTAACATTTATTTGTCCTGTGTCTTGTGTGCCCTATGTTATCTGTGTCTCTAGATTGTACATTCTTGATTACCCCTTCAGTTTTCTCTAACATTTATTTGTCCTGTGTCGTGTGTGCCCAGTGTTACCTGTGTCTCTGGATTGTACATTCTTGATTACCCCTTCAGTTTTCTCTAACGTTTATTTGTCCTGTGTCGTGTGTGCCCTATGTTATCTGTGTCTCTAGATTGTTCATTCTTGATTACCCCTTCAGTTTTCTCTAACATTTATTTGTCCTGTGTCTTGTGTGCCCTATGTTATCTGTGTCTCTGGATTGTACATTCTTGATTACCCCTTCAGTTTTCTCTAACATTTATTTGTCCTGTGTCTTGTGTGCCCTATGTTGTCTGTGTCTCTAGATTGTTCATTCTTGATTACCCCTTCAGTTTTCTCTAACATTTATTTGTCCTGTGTCTTGTGTGACCAATTTGTCTGTGTCTCTGGATTGTACATTCTTGATTACCCCTTCAGTTTTCTCTAACGTTTATTTGTCCTGTGTCGTGTGTGCCCTATGTTATCTGTGTCTCTAGATTGTTCATTCTTGATTACCCCTTCAGTTTTCTCTAACATTTATTTGTCCTGTGTCTTGTGTGCCCTATGTTGTCTGTGTCTCTGGATTGTACATTCTTGATTACCCCTTCAGTTTTCTCTAACATTTATTTGTCCTGTGTCTTGTGTGCCCTATGTTATCTGTGTCTCTAGATTGTTCATTCTTGATTACCCCTTCAGTTTTCTTTAACATTTATTTGTCCTGTGTCTTGTGTGCCCTATGTTGTCTGTGTCTCTGGATTGTACATTCTTGATTACCCCTTCAGTTTTCTCTAACATTCATTTGTCCTGTGTCTTGTGTGCCCTATGTTATCTGTGTCTCTAGATTGTTCATTCTTGATTACCCCTTCAGTTTTCTCTAACATTTATTTGTCCTGTGTCTTGTGTGCCCTATGTTGTCTGTGTCTCTGGATTGTACATTCTTGATTACCCCTTCAGTTTTCTCTAACATTTATTTGTCCTGTGTCTTGTGTGCCCTATGTTATCTGTGTCTCTAGATTGTACATTCTTGATTACCCCTTCAGTTTTCTCTAACATTTATTTGTCCTGTGTCTTGTGTGCCCTATGTTGTCTGTGTCTCTGGATTGTACATTCTTGATTACCCCTTCAGTTTTCTCTAACATTTATTTGTCCTGTGTCTTGTGTGCCCTATGTTGTCTGTGTCTCTGGATTGTACATTCTTGATTACCCCTTCAGTTTTCTCTAACATTCATTTGTCCTGTGTCTTGTGTGCCCTATGTTGCCTGTGTCTCTAGATTGTACATTCTTGATTACCCCTTCAGTTTTCTCTAACATTTATTTGTCCTGTGTCTTGTGTGCCCTATGTTTTCTGTGTCTCTAGATTGTACATTCTTGATTACCCCTTCAGTTTTCTCTAACATTTATTTGTCCTGTGTCTTGTGTGCCCTATGTTGTCTGTGTCTCTGGATTGTACATTCTTGATTACCCCTTCAGTTTTTTCTAACATTTATTTGTCCTGTGTCTTGTGTGCCCTATGTTATCTGTGTCTCTAGATTGTTCATTCTTGATTACCCCTTCAGTTTTCTCTAACATTTATTTGTCCTGTGTCGTGTGTGCCCTATGTTGTCTGTGTCTCTAGATTGTTCATTCTTGATTACCCCTTCAGTTTTCTCTAATGTTTATTTGTCCTGTGTCGTGTGTGCCCTATGTTATCTGTGTCTCTAGATTGTACATTCTTGATTACCCCTTCAGTTTTCTCTAACATTTATTTGTCCTGTGTCTTGTGTGCCCTATGTTATCTGTGTCTCTGGATTGTACATTCTTGATTACCCCTTCAGTTTTCTCTAACATTTATTTGTCCTGTGTCTTGTGTGCCCTATGTTATCTGTGTCTCTGGATTGTACATTCTTGATTACCCCTTCAGTTTTCTCTAACATTTATTTGTCCTGTGTCTTGTGTGCCCTATGTTATCTGTGTCTCTAGATTGTACATTCTTGATTACCCCTTCAGTTTTCTCTAACATTTATTTGTCCTGTGTCGTGTGTGCCCTATGTTATCTGTGTCTCTAGATTGTACATTCTTGATTACCCCTTCAGTTTTCTCTAACGTTTATTTGTCCTGTGTCTTGTGTGCCCTATGTTGTCTGTGTCTCTAGATTGTACATTCTTGATTACCCTTCAGTTTTCTCTAACATTTATTTGTCCTGTGTCTTGTGTGCCCTATGTTGTCTGTGTCTCTGGATTGTACATTCTTGATTACCCCTTCAGTTTTCTCTAACATTTATTTGTCCTGTGTCTTGTGTGCCCTATGTTATCTGTGTCTCTAGATTGTACATTCTTGATTACCCCTTCAGTTTTCTCTAACATTTATTTGTCCTGTGTCTTGTGTGCCCTATGTTGTCTGTGTCTCTGGATTGTACATTCTTGATTACCCCTTCAGTTTTCTCTAACATTCATTTGTCCTGTGTCTTGTGTGCCCTATGTTATCTGTGTCTCTAGATTGTTCATTCTTGATTACCCCTTCAGTTTTCTCTAACATTTATTTGTCCTGTGTCTTGTGTGCCCTATGTTGTCTGTGTCTCTGGATTGTACATTCTTGATTACCCCTTCAGTTTTCTCTAACATTTATTTGTCCTGTGTCTTGTGTGCCCTATGTTATCTGTGTCTCTGGATTGTACATTCTTGATTACCCCTTCAGTTTTCTCTAACATTTATTTGTCCTGTGTCTTGTGTGCCCTATGTTGTCTGTGTCTCTGGATTGTACATTCTTGATTACCCCTTCAGTTTTCTCTAACATTTATTTGTCCTGTGTCTTGTGTGCCCTATGTTGTCTGTGTCTCTGGATTGTACATTCTTGATTACCCCTTCAGTTTTCTCTAACATTCATTTGTCCTGTGTCTTGTGTGCCCTATGTTATCTGTGTCTCTAGATTGTTCATTCCTGATTACCCCTTCAGTTTTCTCTAACATTTATTTGTCCTGTGTCTTGTGTGCCCTATGTTGTCTGTGTCTCTGGATTGTACATTCTTGATTACCCCTTCAGTTTTCTCTAACATTTATTTGTCCTGTGTCTTGTGTGCCCTATGTTGTCTGTGTCTCTGTATTGTTCATTCTTGATTACCCCTTCAGTTTTCTCTAACATTTATTTGTCCTGTGTCTTGTGTGCCCTATGTTGTCTGTGTCTCTAGATTGTACATTCTTGATTACCCCTTCAGTTTTCTCTAACATTTATTTGTCCTGTGTCTTGTGTGCCCTATGTTGTCTGTGTCTCTAGATTGTACATTCTTGATTACCCCTTCAGTTTTCTCTAACATTTATTTGTCCTGTGTCTTGTGTGCCCTATGTTATCTGTGTCTCTAGATTGTACATTCTTGATTACCCCTTCAGTTTTCTCTAACATTTATTTGTCCTGTGTCTTGTGTGCCCTATGTTATCTGTGTCTCTAGATTGTACATTCTTGATTACCCCATCAGTTTTCTCTAACATTTATTTGTCCTGTGTCTTGTGTGCCCTATGTTGTCTGTGTCTCTGGATTGTACATTCTTGATTACCCCTTCAGTTTTCTCTAACATTTATTTGTCCTGTGTCTTGTGTGCCCTATGTTGTCTGTGTCTCTGGATTGTTCATTCTTGATTACCCCTTCAGTTTTCTCTAACATTTATTTGTCCTGTGTCTTGTGTGCCCTATGTTGTCTGTGTCTCTAGATTGTACATTCTTGATTACCCCTTCAGTTTTCTCTAACATTTATTTGTCCTGTGTCTTGTGTGCCCTATGTTATCTGTGTCTCTGGATTGTACATTCTTGATTACCCCTTCAGTTTTCTCTAACATTTATTTGTCCTGTGTCTTGTGTGCCCTATGTTATCTGTGTCTCTAGATTGTACATTCTTGATTACCCCATCAGTTTTCTCTAACATTTATTTGTCCTGTGTCTTGTGTGCCCTATGTTGTCTGTGTCTCTGGATTGTACATTCTTGATTACCCCTTCAGTTTTCTCTAACATTTATTTGTCCTGTGTCGTGTGTGCCCTATGTTGCCTGTGTCTCTAGATTGTACATTCTTGATTACCCCTTCAGTTTTCTCTAACATTTATTTGTCCTGTGTCTTGTGTGCCCTATGTTTTCTGTGTCTCTAGATTGTACATTCTTGATTACCCCTTCAGTTTTCTCTAACATTTATTTGTCCTGTGTCTTGTGTGCCCTATGTTGTCTGTGTCTCTGGATTGTACATTCTTGATTACCCCTTCAGTTTTTTCTAACATTTATTTGTCCTGTGTCTTGTGTGCCCTATGTTATCTGTGTCTCTAGATTGTTCATTCTTGATTACCCCTTCAGTTTTCTCTAACATTTATTTGTCCTGTGTCGTGTGTGCCCTATGTTGTCTGTGTCTCTAGATTGTTCATTCTTGATTACCCCTTCAGTTTTCTCTAATGTTTATTTGTCCTGTTTCGTGTGTGCCCTATGTTATCTGTGTCTCTGGATTGTACATTCTTGATTACCCCTTCAGTTTTCTCTAACATTTATTTGTCCTGTGTCTTGTGTGCCCTATGTTATCTGTGTCTCTGGATTGTACATTCTTGATTACCCCTTCAGTTTTCTCTAACATTTATTTGTCCTGTGTCTTCTGTGCCCTATGTTATCTGTGTCTCTAGATTGTACATTCTTGATTACCCCTTCAGTTTTCTCTAACATTTATTTGTCCTGTGTCGTGTGTGCCCTATGTTATCTGTGTCTCTAGATTGTACATTCTTGATTACCCCTTCAGTTTTCTCTAACGTTTATTTGTCCTGTGTCTTGTGTGCCCTATGTTGTCTGTGTCTCTAGATTGTACATTCTTGATTACCCTTCAGTTTTCTCTAACATTTATTTGTCCTGTGTCTTGTGTGCCCTATGTTGTCTGTGTCTCTAGATTGTACATTCTTGATTACCCCTTCAGTTTTCTCTAACATTTATTTGTCCTGTGTCTTGTGTGCCCTATGTTGTCTGTGTCTCTGGATTGTACATTCTTGATTACCCCTTCAGTTTTCTCTAACATTTATTTGTCCTGTGTCTTGTGTGCCCTATGTTATCTGTGTCTCTAGATTGTACATTCTTGATTACCCCTTCAGTTTTCTCTAACATTTATTTGTCCTGTGTCTTGTGTGCCCTATGTTGTCTGTGTCTCTAGATTGTACATTCTTGATTACCCCTTCAGTTTTCTCTAACATTTATTTGTCCTGTGTCTTGTGTGCCCTATGTTATCTGTGTCTCTAGATTGTACATTCTTGATTACCCCTTCAGTTTTCTCTAACATTTATTTGTCCTGTGTCTTGTGTGCCCTATGTTATCTGTGTCTCTAGATTGTACATTCTTGATTACCCCTTCAGTTTTCTCTAACATTTATTTGTCCTGTGTCTTGTGTGCCCAGCGTTGCCTGTGTCTCTAGATTGTACATTCTTGATTACCCCATCAGTTTTCTCTAACATTTATTTGTCCTGTGTCTTGTGTGCCCTATGTTATCTGTGTCTCTAGATTGTACATTCTTGATTACCCCTTCAGTTTTCTCTAACATTTATTTGTCCTGTGTCTTGTGTGCCCTATGTTATCTGTGTCTCTAGATTGTACATTCTTGATTACCCCTTCAGTTTTCTCTAACATTTATTTGTCCTGTGTCGTGTGTGACCAATGTTGTCTGTGTCTCTAGATTGTACATTCTTGATTACCCCTTCAGTTTTCTCTATAATGTATTTGTCCTGTGTCTTGTGTGCCCTATGTTATCTGTGTCTCTAGATTGTACATTCTTGATTACCCCTTCAGTTTTCTCTAACATTTATTTGTCCTGTGTCTTGTGTGCCCTATGTTATCTGTGTCTCTAGATTGTACATTCTTGATTACCCCTTCAGTTTTCTCTAACATTTATTTGTCCTGTGTCGTGTGTGCCCAGTGTTACCTGTGTCTCTGGATTGTACATTCTTGATTACCCCTTCAGTTTTCTCTAACGTTTATTTGTCCTGTGTCGTGTGTGCCCTATGTTATCTGTGTCTCTAGATTGTTCATTCTTGATTACCCCTTCAGTTTTCTCTAACATTTATTTGTCCTGTGTCTTGTGTGCCCTATGTTATCTGTGTCTCTGGATTGTACATTCTTGATTACCCCTTCAGTTTTCTCTAACATTTATTTGTCCTGTGTCTTGTGTGCCCTATGTTGTCTGTGTCTCTAGATTGTTCATTCTTGATTACCCCTTCAGTTTTCTCTAACATTTATTTGTCCTGTGTCTTGTGTGACCAATTTGTCTGTGTCTCTGGATTGTACATTCTTGATTACCCCTTCAGTTTTCTCTAACGTTTATTTGTCCTGTGTCGTGTGTGCCCTATGTTATCTGTGTCTCTAGATTGTTCATTCTTGATTACCCCTTCAGTTTTCTCTAACATTTATTTGTCCTGTGTCTTGTGTGCCCTATGTTGTCTGTGTCTCTGGATTGTACATTCTTGATTACCCCTTCAGTTTTCTCTAACATTTATTTGTCCTGTGTCTTGTGTGCCCTATGTTATCTGTGTCTCTAGATTGTTCATTCTTGATTACCCCTTCAGTTTTCTTTAACATTTATTTGTCCTGTGTCTTGTGTGCCCTATGTTGTCTGTGTCTCTGGATTGTACATTCTTGATTACCCCTTCAGTTTTCTCTAACATTCATTTGTCCTGTGTCTTGTGTGCCCTATGTTATCTGTGTCTCTAGATTGTTCATTCTTGATTACCCCTTCAGTTTTCTCTAACATTTATTTGTCCTGTGTCTTGTGTGCCCTATGTTGTCTGTGTCTCTGGATTGTACATTCTTGATTACCCCTTCAGTTTTCTCTAACATTTATTTGTCCTGTGTCTTGTGTGCCCTATGTTATCTGTGTCTCTAGATTGTACATTCTTGATTACCCCTTCAGTTTTCTCTAACATTTATTTGTCCTGTGTCTTGTGTGCCCTATGTTGTCTGTGTCTCTGGATTGTACATTCTTGATTACCCCTTCAGTTTTCTCTAACATTTATTTGTCCTGTGTCTTGTGTGCCCTATGTTGTCTGTGTCTCTGGATTGTACATTCTTGATTACCCCTTCAGTTTTCTCTAACATTCATTTGTCCTGTGTCTTGTGTGCCCTATGTTATCTGTGTCTCTAGATTGTTCATTCCTGATTACCCCTTCAGTTTTCTCTAACATTTATTTGTCCTGTGTCTTGTGTGCCCTATGTTGTCTGTGTCTCTGGATTGTACATTCTTGATTACCCCTTCAGTTTTCTCTAACATTTATTTGTCCTGTGTCTTGTGTGCCCTATGTTGTCTGTGTCTCTGTATTGTTCATTCTTGATTACCCCTTCAGTTTTCTCTAACATTTATTTGTCCTGTGTCTTGTGTGCCCTATGTTGTCTGTGTCTCTAGATTGTACATTCTTGATTACCCCTTCAGTTTTCTCTAACATTTATTTGTCCTGTGTCTTGTGTGCCCTATGTTGTCTGTGTCTCTAGATTGTACATTCTTGATTACCCCTTCAGTTTTCTCTAACATTTATTTGTCCTGTGTCTTGTGTGCCCTATGTTATCTGTGTCTCTAGATTGTACATTCTTGATTACCCCTTCAGTTTTCTCTAACATTTATTTGTCCTGTGTCTTGTGTGCCCTATGTTATCTGTGTCTCTAGATTGTACATTCTTGATTACCCCATCAGTTTTCTCTAACATTTATTTGTCCTGTGTCTTGTGTGCCCTATGTTGTCTGTGTCTCTGGATTGTACATTCTTGATTACCCCTTCAGTTTTCTCTAACATTTATTTGTCCTGTGTCTTGTGTGCCCTATGTTGTCTGTGTCTCTGGATTGTTCATTCTTGATTACCCCTTCAGTTTTCTCTAACATTTATTTGTCCTGTGTCTTGTGTGCCCTATGTTGTCTGTGTCTCTAGATTGTACATTCTTGATTACCCCTTCAGTTTTCTCTAACATTTATTTGTCCTGTGTCTTGTGTGCCCTATGTTATCTGTGTCTCTGGATTGTACATTCTTGATTACCCCTTCAGTTTTCTCTAACATTTATTTGTCCTGTGTCTTGTGTGCCCTATGTTATCTGTGTCTCTAGATTGTACATTCTTGATTACCCCATCAGTTTTCTCTAACATTTATTTGTCCTGTGTCTTGTGTGCCCTATGTTGTCTGTGTCTCTGGATTGTACATTCTTGATTACCCCTTCAGTTTTCTCTAACATTTATTTGTCCTGTGTCGTGTGTGCCCTATGTTGCCTGTGTCTCTAGATTGTACATTCTTGATTACCCCTTCAGTTTTCTCTAACATTTATTTGTCCTGTGTCTTGTGTGCCCTATGTTTTCTGTGTCTCTAGATTGTACATTCTTGATTACCCCTTCAGTTTTCTCTAACATTTATTTGTCCTGTGTCTTGTGTGCCCTATGTTGTCTGTGTCTCTGGATTGTACATTCTTGATTACCCCTTCAGTTTTTTCTAACATTTATTTGTCCTGTGTCTTGTGTGCCCTATGTTATCTGTGTCTCTAGATTGTTCATTCTTGATTACCCCTTCAGTTTTCTCTAACATTTATTTGTCCTGTGTCGTGTGTGCCCTATGTTGTCTGTGTCTCTAGATTGTTCATTCTTGATTACCCCTTCAGTTTTCTCTAATGTTTATTTGTCCTGTTTCGTGTGTGCCCTATGTTATCTGTGTCTCTGGATTGTACATTCTTGATTACCCCTTCAGTTTTCTCTAACATTTATTTGTCCTGTGTCTTGTGTGCCCTATGTTATCTGTGTCTCTGGATTGTACATTCTTGATTACCCCTTCAGTTTTCTCTAACATTTATTTGTCCTGTGTCTTCTGTGCCCTATGTTATCTGTGTCTCTAGATTGTACATTCTTGATTACCCCTTCAGTTTTCTCTAACATTTATTTGTCCTGTGTCGTGTGTGCCCTATGTTATCTGTGTCTCTAGATTGTACATTCTTGATTACCCCTTCAGTTTTCTCTAACGTTTATTTGTCCTGTGTCTTGTGTGCCCTATGTTGTCTGTGTCTCTAGATTGTACATTCTTGATTACCCTTCAGTTTTCTCTAACATTTATTTGTCCTGTGTCTTGTGTGCCCTATGTTGTCTGTGTCTCTAGATTGTACATTCTTGATTACCCCTTCAGTTTTCTCTAACATTTATTTGTCCTGTGTCTTGTGTGCCCTATGTTGTCTGTGTCTCTGGATTGTACATTCTTGATTACCCCTTCAGTTTTCTCTAACATTTATTTGTCCTGTGTCTTGTGTGCCCTATGTTATCTGTGTCTCTAGATTGTACATTCTTGATTACCCCTTCAGTTTTCTCTAACATTTATTTGTCCTGTGTCTTGTGTGCCCTATGTTGTCTGTGTCTCTAGATTGTACATTCTTGATTACCCCTTCAGTTTTCTCTAACATTTATTTGTCCTGTGTCTTGTGTGCCCTATGTTATCTGTGTCTCTAGATTGTACATTCTTGATTACCCCTTCAGTTTTCTCTAACATTTATTTGTCCTGTGTCTTGTGTGCCCTATGTTATCTGTGTCTCTAGATTGTACATTCTTGATTACCCCTTCAGTTTTCTCTAACATTTATTTGTCCTGTGTCTTGTGTGCCCAGCGTTGCCTGTGTCTCTAGATTGTACATTCTTGATTACCCCATCAGTTTTCTCTAACATTTATTTGTCCTGTGTCTTGTGTGCCCTATGTTATCTGTGTCTCTAGATTGTACATTCTTGATTACCCCTTCAGTTTTCTCTAACATTTATTTGTCCTGTGTCTTGTGTGCCCTATGTTATCTGTGTCTCTAGATTGTACATTCTTGATTACCCCTTCAGTTTTCTCTAACATTTATTTGTCCTGTGTCGTGTGTGACCAATGTTGTCTGTGTCTCTAGATTGTACATTCTTGATTACCCCTTCAGTTTTCTCTATAATGTATTTGTCCTGTGTCTTGTGTGCCCTATGTTATCTGTGTCTCTAGATTGTACATTCTTGATTACCCCTTCAGTTTTCTCTAACATTTATTTGTCCTGTGTCTTGTGTGCCCTATGTTATCTGTGTCTCTAGATTGTACATTCTTGATTACCCCTTCAGTTTTCTCTAACATTTATTTGTCCTGTGTCGTGTGTGCCCAGTGTTACCTGTGTCTCTGGATTGTACATTCTTGATTACCCCTTCAGTTTTCTCTAACGTTTATTTGTCCTGTGTCGTGTGTGCCCTATGTTATCTGTGTCTCTAGATTGTTCATTCTTGATTACCCCTTCAGTTTTCTCTAACATTTATTTGTCCTGTGTCTTGTGTGCCCTATGTTATCTGTGTCTCTGGATTGTACATTCTTGATTACCCCTTCAGTTTTCTCTAACATTTATTTGTCCTGTGTCTTGTGTGCCCTATGTTGTCTGTGTCTCTAGATTGTTCATTCTTGATTACCCCTTCAGTTTTCTCTAACATTTATTTGTCCTGTGTCTTGTGTGACCAATTTGTCTGTGTCTCTGGATTGTACATTCTTGATTACCCCTTCAGTTTTCTCTAACGTTTATTTGTCCTGTGTCGTGTGTGCCCTATGTTATCTGTGTCTCTAGATTGTTCATTCTTGATTACCCCTTCAGTTTTCTCTAACATTTATTTGTCCTGTGTCTTGTGTGCCCTATGTTGTCTGTGTCTCTGGATTGTACATTCTTGATTACCCCTTCAGTTTTCTCTAACATTTATTTGTCCTGTGTCTTGTGTGCCCTATGTTATCTGTGTCTCTAGATTGTTCATTCTTGATTACCCCTTCAGTTTTCTTTAACATTTATTTGTCCTGTGTCTTGTGTGCCCTATGTTGTCTGTGTCTCTGGATTGTACATTCTTGATTACCCCTTCAGTTTTCTCTAACATTCATTTGTCCTGTGTCTTGTGTGCCCTATGTTATCTGTGTCTCTAGATTGTTCATTCTTGATTACCCCTTCAGTTTTCTCTAACATTTATTTGTCCTGTGTCTTGTGTGCCCTATGTTGTCTGTGTCTCTGGATTGTACATTCTTGATTACCCCTTCAGTTTTCTCTAACATTTATTTGTCCTGTGTCTTGTGTGCCCTATGTTATCTGTGTCTCTAGATTGTACATTCTTGATTACCCCTTCAGTTTTCTCTAACATTTATTTGTCCTGTGTCTTGTGTGCCCTATGTTGTCTGTGTCTCTGGATTGTACATTCTTGATTACCCCTTCAGTTTTCTCTAACATTTATTTGTCCTGTGTCTTGTGTGCCCTATGTTGTCTGTGTCTCTGGATTGTACATTCTTGATTACCCCTTCAGTTTTCTCTAACATTCATTTGTCCTGTGTCTTGTGTGCCCTATGTTATCTGTGTCTCTAGATTGTTCATTCCTGATTACCCCTTCAGTTTTCTCTAACATTTATTTGTCCTGTGTCTTGTGTGCCCTATGTTGTCTGTGTCTCTGGATTGTACATTCTTGATTACCCCTTCAGTTTTCTCTAACATTTATTTGTCCTGTGTCTTGTGTGCCCTATGTTATCTGTGTCTCTAGATTGTACATTCTTGATTACCCCTTCAGTTTTCTCTAACATTTATTTGTCCTGTGTCGTGTGTGCCCTATGTTATCTGTGTCTCTAGATTGTTCATTCTTGATTACCCCTTCAGTTTTCTCTAACATTTATTTGTCCTGTGTCGTGTGTGCCCTATGTTATCTGTGTCTCTAGATTGTACATTCTTGATTACCCCTTCAGTTTTCTCTAACATTCATTTGTCCTGTGTCTTGTGTGCCCTATGTTATCTGTGTCTCTAGATTGTACATTCTTGATTACCCCTTCAGTTTTCTCTAACATTTATTTTTCCTGTGTCGTGTGTGCCCTATGTTATCTGTGTCTCTGGATTGTACATTCTTGATTACCCCTTCAGTTTTCTCTAACATTTATTTGTCCTGTGTCTTGTGTGCCCTATGTTGTCTGTGTCTCTGGATTGTACATTCTTGATTACCCCTTCAGTTTTCTCTAACATTTATTTGTCCTATGTCTTGTGTGCCCTATGTTGTCTGTGTCTCTGGATTGTACATTCTTGATTACCCCTTCAGTTTTCTCTAACGTTTATTTGTCCTGTGTCGTGTGTGCCCTATGTTATCTGTGTCTCTAGATTGTACATTCTTGATTACCCCTTCAGTTTTGTCTAACATTTATTTGTCCTGTGTCGTGTGTGCCCTATGTTATCTGTGTCTCTAGATTGTACATTCTTGATTACCCCTTCAGTTTTCTCTAACATTTATTTGTCCTGTGTCTTGTGTGCCCTATGTTGTCTGTTTCTCTGGATTGTACATTCTTGATTACCCCTTCAGTTTTCTCTAACATTTATTTGTCCTGTGTCTTGTGTGACCAATGTTGTCTGTGTCTCTAGATTGTACATTCTTGATTACCCCTTCAGTTTTCTCTAACGTTTATTTGTCCTGTGTCGTGTGTGCCCTATGTTATCTGTGTCTCTAGATTGTTCATTCTTGATTACCCCTTCAGTTTTCTCTAACATTTATTTGTCCTGTGTCTTGTGTGCCCTATGTTGTCTGTGTCTCTGGATTGTACATTCTTGATTACGCCTTCAGTTTTCTCTAACATTTATTAGTCCTGTGTCTTGTGTGCCCTATGTTATCTGTGTCTCTAGATTGTTCATTCTTGATTACCCCTTCAGTTTTCTCTAACATTTATTTGTCCTGTGTCTTGTGTGCCCTATGTTGTCTGTGTCTCTGGATTGTACATTCTTGATTACCCCTTCAGTTTTCTCTAACATTCATTTGTCCTGTGTCTTGTGCGCCCTATGTTATCTGTGTCTCTAGATTGTACATTCTTGATTACCCCTTCAGTTTTCTCTAACGTTTATTTGTCCTGTGTCGTGTGTGCCCTATGTTATCTGTGTCTCTAGATTGTACATTCTTGATTACCCCTTCAGTTTTGTCTAACATTTATTTGTCCTGTGTCGTGTGTGCCCTATGTTATCTGTGTCTCTAGATTGTACATTCTTGATTACCCCTTCAGTTTTCTCTAACATTTATTTGTCCTGTGTCTTGTGTGCCCTATGTTGTCTGTGTCTCTAGATTGTACATTATTGATTACCCCTTCAGTTTTCTCTAACGTTTATTTGTCCTGTGTCGTGTGTGCCCTATGTTATCTGTGTCTCTAGATTGTACATTCTTGATTACCCCTTCAGTTTTGTCTAACATTTATTTGTCCTGTGTCGTGTGTGCCCTATGTTATCTGTGTCTCTAGATTGTACATTCTTGATTACCCCTTCAGTTTTCTCTAACATTTATTTGTCCTGTGTCTTGTGTGCCCTATGTTGTCTGTGTCTCTAGATTGTACATTCTTGATTACCCCTTCAGTTTTCTCTAACATTTATTTGTCCTGTGTCGTGTGTGCCCTATGTTATCTGTGTCTCTGGATTGTACATTCTTGATTACCCCTTCAGTTTTCTCTAACATTTATTTGTCCTGTGTCTTGTGTGACCTATGTTGTCTGTGTCTCTAGATTGTACATTCTTGATTACCCCTTCAGTTTTCTCTAACGTTTATTTGTCCTGTGTCGTGTGTGCCCTATGTTATCTGTGTCTCTAGATTGTTCATTCTTGATTACCCCTTCAGTTTTCTCTAACATTTATTTGTCCTGTGTCTTGTGTGCCCTATGTTGTCTGTGTCTCTGGATTGTACATTCTTGATTACGCCTTCAGTTTTCTCTAACATTTATTAGTCCTGTGTCTTGTGTGCCCTATGTTATCTGTGTCTCTAGATTGTTCATTCTTGATTACCCCTTCAGTTTTCTCTAACATTTATTTGTCCTGTGTCTTGTGTGCCCTATGTTGTCTGTGTCTCTGGATTGTACATTCTTGATTACCCCTTCAGTTTTCTCTAACATTTATTTGTCCTGTGTCTTGTGCGCCCTATGTTATCTGTGTCTCTAGATTGTTCATTCTTGATTACCCCTTCAGTTTTCTCTAACATTTATTTGTCCTGTGTCTTGTGTGTCCTATGTTGTCTGTGTCTCTGGATTGTACATTCTTGATTACCCCTTCAGTTTTCTCTAACATTTATTTGTCCTGTGTCTTGTGTGCCCTATGTTATCTGTGTCTCTAGATTGTACATTCTTGATTACCCCTTCAGTTTTCTCTAACATTTATTTGTCCTGTGTCGTGTGTGCCCTATGTTATCTGTGTCTCTAGATTGTTCATTCTTGATTACCCCTTCAGTTTTCTCTAACATTTATTTGTCCTGTGTCTTGTGTGCCCTATGTTGTCTGTGTCTCTGGATTGTACATTCTTGATTACCCCTTCAGTTTTCTCTAACATTTATTTGTCCTATGTCTTGTGTGCCCTATGTTGTCTGTGTCTCTGGATTGTACATTCTTGATTACCCCTTCAGTTTTCTCTAACGTTTATTTGTCCTGTGTCTTGTGTGCCCTATGTTATCTGTGTCTCTAGATTGTACATTCTTGATTACCCCTTCAGTTTTCTCTAACGTTTATTTGTCCTGTGTCGTGTGTGCCCTATGTTATCTGTGTCTCTAGATTGTTCATTCTTGATTACCCCTTCAGTTTTCTCTAACATTTATTTGTCCTGTGTCTTGTGTGCCCTATGTTGTCTGTGTCTCTGGATTGTACATTCTTGATTACGCCTTCAGTTTTCTCTAACATTTATTAGTCCTGTGTCTTGTGTGCCCTATGTTATCTGTGTCTCTAGATTGTTCATTCTTGATTACCCCTTCAGTTTTCTCTAACATTTATTTGTCCTGTGTCTTGTGTGCCCTATGTTGTCTGTGTCTCTGGATTGTACATTCTTGATTACCCCTTCAGTTTTTTCTAACATTCATTTGTCCTGTGTCTTGTGCGCCCTATGTTATCTGTGTCTCTAGATTGTTCATTCTTGATTACCCCTTCAGTTTTCTCTAACATTTATTTGTCCTGTGTCTTGTGTGTCCTATGTTGTCTGTGTCTCTGGATTGTACATTCTTGATTACCCCTTCAGTTTTCTCTAACATTTATTTGTCCTGTGTCTTGTGTTCCCTATGTTATCTATGTCTCTAGATTGTACATTCTTGATTACCCCTTCAGTTTTCTCTAACATTTATTTGTCCTGTGTCGTGTGTGCCCTATGTTATCTGTGTCTCTAGATTGTTCATTCTTGATTACCCCTTCAGTTTTCTCTAACATTTATTTGTCCTGTGTCTTGTGTGCCCTATGTTGTCTGTGTCTCTGGATTGTACATTCTTGATTACCCCTTCAGTTTTCTCTAACATTTATTTGTCCTGTGTCGTGTGTGCCCTATGTTATCTGTGTCTCTAGATTGTTCATTCTTGATTACCCCTTCAGTTTTCTCTAACATTTATTTGTCCTGTGTCTTGTGTGCCCTATGTTGTCTGTGTCTCTGGATTGTACATTCTTGATTACCCCTTCAGTTTTCTCTAACATTTATTTGTCCTATGTCTTGTGTGCCCTATGTTGTCTGTGTCTCTGGATTGTACATTCTTGATTACCCCTTCAGTTTTGTCTAACATTTATTTGTCCTGTGTCGTGTGTGCCCTATGTTATCTGTGTCTCTAGATTGTACATTCTTGATTACCCCTTCAGTTTTCTCTAACATTTATTTGTCCTGTGTCTTGTGTGCCCTATGTTGTCTGTGTCTCTAGATTGTTCATTCTTGATTACCCCTTCAGTTTTCTCTAACATTTATTTGTCCTGTGTCGTGTGTGCCCTATGTTATCTGTGTCTCTAGATTGTACATTCTTGATTACCCCTTCAGTTTTCTCTAACATTTATTTGTCCTGTGTCTTGTGTGACCAATTTGTCTGTGTCTCTGGATTGTACATTCTTGATTACCCCTTCAGTTTTCTCTAACATTTATTTGTCCTGTGTCTTGTGTGCCCTATGTTGTCTGTGTCTCTGGATTGTACATTCTTGATTACCCCTTCAGTTTTCTCTAACATTTATTTGTCCTGTGTCTTGTGTGCCCTATGTTATCTGTGTCTCTAGATTGTACATTCTTGATTACCCCTTCAGTTTTGTCTAACATTTATTTGTCCTGTGTCTTGTGTGCCCTATGTTATCTGTGTCTCTAGATTGTACATTCTTGATTACCCCTTCAGTTTTCTCTAACATTTATTTGTCCTGTGTCTTGTGTGCCCTATGTTGTCTGTGTCTCTAGATTGTACATTCATCATTACCCCTTCAGTTTTCTCTAACGTTTATTTGTCCTGTGTCTTGTGTGCCCTATGTTATCTGTGTCTCTAGATTGTTCATTCTTGATTACCCCTTCAGTTTTCTCTAACATTTATTTGTCCTGTGTCTTGTGTGCCCTATGTTGTCTGTGTCTCTGGATTGTACATTCTTGATTACCCCTTCAGTTTTCTCTAACATTTATTTGTCCTGTGTCTTGTGTGCCCTATGTTGTCTGTGTCTCTAGATTGTTCATTCTTGATTACCCCTTCAGTTTTCTCTAACATTTATTTGTCCTGTGTCTTGTGTGCCCTATGTTGTCTGTGTCTCTAGATTGTTCATTCTTGATTACCCCTTCAGTTTTCTCTAACATTTATTTGTCCTGTGTCTTGTGTGTCCTATGTTATCTGTGTCTCTAGATTGTTCATTCTTGATTACCCCTTCAGTTTTCTCTAACATTTATTTGTCCTGTGTCTTGTGTGCCCTATGTTGTCTGTGTCTCTGGATTGTACATTCTTGATTACCCCTTCAGTTTTCTCTAACATTTATTTGTCCTGTGTCTTGTGTGCCCTATGTTATCTGTGTCTCTAGATTGTACATTCTTGATTACCCTTCAGTTTTCTCTAACATTTATTTGTCCTGTGTCGTGTGTGCCCTATGTTATCTGTGTCTCTAGATTGTTCATTCTTGATTACCCCTTCAGTTTTCTCTAACATTTATTTGTCCTGTGTCTTGTGTGCCCTATGTTGTCTGTGTCTCTGGATTGTACATTCTTGATTACCCCTTCAGTTTTCTCTAAAATTTATTTGTCCTATGTCTTGTGTGCCCTATGTTGTCTGTGTCTCTGGATTGTACATTCTTGATTACCCCTTCAGTTTTCTCTAACGTTTATTTGTCCTGTGTCGTGTGTGCCCTATGTTATCTGTGTCTCTAGATTGTACATTCTTGATTACCCCTTCAGTTTTGTCTAACATTTATTTGTCCTGTGTCGTGTGTGCCCTATGTTATCTGTGTCTCTAGATTGTACATTCTTGATTACCCCTTCAGTTTTCTCTAACATTTATTTGTCCTGTGTCTTGTGTGCCCTATGTTGTCTGTGTCTCTAGATTGTACATTCTTGATTACCCCTTCAGTTTTCTCTAACATTTATTTGTCCTGTGTCGTGTGTGCCCTATGTTATCTGTGTTTCTAGATTGTACATTCTTGATTACCCCTTCAGTTTTCTCTAACATTTATTTGTCCTGTGTCTTGTGTGACCAATTTTGTCTGTGTCTCTGGATTGTACATTCTTGATTACCCCTTCAGTTTTCTCTAACGTTTATTTGTCCTGTGTCGTGTGTGCCCTATGTTATCTGTGTCTCTAGATTGTTCATTCTTGATTACCCCTTCAGTTTTCTCTAACATTTATTTGACCTGTGTCTTGTGTGCCCTATGTTATCTGTGTCTCTGGATTGTACATTCTTGATTACCCCTTCAGTTTTCTCTAACATTTATTTGTCCTGTGTCTTGTGTGCCCTATGTTGTCTGTGTCTCTAGATTGTTCATTCTTGATTACCCCTTCAGTTTTCTCTAACATTTATTTGTCCTGTGTCTTGTGTGCTCTATGTTGTCTGTGTCTCTAGATTGTTCATTCTTGATTACCCCTTCAGTTTTCTCTAACATTTATTTGTCCTGTGTCTTGTGTGTCCTATGTTATCTGTGTCTTTAGATTGTTCATTCTTGATTACCCCTTCAGTTTTCTCTAACATTTATTTGTCCTGTGTCTTGTGTGCCCTATGTTGTCTGTGTCTCTGGATTGTACATTCTTGATTACCCCTTCAGTTTTCTCTAACATTTATTTGTCCTGTGTCTTGTGTGCCCTATGTTATCTGTGTCTCTAGATT
Source organism: Bathymodiolus brooksi (assembly GCA_963680875.1). Classification (NCBI taxonomy): domain Eukaryota; kingdom Metazoa; phylum Mollusca; class Bivalvia; order Mytilida; family Modiolidae; genus Bathymodiolus; species Bathymodiolus brooksi. Next base: position 10,745,355 of record OY804582.1, read on the forward strand.
GTACATTCTTGATTACCCCTTCAGTTTTCTCTAACATTTATTTGTCCTGTGTCGTGTGTGCCCTATGTTATCTGTGTCTCTAGATTGTTCATTCTTGATTACCCCTTCAGTTTTCTCTAACATTTATTTGTCCTGTGTCTTGTGTGCCCTATGTTGTCTGTGTCTCTGGATTGTACATTCTTGATTACCCCTTCAGTTTTCTCTAACATTTATTTGTCCTGTGTCTTGTGTGCCCTATGTTGTCTGTGTCTCTGGATTGTACATTCTTGATTACCCCTTCAGTTTTCTCTAACATTCATTTGTCCTGTGTCTTGTGTGCCCTATGTTATCTGTGTCTCTAGATTGTTCATTCTTGATTACCCCTTCAGTTTTCTCTAACATTTATTTGTCCTGTGTCTTGTGTGCCCTATGTTGTCTGTGTCTCTGGATTGTACATTCTTGATTACCCCTTCAGTTTTCTCTAACATTTATTTGTCCTGTGTCTTGTGTGCCCTATGTTATCTGTGTCTCTAGATTGTACATTCTTGATTACCCTTCAGTTTTCTCTAACATTTATTTGTCCTGTGTCGTGTGTGCCCTATGTTATCTGTGTCTCTAGATTGTTCATTCTTGATTACCCCTTCAGTTTTCTCTAACATTTATTTGTCCTGTGTCTTGTGTGCCCTATGTTATCTGTGTCTCTGGATTGTACATTCTTGATTACCCCTTCAGTTTTCTCTAACATTTATTTGTCCTGTGTCTTGTGTGCCCTATGTTATCTGTGTCTCTAGATTGTACATTCTTGATTACCCCTTCAGTTTTCTCTAACATTTATTTGTCCTGTGTCGTGTGTGCCCTATGTTATCTGTGTCTCTAGATTGTTCATTCTTGATTACCCCTTCAGTTTTCTCTAACATTTATTTGACCTGTGTCTTGTGTGCCCTATGTTATCTGTGTCTCTGGATTGTACATTCTTGATTACCCCTTCAGTTTTCTCTAACATTTATTTGTCCTGTGTCTTGTGTGCCCTATGTTGTCTGTGTCTCTAGATTGTTCATTCTTGATTACCCCTTCAGTTTTCTCTAACATTTATTTGTCCTGTGTCTTGTGTGCTCTATGTTGTCTGTGTCTCTAGATTGTTCATTCTTGATTACCCCTTCAGTTTTCTCTAACATTTATTTGTCCTGTGTCTTGTGTGTCCTATGTTATCTGTGTCTTTAGATTGTTCATTCTTGATTACCCCTTCAGTTTTCTCTAACATTTATTTGTCCTGTGTCTTGTGTGCCCTATGTTGTCTGTGTCTCTGGATTGTACATTCTTGATTACCCCTTCAGTTTTCTCTAACATTTATTTGTCCTGTGTCTTGTGTGCCCTATGTTATCTGTGTCTCTAGATTGTACATTCTTGATTACCCCTTCAGTTTTCTCTAACATTTATTTGTCCTGTGTCGTGTGTGCCCTATGTTATCTGTGTCTCTAGATTGTTCATTCTTGATTACCCCTTCAGTTTTCTCTAACATTTATTTGTCCTGTGTCTTGTGTGCCCTATGTTGTCTGTGTCTCTGGATTGTACATTCTTGATTACCCCTTCAGTTTTCTCTAACATTTATTTGTCCTGTGTCTTGTGTGCCCTATGTTGTCTGTGTCTCTGGATTGTACATTCTTGATTACCCCTTCAGTTTTCTCTAACATTCATTTGTCCTGTGTCTTGTGTGCCCTATGTTATCTGTGTCTCTAGATTGTTCATTCTTGATTACCCCTTCAGTTTTCTCTAACATTTATTTGTCCTGTGTCTTGTGTGCCCTATGTTGTCTGTGTCTCTGGATTGTACATTCTTGATTACCCCTTCAGTTTTCTCTAACATTTATTTGTCCTGTGTCTTGTGTGCCCTATGTTATCTGTGTCTCTAGATTGTACATTCTTGATTACCCTTCAGTTTTCTCTAACATTTATTTGTCCTGTGTCGTGTGTGCCCTATGTTATCTGTGTCTCTAGATTGTTCATTCTTGATTACCCCTTCAGTTTTCTCTAACATTTATTTGTCCTGTGTCTTGTGTGCCCTATGTTATCTGTGTCTCTGGATTGTACATTCTTGATTACCCCTTCAGTTTTCTCTAACATTTATTTGTCCTGTGTCTTGTGTGCCCTATGTTATCTGTGTCTCTAGATTGTACATTCTTGATTACCCCTTCAGTTTTCTCTAACATTTATTTGTCCTGTGTCGTGTGTGCCCTATGTTATCTGTGTCTCTAGATTGTTCATTTTTGATTACCCCTTCAGTTTTCTCTAACATTTATTTGTCCTGTGTCTTGTAACATTTATTTGTCCTGTGTCTTGTGTGCCCTATGTTGTCTGTGTCTCTAGATTGTACATTCTTGATTACCCCTTCAGTTTTCTCTAACGTTTATTTGTCCTGTGTCTTGTGTGCCCTATGTTATCTGTGTCTCTAGATTGTTCATTCTTGATTACCCCTTCAGTTTTCTCTAACATTTATTTGTCCTGTGTCTTGTGTGCCCTATGTTGTCTGTGTCTCTGGATTGTACATTCTTGATTACCCCTTCAGTTTTCTCTAACATTTATTTGTCCTGTGTCTTGTGTGCCCTATGTTGTCTGTGTCTCTAGATTGTTCATTCTTGATTACCCCTTCAGTTTTCTCTAACATTTATTTGTCCTGTGTCTTGTGTGCCCTATGTTGTCTGTGTCTCTGGATTGTACATTCTTGATTACCCCTTCAGTTTTCTCTAACATTTATTTGTCCTGTGTCTTGTGTGCCCTATGTTGTCTGTGTCTCTGGATTGTACATTCTTGATTACCCCTTCAGTTTTCTATAACATTCATTTGTCCTGTGTCTTGTGTGCCCTATGTTATCTGTGTCTCTAGATTGTTCATTCTTGATTACCCCTTCAGTTTTCTCTAACATTTATTTGTCCTGTGTCTTGTGTGCCCTATGTTGTCTGTGTCTCTGGATTGTACATTCTTGATTACCCCTTCAGTTTTCTCTAACATTTATTTGTCCTGTGTCTTGTGTGCCCTATGTTATCTGTGTCTCTAGATTGTACATTCTTGATTACCCTTCAGTTTTCTCTAACATTTATTTGTCCTGTGTCGTGTGTGCCCTATGTTATCTGTGTCTCTAGATTGTTCATTCTTGATTACCCCTTCAGTTTTCTCTAACATTTATTTGTCCTGTGTCTTGTGTGCCCTATGTTATCTGTGTCTCTGGATTGTACATTCTTGATTACCCCTTCAGTTTTCTCTAACATTTATTTGTCCTGTGTCTTGTGTGCCCTATGTTATCTGTGTCTCTAGATTGTACATTCTTGATTACCCCTTCAGTTTTCTCTAACATTTATTTGTCCTGTGTCGTGTGTGCCCTATGTTATCTGTGTCTCTAGATTGTTCATTCTTGATTACCCCTTCAGTTTTCTCTAACATTTATTTGACCTGTGTCTTGTGTGCCCTATGTTATCTGTGTCTCTGGATTGTACATTCTTGATTACCCCTTCAGTTTTCTCTAACATTTATTTGTCCTGTGTCTTGTGTGCCCTATGTTGTCTGTGTCTCTAGATTGTTCATTCTTGATTACCCCTTCAGTTTTCTCTAACATTTATTTGTCCTGTGTCTTGTGTGCTCTATGTTGTCTGTGTCTCTAGATTGTTCATTCTTGATTACCCCTTCAGTTTTCTCTAACATTTATTTGTCCTGTGTCTTGTGTGTCCTATGTTATCTGTGTCTTTAGATTGTTCATTCTTGATTACCCCTTCAGTTTTCTCTAACATTTATTTGTCCTGTGTCTTGTGTGCCCTATGTTGTCTGTGTCTCTGGATTGTACATTCTTGATTACCCCTTCAGTTTTCTCTAACATTTATTTGTCCTGTGTCTTGTGTGCCCTATGTTATCTGTGTCTCTAGATTGTACATTCTTGATTACCCCTTCAGTTTTCTCTAACATTTATTTGTCCTGTGTCGTGTGTGCCCTATGTTATCTGTGTCTCTAGATTGTTCATTCTTGATTACCCCTTCAGTTTTCTCTAACATTTATTTGTCCTGTGTCTTGTGTGCCCTATGTTGTCTGTGTCTCTGGATTGTACATTCTTGATTACCCCTTCAGTTTTCTCTAACATTTATTTGTCCTGTGTCTTGTGTGCCCTATGTTGTCTGTGTCTCTGGATTGTACATTCTTGATTACCCCTTCAGTTTTCTCTAACATTCATTTGTCCTGTGTCTTGTGTGCCCTATGTTATCTGTGTCTCTAGATTGTTCATTCTTGATTACCCCTTCAGTTTTCTCTAACATTTATTTGTCCTGTGTCTTGTGTGCCCTATGTTGTCTGTGTCTCTGGATTGTACATTCTTGATTACCCCTTCAGTTTTCTCTAACATTTATTTGTCCTGTGTCTTGTGTGCCCTATGTTATCTGTGTCTCTAGATTGTACATTCTTGATTACCCTTCAGTTTTCTCTAACATTTATTTGTCCTGTGTCGTGTGTGCCCTATGTTATCTGTGTCTCTAGATTGTTCATTCTTGATTACCCCTTCAGTTTTCTCTAACATTTATTTGTCCTGTGTCTTGTGTGCCCTATGTTATCTGTGTCTCTGGATTGTACATTCTTGATTACCCCTTCAGTTTTCTCTAACATTTATTTGTCCTGTGTCTTGTGTGCCCTATGTTATCTGTGTCTCTAGATTGTACATTCTTGATTACCCCTTCAGTTTTCTCTAACATTTATTTGTCCTGTGTCGTGTGTGCCCTATGTTATCTGTGTCTCTAGATTGTTCATTTTTGATTACCCCTTCAGTTTTCTCTAACATTTATTTGTCCTGTGTCTTGTAACATTTATTTGTCCTGTGTCTTGTGTGCCCTATGTTGTCTGTGTCTCTAGATTGTACATTCTTGATTACCCCTTCAGTTTTCTCTAACGTTTATTTGTCCTGTGTCTTGTGTGCCCTATGTTATCTGTGTCTCTAGATTGTTCATTCTTGATTACCCCTTCAGTTTTCTCTAACATTTATTTGTCCTGTGTCTTGTGTGCCCTATGTTGTCTGTGTCTCTGGATTGTACATTCTTGATTACCCCTTCAGTTTTCTCTAACATTTATTTGTCCTGTGTCTTGTGTGCCCTATGTTGTCTGTGTCTCTAGATTGTTCATTCTTGATTACCCCTTCAGTTTTCTCTAACATTTATTTGTCCTGTGTCTTGTGTGCCCTATGTTGTCTGTGTCTCTAGATTGTTCATTCTTGATTACCCCTTCAGTTTTCTCTAACATTTATTTGTCCTGTGTCTTGTGTGTCCTATGTTGTCTGTGTCTCTAGATTGTTCATTCTTGATTACCCCTTCAGTTTTCTCTAACATTTATTTGTCCTGTGTCTTGTGTGCCCTATGTTGTCTGTGTCTCTGGATTGTACATTCTTGATTACCCCTTCAGTTTTCTCTAACATTTATTTGTCCTGTATCTTGTGTGCCCTATGTTATCTGTGTCTCTAGATTGTACATTCTTGATTACCCCTTCAGTTTTGTCTAACATTTATTTGTCCTGTGTCGTGTGTGCCCTATGTTATCTGTGTCTCTAGATTGTACATTCTTGATTACCCTTCAGTTTTCTCTAACATTTATTTGTCCTGTGTCTTGTGTGCCCTATGTTGTGTGTGTCTCTAGATTGTACATTCTTGATTACCCCTTCAGTTTTCTCTAACATTTATTTGTCCTGTGTCGTGTGTGCCCTATGTTATCTGTGTTTCTAGATTGTACATTCTTGATTACCCCTTCAGTTTTCTCTAACATTTATTTGTCCTGTGTCTTGTGTGACCAATTTTGTCTGTGTCTCTGGATTGTACATTCTTGATTACCCCTTCAGTTTTCTCTAACGTTTATTTGTCCTGTGTCGTGTGTGCCCTATGTTATCTGTGTCTCTAGATTGTTCATTCTTGATTACCCCTTCAGTTTTCTCTAACATTTATTTGACCTGTGTCTTGTGTGCCCTATGTTATCTGTGTCTCTGGATTGTACATTCTTGATTACCCCTTCAGTTTTCTCTAACATTTATTTGTCCTGTGTCTTGTGTGCCCTATGTTGTCTGTGTCTCTAGATTGTTCATTCTTGATTACCCCTTCAGTTTTCTCTAACATTTATTTGTCCTGTGTCTTGTGTGCCCTATGTTGTCTGTGTCTCTAGATTGTTCATTCTTGATTACCCCTTCAGTTTTCTCTAACATTTATTTGTCCTGTGTCTTGTGTGTCCTATGTTATCTGTGTCTTTAGATTGTACATTCTTGATTACCCCTTCAGTTTTCTCTAACATTTATTTGTCCTGTGTCGTGTGTGCCCTATGTTATCTGTGTCTCTAGATTGTTCATTCTTGATTACCCCTTCAGTTTTCTCTAACATTTATTTGTCCTGTGTCTTGTGTGCCCTATGTTGTCTGTGTCTCTGGATTGTACATTCTTGATTACCCCTTCAGTTTTCTCTAACATTTATTTGTCCTGTGTCTTGTGTGCCCTATGTTGTCTGTGTCTCTGGATTGTACATTCTTTATTACCCCTTCAGTTTTCTCTAACATTCATTTGTCCTGTGTCTTGTGTGCCCTATGTTGTCTGTGTCTCTGGATTGTACATTCTTGATTACCCCTTCAGTTTTCTCTAACATTTATTTGTCCTGTGTCTTGTGTGCCCTATGTTATCTGTGTCTCTGGATTGTACATTCTTGATTACCCTTCAGTTTTCTCTAACATTTATTTGTCCTGTGTCTTGTGTGCCCTATGTTATCTGTGTCTCTAGATTGTTCATTCTTGATTACCCCTTCAGTTTTCTCTAACATTTATTTGTCCTGTGTCTTGTGTGCCCTATGTTGTCTGTGTCTCTGGATTGTACATTCTTGATTACCCCTTCAGTTTTCTCTAACATTTATTTGTCCTGTGTCTTGTGTGCCCTATGTTATCTGTGTCTCTGGATTGTACATTCTTGATTACCCTTCAGTTTTCTCTAACATTTATTTGTCCTGTGTCGTGTGTGCCCTATGTTATCTGTGTCTCTAGATTGTTCATTCTTGATTACCCCTTCAGTTTACTCTAACATTTATTTGTCCTGTGTCTTGTGTGCCCTATGTTATCTGTGTCTCTGGATTGTACATTCTTGATTACCCCTTCAGTTTTCTCTAACATTTATTTGTCCTGTGTCTTGTGTGCCCTATGTTATCTGTGTCTCTAGATTGTACATTCTTGATTACCCCTTCAGTTTTCTCTAACATTTATTTGTCCTGTGTCGTGTGTGCCCTATGTTATCTGTGTCTCTAGATTGTTCATTCTTGATTACCCCTTCAGTTTTCTCTAACATTTATTTGTCCTGTGTCTTGTGTGCCCTATGTTGTCTGTGTCTCTGGATTGTACATTCTTGATTACCCCTTCAGTTTTCTCTAACATTTATTTGTCCTGTGTCTTGTGTGCCCTATGTTGTCTGTGTCTCTAGATTGTACATTCTTGATTACCCCTTCAGTTTTCTCTAACGTTTATTTGTCCTGTGTCTTGTGTGCCCTATGTTATCTGTGTCTCTAGATTGTTCATTCTTGATTACCCCTTCAGTTTTCTCTAACATTTATTTGTCCTGTGTCTTGTGTGCCCTATGTTGTCTGTGTCTCTGGATTGTACATTCTTGATTACCCCTTCAGTTTTCTCTAACATTTATTTGTCCTGTGTCTTGTGTGCCCTATGTTGTCTGTGTCTCTAGATTGTTCATTCTTGATTACCCCTTCAGTTTTCTCTAACATTTATTTGTCCTGTGTCTTGTGTGTCCTATGTTATCTGTGTCTCTAGATTGTTCATTCTTGATTACCCCTTCAGTTTTCTCTAACATTTATTTGTCCTGTGTCTTGTGTGCCCTATGTTGTCTGTGTCTCTGGATTGTACATTCTTGATTACCCCTTCAGTTTTCTCTAACATTTATTTGTCCTGTGTCGTGTGTGCCCTATGTTATCTGTGTCTCTAGATTGTTCATTTTTGATTACCCCTTCAGTTTTCTCTAACATTTATTTGTCCTGTGTCTTGTAACATTTATTTGTCCTGTGTCTTGTGTGCCCTATGTTGTCTGTGTCTCTAGATTGTACATTCTTGATTACCCCTTCAGTTTTCTCTAACGTTTATTTGTCCTGTGTCTTGTGTGCCCTATGTTATCTGTGTCTCTAGATTGTTCATTCTTGATTACCCCTTCAGTTTTCTCTAACATTTATTTGTCCTGTGTCTTGTGTGCCCTATGTTGTCTGTGTCTCTGGATTGTACATTCTTGATTACCCCTTCAGTTTTCTCTAACATTTATTTGTCCTGTGTCTTGTGTGCCCTATGTTGTCTGTGTCTCTAGATTGTTCATTCTTGATTACCCCTTCAGTTTTCTCTAACATTTATTTGTCCTGTGTCTTGTGTGCCCTATGTTGTCTGTGTCTCTAGATTGTTCATTCTTGATTACCCCTTCAGTTTTCTCTAACATTTATTTGTCCTGTGTCTTGTGTGTCCTATGTTGTCTGTGTCTCTAGATTGTTCATTCTTGATTACCCCTTCAGTTTTCTCTAACATTTATTTGTCCTGTGTCTTGTGTGCCCTATGTTGTCTGTGTCTCTGGATTGTACATTCTTGATTACCCCTTCAGTTTTCTCTAACATTTATTTGTCCTGTATCTTGTGTGCCCTATGTTATCTGTGTCTCTAGATTGTACATTCTTGATTACCCCTTCAGTTTTGTCTAACATTTATTTGTCCTGTGTCGTGTGTGCCCTATGTTATCTGTGTCTCTAGATTGTACATTCTTGATTACCCTTCAGTTTTCTCTAACATTTATTTGTCCTGTGTCTTGTGTGCCCTATGTTGTGTGTGTCTCTAGATTGTACATTCTTGATTACCCCTTCAGTTTTCTCTAACATTTATTTGTCCTGTGTCGTGTGTGCCCTATGTTATCTGTGTTTCTAGATTGTACATTCTTGATTACCCCTTCAGTTTTCTCTAACATTTATTTGTCCTGTGTCTTGTGTGACCAATTTTGTCTGTGTCTCTGGATTGTACATTCTTGATTACCCCTTCAGTTTTCTCTAACGTTTATTTGTCCTGTGTCGTGTGTGCCCTATGTTATCTGTGTCTCTAGATTGTTCATTCTTGATTACCCCTTCAGTTTTCTCTAACATTTATTTGACCTGTGTCTTGTGTGCCCTATGTTATCTGTGTCTCTGGATTGTACATTCTTGATTACCCCTTCAGTTTTCTCTAACATTTATTTGTCCTGTGTCTTGTGTGCCCTATGTTGTCTGTGTCTCTAGATTGTTCATTCTTGATTACCCCTTCAGTTTTCTCTAACATTTATTTGTCCTGTGTCTTGTGTGCCCTATGTTGTCTGTGTCTCTAGATTGTTCATTCTTGATTACCCCTTCAGTTTTCTCTAACATTTATTTGTCCTGTGTCTTGTGTGTCCTATGTTATCTGTGTCTTTAGATTGTTCATTCTTGATTACCCCTTCAGTTTTCTCTAACATTTATTTGTCCTGTGTCTTGTGTGCCCTATGTTGTCTGTGTCTCTGGATTGTACATTCTTGATTACCCCTTCAGTTTTCTCTAACATTTATTTGTCCTGTGTCTTGTGTGCCCTATGTTATCTGTGTCTCTAGATTGTACATTCTTGATTACCCCTTCAGTTTTCTCTAACATTTATTTGTCCTGTGTCGTGTGTGCCCTATGTTATCTGTGTCTCTAGATTGTTCATTCTTGATTACCCCTTCAGTTTTCTCTAACATTTATTTGTCCTGTGTCTTGTGTGCCCTATGTTGTCTGTGTCTCTGGATTGTACATTCTTGATTACCCCTTCAGTTTTCTCTAACATTTATTTGTCCTGTGTCTTGTGTGCCCTATGTTGTCTGTGTCTCTGGATTGTACATTCTTTATTACCCCTTCAGTTTTCTCTAACATTCATTTGTCCTGTGTCTTGTGTGCCCTATGTTATCTGTGTCTCTAGATTGTTCATTCTTGATTACCCCTTCAGTTTTCTCTAACATTTATTTGTCCTGTGTCTTGTGTGCCCTATGTTGTCTGTGTCTCTGGATTGTACATTCTTGATTACCCCTTCAGTTTTCTCTAACATTTATTTGTCCTGTGTCTTGTGTGCCCTATGTTATCTGTGTCTCTGGATTGTACATTCTTGATTACCCTTCAGTTTTCTCTAACATTTATTTGTCCTGTGTCGTGTGTGCCCTATGTTATCTGTGTCTCTAGATTGTTCATTCTTGATTACCCCTTCAGTTTACTCTAACATTTATTTGTCCTGTGTCTTGTGTGCCCTATGTTATCTGTGTCTCTGGATTGTACATTCTTGATTACCCCTTCAGTTTTCTCTAACATTTATTTGTCCTGTGTCTTGTGTGCCCTATGTTATCTGTGTCTCTAGATTGTACATTCTTGATTACCCCTTCAGTTTTCTCTAACATTTATTTGTCCTGTGTCGTGTGTGCCCTATGTTATCTGTGTCTCTAGATTGTTCATTCTTGATTACCCCTTCAGTTTTCTCTAACATTTATTTGTCCTGTGTCTTGTGTGCCCTATGTTGTCTGTGTCTCTGGATTGTACATTCTTGATTACCCCTTCAGTTTTCTCTAACATTTATTTGTCCTGTGTCTTGTGTGCCCTATGTTGTCTGTGTCTCTAGATTGTACATTCTTGATTACCCCTTCAGTTTTCTCTAACGTTTATTTGTCCTGTGTCTTGTGTGCCCTATGTTATCTGTGTCTCTAGATTGTTCATTCTTGATTACCCCTTCAGTTTTCTCTAACATTTATTTGTCCTGTGTCTTGTGTGCCCTATGTTGTCTGTGTCTCTGGATTGTACATTCTTGATTACCCCTTCAGTTTTCTCTAACATTTATTTGTCCTGTGTCTTGTGTGCCCTATGTTGTCTGTGTCTCTAGATTGTTCATTCTTGATTACCCCTTCAGTTTTCTCTAACATTTATTTGTCCTGTGTCTTGTGTGTCCTATGTTATCTGTGTCTCTAGATTGTTCATTCTTGATTACCCCTTCAGTTTTCTCTAACATTTATTTGTCCTGTGTCTTGTGTGCCCTATGTTGTCTGTGTCTCTGGATTGTACATTCTTGATTACCCCTTCAGTTTTCTCTAACATTTATTTGTCCTGTGTCTTGTGTGCCCTATGTTATCTGTGTCTCTAGATTGTACATTCTTGATTACCCTTCAGTTTTCTCTAACATTTATTTGTCCTGTGTCGTGTGTGCCCTATGTTATCTGTGTCTCTAGATTGTTCATTCTTGATTACCCCTTCAGTTTTCTCTAACATTTATTTGTCCTGTGTCTTGTGTGCCCTATGTTGTCTGTGTCTCTGGATTGTACATTCTTGATTACCCCTTCAGTTTTCTCTAAAATTTATTTGTCCTATGTCTTGTGTGCCCTATGTTGTCTGTGTCTCTGGATTGTACATTCTTGATTACCCCTTCAGTTTTCTCTAACGTTTATTTGTCCTGTGTCGTGTGTGCCCTATGTTATCTGTGTCTCTAGATTGTACATTCTTGATTACCCCTTCAGTTTTGTCTAACATTTATTTGTCCTGTGTCGTGTGTGCCCTATGTTATCTGTGTCTCTAGATTGTACATTCTTGATTACCCTTCAGTTTTCTCTAACATTTATTTGTCCTGTGTCTTGTGTGCCCTATGTTGTCTGTGTCTCTAGATTGTACATTCTTGATTACCCCTTCAGTTTTCTCTAACATTTATTTGTCCTGTGTCGTGTGTGCCCTATGTTATCTGTGTTTCTAGATTGTACATTCTTGATTACCCCTTCAGTTTTCTCTAACATTTATTTGTCCTGTGTCTTGTGTGACCAATTTTGTCTGTGTCTCTGGATTGTACATTCTTGATTACCCCTTCAGTTTTCTCTAACGTTTATTTGTCCTGTGTCGTGTGTGCCCTATGTTATCTGTGTCTCTAGATTGTTCATTCTTGATTACCCCTTCAGTTTTCTCTAACATTTATTTGACCTGTGTCTTGTGTGCCCTATGTTATCTGTGTCTCTGGATTGTACATTCTTGATTACCCCTTCAGTTTTCTCTAACATTTATTTGTCCTGTGTCTTGTGTGCCCTATGTTGTCTGTGTCTCTAGATTGTTCATTCTTGATTACCCCTTCAGTTTTCTCTAACATTTATTTGTCCTGTGTCTTGTGTGCTCTATGTTGTCTGTGTCTCTAGATTGTTCATTCTTGATTACCCCTTCAGTTTTCTCTAACATTTATTTGTCCTGTGTCTTGTGTGTCCTATGTTATCTGTGTCTTTAGATTGTTCATTCTTGATTACCCCTTCAGTTTTCTCTAACATTTATTTGTCCTGTGTCTTGTGTGCCCTATGTTGTCTGTGTCTCTGGATTGTACATTCTTGATTACCCCTTCAGTTTTCTCTAACATTTATTTGTCCTGTGTCTTGTGTGCCCTATGTTATCTGTGTCTCTAGATTGTACATTCTTGATTACCCCTTCAGTTTTCTCTAACATTTATTTGTCCTGTGTCGTGTGTGCCCTATGTTATCTGTGTCTCTAGATTGTTCATTCTTGATTACCCCTTCAGTTTTCTCTAACATTTATTTGTCCTGTGTCTTGTGTGCCCTATGTTGTCTGTGTCTCTGGATTGTACATTCTTGATTACCCCTTCAGTTTTCTCTAACATTTATTTGTCCTGTGTCTTGTGTGCCCTATGTTGTCTGTGTCTCTGGATTGTACATTCTTGATTACCCCTTCAGTTTTCTCTAACATTCATTTGTCCTGTGTCTTGTGTGCCCTATGTTATCTGTGTCTCTAGATTGTTCATTCTTGATTACCCCTTCAGTTTTCTCTAACATTTATTTGTCCTGTGTCTTGTGTGCCCTATGTTGTCTGTGTCTCTGGATTGTACATTCTTGATTACCCCTTCAGTTTTCTCTAACATTTATTTGTCCTGTGTCTTGTGTGCCCTATGTTATCTGTGTCTCTAGATTGTACATTCTTGATTACCCTTCAGTTTTCTCTAACATTTATTTGTCCTGTGTCTTGTGTGCCCTATGTTGTCTGTGTCTCTGGATTGTACATTCTTGATTACCCCTTCAGTTTTCTCTAAAATTTATTTGTCCTATGTCTTGTGTGCCCTATGTTGTCTGTGTCTCTGGATTGTACATTCTTGATTACCCCTTCAGTTTTCTCTAACGTTTATTTGTCCTGTGTCGTGTGTGCCCTATGTTATCTGTGTCTCTAGATTGTACATTCTTGATTACCCCTTCAGTTTTGTCTAACATTTATTTGTCCTGTGTCTTGTGTGCCCTATGTTATCTGTGTCTCTAGATTGTACATTCTTGATTACCCTTCAGTTTTCTCTAACATTTATTTGTCCTGTGTCTTGTGTGCCCTATGTTGTCTGTGTCTCTAGATTGTACATTCTTGATTACCCCTTCAGTTTTCTCTAACATTTATTTGTCCTGTGTCGTGTGTGCCCTATGTTATCTGTGTTTCTAGATTGTACATTCTTGATTACCCCTTCAGTTTTCTCTAACATTTATTTGTCCTGTGTCTTGTGTGACCAATTTTGTCTGTGTCTCTGGATTGTACATTCTTGATTACCCCTTCAGTTTTCTCTAACGTTTATTTGTCCTGTGTCGTTTGTGCCCTATGTTATCTGTGTCTCTAGATTGTTCATTCTTGATTACCCCTTCAGTTTTCTCTAACATTTATTTGACCTGTGTCATGTGTGCCCTATGTTATCTGTGTCTCTGGATTGTACATTCTTGATTACCCCTTCAGTTTTCTCTAACATTTATTTGTCCTGTGTCTTGTGTGCCCTATGTTGTCTGTGTCTCTAGATTGTTCATTCTTGATTACCCCTTCAGTTTTCTCTAACATTTATTTGTCCTGTGTCTTGTGTGCTCTATGTTGTCTGTGTCTCTAGATTGTTCATTCTTGATTACCCCTTCAGTTTTCTCTAACATTTATTTGTCCTGTGTCTTGTGTGTCCTATGTTATCTGTGTCTTTAGATTGTTCATTCTTGATTACCCCTTCAGTTTTCTCTAACATTTATTTGTCCTGTGTCTTGTGTGCCCTATGTTGTCTGTGTCTCTGGATTGTACATTCTTGATTACCCCTTCAGTTTTCTCTAACATTTATTTGTCCTGTGTCTTGTGTGCCCTATGTTATCTGTGTCTCTAGATTGTACATTCTTGATTACCCCTTCAGTTTTCTCTAACATTTATTTGTCCTGTGTCGTGTGTGCCCTATGTTATCTGTGTCTCTAGATTGTTCATTCTTGATTACCCCTTCAGTTTTCTCTAACATTTATTTGTCCTGTGTCTTGTGTGCCCTATGTTGTCTGTGTCTCTGGATTGTACATTCTTGATTACCCCTTCAGTTTTCTCTAACATTTATTTGTCCTGTGTCTTGTGTGCCCTATGTTGTCTGTGTCTCTGGATTGTACATTCTTGATTACCCCTTCAGTTTTCTCTAACATTTATTTGTCCTGTGTCTTGTGTGCCCTATGTTATCTGTGTCTCTAGATTGTTCATTCTTGATTACCCCTTCAGTTTTCTCTAACATTTATTTGTCCTGTGTCTTGTGTGCCCTATGTTGTCTGTGTCTCTAGATTGTTCATTCTTGATTACCCCTTCAGTTTTCTCTAACATTTATTTGTCCTGTGTCTTGTGTGCCCTATGTTGTCTGTGTCTCTGGATTGTTCATTCTTGATTACCCCTTCAGTTTTCTCTAACATTTATTTGTCCTGTGTCTTGTGTGCCCTATGTTATCTGTGTCTCTAGATTGTTCATTCTTGATTACCCCTTCAGTTTTCTCTAACATTTATTTGTCCTGTGTCTTGTGTGTCCTATGTTGTCTGTGTCTCTGGATTGTACATTCTTGATTACCCCTTCAGTTTTCTCTAACATTTATTTGTCCTGTGTCTTGTGTGCCCTATGTTATCTGTGTCTCTAGATTGTACATTCTTGATTACCCTTCAGTTTTCTCTAACATTTATTTGTCCTGTGTCGTGTGTGCCCTATGTTATCTGTGTCTCTAGATTGTTCATTGTTGATTACCCCTTCAGTTTTCTCTAACATTTATTTGTCCTGTGTCTTGTGTGCCCTATGTTATCTGTGTCTCTGGATTGTACATTCTTGATTACCCCTTCAGTTTTCTCTAACATTTATTTGTCCTGTGTCTTGTGTGCCCTATGTTATCTGTGTCTCTAGATTGTACATTCTTGATTACCCCTTCAGTTTTCTCTAACATTTATTTGTCCTGTGTCGTGTGTGCCCTATGTTATCTGTGTCTCTAGATTGTTCAATCTTGATTACCCCTTCAGTTTTCTCTAACATTTATTTGTCCTGTGTCTTGTGTGCCCTATGTTGTCTGTGTCTCTGGATTGTACATTCTTGATTACCCCTTCAGTTTTCTCTAACATTTATTTGTCCTGTGTCTTGTGTGCCCTATGTTGTCTGTGTCTCTGGATTGTACATTCTTGATTACCCCTTCAGTTTTCTCTAACATTCATTTATCCTGTGTCTTGTGTGCCCTATGTTATCTGTGTCTCTAGATTGTTCATTCTTGATTACCCCTTCAGTTTTCTCTAACATTTATTTGTCCTGTGTCTTGTGTGCCCTATGTTGTCTGTGTCTCTGGATTGTACATTCTTGATTACCCCTTCAGTTTTCTCTAACATTTATTTGTCCTGTGTCTTGTGTGCCCTATGTTGTCTGTGTCTCTAGATTGTTCATTCTTGATTACCCCTTCAGTTTTCTCTAACATTTATTTGTCCTGTGTCTTGTGTGCCCTATGTTGTCTGTGTCTCTGGATTGTACATTCTTGATTACCCCTTCAGTTTTCTCTAACATTTATTTGTCCTGTGTCTTGTGTGCCCTATGTTGTCTGTGTCTCTGGATTGTACATTCTTGATTACCCCTTCAGTTTTCTCTAACATTCATTTATCCTGTGTCTTGTGTGCCCTATGTTATCTGTGTCTCTAGATTGTTCATTCTTGATTACCCCTTCAGTTTTCTCTAACATTTATTTGTCCTGTGTCTTGTGTGCCCTATGTTGTCTGTGTCTCTGGATTGTACATTCTTGATTACCCCTTCAGTTTTCTCTAACATTTATTTGTCCTGTGTCTTGTGTGCCCTATGTTGTCTGTGTCTCTAGATTGTTCATTCTTGATTACCCCTTCAGTTTTCTCTAACATTTATTTGTCCTGTGTCTTGTGTGCTCTATGTTGTCTGTGTCTCTAGATTGTTCATTCTTGATTACCCCTTCAGTTTTCTCTAACATTTATTTGTCCTGTGTCTTGTGTGTCCTATGTTATCTGTGTCTTTAGATTGTTCATTCTTGATTACCCCTTCAGTTTTCTCTAACATTTATTTGTCCTGTGTCTTGTGTGCCCTATGTTGTCTGTGTCTCTGGATTGTACATTCTTGATTACCCCTTCAGTTTTCTCTAACATTTATTTGTCCTGTGTCTTGTGTGCCCTATGTTATCTGTGTCTCTAGATTGTACATTCTTGATTACCCCTTCAGTTTTCTCTAACATTTATTTGTCCTGTGTCGTGTGTGCCCTATGTTATCTGTGTCTCTAGATTGTTCATTCTTGATTACCCCTTCAGTTTTCTCTAACATTTATTTGTCCTGTGTCTTGTGTGCCCTATGTTGTCTGTGTCTCTGGATTGTACATTCTTGATTACCCCTTCAGTTTTCTCTAACATTTATTTGTCCTGTGTCTTGTGTGCCCTATGTTGTCTGTGTCTCTGGATTGTACATTCTTGATTACCCCTTCAGTTTTCTCTAACATTTATTTGTCCTGTGTCTTGTGTGCCCTATGTTATCTGTGTCTCTAGATTGTTCATTCTTGATTACCCCTTCAGTTTTCTCTAACATTTATTTGTCCTGTGTCTTGTGTGCCCTATGTTGTCTGTGTCTCTAGATTGTTCATTCTTGATTACCCCTTCAGTTTTCTCTAACATTTATTTGTCCTGTGTCTTGTGTGCCCTATGTTGTCTGTGTCTCTGGATTGTTCATTCTTGATTACCCCTTCAGTTTTCTCTAACATTTATTTGTCCTGTGTCTTGTGTGCCCTATGTTATCTGTGTCTCTAGATTGTTCATTCTTGATTACCCCTTCAGTTTTCTCTAACATTTATTTGTCCTGTGTCTTGTGTGTCCTATGTTGTCTGTGTCTCTGGATTGTACATTCTTGATTACCCCTTCAGTTTTCTCTAACATTTATTTGTCCTGTGTCTTGTGTGCCCTATGTTATCTGTGTCTCTAGATTGTACATTCTTGATTACCCTTCAGTTTTCTCTAACATTTATTTGTCCTGTGTCGTGTGTGCCCTATGTTATCTGTGTCTCTAGATTGTTCATTGTTGATTACCCCTTCAGTTTTCTCTAACATTTATTTGTCCTGTGTCTTGTGTGCCCTATGTTATCTGTGTCTCTGGATTGTACATTCTTGATTACCCCTTCAGTTTTCTCTAACATTTATTTGTCCTGTGTCTTGTGTGCCCTATGTTATCTGTGTCTCTAGATTGTACATTCTTGATTACCCCTTCAGTTTTCTCTAACATTTATTTGTCCTGTGTCGTGTGTGCCCTATGTTATCTGTGTCTCTAGATTGTTCAATCTTGATTACCCCTTCAGTTTTCTCTAACATTTATTTGTCCTGTGTCTTGTGTGCCCTATGTTGTCTGTGTCTCTGGATTGTACATTCTTGATTACCCCTTCAGTTTTCTCTAACATTTATTTGTCCTGTGTCTTGTGTGCCCTATGTTGTCTGTGTCTCTGGATTGTACATTCTTGATTACCCCTTCAGTTTTCTCTAACATTCATTTATCCTGTGTCTTGTGTGCCCTATGTTATCTGTGTCTCTAGATTGTTCATTCTTGATTACCCCTTCAGTTTTCTCTAACATTTATTTGTCCTGTGTCTTGTGTGCCCTATGTTGTCTGTGTCTCTGGATTGTACATTCTTGATTACCCCTTCAGTTTTCTCTAACATTTATTTGTCCTGTGTCTTGTGTGCCCTATGTTATCTGTGTCTCTAGATTGTACATTCTTGATTACCCTTCAGTTTTCTCTAACATTTATTTGTCCTGTGTCGTGTGTGCCCTATGTTATCTGTGTCTCTAGATTGTTCATTCTTGATTACCCCTTCAGTTTTCTCTAACATTTATTTGTCCTGTGTCTTGTGTGCCCTATGTTTTCTGTGTCTCTGGATTGTACAATCTTGATTACCCCTTCAGTTTTCTCTAACATTTATTTGTCCTGTGTCTTGTGTGCCCTATGTTGTCTGTGTCTCTGGATTGTACATTCTTGATTACCCCTTCAGTTTTCTCTAACGTTTATTTGTCCTGTGTCGTGTGTGCCCTATGTTATCTGTGTCTCTAGATTGTACATTCTTGATTACCCCTTCAGTTTTGTCTAACATTTATTTGTCCTGTGTCGTGTGTGCCCTATGTTATCTGTGTCTCTAGATTGTACATTCTTGATTACCCCTTCAGTTTTCTCTAACATTTATTTGTCCTGTGTCTTGTGTGCCCTATGTTGTCTGTGTCTCTGGATTGTACATTCTTGATTACCCCTTCAGTTTTCTCTAACATTTATTTGTCCTGTGTCGTGTGTGCCCTATGTTATCTGTGTCTCTAGATTGTACACTCTTGATTACCCCTTCAGTTTTCTCTAACATTTATTTGTCCTGTGTCTTGTGTGACCAATTTTGTCTGTGTCTCTGGATTGTACATTCTTGATTACCCCTTCAGTTTTCTCTAACGTTTATTTGTCCTGTGTCGTGTGTGCCCTATGTTATCTGTGTCTCTAGATTGTTCATTCTTGATTACCCCTTCAGTTTTCTCTAACATTTATTTGTCCTGTGTATTGTGTGCCCTATGTTGTCTGTGTCTCTGGATTGTACATTCTTGATTACCCCTTCAGTTTTCTCTAACATTTATTTGTCCTGTGTCTTGTGTGCCCTATGTTATCTGTGTCTCTAGATTGTTCATTCTTGATTACCCCTTCAGTTTTCTCTAACATTTATTTGTCCTGTGTCTTGTGTGCCCTATGTTGTCTGTGTCTCTGGATTGTACATTCTTGATTACCCCTTCAGTTTTCTCTAACATTTATTTGTCCTGTGTCTTGTGTGCCCTATGTTATCTGTGTCTCTAGATTGTACATTCTTGATTACCCCTTCAGTTTTCTCTAACATTTATTTGTCCTGTGTCGTATGTGCCCTATGTTATCTGTGTCTCTGGATTGTACATTCTTGATTACCCCTTCAGTTTTCTCTAACATTTATTTGTCCTGTGTCTTGTGTGCCCTATGTTGTCTGTGTCTCTGGATTGTACATTCTTGATTACCCCTTCAGTTTTCTCTAACCTTTATTTGTCCTATGTCTTGTGTGCCCTATGTTGTCTGTGTCTCTGGATTGTACATTCTTGATTACCCCTTCAGTTTTCTCTAACGTTTATTTGTCCTGTGTCGTGTGTGCCCTATGTTATCTGTGTCTCTAGATTGTATATTCTTGATTACCCCTTCAGTTTTGTCTAACATTTATTTGTCCTCTGTCGTGTGTGCCTTATGTTATTTGTGTCTCTAGATTGTACATTCTTGATTACCCCTTCAGTTTTCTCTAACATTCATTTGTCCTGTGTCTTGTGTGCCCTATGTTGTCTGTGTCTCTAGATTGTACATTCTTGATTACCCCTTCAGTTTTCTCTAACATTTATTTGTCCTGTGTCGTGTGTGCCCTATGTTATCTGTGTCTCTAGATTGTACATTCTTGATTATCCCTTCAGTTTTCTCTAACATTTATTTGTCCTGTGTCTTGTGTGACCAATGTTGTCTGTGTCTCTGGATTGTACATTCTTGATTACCCCTTCAGTTTTCTCTAACGTTTATTTGTCCTGTGTCGTGTGTGCCTTATGTTATCTGTGTCTCTAGATTGTTCATTCTTGATTACCCCTTCAGTTTTCTCTAACATTTATTTGTCCTGTGTCTTGTGTGCCCTATGTTGTCTGTGTCTCTGGATTGTACATTCTTGATTACGCCTTCAGTTTACTCTAACATTTATTTGTCCTGTGTCTTGTGTGCCCTATGTTATCTGTGTCTCTAGATTGTTCATTCTTGATTACCCCTTCAGTTTTCTCTAACATTTATTTGTCCTGTGTCTTGTGTGCCCTATGTTGTCTGTGTCTCTGGATTGTACATTCTTGATTACCCCTTCAGTTTTCTCTAACATTTATTTGTCCTGTGTCTTGTGTGCCCTATGTTATCTGTGTCTCTAGATTGTACATTCTTTATTACCCTTCAGTTTTCTCTAACATTTATTTGTCCTGTGTCGTTTGTGCCCTATGTTATCTGTGTCTCTAGATTGTTCATTCTTGATTATCCCTTCAGTTTTCTCTAACATTTATTTGTCCTGTGTCTTGTGTGCCCTATGTTGTCTGTGTCTCTGGATTGTACATTCTTGATTACCCCTTCAGTTTTCTCTAACATTTATTTGTCCTATGTCTTGTGTGCCCTATGTTGTCTGTGTCTCTGGATTGTACATTCTTGATTACCCCTTCAGTTTTCTCTAACGTTTATTTGTCCTGTGTCGTGTGTGCCCTATGTTATCTGTGTCTCTAGATTGTACATTCTTGATTACCCCTTCAGTTTTCTCTAACATTTATTTGTCCTGTGTCGTGTGTGCCCTATGTTATCTGTGTCTCTAGATTGTACATTCTTGATTACCCCTTCAGTTTTCTCTAACATTTATTTGTCCTGTGTCTTGTGTGCCCTATGTTGTCTGTGTCTCTAGATTGTACATTCTTGATTACCCCTTCAGTTTTCTCTAACATTTATTTGTCCTGTGTCGTGTGTGCCCTATGTTATCTGTGTCTCTAGATTGTACATTCTTGATTACCCCTTCAGTTTTCTCTAACATTTATTTGTCCTGTGTCTTGTGTGACCAATTTGTCTGTGTCTCTGGATTGTACATTCTTGATTACTCCTTCAGTTTTCTCTAACGTTTATTTGTCCTGTGTCGTGTGTGCCCTATGTTATCTGTGTCTCTAGATTGTTCATTCTTGATTACCCCTTCAGTTTTCTCTAACATTTATTTGTCCTGTGTCTTGTGTGCCCTATAATGTCTGTGTCTCTGGATTGTACATTCTTGATTACCCCTTCAGTTTTCTCTAACATTTATTTGTCCTGTGTCTTGTGTGCCCTATGTTATCTGTGTCTCTAGATTGTTCATTCTTGATTACCCCTTCAGTTTTCTCTAACATTTATTTGTCCTATGTCTTGTGTGCCCTATGTTGTCTGTGTCTCTGGATTGTACATTCTTGATTACCCCTTCAGTTTTCTCTAACATTTATTTGTCCTGTGTCTTGTGTGCCCTATGTTATCTGTGTCTCTAGATTGTACATTCTTGATTACCCCTTCAGTTTTCTCTAACGTTTATTTGTCCTGTGTCTTGTGTGCCCTATGTTATCTGTGTCTCTAGATTGTTCATTCTTGATTACCCTTCAGTTTTCTCTAACATTTATTTGTCCTGTGTCTTGTGTGCCCTATGTTGTCTGTGTCTCTAGATTGTTCATTCTTGATTACCCCTTCAGTTTTCTCTAACATTTATTTGTCCTATGTCTTGTGTGCCCTATGTTGTCTGTGTCTCTGGATTGTACATTCTTGATTACCCCTTCAGTTTTCTCTAACATTTATTTGTCCTGTGTCTTGTGTGCCCTATGTTATCTGTGTCTCTAGATTGTACATTCTTGATTACCCCTTCAGTTTTCTCTAACGTTTATTTGTCCTGTGTCTTGTGTGCCCTATGTTGTCTGTGTCTCTAGATTGTTCATTCTTGATTACCCTTCAGTTTTCTCTAACATTTATTTGTCCTGTGTCTTGTGTGCCCTATGTTGTCTGTGTCTCTAGATTGTTCATTCTTGATTACCCCTTCAGTTTTCTCTAACATTTATTTGTCCTGTGTCTTGTGTGTCCTATGTTATCTGTGTCTCTAGATTGTTCATTCTTGATTACCCCTTCAGTTTTCTCTAACATTTATTTGTCCTGTGTCTTGTGTGCCCTATGTTGTCTGTGTCTCTGGATTGTTCATTCTTGATTACCCCTTCAGTTTTCTCTAACATTTATTTGTCCTGTGTCTTGTGTGCCCTATGTTATCTGTGTCTCTAGATTGTACATTCTTGATTACCTCTTCAGTTTTCTCTAACATTTATTTGTCCTGTGTCGTGTGTGCCCTATGTTATCTGTGTCTCTAGATTGTTCATTCTTGATTACCCCTTCAGTTTTCTCTAACATTTATTTGTCCTGTGTCTTGTGTGCCCTATGTTGTCTGTGTCTCTGAATTGTACATTCTTGATTACCCCTTCAGTTTTCTCTAACATTTATTTGTCCTGTGTCTTGTGTGCCCTATGTTGTCTGTGTCTCTAGATTGTACATTCTTGATTACCCCTTCAGTTTTCTCTAACATTTATTTGTCCTGTGTCTTGTGTGCCCTATGTTGTCTGTGTCTCTAGATTGTTCATTCTTGATTACCCCTTCAGTTTTCTCTAACATTTATTTGTCCTGTGTCTTGTGTGCCCTATGTTGTCTGTGTCTCTAGATTGTTCATTCTTGATTACCCCTTCAGTTTTCTCTAACATTTATTTGTCCTGTGTCTTGTGTGTCCTATGTTATCTGTGTCTCTAGATTGTTCATTCTTGATTACCCCTTCAGTTTTCTCTAACATTTATTTGTCCTGTGTCTTGTGTGCCCTATGTTGTCTGTGTCTCTGGATTGTTCATTCTTGATTACCCCTTCAGTTTTCTCTAACATTTATTTGTCCTGTGTCTTGTGTGCCCTATGTTATCTGTGTCTCTAGATTGTACATTCTTGATTACCTCTTCAATTTTCTCTAACATTTATTTGTCCTGTGTCGTGTGTGCCCTATGTTATCTGTGTCTCTAGATTGTTCATTCTTGATTACCCCTTCAGTTTTCTCTAACATTTATTTGTCCTGTGTCTTGTGTGCCCTATGTTGTCTGTGTCTCTGGATTGTACATTCTTGATTACCCCTTCAGTTTTCTCTAACATTTATTTGTCCTATGTCTTGTGTGCCCTATGTTGTCTGTGTCTCTGGATTGTACATTCTTGATTAACCCTTCAGTTTTCTCTAACGTTTATTTGTCCTGTGTCGTGTGTGCCCTATGTTATCTGTGTCTCTAGATTGTACATTCTTGATTACCCCTTCAGTTTTCTCTAACATTTATTTGTCCTGTGTCTTGTGTGACCAATTTTGTCTGTGTCTCTGGATTGTACATTCTTGATTACCCCTTCAGTTTTCTCTAACGTTTATTTGTCCTGTGTCGTGTGTGCCCTATGTTATCTGTGTCTCTAGATTGTTCATTCTTGATTACCCCTTCAGTTTTCTCTAACATTTATTTGTCCTGTGTCTTGTGTGCCCTATGTTGTCTGTGTCTCTGGATTGTACATTCTTGATTACCCCTTCAGTTTTCTCTAACATTTATTTGTCCTGTGTCTTGTGTGCCCTATGTTGTCTGTGTCTCAGGATTGTACATTCTTGATTACCCCTTCAGTTTTCTCTAACATTCATTTGTCCTGTGTCTTGTGTGCCCTATGTTATCTGTGTCTCTAGATTGTTCATTCTTGATTACCCCTTCAGTTTTCTCTAACATTTATTTGTCCTGTGTCTTGTGTGCCCTATGTTGTCTGTGTCTCTGGATTGTACATTCTTGATTACCCCTTCAGTTTTCTCTAACATTTATTTGTCCTTTGTCTTGTGTGCCCTATGTTGTCTGTGTCTCTAGATTGTACATTCTTGATTACCTCTTCAGTTTTCTCTAACATTTATTTGTCCTGTGTCGTGTGTGCCCTATGTTATCTGTGTCTCTAGATTGTTCATTCTTGATTACCCCTTCAGTTTTCTCTAACATTTATTTGTCCTGTGTCGTGTGTGCCCTATGTTATCTGTGTCTCTAGATTGTTCATTCTTGATTACCCCTTCAGTTTTCTCTAACATTTATTTTTCCTGTGTCGTGTGTGCCCTATGTTATCTGTGTCTCTGGATTGTACATTCTTGATTACCCCTTCAGTTTTCTCTAACATTTATTTGTCCTGTGTCTTGTGTGCCCTATGTTGTCTGTGTCTCTGGATTGTACATTCTTGATTACCCCTTCAGTTTTCTCTAACATTTATTTGTCCTATGTCTTGTGTGCCCTATGTTGTCTGTGTCTCTGGATTGTACATTCTTGATTACCCCTTCAGTTTTCTCTAACGTTTATTTGTCCTGTGTCGTGTGTGCCCTATGTTATCTGTGTCTCTAGATTGTACATTCTTGATTACCCCTTCAGTTTTCTCTAACATTTATTTGTCCTGTGTCGTGTGTGCCCTATGTTATCTGTGTCTCTAGATTGTACATTCTTGATTACCCCTTCAGTTTTCTCTAACATTTATTTGTCCTGTGTCTTGTGTGCCCTATGTTGTCTGTGTCTCTAGATTGTACATTCTTGATTACCCCTTCAGTTTTCTCTAACATTTATTTGTCCTGTGTCGTGTGTGCCCTATGTTATCTGTGTCTCTAGATTGTACATTCTTGATTACCCCTTCAGTTTTCTCTAACATTTATTTGTCCTGTGTCTTGTGTGACCAATGTTGTCTGTGTCTCTAGATTGTACATTCTTGATTACCCCTTCAGTTTTCTCTAACGTTTATTTGTCCTGTGTCGTGTGTGCCCTATGTTATCTGTGTCTCTAGATTGTTCATTCTTGATTACCCCTTCAGTTTTCTCTAACATTTATTTGTCCTGTGTCTTGTGTGCCCTATGTTGTCTGTGTCTCTGGATTGTACATTCTTGATTACCCCTTCAGTTTTCTCTAACATTTATTTGTCCTGTGTCTTGTGTGCCCTATGTTATCTGTGTCTCTAGATTGTTCATTCTTGATTACCCCTTCAGTTTTCTCTAACATTTATTTGTCCTGTGTCTTGTGTGCCCTATGTTGTCTGTGTCTCTGGATTGTACATTCTTGATTACCCCTTCAGTTTTCTCTAACATTTATTTGTCCTGTGTCTTGTGTGCCCTATGTTGTCTGTGTCTCTGGATTGTACATTCTTGATTACCCCTTCAGTTTTCTCTAACATTCATTTGTCCTGTGTCTTGTGTGCCCTATATTATCTGTGTCTCTAGATTGTTCATTCTTGATTACCCCTTCAGTTTTCTCTAACATTTATTTGTCATGTGTCTTGTGTGTGCTATGTTGTCTTTGTCTCTGGATTGTACATTCTTGATTACCCCTTCAGTTTTCTCTAACATTTATTTGTCCTGTGTCTTGTGTGCCCTATGTTATCTGTGTCTCTAGATTGTACATTTTTGATTACCCTTCAGTTTTCTCTAACATTTATTTGTCCTGTGTCGTGTGTGCCCTATGTTATCTGTGTCTCTAGATTGTTCATTCTTGATTACCCCTTCAGTTTTCTCTAACATTTATTTGTCCTGTGTCTTGTGTGCCCTATGTTGTCTGTGTCTCTGGATTGTACATTCTTGATTACCCCTTCAGTTTTCTCTAACATTTATTTGTCCTATGTCTTGTGTGCCCTATGTTGTCTGTGTCTCTGGATTGTACATTCTTGATTACCCCTTCAGTTTTCTCTAACATTTATTTGTCCTGTGTCGTGTGTGCCCTATGTTATCTGTGTCCCTAGATTGTACATTCTTGATTACCCCTTCAGTTTTCTCTAACATTTATTTGTCCTGTGTCTTGTGTGCCCTATGTTGTCTGTGTCTCTAGATTGTTCATTCTTGATTACCCCTTCAGTTTTCTCTAACATTTATTTGTCCTGTGTCGTGTGTGCCCTATGTTATCTGTGTCTCTAGATTGTACATTCTTGATTACCCCTTCAGTTTTCTCTAACATTTATTTGTCCTGTGTCTTGTGTGACCAATTTTTCTGTGTCTCTGGATTGTACATTCTTGATTACTCCTTCAGTTTTCTCTAACGTTTATTTGTCCTGTGTCGTGTGTGCCCTATGTTATCTGTGTCTCTAGATTGTTCATTCTTGATTACCCCTTCAGTTTTCTCTAACATTTATTTGTCCTGTGTCTTGTGTGCCCTATGTTATCTGTGTCTCTAGATTGTACATTCTTGATTACCCCTTCAGTTTTCTCTAACATTTATTTGTCCTGTGTCTTGTGTGCCCTATGTTGTCTGTGTCTCTAGATTGTACATTCTTGATTACCCCTTCAGTTTTCTCTAACGTTTATTTGTCCTGTGTCTTGTGTGCCCTATGTTATCTGTGTCTCTAGATTGTTCATTCTTGATTACCCCTTCAGTTTTCTCTAACATTTATTTGTCCTGTGTCTTGTGTGCCCTATGTTGTCTGTGTCTCTGGATTGTACATTCTTGATTACCCCTTCAGTTTTCTCTAACATTTATTTGTCCTGTGTCTTGTGTGCCCTATGTTGTCTGTGTCTCTAGATTGTTCATTCTTGATTACCCCTTCAGTTTTCTCTAACATTTATTTGTCCTGTGTCTTGTGTGCCCTATGTTGTCTGTGTCTCTAGATTGTTCATTCTTGATTACCCCTTCAGTTTTCTCTAACATTTATTTGTCCTGTGTCTTGTGTGTCCTATGTTATCTGTGTCTCTAGATTGTTCATTCTTGATTACCCCTTCAGTTTTCTCTAACATTTATTTGTCCTGTGTCTTGTGTGCCATATGTTGTCTGTGTCTCTGGATTGTACATTCTTGATTACCCCTTCAGTTTTCTCTAACATTTATTTGTCCTGTGTCTTGTGTGCCCTATGTTATCTGTGTCTCTAGATTGTACATTCTTGATTACCCTTCAGTTTTCTCTAACATTTATTTGTCCTGTGTCGTGTGTGCCCTATGTTATCTGTGTCTCTAGATTGTTCATTCTTGATTACCCCTTCAGTTTTCTCTAACATTTATTTGTCCTGTGTCTTGTGTGCCCTATGTTGTCTGTGTCTCTGGATTGTACATTCTTGATTACCCCTTCAGTTTTCTCTAAAATTTATTTGTCCTATGTCTTGTGTGCCCTATGTTGTCTGTGTCTCTGGATTGTACATTCTTGATTACCCCTTCAGTTTTCTCTAACATTTATTTGTCCTGTGTCTTGTGTGCCCTATGTTGTCTGTGTCTCTAGATTGTACATTCTTGATTACCCCTTCAGTTTTCTCTAACATTTATTTGTCCTGTGTCGTGTGTGCCCTATGTTATCTGTGTTTCTAGATTGTACATTCTTGATTACCCCTTCAGCTTTCTCTAACATTTATTTGTCCTGTGTCTTGTGTGACCAATTTTGTCTGTGTCTCTGGATTGTACATTCTTGATTACCCCTTCAGTTTTCTCTAACGTTTATTTGTCCTGTGTCGTGTGTGCCCTATGTTATCTGTGTCTCTAGATTGTTCATTCTTGATTACCCCTTCAGTTTTCTCTAACATTTATTTGTCCTGTGTCTTGTGTGCCCTACGTTGTCTGTGTCTCTGAATTGTACATTCTTGATTACCCCTTCAGTTTTCTCTAACATTTATTTGTCCTGTGTCTTGTGTGCCCTATGTTATCTGTGTCTCTAGATTGCTCATTCTTGATTACCCCTTCAGTTTTCTCTAACATTTATTTGTCCTGTGTCTTGTGTGCCCTATGTTGTCTGTGTCTCTGGATTGTACATTCTTGATTACCCCTTCAGTTTTCTCTAACATTCATTTGTCCTGTGTCTTGTGTGCCCTATGTTATCTGTGTCTCTAGATTGTTCATTCTTGATTACCCCTTCAGTTTTCTCTAACATTTATTTGTCCTGTGTCTTGTGTGCCCTATGTTGTCTGTGTCTCTGGATTGTACATTCTTGATTACCCCTTCAGTTTTCTCTAACATTTATTTGTCCTGTGTCTTGTGTGCCCTATGTTATCTGTGTCTCTAGATTGTACATTCTTGATTACCCTTCAGTTTTCTCTAACATTTATTTGTCCTGTGTCTTGTGTGCCCTATGTTATCTGTGTCTCTAGATTGTTCATTCTTGATTACCCCTTCAGTTTTCTCTAACATTTATTTGTCCTGTGTCTTGTGTGCCCTATGTTGTCTGTGTCTCTGGATTGTACATTCTTGATTATCCCTTCAGTTTTCTCTAACATTTATTTGTCCTGTGTCTTGTGTGCCCTATGTTGTCTGTGTCTCTGGATTGTACATTCTTGATTACCCCTTCAGTTTTCTCTAACATTCATTTGTCCTGTGTCTTGTGTGCCCTATGTTATCTGTGTCTCTAAATTGTTCATTCTTGATTACCCCTTCAGTTTTCTCTAACATTTATTTGTCCTGTGTCTTGTGTGCCCTATGTTGTCTGTGTCTCTGGATTGTACATTCTTGATTACCCCTTCAGTTTTCTCTAACATTTATTTGTCCTGTGTCTTGTGTGCCCTATGTTATCTGTGTCTCTAGATTGTACATTCTTGATTACCCTTCAGTTTTCTCTAACATTTATTTGTCCTGTGTCGTGTGTGCCCTATGTTATCTGTGTCTCTAGATTGTTCATTCTTGATTACCCCTTCAGTTTTCTCTAACATTTATTTGTCCTGTGTCTTGTGTGCCCTATGTTGTCTGTGTCTCTGAATTGTACATTCTTGATTACCCCTTCAGTTTTCTCTAACATGTATTTGTCCTGTGTCTTGTGTGCCCTTTGTTGGCTGTGTCTCTGGATTGTACATTCTTGATTACCCCTTCAGTTTTCTCTAACATTTATTTGTCCTGTGTCTTGTGTGCCCTATGTTGTCTGTGTCTCTAGATTGTTCATTCTTGATTACCCCTTCAGTTTTCTCTAACATTTATTTGTCCTGTGTCTTGTGTGCCCTATGTTGTCTGTGTCTCTAGATTGTTCATTCTTGATTACCCCTTCAGTTTTCTCTAACATTTATTTGTCCTGTGTCTTGTGTGTCCTATGTTATCTGTGTCTCTAGATTGTTCATTCTTGATTACCCCTTCAGTTTTCTCTAACATTTATTTGTCCTGTGTCGTGTGTGCCCTATGTTATCTGTGTCTCTAGATTGTTCATTCTTGATTACCCCTTCAGTTTTCTCTAACATTTATTTGTCCTGTGTCTTGTGTGCCCTATGTTGTCTGTGTCTCTGGATTGTACATTCTTGATTACCCCTTCAGTTTTCTCTAACATTTATTTGTCCTGTGTCTTATGTGCCGTATGTTATCTGTGTCTCTGGATTGTACATTCTTGATTACCCCTTCAGTTTTCTCTAACATTTATTTGTCCTTTGTCTTGTGTGCCCTATGTTGTCTGTGTCTCTAGATTGTACATTCTTGATTACCTCTTCAGTTTTCTCTAACATTTATTTGTCCTGTGTCTTGTGTGCCCTATGTTGTCTGTGTCTCTGGATTGTACATTCTTGATTACCCCTTCAGTTTTCTCTAACATTCATTTGTCCTGTGTCTTGTGTGCCCTATGTTATCTGTGTCTCTAAATTGTTCATTCTTGATTACCCCTTCAGTTTTCTCTAACATTTATTTGTCCTGTGTCTTGTGTGCCCTATGTTGTCTGTGTCTCTGGATTGTACATTCTTGATTACCCCTTCAGTTTTCTCTAACATTTATTTGTCCTGTGTCTTGTGTGCCCTATGTTATCTGTGTCTCTAGATTGTACATTCTTGATTACCCTTCAGTTTTCTCTAACATTTATTTGTCCTGTGTCGTGTGTGCCCTATGTTATCTGTGTCTCTAGATTGTTCATTCTTGATTACCCCTTCAGTTTTCTCTAACATTTATTTGTCCTGTGTCTTGTGTGCCCTATGTTGTCTGTGTCTCTGGATTGTACATTCTTGATTACCCCTTCAGTTTTCTCTAACATGTATTTGTCCTGTGTCTTGTGTGCCCTATGTTGTCTGTGTCTCTGGATTGTACATTCTTGATTACCCCTTCAGTTTTCTCTAACATTTATTTGTCCTGTGTCTTGTGTGCCCTATGTTGTCTGTGTCTCTAGATTGTTCATTCTTGATTACCCCTTCAGTTTTCTCTAACATTTATTTGTCCTGTGTCTTGTGTGCCCTATGTTGTCTGTGTCTCTAGATTGTTCATTCTTGATTACCCCTTCAGTTTTCTCTAACATTTATTTGTCCTGTGTCTTGTGTGTCCTATGTTATCTGTGTCTCTAGATTGTTCATTCTTGATTACCCCTTCAGTTTTCTCTAACATTTATTTGTCCTGTGTCGTGTGTGCCCTATGTTATCTGTGTCTCTAGATTGTTCATTCTTGATTACCCCTTCAGTTTTCTCTAACATTTATTTGTCCTGTGTCTTGTGTGCCCTATGTTGTCTGTGTCTCTGGATTGTACATTCTTGATTACCCCTTCAGTTTTCTCTAACATTTATTTGTCCTGTGTCTTATGTGCCGTATGTTATCTGTGTCTCTGGATTGTACATTCTTGATTACCCCTTCAGTTTTCTCTAACATTTATTTGTCCTGTGTCGTGTGTGCCCTATGTTGTCTGTGTCTCTAGATTGTACATTCTTGAATACCCCTTCAGTTTTCTCTAACATTTATTTGTCCTGTGTCTTGTGTGCCCTATGTTGTCTGTGTCTCTGGATTGTACATTCTTGATTACCCCTTCAGTTTTCTCTAACATTTATTTGTCCTGTGTCTTGTGTGCCCTATGTTGTCTGTGTCTCTAGATTGTTCATTCTTGATTACCCCTTCAGTTTTCTCTAACATTTATTTGTCCTGTGTCTTGTGTGCCCTATGTTGTCTGTGTCTCTAGATTGTTCATTCTTGATTACCCCTTCAGTTTTCTCTAACATTTATTTGTCCTGTGTCTTGTGTGTCCTATGTTATCTGTGTCTCTAGATTGTTCATTCTTGATTACCCCTTCAGTTTTCTCTAACATTTATTTGTCCTGTGTCGTGTGTGCCCTATGTTATCTGTGTCTCTATATTGTTCATTCTTGATTACCCCTTCAGTTTTCTCTAACATTTATTTGTCCTGTGTCTTGTGTGCCCTATGTTGTCTGTGTCTCTGGATTGTACATTCTTGATTACCCCTTCAGTTTTCTCTAACATTTATTTGTCCTGTGTCTTATGTGCCCTATGTTATCTGTGTCTCTGGATTGTACATTCTTGATTACCCCTTCAGTTTTCTCTAACATTTATTTGTCCTGTGTCTTGTGTGCCCTATGTTGTCTGTGTCTCTAGATTGTACATTCTTGATTACCCCTTCAGTTTTCTCTAACATTTATTTGTCCTGTGTCTTGTGTGCCCTATGTTGTCTGTGTCTCTGGATTGTACATTCTTGATTACCCCTTCAGTTTTCTCTAACATTTATGTGTCCTGTGTCGTGTGTGCCCTATGTTGTCTGTGTCTCTAGATTGTACATTCTTGATTACCCCTTCAGTTTTCTCTAACATTTATTTGTCCTGTGTCTTGTGTGCCCTATGTTATCTGTGTCTCTAGATTGTACATTCTTGATTACCCCTTCAGTTTTCTCTAACATTTATTTGTCCTGTGTCTTGTGTGACCAATGTTGTCTGTGTCTCTAGATTGTACATTCTTGATTACCCCTTCAGTTTTCTCTAACATTTATTTGTCCTGTGTCGTGTGTGCCCTATGTTGTCTGTGTCTCTGGATTGTACATTCTTGATTACCCCTTCAGTTTTCTCTAACATTTATTTGTCCTGTGTCGTGTGTGCCCTATGTTATCTGTGTCTCTAGATTGTACATTCTCGATTACCCCTTCAGTTTTCTCTAACGTTTATTTGTCCTGTGTCTTGTGTGCCCAGTGTTGTCTGTGTCTCTAGATTGTACATTCTTGATTACCCCTTCAGTTTTCTCTAACGTTGCATTTTGAAATTTAAAAAAATGATTTGCTTAAATAACTCTAACACAAACATTGTTAAAGTTGGACTATTTTATATCAATGCTACAAAGAACATATCGTTTTTCTCTTCCTTTGGCACCAATAAACTAACATTAGTACAGGGCCCTCTTATAAAAATTACTTCACAAGCACAAATTACACAATATCATCTGTCCAGCACTTCCTAGAAATTTGTTTTAAAACACATTATTGGCCATGGTGGCCTTATTGAATTTCCAATCAGAACAAAAACTTGAACTGTGTAGAGGATCATCCACTGAATTTGCCTGTCATGTTTGTTTTCAATTGGCCCAGTGGTTTCGGAGAAATAGATTAGAATATCAGTTTGCAGAAAATTATGAGGATGTACACAAAGTGATGGACCTATCTTGTTTATATGGAATGCTCTTCATCCTGATGGATGTATACACCAACTTTTACATCTCTATGTATTACTATTTCTAAAAAAATACTTTTCAAAGAGTTAAATTCGTGAAATTTTCTCATTGAAAAGATATCAGCCATTGAACCCTTAATAATGATATAGCCCATTAACCCCTAACAAGACAACAGCCCTAGATAAATAACAGGGCTAGAGCCTTGGAGCCATTATAAGGCAATTATTGCCCCTGAACTAACAAGGTTAAGGCCTATGAATCTTTACAAGGCCACAGCCTCTGTACCATTACCAACTCTATAGGCCCTGAACCTCAAACATGATTATAAACTCTTAACAATGCTCTAGCTCCTGAACCTTTAACAAGATTAGAGCCAACTCCTAATAAGGCAAGAGCTCCTGGAGCAATAGCAAGACAATAGCTCCAAGATACCTATAAAGACTATTTTCCCCAAATCCGTAACAAGACCATAGTCCCTAAATATCTATCAAGTCTTAGCTCCTGGATCCCTAACCTAAACACCTAACAATGGCATAGCATCAAAACTCATAAAAAGTTTACAATCCCTTAAACACCTAACAATGGCATAGCATCAAAACTCATAAAAAGTTTACAATCCCTTAAACAAGGCTATAACACTGAACCCCTAATAGAGATATCACCCTGAATCCTTAACAAGTTTACACCCCCTGAACTAAAATGTTTATAGACCTAAACCTCTATCAAAGTTATAGCCCATGAACATATAACAAGGCTCTAGTCCTTTAACACATAACAAGGCAATATCACCTGAAAAACTAGCAAGTCTATCGCCCTGAACCCTTAATAAAGCTCTAATCCACGGACATCTAAAATGGATATAGCTTGTAACATTTTACACTGCTGTCATAAATAAGAAAAGTTTGAATATACCAAAGGGATAATTAGAAGCAGTAACTCATAGAAGGACAGACAATACTATGGACAAAATATTACACTGAAAACTAAAGACTGAGCAACACGAATCCCACTAAAAATTGAGGGTGAACTCAGGTGCTCTGGAAGGGTAAGCAGTTCCTGTTCTACTATTGGAACTAGTCGTGCTACAGTTAAACGACACGAACATCATCTGACATGGAAATAAACTGACATTTCCATTAAATTAAAGATTGTAATATATCGGTTATAGAATTTTCCCAAATGAACACTGCCTTGAGACCTAGCAGGGAACATATTAAAGATGTTTCATGAAGTTTGTAAAAAAAGGTTTCAAAATTATAAAAATCTAAAAGTCTGTAATTGGTATAGATATTATTTTCATGGCAAATTTTTTTTCTTTTTTGGTATAAAAAAAAAATTCAACAACATATTCAAAAGAAATGTTACCTGTACAAGAAAGGAGCTGAGTAAATTGTTACCTGTACAAGAAAGGAACTGAGTAAAATGTTGCCTGTACAAGAAAGGAACTGAGTAAAATGTTACCTATACAAGACAGGAACTGAGTAAATGTTACCTGTACAAGAAAGGAACTGAGTAAATGTTACCTGTAGAAGACAGGAATTGAGTAAATGTTACCTGTACAAGACAGGAACAGAGTAAATGTTACCTGTACAAGAAAGGAACTGAGAAAAATGTTACCTGTACAAGAAAGGAACTGAGTAAAATGTTACCTGTACAAGAAAGGAACTGAGTAAAATGTTACCTGTACAAGAAAGGAACTGAGTAAAATGTTACCTGTACAAGACAGGAACTGAGTAAAATGTTATTTGTACAAGAAAGGAACTGAGTAAATGTTACTTGAACAAGAAAGGAACTGAGTAAATGTTACCTGTACAAGACAGGAACTGAGTAAAATGTTACCTGTACAAGACAGGAACTGAGTAAAATGTTACCTGTACAAGAAAGGAACTGAGTAAATGTTACCTGTACAAGACAGGAACTGAGTAAAATGTTACCTGTACAAGAAAGGAACTGAGTAAAATGTTACCTGTACAAGAAAGGAACTGAGTAAATGTTACCTGTACAAGACAGGAACTGAGTAAAATGTTACCTGTACAAGACAGAAACTAAGTAAAATGTTACCTGTACAAGAAAGGAACTGAGTAAATGTTACCTGTACAAGAAAGGAACTGAGTAAAATGTTACCTGTACAAGAAAGGAACTGAGTAAATGTTACCTGTACAAGAAAGGAACTGAGTAAAATGTTACCTGTACAAGAAAGGAACTGAGTAAAATGTTACCTGTACAAGAAAGGAACTGAGTAAAATGTTACCTGTACAAGAAAGGAACTGAGTAAAATGTTACCTGTACAAGACAGGAACAGAGTAAATGTTACCTGTACAAGAAAGGAACTGAGTAAATGTTATTTGTACAAGAAAGGAACTGAGTAAATGTTACTTGAACAAGAAAGGAACTGAGTAAATGTTACCTGTACAAGACAGGAACTGAGTAAAATGTTACCTGTACAAGACAGGAACTGAGTAAAATGTTACCTGTACAAGACAGGAACTGAGTAAAATGTTACCTGTACAAGAAAGGAACTGAGTAAATGTTACCTGTACAAGACAGGAACTGAGTAAAATGTTACCTGTACAAGACAGGAACTGAGTAAATGTTACCTGTACAAGAAAGGAACTGAGTAAAATGTTACCTGTACAAGACAGGAACTGAGTAAAATGTTACCTGTACAAGACATGAACTGAGTAAAATGTTACCTGTACAAGACAGGAACTGAGTAAATGTTACCTGTACAAGAAAGGAACTGAGTAAAACGTTACCTGTACAAGACAGGAACTGAGTAAATGTTACCTGTACAAGACAGGAACTGAGTCAATGTTGCCTGTACAAGACAGGAACTGAGTAAAATGTTACCTGTACAAGAAAGGAACTGAGTAAATGTTACCTGTACAAGAAAGGAACTGAGTAAAATGTTACCTGTACAAGAAAGGAACTGAGTAAAATGTTACCTGTACAAGAAAGGAACTGAGTAAAATGTTACCTGTACAAGAAAGGAACTGAGTAAAATGTTACCTGTACAAGAAAGGAACTGAGTAAATGTTACCTGTACAAGACAGGAACTGAGTAAAATGTTACCTGTACAAGACAGGAACTGAGTAAAATGTTACCTGTACAAGAAAGGAACTGAGTAAAATGTTACCTGTACAAGACAGGAACAGAGTAAATGTTACCTGTACAAGAAAGGAACTGAGTAAAATGTTACCTGTACAAGACAGGAACTGAATAAATGTTACCTGTACAAGACAGGAACTGAGTAAATGTTGCCTGTACAAGACAGGAACTGAGTAAAATGTTACCTGTACAAGACAGGAACTGAGTAAATGTTACCTGTACAAGAAAGGAACTGAGTAAAATGTTACCTGTACAAGAAAGGAACTGAGTAAAATGTTACCTGTACAAGAAAGGAACTGAGTAAAATGTTACCTGTACAAGAAAGGAACTGAGTAAAATGTTACCTGTACAAGAAAGGAACTGAGTAAATGTTACCTGTACAAGAAAGGAACTGAGTAAAATGTTACCTGTACAAGAAAGGAACTGAGTAAAATGTTACCTGTACAAGAAAGGAACTGAGTAAAATGTTACCTGTACAAGAAAGGAACTGAGTAAAATGTTACCTGTACAAGAAAGGAACTGAGTAAAATGTTACCTGTACAAGAAAGGAACTGAGTAAAATGTTACCTGTACAAGAAAGGAACTGAGTAAAATGTTACCTGTACAAGAAAGGAACTGAGTAAATGTTACCTGTACAAGACAGGAACTGAGTAAAATGTTACCTGTACAAGACAGGAACTGAGTAAAATGTTACCTGTACAAGAAAGGAACTGAGTAAAATGTTACCTGTACAAGACAGGAACAGAGTAAATGTTACCTGTACAAGAAAGGAACTGAGTAAAATGTTACCTGTACAAGAAAGGAACTGAGTAAATGTTACCTGTAGAAGACAGGAATTGAGTAAATGTTACCTGTACAAGACAGGAACAGAGTAAATGTTACCTGTACAAGAAAGGAACTGAGAAAAATGTTACCTGTACAAGACAGGAACTGAGTAAATGTTGCCTGTACAAGACAGGAACTGAGTAAAATGTTACCTGTACAAGAAAGGAACTGAGTAAATGTTACCTGTACAAGAAAGGAACTGAGTAAAATGTTACCTGTACAAGAAAGGAACTGAGTAAAATGTTACCTGTACAAGAAAGGAACTGAGTAAAATGTTACCTGTACAAGAAAGGAACTGAGTAAAATGTTACCTGTACAAGAAAGGAACTGAGTAAATGTTACCTGTACAAGAAAGGAACTGAGTAAAATGTTACCTGTACAAGAAAGGAACTGAGTAAAATGTTACCTGTACAAGAAAGGAACTGAGTAAAATGTTACCTGTACAAGAAAGGAACTGAGTAAATGTTACCTATACAAGAAAGGAACTGAGTAAAATGTTACCTGTACAAGAAAGGAACTGAGTAAAATGTTACCTGTACAAGAAAGGAACTGAGTAAAATGTTACCTGTACAAGAAAGGAACAGAGTAAATGTTACCTGTACAAGAAAGGAACTGAGTAAAATGTTACCTGTACAAGACAGGAACTGAGTAAAATGTTACCTGTACAAGACAGGAACTGAGTAAAATGTTACCTGTACAAGAAAGGAACAGACTAAATGTTACCTGTACAAGAAAGGAACTGAGTAAATGTTATTTGTACAAGACAGGAACTGAGTAAATGTTGCCTGTACAAGAAAGGAACTGAGTAAATGTTACCTGTACAAGAAAGGAACAGAGTAAATGTTACCTGTACAAGACAGGAACAGAGTAAATGTTACCTGTACAAGAGAGGAACTGAGTAAAATGTTACCTGTACAAGAAAGGAACTGAGTAAATGTTACCTGTCCAAGACAGGACTGAGTAAATGTTACCTGTACAAGAAAGGAACTGAGTAAAATGTTACTTGTACAAGACAGGAACAGAGTAAAATGTTACTTGTACAAGAAAGGAACTGAGTAAAATGTTACCTGTACAAGACAGGAACTGAGTAAAATGTTACCTGTACAAGAAAGGAACTGAGTAAATGTTACCTGTACAAGACAGGAACTGAGTAAAATGTTACCTGTACAAGACAGGAACTGAGTAAATGTTACCTGTACAAGAAAGGAACTGAGTAAAATGTTACCTGTACAAGACAGGAACTGAGTAAAATGTTACCTGTACAAGACAGGAACTGAGTAAAATGTTACCTGTACAAGACAGGAACTGAGTAAAATGTTACCTGTACAAGAAAGGAACTGAGTAAATGTTACCTGTACAAGAAAGGAACTGAGTAAATGTTATTTGTACAAGAAAGGAACTGAGTAAATGTTACTTGAACAAGAAAGGAACTGAGTAAATGTTACCTGTACAAGACAGGAACTGAGTAAAATGTTACCTGTACAAGACAGGAACTGAGTAAAATGTTACCTGTACAAGACAGGAACTGAGTAAAATGTTACCTGTACAAGAAAGGAACTGAGTAAATGTTACCTGTACAAGACAGGAACTGAGTAAAATGTTACCTGTACAAGACAGGAACTGAGTAAATGTTACCTGTACAAGAAAGGAACTGAGTAAAATGTTACCTGTACAAGACAGGAACTGAGTAAAATGTTACCTGTACAAGACATGAACTGAGTAAAATGTTACCTGTACAAGACAGGAACTGAGTAAATGTTACCTGTACAAGAAAGGAACTGAGTAAAACGTTACCTGTACAAGACAGGAACTGAGTAAATGTTACCTGTACAAGACAGGAACTGAGTCAATGTTGCCTGTACAAGAAAGGAACTGAGTAAAATGTTACCTGTACAAGAAAGGAACTGAGTAAATGTTACCTGTACAAGAAAGGAACTGAGTAAAATGTTACCTGTACAAGAAAGGAACTGAGTAAAATGTTACCTGTACAAGAAAGGAACTGAGTAAAATGTTACCTGTACAAGAAAGGAACTGAGTAAAATGTTACCTGTACAAGAAAGGAACTGAGTAAATGTTACCTGTACAAGACAGGAACTGAGTAAAATGTTACCTGTACAAGACAGGAACTGAGTAAAATGTTACCTGTACAAGAAAGGAACTGAGTAAAATGTTACCTGTACAAGACAGGAACAGAGTAAATGTTACCTGTACAAGAAAGGAACTGAGTAAAATGTTACCTGTACAAGACAGGAACTGAGTAAATGTTACCTGTACAAGACAGGAACTGAGTAAATGTTGCCTGTACAAGACAGGAACTGAGTAAAATGTTACCTGTACAAGACAGGAACTGAGTAAATGTTACCTGTACAAGAAAGGAACTGAGTAAAATGTTACCTGTACAAGAAAGGAACTGAGTAAAATGTTACCTGTACAAGAAAGGAACTGAGTAAAATGTTACCTGTACAAGAAAGGAACTGAGTAAAATGTTACCTGTACAAGAAAGGAACTGAGTAAATGTTACCTGTACAAGAAAGGAACTGAGTAAAATGTTACCTGTACAAGAAAGGAACTGAGTAAAATGTTACCTGTACAAGAAAGGAACTGAGTAAAATGTTACCTGTACAAGAAAGGAACTGAGTAAAATGTTACCTGTACAAGAAAGGAACTGAGTAAAATGTTACCTGTACAAGAAAGGAACTGAGTAAAATGTTACCTGTACAAGAAAGGAACTGAGTAAAATGTTACCTGTACAAGAAAGGAACTGAGTAAATGTTACCTGTACAAGACAGGAACTGAGTAAAATGTTACCTGTACAAGACAGGAACTGAGTAAAATGTTACCTGTACAAGAAAGGAACTGAGTAAAATGTTACCTGTACAAGACAGGAACAGAGTAAATGTTACCTGTACAAGAAAGGAACTGAGTAAAATGTTACCTGTACAAGAAAGGAACTGAGTAAATGTTACCTGTAGAAGACAGGAATTGAGTAAATGTTACCTGTACAAGACAGGAACAGAGTAAATGTTACCTGTACAAGAAAGGAACTGAGAAAAATGTTACCTGTACAAGACAGGAACTGAGTAAATGTTGCCTGTACAAGACAGGAACTGAGTAAAATGTTACCTGTACAAGAAAGGAACTGAGTAAATGTTACCTGTACAAGAAAGGAACTGAGTAAAATGTTACCTGTACAAGAAAGGAACTGAGTAAAATGTTACCTGTACAAGAAAGGAACTGAGTAAAATGTTACCTGTACAAGAAAGGAACTGAGTAAAATGTTACCTGTACAAGAAAGGAACTGAGTAAATGTTACCTGTACAAGAAAGGAACTGAGTAAAATGTTACCTGTACAAGAAAGGAACTGAGTAAAATGTTACCTGTACAAGAAAGGAACTGAGTAAAATGTTACCTGTACAAGAAAGGAACTGAGTAAATGTTACCTATACAAGAAAGGAACTGAGTAAAATGTTACCTGTACAAGAAAGGAACTGAGTAAAATGTTACCTGTACAAGAAAGGAACTGAGTAAAATGTTACCTGTACAAGAAAGGAACTGAGTAAATGTTACCTGTACAAGAAAGGAACTGAGTAAAATGTTACCTGTACAAGACAGGAACTGAGTAAAATGTTACCTGTACAAGACAGGAACTGAGTAAAATGTTACCTGTACAAGACAGGAACAGACTAAATGTTACCTGTACAAGAAAGGAACTGAGTAAATGTTATTTGTACAAGACAGGAACTGAGTAAATGTTGCCTGTACAAGAAAGGAACTGAGTAAATGTTACCTGTACAAGAAAGGAACAGAGTAAATGTTACCTGTACAAGACAGGAACAGAGTAAATGTTACCTGTACAAGAGAGGAACTGAGTAAAATGTTACCTGTACAAGAAAGGAACTGAGTAAATGTTACCTGTACAAGACAGGACTGAGTAAATGTTACCTGTACAAGAAAGGAACTGAGTAAAATGTTACTTGTACAAGACAGGAACAGAGTAAAATGTTACTTGTACAAGAAAGGAACTGAGTAAAATGTTACCTGTACAAGACAGGAACTGAGTAAAATGTTACCTGTACAAGACAGGAACAGAGTAAATGTTACCTGTACAAGAAAGGAACAGAGTAAATGTTACCTGTACAAGACAGGAACAGAGTAAATGTTACCTGTACAAGAAAGGAACTGAGTAAAATGTTACCTGTACAAGAAAGGAACTGAGTAAATGTTACCTGTACAAGAAAGGAACTGAGTAAATGTTACCTGTACAAGACAGGAACTGAGTAAAATGTTACCTATACAAGAAAGGAACTGAGTAAATGTTACCTGTACAAGAAAGGAACTGAGTAACTGTTACCTGTACAAGAAAGGAACTGAGTAAATGTTACCTGTACAAGAAAGGAACTGAGTAAATGTTACCTGTACAAGAAAGAAACTGAGTAAAATGTTACCTATACAAGAAAGGAACTGAGTAAATGTTACCTGTACAAGACAGGAACTGAGTAAATGTTACCTGTACAAGACAGGAACTGAGTAAATTGTTACCTGTACAAGAAAGGAACTGAGTTAATGTTACCTGTACAAGACAGGAACTGAGTAAAATGTTACCTGTACAAGAAAGGAACTGAGTAAATGTTACCTGTACAAGAAAGGAACTGAGTAAAATGTTACCTGTACAAGAAAGGAACTGAGTAAATGTTACCTGTACAAGAAAGGAACTGAGTAAATGTTACCTATACAAGAAAGGAACTGAGTAAATGTTACCTGTAGAAGACAGGAACTGAGTAAAATGTTACCTGTACAAGACAGGAACTGAGTAAAATGTTACCTGTACAAGACAGAAACTGAGTAAATGTTACCTGTACAAGAAAGGAACTGAGTAAAATGTTACCTGTACAAGAAAGGAACTGAGTAAAATGTTACCTGTACAAGAAAGGAACTGAGTAAATGTTACCTGTACAAGAAAGGAACTGAGTAAATGTTACCTGTACAAGAAAGGAACTGAGTAAATGTTACCTGTACAAGAAAGGAACTGAGTAAATGTTACCTATACAAGAAAGGAACTGAGTAAATGTTACCTGTAGAAGACAGGAACTGAGTAAAATGTTACCTGTACAAGAAAGGAACTGAGTAAAATGTTACCTGTACAAGAAAGGAACTGAGTAAATGTTACCTGTACAAGAAAGGAACTGAGTAAATGTTACCTGTACAAGAAAGGAACTGAGTAAATGTTACCTATACAAGAAAGGAACTGAGTAAATGTTACCTGTAGAAGACAGGAACTGAGTAAAATGTTACCTGTACAAGACAGGAACTGAGTAAAATGTTACCTGTACAAGACAGAAACTGAGTAAATGTTACCTGTACAAGAAAGGAACTGAGTAAATGTTACCTGTACAAGAAAGGAACTGAGTAAATGTTACCTGTACAAGAAAGGAACTGAGTAAATGTTACCTGTACAAGAAAGGAACTGAGTAAATGTTACCTGTACAGGACAGGAACTGAGTAAATGTTGCCTGTACAAGACAGGAACTGAGTAAAATGTTACCTGTACAAGAAAGGAACTGAGTAAATTGTTACCTGTACAAGAAAGGAACTGAGTAAATGTTACCTGTACAAGAAAGGAACTGAGTAAATGTTACCTGTACAAGAAAGAAACTGAGTAAAATGTTACCTATACAAGAAAGGAACTGAGTAAATGTTACCTGTACAAGACAGGAACTGAGTAAATGTTACCTGTACAAGACAGGAACTGAGTAAATTGTTACCTGTACAAGAAAGGAACTGAGTTAATGTTACCTGTACAAGACAGGAACTGAGTAAAATGTTACCTGTACAAGAAAGGAACTGAGTAAATGTTACCTGTACAAGAAAGGAACTGAGTAAAATGTTACCTGTACAAGAAAGGAACTGAGTAAATGTTACCTGTACAAGAAAGGAACTGAGTAAATGTTACCTATACAAGAAAGGAACTGAGTAAATGTTACCTGTAGAAGACAGGAACTGAGTAAAATGTTACCTGTACAAGACAGGAACTGAGTAAAATGTTACCTGTACAAGACAGAAACTGAGTAAATGTTACCTGTACAAGAAAGGAACTGAGTAAAATGTTACCTGTACAAGAAAGGAACTGAGTAAAATGTTACCTGTACAAGAAAGGAACTGAGTAAATGTTACCTGTACAAGAAAGGAACTGAGTAAATGTTACCTGTACAAGAAAGGAACTGAGTAAATGTTACCTGTACAAGAAAGGAACTGAGTAAATGTTACCTATACAAGAAAGGAACTGAGTAAATGTTACCTGTAGAAGACAGGAACTGAGTAAAATGTTACCTGTACAAGAAAGGAACTGAGTAAAATGTTACCTGTACAAGAAAGGAACTGAGTAAATGTTACCTGTACAAGAAAGGAACTGAGTAAATGTTACCTGTACAAGAAAGGAACTGAGTAAATGTTACCTATACAAGAAAGGAACTGAGTAAATGTTACCTGTAGAAGACAGGAACTGAGTAAAATGTTACCTGTACAAGACAGGAACTGAGTAAAATGTTACCTGTACAAGACAGAAACTGAGTAAATGTTACCTGTACAAGAAAGGAACTGAGTAAATGTTACCTGTACAAGAAAGGAACTGAGTAAATGTTACCTGTACAAGAAAGGAACTGAGTAAATGTTACCTGTACAAGAAAGGAACTGAGTAAATGTTACCTGTACAAGACAGGAACTGAGTAAATGTTGCCTGTACAAGACAGGAACTGAGTAAAATGTTACCTGTACAAGAAAGGAACTGAGTAAATTGTTACCTGTACAAGAAAGGAACTGAGTAAATGTTACCTGTACAAGAAAGGAACTGAGTAAATGTTACCTATACAAGAAAGGAACTGAGTAAATGTTACCTGTAGAAGACAGGAACTGAGTAAAATGTTACCTATACAAGAAAGGAACTGAGTAAATGTTACCTGTAGAAGACAGGAACTGGGTAAAATGTTACCTATACAAGAAAGGAATTGAGTAAAATGTTAACTGTACAAGAAAGGAACTGAGCAAATGTTACCTGTACAAGACAGGAACTGAGTAAAATGTTACCTGTACAAGAAAGGAACTGAGTAAATGTTACCTATACAAGAAAGGAACTGAGTAAATGTTACCTGTAGAAGACAGGAACTGAGTAAAATGTTACCTGTACAAGAAAGGAACTGAGTAAAATGTTACCTGTACAAGAAAGGAACTGAGTAAATGTTACCTGTACAAGAAAGGAACTGAGTAAATGTTACCTGTACAAGAAAGGAACTGAGTAAATGTTACCTATACAAGAAAGGAACTGAGTAAATGTTACCTGTAGAAGACAGGAACTGAGTAAAATGTTACCTGTACAAGACAGGAACTGAGTAAAATGTTACCTGTACAAGACAGAAACTGAGTAAATGTTACCTGTACAAGAAAGGAACTGAGTAAATGTTACCTGTACAAGAAAGGAACTGAGTAAATGTTACCTGTACAAGAAAGGAACTGAGTAAATGTTACCTGTACAAGAAAGGAACTGAGTAAATGTTACCTGTACAAGACAGGAACTGAGTAAATGTTGCCTGTACAAGACAGGAACTGAGTAAAATGTTACCTGTACAAGAAAGGAACTGAGTAAATTGTTACCTGTACAAGAAAGGAACTGAGTAAATGTTACCTGTACAAGAAAGGAACTGAGTAAATGTTACCTATACAAGAAAGGAACTGAGTAAATGTTACCTGTAGAAGACAGGAACTGAGTAAAATGTTACCTATACAAGAAAGGAACTGAGTAAATGTTACCTGTAGAAGACAGGAACTGGGTAAAATGTTACCTATACAAGAAAGGAATTGAGTAAAATGTTAACTGTACAAGAAAGGAACTGAGCAAATGTTACCTGTACAAGACAGGAACTGAGTAAAATGTTACCTGTACAAGAAAGGAACTGAGTAAATGTTACCTGTACAAGAAAGGAACTGAGTAAAATGTTACCTGTACAAGAAAGGAACTGAGTAAAATGTTACCTGTACAAGAAAGGAACTGAGTAAATTGTTACCTGTACAAGAAAGGAACTGAGTAAAATATTAACTGTACAAGAAAGGAACTGAGCAAATTGTTACCTGTACAAGACAGGAACTGAGTAAAATGTTACCTGTACAAGAAAGGAACTGAGTAAATGTTACCTGTACAAGAAAGGAACTGAGTAAATGTTACCTATAAAAGAAAGGAACTGAGTAAATGTTACTTGTAGAAGACAGGAACTGAGTAAATGTTACCTGTACAAGACAGGAACTGAGTAAATGTTACCTATACAAGAAAGGAACTGAGTAAATGTTACCTGTAGAAGACAGGAACTGAGTAAAATGTTACCTGTACAAGAAAGGAACTGAGTAAAATGTTAACTGTACAAGACAGGAACTGAGTAAAATGTTAACTGTACAAGACAGGAACTGAGTAAAATGTTACCTGTACAAGAAAGGAACTGAGTAA
Source organism: Bathymodiolus brooksi (assembly GCA_963680875.1). Classification (NCBI taxonomy): domain Eukaryota; kingdom Metazoa; phylum Mollusca; class Bivalvia; order Mytilida; family Modiolidae; genus Bathymodiolus; species Bathymodiolus brooksi. Next base: position 10,790,013 of record OY804582.1, read on the forward strand.
ATGTTACCTATACAAGAAAGGAACTGAGTAAAATGTTACCTGTACAAGAAAGGAACTGAGTAAAATGTTACCTGTACAAGAAAGGAACTGAGTAAAATGTTACCTGTACAAGAAAGGAACTGAGTAAATGTTACCTGTACAAGAAAGGAACTGAGTAAAATGTTACCTGTACAAGAAAGGAACTGAGTAAAATGTTACCTGTACAAGAAAGGAACTGAGTAAAATGTTACCTGTACAAGAAAGGAACTGAGTAAAATGTTACCTGTACAAGAAAGGAACTGAGTAAATGTTACCTGTACAAGAAAGGAACTGAGTAAAATGTTACCTGTACAAGACAGGAACTGAGTAAAATGTTACCTGTACAAGAAAGTAACTGAGTAAATGTTACCTATACAAGAAAGGAACTGAGTAAATCTTTATTATTTATTGTGAATTTATATACAGCTCTCAGTGAGTGAGATAAAAATAGTTTACCCATACAGTGGCATAATTATATTGTAAACACATTGGGTTGTCTCCCCCTCTTCTGTACAATATCATGTTCTTTATTACAATTTACATCATCTAATGTCAAAATTTTGAGGAACTTATGGGGTACTTACAGCGGATAATGGCTGTACTCCACTTAAACTAAGTTTATCATCACTTTCAGCATTTTTTTGGTTGTTGTCTAGAACTAATGTTAGTGGTTTTAAGCTCTTGATCAGAAGTCTCTGCCACCCAGGCCCCTAAAACTGAAATGATAATTTATATTTTCCTCTTCACATATCTATCAACAATTCAACTTAACTTCACTCTTTATTTTAGAAATAACTTCAAAATATTTATTTTTCAAACTGCTAAAGCCTTTTGTAGAATAGATTCAGTAACAGACAAAAAACCAGTTTCAAATTCTTCATCACTAAATCTGTCTACCGATTGTCTTGCATTTTCCTTAATTACCAATCTCTCCTTATTTGTAAGATTAAATATAGTTTCCATAGCAACAGCATAAGATTGTATATCATCTGCTAAATATCCAGTCTTCTGTTGGTTAAAGTCAGTAACAATGTCTAGCTTTGGTCCTCCAGAGTTATGAGCAAGGATAACAGTTCCTGCTGCCATTAGTTCAACAACACCTGAAATGTAATGTGTTAAAATGAGAGGATTCTGGCATTAAATAAAGCTGCTGTGGCACATTTAGACATTTTCTATTTTGAATGATGTTTGGTTCTATCGGATATGATTTAGAATGGGGACCACCCAAGGACCCTTCTTGCACAAAGTTTGGTTCATATAGGCAGGTAGTTTCAGAGGAGAAGATTAAAATATGAAATACTACCAGATGGATGGATAAAGGATGCTGCATGATGGCAAAAGCTCACCATGACTTTAGTCAGGTGACCAAAAACCAAAATCCCCCCACCCAAAAACACATTTTGAAAATAGCTGTTATTCGATATTGATCTGAGCTAACATAAAATAAAATAAAATTCTAACTAGTAATGAATGCTTCCATACAAATGTTCAGAACATCAGATAAGAAATGAATGCTCTAGTTCAGTGACAAGGATAGCGATGGACAGATGGAAGGATAAATATCTCAGCATAAGTCATGACGAGAACAAATTTACAAACACTAATTCAATATAAGAGTGAGCATTGTTTAACTCAAAGTAAGCTTTTTTTCCAGCTATATCATGCAGAGAACAAGTTCCTTTACAATGTGATGATGTTGTCCACTTTGTACTAGAACAACACACTTAGTTGGATTTTAATAGGACTAGCTAAATTGTTGAAAAAAATCCAGTCTGTGGGTAGACACTTGTACACAATCTCATGATTCAGAGTCATCCAGTCTGTGGGTAGACACTTGTACACAATCTCATGATTCAGAGTCATCCAGTCTGTGGGTAGACACTTGTACACAATCTCATGATTCAGAGTCATCCAGTCTGTGGGTAGACACTTGTACACAATCTCATGATTCAGAGTCATCCAGTCTGTGGGTAGACACTTGTACACAATCTCATGATTCAGAGTCATCCAGTCTGTGGGTAGACACTTGTACACAATCTCATGATTCAGAGTCATCCAGTCTGTGGGTAGACACTTGTACACAATCTCATGATTCAGAGTCATTCAGTCTGTGGGTAGACACTTATATACAATCTCATGATTCAGAGTCAACCATTTTTTGCTTTTAATCCTTATGCTGTGTGCTAAGAAGCAAAAAATACCAAGTCTATGTTTAACCTGACCAGGTATTGAACTCACAATGTATTGAACTCACAATGTACTGAACTCACAATGTACTGATCTCACAATGTATTGAACTCACAATGTACTGAACTCACAATGTACTGAACTCATAATGTATTGAACTCACAATGTACTGAACTCACAATGTACTGATCTCACAATGTATTGAACTCACAATGTACTGAACTCACAATGTACTGAACTCATAATGCATTGAACTCACAATGTACTGAACTCACAATGTATTGAACTGACAATGTACTGAACTGACAATGTACTGAACTGACAATGTACTGAACTGACAATGTACTGAACTCACAATGTACTGAACTGACAATGTACTGAACTCACAATGTACTGAACTGACAATGTACTGAACTGACAATGTACTGAACTCACAATGTACCACACTCAAGACAAACAGGCTAAACATTGATTACTTCAACATTGGCACAGTTTTCAATATGAGAAAAGTCAGACATCGAATGTTATAAGTAAATCATATACCTACCTATTGTCAGACATCAATGTTATAAGTAAATCATATACCTACCTATTGTCAGACATGGAATGTTATAAGTAAATCATATACCTACCTATTGTCAGACATGGAATGTTATAAGTAAATCATATACCTACCTATTGTCAGACATGGAATGTTATAAGTAAATCATATACCTACCTATTGTCAGACATGGAATGTTATAAGTAAATCATATACCTACCTATTGTCAGACATCGAATGTTATAAGTAAATCATATACCTACCTATTGTCAGACATGGAATGTTATAAGTAAATCATATACCTACCTATTGTCAGACATCGAATGTTATAAGTAAATCATATACCTACCTATTGTCAGACATGGAATGTTATAAGTAAATCATATACCTACCTATTAATGTTATAAGTAAATCATATACCTACCTATTCCAAAATGTTCATTCCACATAGTATGTATTCCTATCATTGATTTAGACAATAGTTCTTTCAGGTCATCAAAGTTAATGTTCAGTTTGAATTCTACATATTTTTCTACTTTTAATCTGGAGCATAACCTTTTTAATTCTTCCACTCTTTGAGAGTCTCCATCATTTCGACAACTGCCAACTAGTATCAGTTTGTAATTCTTCTTATCGTTTCTTGAATTCAGAAATTTTGAAAATGAAGAAATTTGTAAACTATGGTCCTTCTCAGGTCTAAATTGAGCAATAGATATTATTATATATGGTAATTGTCCTTTGGTGCTTAGCTGTATCTTCTTAAATTCTGATGTATTACAAGGTGGATAAACAATAAAAGTTTTGTCTGGAATTTTCCACAGTTGCTTAATATGTCCAAATGTCCATGTGGAATTGACCATGACCTTGTCAGATCTCCTTCCCATCATTCCATATAAATATGCAAAAATTTTGTAATACTGTAATTTAGCAACACTAAGAATTGTACTATTAGATATAAAGGAGGCGTTATTGTGTGCCTCGGTTCTATTTGCAACACGTTCCAACATATCGGTACTTATGGTCGGATAATGTACGTAACTTATAGTTTTACTGTTACCTAAATATTTAAATAACGGTAAAGTGAATGCGTACCCCATACTGTCTATATAAATATCAGGCACATATGATGCGAGGGCTTCCCATCCTAGAATTATTGATCCTAAACTCTGACCTAGCAATGTAAAGAAGGAATATTTTTCAGCCTCTACGAATCGTCTAGTTTTTAGAAAGATAAACTCTACATGAGATTTGATGATGATGTTAAACCTCTGTTCGGCTTTCCTTAAAATTTCTGGCCCTGTTGTGTCTGTATCTCCTGTGTAAACAATACATTGAACTCTGGGATATCTGTTAATACGAAAAAAAAAAAATAATATATAAATAATTAAATTAAATTACGTAGCAGTGCATTACAAACTATGTCCATTTTCAATTTCCGTTTAACGTTGCTAAAATTGTGTCTCAAAATGTAAATATAAATTACACAACTTTTTTTATTCTTTTTAAAATTCTATATACAAATATTTTTTATTTGTAGTTTTTTTCTGCTATCTTTTATAATTCAGTAAGTCAGGTAATAAATAATAATTGTGGACAGTGGTCTTCATTGCCCGACAAGTTGCATATAGATCTACCTATGCTATCAGAGCAAATCACTACTTACATTGGAAGTTTGATTATCTCCCTTTTCTGATTACCCCCCTTGTCAGTCACACTCAATACAACTTTGTGATCAAGTTTGTCAGTGATTTGTATTTGTGGCAGGTTGGTTGGTGGCTTTCTCCAGTTTCTTCCACCATAGAAATGATTCCCACAATATTACTGAAATATTGTTCAAAGTGGCATTAAACATCCATATCTTAACCTTTAATCTAACAGTTTGATACATTGTTTTGGTAACTGTTTATGATCATTAATATACATGTATGTAGAAGAAGAAGAATAGAGACTGACATGGTCATGATTGAATGGTAGTTGGATTTACAACAACCTGTGCAATCAGAGCCTATCACCACTAAAGTTGTGAGTTCAATTCCCGCTCATTACTCGTTACAACATTATCTGATAAATTTTGTCAGCGACTTGCGACAGGTCGGTGGTTTTCTCCACCAATAAAACTGATGGCAACTATATAACTGAAATATTGTTGAAAGTGGGTTTTAAACACTATAACCCTAACCTTGCAATGGTGAATATTGTCAATTTCACCATTAATCTTGGTCAATTTTCACATTTGATTGATGATTAATTCATTACAATAAATCAATGATTGAATATGAAATTTCATATGATTCCCATCATAAAGATCAATTTTATTGTTTAAATATAAAGTCACTTGTGTTTCGTGAGCAATCAGAATTTTTGATTTCTTCTTGAGTAATATTGAGAATCACCTGGTATCCCCATTATAATAATGGCTTACCTATTTTGTAGAGCTCTTATAGCACTCCATAAAACCCTCTCACCTCCTCCACCAGCATTACAATAAGGGTGAAAAAATCCAACAACTACAGTTCTCTCCCCTTTAGAGTTCTTTTTTAAATGAGGTAATACATTTTTGGAATGTCGTTTTATCCAGTATTTCAGCAAAATGAATAGACAAATTAGCAGGATAGCGACAGTACTCAGAAATACATGTAATCCATTCATTGTTGGAAAGTCTAAAAATAGAAATTGGTTATACCACATCAGTCATGTTAGAAAACAATTCACTATTTCAGACACATTAATTCAGTTACATTGTATATCATAAGAATCAGTTTTATTGGTTGAGGAAACAGGAGTAGATGGAGAAAACCACTGATTTTGTCTCATCAACTTTTATTGTGATGCGGGACAAATCAAATACACAGGGGTGACTAATCAAGGGCGGATCCAGGGGGGCGCATCCGGTGCGCACCCCCCCCTAAAATTGGAAAAAATATGATTTTTTGGCGTAAAATCGAGATTTTTCACAAGAAATACCCCAAAAGTTTTCGCGCCTCCCTCCGTTCGGCACAATTTTTTTAAGTGTGCCCCCCCCCCCCCCTAACTTTAAATCCTGGATCTGCCCCTGCTAGTGAGTGGTTATTGTTAAACACAAAATGAGGAATACTTCAGCTATATCGTGGTCAGAACAAGTTACATTTGATGAGATGATGTCTGCTTTGTACTAGACCAACAAGTTTAGTTGGATTTTTATAGTGCTAGCTCGCGGATACAACAATCTGTGTGGGTAGACATGTCACTCCATTTGGACACATTATTCTGATTCTGTGCCAACCAGTCTTTGTTCTTACTCCTTAATGTTGTGTGCCTACAGGAGAAGCAACAAATACCAATTCTATAGTCTTTGGTTCGACCTGTCCATGGCTCGAACCCACAATCTACCACACTCAACACAAGCATGCTAAACATCCTACCACCGATGCGGTTCACCCCCTTTGGACGGGACATAAATGAAGGCATCATGTTTAGAGAATACCACGCTTCAATTTACATTGACTTGGTTATTGCTAACTCTTGCTCTATTGTTACATTACCTATAGGACAAAAGTAAAAAACACCAATAAAAAGCAAAAATTAATTAAATATAATGAAAACTAGTTAATATATGTCCTATTGAGGCAGAAGTATTTGGTCTATTTGTGTATTTAATTTCTAATACGTCCATCACAGTGATTTATTAAGCTGTGTCTTTGACTGTATAGGGGCCGTTGTGGACGTGATCGTATGGTAGTTGGATTTACAACTACCTGCACAATCAGTGCCTATAACCACTAAAGTTGTGAGTTTGAACCCCATTCATGGCGAGGTGTACTCGATACAACAACATTATATGATAAAGTTTGTCATTGACTTGTGACAGGTAAGTGGTTTTCCCTTGGTACTCTGGTTTCCTCCACCAATAAAACTGACCTCCACAACATAACTGAAATATTGTTGTAAGTTGCATTAAACACCATAACCCTAACACTGTATCTCCAGCCTTTCAGAAGTCTAATCAAGAATGAAGGTCAAAGTTATATTTTTTAAATATCTTTGATAGGGCTTATAACGAGATTATGATGGAGATACATATACAGGTATCTACAGAAAATTTCTTTGGAAGCCTAATCTCATCGAGATTAGATTCAGTTTTATTGAGATTTTTGCCAAAAGATGGAAACGGAATTTTTTTTTACGACTTACAAAAATACATTACACATACATTGTATTTTGGTCTAAATGATGCAATGAATAGCCTAGTACATGTATCTAAATAATCTATCACTCGCTTCGGTCAATTTCATGTTGCACCTGTTGCTCTTAATAAAATAAAGATAAGATAAGAAAAGATCAGTTTTATTTATAGTCGGCATTTTAAATAACAATACAACACAAGCCCTAGTGGGCTTTTGACTGACATACACAACACAAAAATAAATAACCGTTAAAAACAACAAAAGCATGCACACAAATTAATAATTTAAATGAAAGCACTCATAGTAGCAAAATATAGCAAATAAGTTAAAGCACAGACAAGGTAAGCATATAAAGTTAATCAAGAACAGTAATAAAAGCTTATGATCTAAAAAATAAAGCTGGTGTTATAAGCTAAAAGCATGTTATACTGCTAAAAACTAAACAAATATAAATAATATAAAAATTGAAAAGACCTTGATGATATTAAAATTGTTTACATGCATTAGGTAGCATGTCAAATCGGCCCCATGTTATCTATCTTGAAACCAATCTAAGCAAAAGTATAAAAAGTAAAATTACACAACTACGTATCAGTGCTCATTGTTTAAATATAGAGCAGGGTAGATACATGTATAATAAACCTAAAATTCCAAGAGAAGAACGATTCTGCAAATTCTGTACTGAAGTAGAGACAGAAGAACATTTTTTTATATCATGGCATAAATATAAAGATATAAGGAAAACTTTTTTCCAGTCTTATGGTTTAGATCTAAAAGATTCACATAATACTTATTTTTTACTGTCTAAACTTTTAAATCCAAAAAATATTATTGAATGTAATTATTTATATAAATTCATTAGGGACGCATTAGAAATAAGAAACACTTCTTAAAATATGTGTACAACTGTATTATTATATACTGCATGTAACTTTTAAATGTTGTTTTGTATACTATCATATGATTTGTAATGGAGAACACTAATGTATTATTATTAGTTATCTTTAATAAAGAATTTAATTGAATTGAATATATATATTATAAAATTAAATGGAAATACAGATATCTGACTTTGTTCTTTCTCCCTAAAGCTTACATGCTTGTTGGAGACACAAAAATACCAATTTTTACAATCTTTGGTTTGACATATCATATCGTATTGAAAAATGATACTCTGTTTGTTCCTAGTGGTCAAAGCTCACGTTCCGAGTGTCATTCTTTCAAGTTGATCCGCGGTTCTTAGTGGCCAAATTGACGTACCCTATGTCTATAAACCATTGGCTATGATGAATTTTCGTGAATGTTTTAAAGTGAATTTTTAACAAAGGTTGTAGGAAGAATTTGGGAATTTCTGGTATATGATCATGAAGTTGTTGATTTAAAGGAATTTGATTTGTGTTTACTGTATTATATAGACAATAGAGAATAATTATCAATATAAAGATAATTATATAATTGTCGCCAATCACGGTTTATATAAATTACTAATCACTTAATTACATTAATTAATTTCATCCATAAAAAAAGAACCTGTTCATCAAGAAAAATAAAATTATACATGAATCTTTCAACAAAAAATAAGAATTCATATTAATACATAATTTTTTATTCAATTTGAAATATGTGGTCGATTTGACTTTCATTTTGAGGCCGTTTTGACATGGGGCCGATTTGACTGGGGACGATTTGACCTGGGGCTGGGGTCGATTTGACTGGAAATCTATGCATTACATTTGCATTCATTGGCATTGCCATTCCATGTTAGTATTGATACTGATGGTAAAATGTTTTTAATGGATATTAAGAATACGTGGATACCAAACAACTTCAACAAGCCTCTGTGTCAAGACATCTACGTAAAAATAACACTCCTATAAATGTAAAAACCTTTTTCGTTTGTTAATTTATAACTTCTGTGCTTTCCCTTGTTGTCACAATATAATATCCGTTTCCGGTTAAATCGAAAGTGAAAGTACTAGAAGCGACATCTATCGTCCACGAGTCAACATGTATTCTTCATCGTAACCGTATGTATATATTGTAACTTTTCTTGTTTTTATGTATCTAATCAGGAATATTGAGGAAATCAGATATTTTATCTGTTATAAGGTGTTTATTTTCCCACATCTTTTGAAAGGACGACGTGTCATCAATCACAGAACGACTGTGCACAGACCAATACATTTTTAATTTCTATGACTATGCCATGGCAATGGTAAGAAAATAGCACAAGTTTGACTTGTGTAATATGAAAAAAGAAATCATCCAATGCAAAAATCGGAAAAATGTAAACAAATCGGTTTTAATTTTTCGTGAAAGGTTTTCACTTTAAAACTGTGGTGGTATTTTTGGAGATATGGCTAGAAAAAAGACAGCATCAATAAGGCTGAGGCAGTACAATGTCGAGCCGCCGGGTTTGCCACTGGAGATTACTAGCACACTAGCGGTGTCACAGCCATGTAACAGCAACTCCAGTGGCAGACGAGCGTACACCCAGACAGTGATGATGTACCGCATAGTGTACAACCTTGTTGATATACCAGGGTAGCACCACCTCAACCACACCTCTCTTTGAACCAGAGGCCATTCACTCCGATACCTGGTACCACACACAAGATCTACAGTGTACAAGACATCATTTTTTCCACAATCCATACACCTCTGGAACCAACTTCCGGGAAGTGTGGTGGAAGCAGACACCCTAGACAGCTTCAAGGCTCAGCTGTCTAGGGCAACTCTCATGTAAATTTATAACTGTTCTTATCCTTTTAACCTACACTGTACATAGACGTCACCCCCACTCAAAAGTGTAAGAATATTTTATTGGCGTCACCCGGAAGAAGAAGGCCTACAAAAACTCTCTTTCACAGAGTTCAGTAATCTGTTGTAAAATGGTGTGAAATGAAAACCACTTAAAGCAGGCCGCGCATCAAAGTGTAGATTCATTTTTGTGCAACTTAAATTCCACAGTGATATATCCTTCATTTGATTCACTTTGAATGTACTGGTTTATTCGCATATCTCATGAATACAACATGGACTTTTTAGTCATTGTTCATGCTATAAATGGAAACATGCAGGATGCATTTGGTAGGATGTTCTTAGAATTCTTTTTAATGTCAACGGGTAGGCAAATGAACGCCAAAAGATTGGCAGACGATGCAAGGCAACATTGTCATATTCAACTCAAAAACAGACCTTCGATAAACAGAAAGTTGTTATAGAAAATGTAGAGTCAAATTTATCGAAGCGATGTAAACAACTCAGCCTCCCATTATAAACAAAGATGGTGACCATGTAATGTTAAATCTCTGTAGAGAAAGTCAAGGATTTATTCATTCATTCAAATTGTCAAGGGGGAATATAAAACATGGACCATTTACCTTGTGGTGGAGTATAGTATTTTATTTTCATTCCAAAAGGGGCATATAAAAGATTTGACCATGTACCACTGGTAAGGTCAGACTCGTGTGGTATAATCTCATTTTTCTCAGTGTCCTGACTAGTGATTTTTAAAAACACTTTCTTTAGTAAATACTAACCTCTGTAAGGATGTCATAGAATTAGTTTGTCAGTGACTCGTCACAGGTCGGTGGTTTTCTCCGGGTACTTTGGTTTCTTCTACCAATAAAACTGACCACCTCAAAATAAATGAAATATTGTTTAAAATCGCTTTAAACGCCATAGCCCTAACCCTCAGAGAATTACTTTTCGTCAAAACATGTGGCTGTGGCATGGTGGAAATATTATTTACAGATTTAAAGTTGCACCAAATTGGATGAAGCATGATATAAATTACCATTTCTCTTGTATTTTAACTCAGAATAGAAATAGATGTTTGTGATATCTTTTATGCTTGGGAGGCAGTGGCGGACTGGCCCACCGGAATACCGGGAAATTTCCTGGGGGGGCCCCAAAGTGTTGCCTAAAACCTTTACTTTTATTTGATTCCTTTGACTACGTTTTGGGATTAAGTGGGTCCTTTTGACTGGGCCCTTTTACAAGTTTTCCCAGTAGAAATTTTCGACCCATTCCGCCACTGTTGGGAGGCTAGGTTTCAGAGGCATTAAGTTGACCCATATTCATACATAGGTCTGTACATACGTTCTGCATTTCATTTCAGCTCAATAACTTTAAGTCTCCATAGGCAAATCATTTGAAATTTATAAAAGGCAAACCAAGTTAGATTTGTCAAATTGAACTTAACACTTTTGCAACCTGGACTTTTGCCCACTGACTTGCAGAAAAATATCAATATTGCAGATTTACGGGTTAGGGTTATGGTGTTTAACATCACTTTCAACAGTTTAAGTTCCAGAAAATCAAATCATTTGGAATTTATGTAAAATGTTACCAACACACAGTGGTTTTAATGTTGTTCATCAAGCAGTTTATAACAATGATAACTAGTGGAGCCTCTAGTTTGATTTAATTCTTAAAAATTAAATAAAACAAACGTTTCAACAAATAACCTTTGTCTTCAGAATTATGAAATTATAATCATATTATTATGAAAATGAAATAAATATATTTTTTTTATGGATTTATGCACTAATTATCATATATTATAATAATGAAATGGACAATCATAAATATTTTTTTTATTAATAATTCATAAATGCTGAAGGTGGTTTTTTTTTTCTCTTTTGTTCTTGTTCATACAACTGGTAAAGTTGATTATCATCACTAGACACACACTATACAGTTTATTAAAAATAATTTTTATTGTAAAAAAAAATAATTAGATATTTTTTTTGTAAATTGGAAAAGTAATTTTTCTATTTTTGTTAATTAATACAAACAATTTACTCATATCATGAGGTCCACACCACACCCCACCCATCAAGGGCCCCTTTCCAACAGAGATTAAAGAATTACTGGACATCCAGAGGTTTTAACTTTAGATTTAACTGATACTCTGTTTATCTTTGTCATTTAAGCTGCTTTGATGTTAATACTATGTGGTCATTTTCTTGGAAGTACCTTTGAGATTTAAAAAAAAGTCTTAATAACTACATTAACAATGAAAGTCAATACCCGTCACTCGTTCTCAATTTTACGACATAATTAGTCCAAATTATTGTAATTTTGAAAGTTTAGCTTTAAATGTAATGTATTTCTTTTGTTTTTCTTTGTCATGTTATACATTACATAGTGATTTGTAGGTTTTTATGTCACAATTGAATACACAGGTAAATGGTCACGGTATTGATTAGTGAGAGATTCTTTGTTAGGAATTGATGAGAAATATCATGGGATAAATAAGACAAAATAAAAAATATCTTATGAAACAAAAAAAGGTAAGTTAACATATATGTTCTAAATGTTTTATTATAAAATCACTGATGAAATACTATTTTATATATGATATTAATATATATAGTTAATTAGGTATATACAGTCCATGTGGTCACCTGTATTAAAAGGTAAACTTGTTCTTATCCTGTCATAGAAAATGTCATATAAATTGAACCTCTTTTAAGAGATCACCTATCTTATAAGGCCACCTTTTCTTTGTCCCAAAGGTCATGACCTCTTAACACAGGTTTGACTGTATATATTTGTATGGACAAGTTAATTAATATGGAATTAAAGTGTGACATTGTCTATATAAGAAAAAAAACAGTGATTCCAGAGAGGTACAGTGAAAACTGTGTAAACCAAACCCTGAGTAATACAGGATCCTATACAAACTGAACATGAATAAAGTCTGAGTAATACAGGATCCTATACAAACTGGACATAGAATAAAGTCTGAGTAATACAGGATCCTATACAGACTGAACATAGAATAAAGTCTGATTAATACAGGATCCTATACAAACTGAACATAGAATAAAGTCTGAGTAATACAGGATCCTATACAAACTGAACATAGAATAAAGTCTGAGTAATACATGATCCTATACAAACTGAACATAGAATAAACCCTGAGTAATACAGGATCTTATACAAACTGAACATAGAATAAAGTCTGAGTAATACAGGATCCTATATAAACTGAACATAGAATAAAGTCTGAGTAATACAGGATCCTATACAAACTGAACATAGAATAAAGTTTGAGTAATACAGGATCTTATACAAACTGAACATAGAATAAAGTCTGAGTAATACAGGATCCTATACAAACTGAACATAGAATAAAGTCTGAGTAATACAGGATCCTATACAAACTGAACATAGAATAAACCCTGAGTAATACAGGATCCTATACAAACTGAACATAGAATAAAGTCTGAGTAATACAGGATCCTATACAAACTGAACATAGAATAAAGTCTGAGTAATACAGGATCCTATACAAACTGAACATAGAATAAAGTCTGAGTAATACAGGATCCTATACAAACTGAACATAGAATAAAGTCTGAGTAATACAGGATCCTATACAAACTGAACATAGAATAAAGTCTGAGTAATACAGGATCCTATACAAACTGAACATAGAATAAACCCTGAGTAATACAGGATCATATACAAACTGAACATAGAATAAAGTCTGAGTAATACAGGATCCTATACAAACTGAACATAGAATAAAGTCTGAGTAATACAGGATCCTATACAAACTGAACATAGAATAAAGTCTGAGTAATACAGGATCCTATACAAACTGAACATAGAATAAACCCTGAGTAATACAGGATCCTATACAAACTGAACATAGAATAAAGTCTGAGTAATACAGGATCCTATACAGACTGAACATAGAATAAAGTCTGAGTAATACAGGATCCTATACAAACTGAACATAGAATAAAGTCTGAATAATACAGGATCCTATACAAACTGAACATAGAATAAAGTCTGAGTAATACAGGATCCTATGCAAACTGAACATAGAATAAACCCTGAGTAATACAGGATCCTATACAAACTGAACATAGAATAAAGTCTGAGTAATACAGGATCCTATACAAACTGAACATAGAATAAAGTCTGAGTAATACAGGATCCTATACAAACTGAACATAGAATAAACCCTGAGTAATACAGGATCTTATACAAACTGAACATAGAATAAAGTCTGAGTAATACAGGATCCTATATAAACTGAACATAGAATAAAGTCTGAGTAATACAGGATCCTATACAAACTGAACATAGAATAAAGTTTGAGTAATACAGGATCTTATACAAACTGAACATAGAATAAAGTCTGAGTAATACAGGATCCTATACAAACTGAACATAGAATAAAGTCTGAGTAATACAGGATCCTATACAAACTGAACATAGAATAAACCCTGAGTAATACAGGATCCTATACAAACTGAACATAGAATAAAGTCTGAGTAATACAGGATCCTATACAAACTGAACATAGAATAAAGTCTGAGTAATACAGGATCCTATACAAACTGAACATAGAATAAAGTCTGAGTAATACAGGATCCTATACAAACTGAACATAGAATAAAGTCTGAGTAATACAGGATCCTATACAAACTGAACATAGAATAAAGTCTGAGTAATACAGGATCCTATACAAACTGAACATAGAATAAACCCTGAGTAATACAGGATCATATACAAACTGAACATAGAATAAAGTCTGAGTAATACAGGATCCTATACAAACTGAACATAGAATAAAGTCTGAGTAATACAGGATCCTATACAAACTGAACATAGAATAAAGTCTGAGTAATACAGGATCCTATACAAACTGAACATAGAATAAACCCTGAGTAATACAGGATCCTATACAAACTGAACATAGAATAAACCCTGAGTAATACAGAATCCTATACAAACTGAACATAGAATAAAGTCTGAGTAATACAGGATCCTATACAAACTGAACATAGAATAAACCCTGAGTAATACAGGATCCTATACAAACTGAACATAGAATAAAGTCTGAGTAATACAGGATCCTATACAGACTGAACATAGAATAAAGTCTGAGTAATACAGGATCCTATACAAACTGAACATAGAATAAAGTCTGAATAATACAGGATCCTATACAAACTGAACATAGAATAAAGTCTGAGTAATACAGGATCCTATACAAACTGAACATAGAATAAACCCTGAGTAATACAGGATCCTATACAAACTGAACATAGAATAAAGTCTGAGTAATACAGGATCCTATACAAACTGAACATAGAATAAAGTCTGAGTAATACAGGATCCTATACAAACTGAACATAGAATAAAGTCTGAGTAATACAGGATCCTATGCAAACTGAACATAGAATAAACCCTGAGTAATACAGGATCCTAAACAAACTGAACATAGAATAAAGTCTGAGTAATACATGATCCTATACAAACTGAACATAGAATAAAGTCTTGAGTAAAACAGGATCCTATGCAAATTGAACATAGAATAAAGTCTGAGTAATACAGGATCCTATACAAACTGAACATAGAATAAAGTCTGAGTAATACAGGATCCTATACAAACTGAACATAGAATAAAGTCTGAGTAATACAGGATCCTATGCAAACTGAACATAGAATAAACCCTGAGTAATACAGGATCTTATACAAACTGAACATAGAATAAAGTCTGAGTAAAACAGTATCCTATACAAACTGAACATAGAATAAACCCTGAGTAATACAGGATCCCATACAAACTGAACATAGAATAAAGTCTGAGTAGTACAGGATCCTATACAAACTGAACATAGAATAAACCCTGAGTAATACAGGATCCTATACAAACTGAACATAGAATAAAGTCTGAGTAATACAGGATCCTATACAAACTGAACATAGAATAAAGTCTGAATAATACAGGATCCTATACAAACTGAACATAGAATAAAGTCTGAGTAATACAGGATCCTATACAAACTGAACATAGAATAAAGTCTGAGTAATACAGGATCCTATACAAACTGAACATAGAATAAAGTCTGAGTAATACAGGATCCTATACAAACTGAACATAGAATAAACCCTGAGTAATACAGGATCCTATACAAACTGAACATAGAATAAACCCTGAGTAATACAGGATCCTATACAAACTGAACATAGAATAAAGTCTGAGTAATACAGGATCCTATACAAACTGAACATAGAATAAAGTCTGAGTAATACAGGATCCTATACAAACTGAACATAGAATAAAGTCTGAGTAATACAGGATCCTATGCAAACTGAACATAGAATAAACCCTGAGTAATACAGGATCCTATACAAACTAAACATAGAATAAACCCTGAGTAATACAGGATCCTATACAAACTGAACATAGAATAAACCCTGAGTAATACAGGATCCTATACAAACTGAACATAGAATAAAGTCTGAGTAATACAGGATCCTATACAAACTGAACATAGAATAAACCCTGAGTAATACAGGATCCTATACAAACTGAACATAGAATAAACCCTGAGTAATACAGGATCCTATACAAACTGAACATAGAATAAACCCTGAGTAATACAGGATCCTATACAAACTGAACATAGAATAAACCCTGAGTAACACAGGATCCTATACAAACTGAACATAGAATGAACCCTGAGTAATACAGGATCCTATACAAACTGAACATAGAATAAACCCTGAGCAATACAGGATCCTATACAAACTGAACATAGAATAAAGTCTGAGTAATACATGATCCTATGCAAACTGAACATAGAATAAAGTCTGAGTAATACAGGATCCTATACAAACTGAACATAGAATAAAGTCTGAGTAATACAGGATCCTATACAAACTGAACATAGAATATACCCTGAGTAATACAGGATCCTATACAAACTGAACATAGAATAAACCCTGAGTAATACAGGATCCTATATAAACTGAACATAGAATAAACCCTGAGTAATACAGGATCCTATACAAACTGAACATAGAATAAAGTCTGAGTAATACAGGATCCTATACAAACTGAACATAGAATAAACCCTGAGTAATACAGGATCCTATACAAACTGAACATAGAATAAAGTCTGAGTAATACAGGATCTTATACAAACTGAACATAGAATAAAGTCTGAATAATACAGGATCCTATACAAACTGAACATAGAATAAAGTCTGAGTAATACAGGATCCTATACAAACTGAACATAGAATAAACCCTGAGTAATACAGGATCCTATATAAACTGAACATAGAATAAACCCTGAGTAATACAGGATCCTATACAAACTGAACATAGAATAAACCCTGAGTAATACAGGATCCTATACAAACTGAACATAGAATAAACCCTGCGTAATACAGGATCCTATACAAACTGAACATAGAATAAAGTCTGAGTAATACAGGATCCTATACAAACTGAACATAGAATAAACCCTGAGTAATACAGGATCCTATACAAACTGAACATAGAATAAACCCTGAGTAATACAGGATCCTATACAAACTGAACATAGAATAAACCCTGAGTAATACAGGATCCTATACAAACTGAACATAGAATAAAGTTCCAATGTAGGAAATGTTTGTTAATTTAACTTGTATAAGTCAAACACATGTCTATACTGAACACAAGGAGGTTTACTTTAGGTAGGTTTCACTGTAATTTGATTTTAATCAGGAACAATTAGTCCAGTAATAAAGTACACCTAATTAGACCAGAACCACATCGGTTGGGTCAAACCAAAGACTATAAAATTGGTATTTGTTGCTTCTCCGCTGAGCACACAGCATTAAGGAGTAAGAGCGAAGACTGTTTGACTTGGAAGCAGAATAGTGTGTCAGAGTGGAGCTACATGTTTACCAGCGGACTGTTGTTTCAGTGAGCTAGCACTATGAAAATCCAACTCTGCGTGTTAGTCTAGAACAAAGTGGACCTCATCAATCATCATCTCATTGAAAATTTACTTGTTCTCGCCATGATATAGCTGAAAAATTGCTGAGTTGGCATTAAACAGCAACAGCACACTCGCTAATTAGACCAAACCATATTTTACCAGCCTTTTGACACTTGAAATCTATGTAATTAACAGTATGACTGGGAATGTTGTTCAGTAAATAATAATACTTTACCAGACAGAGCCATTTTGTCCTGAACATAGCCCAATGTCTGACAGACGAACCAAATTAACTACATTACATGTATTGGTATAACTGAGGTCTAACTCTCTTCTACTTGTAACAGAGGAAGATTAAATTTGTAGGGTGTAACGTTGATGCTGGATCTAATTTATGTTTACTTGATGTATTTTGTATGTACCAGTTTTACAGGTTTTACAGTTTGGTTTTTAAAAATTTAATCTTGGAGGGTCATGAAGTTTTACTCATGTCCATACTTCTGTTCATGCCACATTGGTTTTCTGTGTACTAACTTTAGTTCCACTTTAAAATCAAATCATTTGAAATTTATTCACAAGGTCAGGGACCATAAAGAGAAGGCCATATTTGATTTCCCACTTTGCCACTTTCCGTTCTGGAGTTATGTCTTCGTTTACCATAAACTGGAAGCGGTGGCATCCGTGACTTATGGACACATTTTTACTTTTTTTTTAAAGAAATTTAAGGACTTAGTCACTTACTTTGTTGCAGTCTTTGCCTTAATTTTGTCACTTACTTACCCGAAAGCCAAATTTAGAAAAAAAATTATATTTATTCAAACAAATTCTTTCATAATTTTCACTTGTCCGAATCCAGTTTTACTTGTCCTGGGTCTCGGGCAAGTGGGTTAGCGTGAAGACTAGTATTGAGTAATTCAATTGAAAAATGTCTATGAATAATTTTAGTGAATCTCTCACAGAGTTTTACAATTGTGATTATGATATTTACTTGGATTTTCTAGGTACAATTAGGCTATCAATTAAAGAATGAGTTACCTCCCTTTCATTGCAAGTTAAAATGTTCACAAATGTTTTCTGTACTAATACAGTGTCTGTCAGACCCAATGTTGAAACCACAATTATTGATTGGATGAATAAAATGAAATATCTGAAATTATTAACTGATGGTCAACAAAAAAACCAACATATTTTGAAGATTGTCTTCACTAAAATTTAGGGGTTAGGCTAACAAGAAATAAATATGGTTACCCTAAATTATACAAGAATATGATTAGGACTGTGCATTTTAAGACTATTTCCAACAATATTTCAATTATATCCTGGCTGTCATCTTATTTATGAAGGAAGCTTGAGTTCCTTGAGTAACACACTGACCTGTGGCAAGTCACTGACAAACTTTATATAGTCAAGTTGTACACCACACGACAGGTACAGGTAGGAGTCAAATTTCACTTTAGTGTTGATAGGTACTGAATACATAGGTAGTCCTATAAGACTTTGTATGTTTCCAATCATTTACATTTTTTAAAAATTATTAAAAAAAGAAAAATTTCAATTGTGGGAAACAAATTCCTACAATAAAAATTTTTTTAATAAAAAAAATGTGGTGCTGTTTTTGATTTTGTCACTCCTGATTACATTATCAATTTGTTATTACAAGGTCATTAGTGATAAAGATGGACACAGGAATCTTATTACAAGGTCACTACTGATGAAGATGGACACAGGAAACAAGACAAAGATAACATTATGTCAACATTTTGAACCTTGATGCTCTAGAACTGTAAGTTCAAGTAAGCTTAATATTTGGGATAAAAATATGATGTGCAAAAAACTATGTTGAAGTCAAATGAACCAATGACCTTTTTTTTCTTTTTTTTTTTTATTTTTTTTCCCCTATAGTCAGGATTTTATAAATTCCCTTACATCACCACCTGACTAGGGTGTGACAGGAATTTTCAAAAATAAGTTTTGTGACTACATTGGTTTTACATTTTGATAAACAAAATAAAGAAATAATAATATATAATAGTAATAAACACTTTCATTCATCTTTCACACACACTCTCTTACCATTTTGTTTTTCTAAAATATTTGATTGCTCCTGACATTTTGTACTTAATCAAAAAAGCTGAAAAAAGAATCTCATCACTATATGAATCAAACAAACAAAAAATATTATGATTAGTTGAAAATATATTGTAAGGGGGTCCACATTTTTTCAAATGCTAAAATGGTATTGTTTTTCTTTGATATATATTGTTCAAGTGAACGGTACCACATAATTTTATGTTTAAATTCTACAATATTTAGCCTTTGTTCATTGAGTTTGCACTTGAAGATGTAATTTTTTGCAATAATTGAAATCAAATTAACAAGAAGATCCCCTGACTCAAAACCAAAGAAATATTCTTTTTTGTCAAAAATCAAATTCTTGTAATATTGCTTTAATTGTTTTGACAAAGATTTGAGAAAAATTTGTGTCACAGGACAGTCAAAGAATAGATGTTCAATAGTTTCATCATGAATTTTGCAAAATGTACATAAATTAGTATTCTTGAGCTTTATTTTATGTAAAAAGGAATTGGTAGGAATGATCCTGTGTAACAATTTAAATTGAAAATTTTGAAGATATGAGTTTCTACAAGATTTTTTTAAAATAATAAAATATTTTGACCAATTTGTTATTTCACAATTAAGAAGTTTTTCCCATTTGGAAAATTTTTCTGTTGGTAAAGAAATGATTGCATTCACAAGACCTTTATAAACAAACCTAACATTTTTACTATGAACTATTCTCTCTAAATAGGCATCCTTTTTACTAAGTATGTCGAAATTTACATTTACACAGTTTTCCTTCAGATGATCTTTGATGTACTTGGGAACATTTGACACCAGACTATAGTACTTCAAAAAATTATTGGTATTCAGTTTATTTCTAGTCTGTTCAAAAGTATTAAAATTACCAGAATGTGGGTCAATAAGATCACATAAATACTGCACATTATGTTCTATCCATCTAATATAATAATTTAAATCAGTTACTGGTACAAAATTAAGGATATCAAGAGACAATAGTTCATTAGTATTCATCTTTGTATAAGGTTTTGCAAAATGATAGCTAGACAGAACATCTTTCCAAAAAGGATTTGTAAGCTTCATAGCAACTTCCTTTAGCTTTTCTTTCTGAAAAGTTAAAATTCTTTCACCACCAATGACCTTTTTAGTTTTATGTGTTGTCCTATTATATGTCTTTACGTTCTGAGTTCTGTGTTGTGATGTCTGTCACGGTTTCTACATGAAAATGATGTTCGGCTCGTCTTTACCTCCAGTTGTTTGTAGGAGGGCTCATGTCTTATTTACATTATCTGTATTTGTTTGGTTAGTCTTTACCTCCAGTTGTTTGTAGAAGGGCTCATGTCTTATTTACATTATCTGTATTTGTTTGGTTCGTCTTTACATCCAGTTGTTTGTAGGAGGGCTCATGTCTTATTTACATTATCTGTGTTTGTTTGGTTCGTCTTTACCTCCAGTTGTTTGTAGAATGGCTCATGTCTTATTTACATTATCTGTATTTGTTTGGTTGGTCTTTACCTCCAGTTGTTTGTAGGAGGGCTCATGTCTTATTTACATTATCTGTATTTGTTTGGTTGGTCTTTACCTCCAGTTGTTTGTAGGAGGGCTCATGTCTTATTTACATTATCTGTATTTGTTTGGTTGGTGTTTACCTCCAGTTGTTTGTAGAATGGCTCATGTCTTATTTACATTATCTGTGTTTGTTTGGTTGGTCTTTACCTCCAGTTGTTTGTAGAAGGGCTCATGTCTTATTTACATTATCTGTATTTGTTTGGTTCGTCTTTACATCCAGTTGTTTGTAGGAGGGCTCATGTCTTATTTACATTATCTGTGTTTGTTTGGTTCGTCTTTACCTCCAGTTGTTTGTAGGAGGGCTCATGTCTTATTTACATTATCTGTGTTTGTTTGGTTAGTCTTTACCTCCAGTTGTTTGTAGGAGGGCTCATGTCTTATTTACATTATCTGTATTTGTTTGGTTGGTCTTTACCTCCAGTTGTTTGTAGGAGGGCTCATGTCTTATTTACATTATCTGTGTTTGTTTGGTTGGTCTTTACCTCCAGTTGTTTGTAGGAGGGCTCATGTCTTATTTACATTATCTGTATTTGTTTGGTTGGTCTTTACCTCCAGTTGTTTGTAGGAGGGCTCATGTCTTATTTACATTATCTGTGTTTGTTTGGTTGGTCTTTACCTCCAGTTGTTTGTAGAATGGCTCATGTCTTATTTACATTATCTGTATTTGTTTGGTTAGTCTTTACCTCCAGTTGTTTGTAGAATGGCTCATGTCTTATTTACATTATCTGTATTTGTTTGGTTAGTCTTTACCTCCAGTTGTTTGTAGAATGGCTCATGTCTTATTTACATTATCTGTATTTGTTTGGTTGGTCTTTACCTCCAGTTGTTTGTAGAATGGCTCATGTCTTATTTATGTTATCTGTATTTGTTTGGTTAGTCATTACCTCCAGTTGTTTGTAGAATGGCTCATGTCTTATTTACATTATCTGTATTTGTTTGGTTAGTCTTTACCTCCAGTTGTTTGTAGGAGGGCTCATGTCTTATTTACATTATCTGTATTTGTTTGGTTCGTCTTTACCTCCAGTTGTTTGTAGAATGGCTCATGTCTTATTTACATTATCTGTATTTGTTTGGTTGGTCTTTACCTCCAGTTGTTTGTAGAAGGGCTCATGTCTTATTTACATTATCTGTATTTGTTTGGTTGGTCTTTACCTCCAGTTGTTTGTAGAATGGCTCATGTCTTATTTACATTATCTGTATTTGTTTGGTTCGTCTTTACCTCCAGTTGTTTGTAGAATGGCTCATGTCTTATTTACATTATCTGTATTTGTTTGGTTAGTCTTTACCTCCAGTTGTTTGTAGGAGGGCTCATGTCTTATTTACGTTATCTGTATTTGTTTGGTTAGTCTTTACCTCCAGTTGTTTGTAGAATGGCTCGTGTCTTGTTTACATTATTTGTATTTGTTTGGTTGGTCTTTACCTCCAGTTGTTTGTAGGAGGGCTCATGTCTTATTTACATTATCTGTATTTGTTTGGTTAGTCTTTACCTCCAGTTGTTTGTAGAATGGCTCGTGTCTTGTTTACATTATCTGTATTTGTTTGGTTGGTCTTTACCTCCAGTTGTTTGTAGAATGGCTCATGTCTTATTTACGTTATCTGTATTTGTTTGGTTCGTCTTTACCTCCAGTTGTTTGTAGAATGGCTCATGTCTTATTTACATTATCTGTATTTGTTTGGTTGGTCTTTACCTCCAGTTGTTTGTAGGAGGGCTCATGTCTTATTTACATTATCTGTATTTGTTTGGTTCGTCTTTACCTCCAGTTGTTTGTAGAATGGCTCATGTCTTATTTACGTTATCTGTATTTGTTTGGTTCGTCTTTACCTCCAGTTGTTTGTAGAATGGCTCATGTCTTGTTTACATTATCTGTATTTGTTTGGTTAGTCTTTACCTCCAGTTGTTTGTAGGAGGGCTCATGTCTTATTTACATTATCTGTATTTGTTTGGTTGGTCTTTACCTCCAGTTGTTTGTAGAATGGCTCATGTCTTATTTACATTATCTGTATTTGTTTGGTTAGTCTTTACCTCCAGTTGTTTGTAGAATGGCTCATGTCTTGTTTACATTATCTGTATTTGTTTGGTTAGTCTTTACCTCCAGTTGTTTGTAGGAGGGCTCATGTCTTATTTACATTATCTGTATTTGTTTGGTTAGTCTTTACCTCCAGTTGTTTGTAGGAGGGCTCATGTCTTATTTACATTATCTGTATTTGTTTGGTTAGTCTTTACCTCCAGTTGTTTGTAGAATGGCTCATGTCTTATTTACATTATCTGTATTTGTTTGGTTGGTCTTTATCTCCAGTTGTTTGTAGAATGGCTCATGTCTTATTTACATTATCTGTATTTGTTTGGTTAGTCTTTACCTCCAGTTGTTTGTAGAATGGCTCATGTCTTATTTACATTATCTGTATTTGTTTGGTTGGTCTTTACCTCCAGTTGTTTGTAGGAGGGCTCATGTCTTATTTACATTATCTGTGTTTGTTTGGTTAGTCTTTACCTCCAGTTGTTTGTAGAATGGCTCATGTCTTATTTACATTATCTGTATTTGTTTGGTTGGTTTTTACCTCCAGTTGTTTGTAGAATGGCTCATGTCTTATTTACATTATCTGTATTTGTTTGGTTAGTCTTTACCTCCAGTTGTTTGTAGAATGGCTCATGTCTTATTTACATTATCTGTATTTGTTTGGTTGGTCTTTACCTCCAGTTGTTTGTAGAAGGGCTCATGTCTTATTTACATTATCTGTATTTGTTTGGTTTGTCTTTACCTCCAGTTGTTTGTAGGAGGGCTCATGTCTTATTTACATTATCTGTATTTGTTTGGTTGGTCTTTACCTCCAGTTGTTTGTAGGAGGGCTCATGTCTTATTTACATTATCTGTATTTGTTTGGTTAGTCTTTACCTCCAGTTGTTTGTAGGAGGGCTCATGTCTTATTTACATTATCTGTATTTGTTTGGTTCGTCTTTACCTCCAGTTGTTTGTAGGAGGGCTCATGTCTTATTTACATTATCTGTATTTGTTTGGTTAGTCTTTACCTCCAGTTGTTTGTAGGAGGGCTCATGTCTTATTTACATTATCTGTATTTGTTTGGTTGGTCTTTACCTCCAGTTGTTTGTAGAAGGGCTCATGTCTTATTTACATTATCTGTATTTGTTTGGTTGGTCTTTACCTCCAGTTGTTTGTAGAATGGCTCATGTCTTATTTACATTATCTGTATTTGTTTGGTTAGTCTTTACCTCCAGTTGTTTGTAGGAGGGCTCATGTCTTATTTACATTATCTGTATTTGTTTGGTTCATCTTTACCTCCAGTTGTTTGTAGAAGGGCTCATGTCTTATTTACATTATCTGTATTTGTTTGGTTGGTCTTTACCTCCAGTTGTTTGTAGAATGGCTCATGTCTTATTTACATTATCTGTATTTGTTTGGTTGGTCTTTACCTCCAGTTGTTTGTAGAATGGCTCATGTCTTATTTACATTATCTGTATTTGTTTGGTTAGTCTTTACCTCCAGTTGTTTGTAGAATGGCTCATGTCTTATTTACATTATCTGTATTTGTTTGGTTTGTCTTTACCTCCAGTTGTTTGTAGAATGGCTCATGTCTTATTTACATTATCTGTATTTGTTTGGTTTGTCTTTACCTCCAGTTGTTTGTAGAATGGCTCATGTCTTATTTACATTATCTGTATTTGTTTGGTTGGTCTTTACCTCCAGTTGTTTGTAGAATGGCTCATGTCTTATTTACATTATCTGTATTTGTTTGGTTCGTCTTTACCTCCAGTTGTTTGTAGGAGGGCTCATGTCTTATTTACATTATCTGTATTTGTTTGGTTCATCTTTACCTCCAGTTGTTTGTAGAATGGCTCATGTCTTATTTACATTATCTGTATTTGTTTGGTTGGTCTTTACCTCCAGTTGTTTGTAGAATGGCTCATGTCTTATTTACATTATCTGTATTTGTTTGGTTGGTCTTTACCTCCAGTTGTTTGTAGAAGGGCTCATGTCTTATTTACATTATCTGTATTTGTTTGGTTCGTCTTTACCTCCAGTTGTTTGTAGAAGGGCTCATGTCTTATTTACATTATCTGTATTTGTTTGGTTCGTCTTTACCTCCAGTTGTTTGTAGGAGGGCTCATGTCTTATTTACATTATCTGTATTTGTTTGGTTCGTCTTTACCTCCAGTTGTTTGTAGAATGGCTCATGTCTTATTTACATTATATGTATTTGTTTGGTTCGTCTTTACCTCCAGTTGTTTGTAGGAGGGCTCATGTCTTATTTACATTATCTGTATTTGTTTGGTTCGTCTTTACCTCCAGTTGTTTGTAGAAGGGCTCATGTCTTATTTACATTATCTGTATTTGTTTGGTTGGTCTTTACCTCCAGTTGTTTGTAGGAGGGCTCATGTCTTATTTACATTATCTGTATTTGTTTGGTTAGTCTCTACCTCCAGTTGTTTGTAGAATGGCTCATGTCTTATTTACATTATCTGTATTTGTTTGGCTCGTCTTTACCTCCAGTTGTTTGTAGGAGGGCTCATGTCTTATTTACGTTATCTGTATTTGTTTGGTTAGTCTTTACCTCCAGTTGTTTGTAGAATGGCTCATGTCTTATTTACATTATCTGTATTTGTTTGGCTCGTCTTTACCTCCAGTTGTTTGTAGGAGGGCTCATGTCTTATTTACATTATCTGTATTTGTTTGGTTAGTCTTTACCTCCAGTTGTTTGTAGAATGGCTCATGTCTTATTTACATTATCTGTATTTGTTTGGTTTGTCTTTACCTCCAGTTGTTTGTAGAATGGCTCATGTCTTATTTACATTATCTGTATTTGTTTGGTTGGTCTTTACCTCCAGTTGTTTGTAGGAGGGCTCATGTCTTATTTACATTATCTGTATTTGTTTGGTTCGTCTTTACCTCCAGTTGTTTGTAGAAGGGCTCATGTCTTATTTACATTATCTGTATTTGTTTGGTTCGTCTTTACCTCCAGTTGTTTGTAGAATGGCTCATGTCTTATTTACATTATCTGTATTTGTTTGGTTGGTCTTTACCTCCAGTTGTTTGTAGGAGGGCTCATGTCTTATTTACATTATCTGTATTTGTTTGGTTGGTCTTTACCTCCAGTTGTTTGTAGAATGGCTCATGTCTTATTTACATTATCTGTGTTTGTTTGGTTCGTCTTTACCTCCAGTTGTTTGTAGAATGGCTCATGTCTTATTTACATTATCTGTATTTGTTTGGTTAGTCTTTACATCCAGTTGTTTGTAGAATGGCTCATGTCTTATTTACATTATCTGTATTTGTTTGGTTCGTCTTTACCTCCAGTTGTTTGTAGAAGGGCTCATGTCTTATTTACATTATCTGTGTTTGTTTGGTTAGTCTTTACCTCCAGTTGTTTGTAGGAGGGCTCATGTCTTATTTACATTATCTGTGTTTGTTTGGTTTGTCTTTACCTCCAGTTGTTTGTAGAATGGCTCATGTCTTATTTACATTATCTGTGTTTGTTTGGTTAGTCTTTACCTCCAGTTGTTTGTAGAATGGCTCATGTCTTATTTACATTATCTGTATTTGTTTGGTTGGTCTTTACCTCCAGTTGTTTGTAGAATGGCTCATGTCTTATTTACATTATCTGTGTTTGTTTACGTTATCTGTATTTGTTTACGTTATCTGTATTTGTTTGGTTGTTCTTTACCTCCAGTTGTTTGTAGAATGGCTCATGTCTTATTTACATTATCTGTATTTGTTTGGTTGGTCTTTACCTCCAGTTGTTTGTAGAATGGCTCATGTCTTATTTACATTATCTGTGTTTGTTTACGTTATCTGTATTTGTTTACGTTATCTGTATTTGTTTGGTTGTTCTTTACCTCCAATTGTTTGTAGAATGGCTCATGTCTTATTTACATTATCTGTATTTGTTTGGTTCGTCTTTACCTCCAGTTGTTTGTAGGAGGGCTCATGTCTTATTTACATTATCTGTATTTGTTTGGTTAGTCTTTACCTCCAGTTGTTTGTAGAAGGGCTCATGTCTTATTTACATTATCTGTATTTGTTTGGTTAGTCTTTACCTCCAGTTGTTTGTAGGAGGGCTCATGTCTTATTTACATTATCTGTATTTGTTTGGTTAGTCTTTACCTCCAGTTGTTTGTAGGAGGTCTCATGTCTTATTTACATTATCTGTATTTGTTTGGTTAGTCTTTACCTCCAGTTGTTTGTAGGAGGGCTCATGTCCTATTTACGTTATCTGTATTTGTTTGGCTCGTCTTTACCTCCAGTTGTTTGTAGAATGGCTCATGTCTTATTTACATTATCTGTATTTGTTTGGTTGGTCTTTACCTCCAGTTGTTTGTAGGAGGGCTCATGTCTTATTTACATTATCTGTATTTGTTTGGTTGGTCTTTACCTCCAGTTGTTTGTAGGAGGGCTCATGTCTTATTTACATTATCTGTATTTGTTTGGTTGGTCTTTACCTCCAGTTGTTTGTAGGAGGGCTCATGTCTTATTTACATTATCTGTATTTGTTTGGTTGGTCTTTACCTCCAGTTGTTTGTAGAATGGCTCATGTCTTATTTACATTATCTGTATTTGTTTGGTTCATCTTTACCTCCAGTTGTTTGTAGGAGGGCTCATGTCTTATTTACATTATCTGTATTTGTTTGGTTTGTCTTTACCTCCAGTTGTTTGTAGGAGGGCTCATGTCTTATTTACATTATCTGTATTTGTTTGGCTCGTCTTTACCTCCAGTTGTTTGTAGAATGGCTCATGTCTTATTTACATTATCTGTATTTGTTTGGTTTGTCTTTACCTCCAGTTGTTTGTAGAATGGCTCATGTCTTATTTACATTATCTGTGTTTGTTTGGTTAGTCTTTACCTCCAGTTGTTTGTAGAATGGCTCATGTCTTATTTACATTATCTGTATTTGTTTGGTTAGTCTTTACCTCCAGTTGTTTGTAGAATGGCTCATGTCTTATTTACATTATCTGTATTTGTTTGGTTGGTCTTTACCTCCAGTTGTTTGTAGGAGGGCTCATGTCTTATTTACATTATCTGTATTTGTTTGGTTAGTCTTTACCTCCAGTTGTTTGTAGAATGGCTCATGTCTTATTTACATTATCTGTGTTTGTTTGGTTAGTCTTTACCTCCAGTTGTTTGTAGAATGGCTCATGTCTTATTTACATTATCTGTATTTGTTTGGTTGGTCTTTACCTCCAGTTGTTTGTAGAATGGCTCATGTCTTATTTACATTATCTGTGTTTGTTTACGTTATCTGTATTTGTTTACGTTATCTGTATTTGTTTGGTTGTTCTTTACCTCCAGTTGTTTGTAGAATGGCTCATGTCTTATTTACATTATCTGTATTTGTTTGGTTGGTCTTTACCTCCAGTTGTTTGTAGAATGGCTCATGTCTTATTTACATTATCTGTGTTTGTTTACGTTATCTGTATTTGTTTACGTTATCTGTATTTGTTTGGTTGTTCTTTACCTCCAGTTGTTTGTAGAATGGCTCATGTCTTATTTACATTATCTGTATTTGTTTGGTTCGTCTTTACCTCCAGTTGTTTGTAGGAGGGCTCATGTCTTATTTACATTATCTGTATTTGTTTGGTTAGTCTTTACCTCCAGTTGTTTGTAGAAGGGCTCATGTCTTATTTACATTATCTGTATTTGTTTGGTTAGTCTTTACCTCCAGTTGTTTGTAGGAGGGCTCATGTCTTATTTACATTATCTGTATTTGTTTGGTTAGTCTTTACCTCCAGTTGTTTGTAGGAGGTCTCATGTCTTATTTACATTATCTGTATTTGTTTGGTTAGTCTTTACCTCCAGTTGTTTGTAGGAGGGCTCATGTCCTATTTACGTTATCTGTATTTGTTTGGTTGGTCTTTACCTCCAGTTGTTTGTAGAATGGCTCATGTCTTATTTACATTATCTGTATTTGTTTGGTTGGTCTTTACCTCCAGTTGTTTGTAGGAGGGCTCATGTCTTATTTACATTATCTGTATTTGTTTGGTTGGTCTTTACCTCCAGTTGTTTGTAGGAGGGCTCATGTCTTATTTACATTATCTGTATTTGTTTGGTTAGTCTTTACCTCCAGTTGTTTGTAGGAGGGCTCATGTCTTATTTACATTATCTGTATTTGTTTGGTTGGTCTTTACCTCCAGTTGTTTGTAGAATGGCTCATGTCTTATTTACATTATCTGTATTTGTTTGGTTCATCTTTACCTCCAGTTGTTTGTAGGAGGGCTCATGTCTTATTTACATTATCTGTATTTGTTTGGTTAGTCTTTACCTCCAGTTGTTTGTAGAATGGCTCATGTCTTATTTACATTATCTGTGTTTGTTTGGTTAGTCTTTACCTCCAGTTGTTTGTAGAATGGCTCATGTCTTATTTACATTATCTGTAATTGTTTGGTTAGTCTTTACCTCCAGTTGTTTGTAGAATGGCTCATGTCTTATTTACATTATCTGTATTTGTTTGGTTGGTCTTTACCTCCAGTTGTTTGTAGGAGGGCTCATGTCTTATTTACATTATCTGTATTTGTTTGGTTGGTCTTTACCTCCAGTTGTTTGTAGAATGGCTCATGTCTTATTTACATTATCTGTGTTTGTTTGGTTCGTCTTTACCTCCAGTTGTTTGTAGAATGGCTCATGTCTTATTTACATTATCTGTATTTGTTTGGTTAGTCTTTACCTCCAGTTGTTTGTAGAATGGCTCATGTCTTATTTACATTATCTGTATTTGTTTGGTTGGTCTTTACCTCCAGTTGTTTGTAGGAGGGCTCATGTCTTATTTACATTATCTGTATTTGTTTGGTTAGTCTTTACCTCCAGTTGTTTGTAGAATGGCTCATGTCTTATTTACATTATCTGTATTTGTTTGGCTCGTCTTTACCTCCAGTTGTTTGTAGGAGGGCTCATGTCTTATTTACGTTATCTGTATTTGTTTGGTTAGTCTTTACCTCCAGTTGTTTGTAGAATGGCTCATGTCTTATTTACATTATCTGTATTTGTTTGGTTTGTCTTTACCTCCAGTTGTTTGTAGAAGGGCTCATGTCTTATTTACATTATCTGTATTTGTTTGGTTCGTCTTTACCTCCAGTTGTTTGTAGAAGGGCTCATGTCTTATTTACATTATCTGTATTTGTTTGGTTCGTCTTTACCTCCAGTTGTTTGTAGAAGGGCTCATGTCTTATTTACATTATCTGTGTTTGTTTGGTTAGTCTTTACCTCCAGTTGTTTGTAGGAGGGCTCATGTCTTATTTACATTATCTGTGTTTGTTTGGTTAGTCTTTACCTCCAGTTGTTTGTAGAATGGCTCATGTCTTATTTACATTATCTGTGTTTGTTTGGTTAGTCTTTACCTCCAGTTGTTTGTAGAATGGCTCATGTCTTATTTACATTATCTGTATTTGTTTGGTTGGTCTTTACCTCCAGTTGTTTGTAGAATGGCTCATGTCTTATTTACATTATCTGTGTTTGTTTACGTTATCTGTATTTGTTTACGTTATCTGTATTTGTTTGGTTGTTCTTTACCTCCAGTTGTTTGTAGAATGGCTCATGTCTTATTTACATTATCTGTATTTGTTTGGTTGGTCTTTACCTCCAGTTGTTTGTAGAATGGCTCATGTCTTATTTACATTATCTGTGTTTGTTTACGTTATCTGTATTTGTTTACGTTATCTGTATTTGTTTGGTTGTTCTTTACCTCCAGTTGTTTGTAGAATGGCTCATGTCTTATTTACATTATCTGTATTTGTTTGGTTCGTCTTTACCTCCAGTTGTTTGTAGGAGGGCTCATGTCTTATTTACATTATCTGTATTTGTTTGGTTGGTCTTTACCTCCAGTTGTTTGTAGAATGGCTCATGTCTTATTTACATTATCTGTGTTTGTTTACGTTATCTGTATTTGTTTACGTTATCTGTATTTGTTTGGTTGTTCTTTACCTCCAGTTGTTTGTAGAATGGCTCATGTCTTATTTACATTATCTGTATTTGTTTGGTTGGTCTTTACCTCCAGTTGTTTGTAGAATGGCTCATGTCTTATTTACATTATCTGTGTTTGTTTACGTTATCTGTATTTGTTTACGTTATCTGTATTTGTTTGGTTGTTCTTTACCTCCAGTTGTTTGTAGAATGGCTCATGTCTTATTTACATTATCTGTATTTGTTTGGTTCGTCTTTACCTCCAGTTGTTTGTAGGAGGGCTCATGTCTTATTTACATTATCTGTATTTGTTTGGTTAGTCTTTACCTCCAGTTGTTTGTAGAAGGGCTCATGTCTTATTTACATTATCTGTATTTGTTTGGTTAGTCTTTACCTCCAGTTGTTTGTAGGAGGGCTCATGTCTTATTTACATTATCTGTATTTGTTTGGTTAGTCTTTACCTCCAGTTGTTTGTAGGAGGTCTCATGTCTTATTTACATTATCTGTATTTGTTTGGTTAGTCTTTACCTCCAGTTGTTTGTAGGAGGGCTCATGTCCTATTTACGTTATCTGTATTTGTTTGGTTGGTCTTTACCTCCAGTTGTTTGTAGAATGGCTCATGTCTTATTTACATTATCTGTATTTGTTTGGTTGGTCTTTACCTCCAGTTGTTTGTAGGAGGGCTCATGTCTTATTTACATTATCTGTATTTGTTTGGTTGGTCTTTACCTCCAGTTGTTTGTAGGAGGGCTCATGTCTTATTTACATTATCTGTATTTGTTTGGTTAGTCTTTACCTCCAGTTGTTTGTAGGAGGGCTCATGTCTTATTTACATTATCTGTATTTGTTTGGTTGGTCTTTACCTCCAGTTGTTTGTAGAATGGCTCATGTCTTATTTACATTATCTGTATTTGTTTGGTTCATCTTTACCTCCAGTTGTTTGTAGGAGGGCTCATGTCTTATTTACATTATCTGTATTTGTTTGGTTAGTCTTTACCTCCAGTTGTTTGTAGAATGGCTCATGTCTTATTTACATTATCTGTGTTTGTTTGGTTAGTCTTTACCTCCAGTTGTTTGTAGAATGGCTCATGTCTTATTTACATTATCTGTAATTGTTTGGTTAGTCTTTACCTCCAGTTGTTTGTAGAATGGCTCATGTCTTATTTACATTATCTGTATTTGTTTGGTTGGTCTTTACCTCCAGTTGTTTGTAGGAGGGCTCATGTCTTATTTACATTATCTGTATTTGTTTGGTTGGTCTTTACCTCCAGTTGTTTGTAGAATGGCTCATGTCTTATTTACATTATCTGTGTTTGTTTGGTTCGTCTTTACCTCCAGTTGTTTGTAGAATGGCTCATGTCTTATTTACATTATCTGTATTTGTTTGGTTAGTCTTTACCTCCAGTTGTTTGTAGAATGGCTCATGTCTTATTTACATTATCTGTATTTGTTTGGTTGGTCTTTACCTCCAGTTGTTTGTAGGAGGGCTCATGTCTTATTTACATTATCTGTATTTGTTTGGTTAGTCTTTACCTCCAGTTGTTTGTAGAATGGCTCATGTCTTATTTACATTATCTGTATTTGTTTGGCTCGTCTTTACCTCCAGTTGTTTGTAGGAGGGCTCATGTCTTATTTACGTTATCTGTATTTGTTTGGTTAGTCTTTACCTCCAGTTGTTTGTAGAATGGCTCATGTCTTATTTACATTATCTGTATTTGTTTGGTTTGTCTTTACCTCCAGTTGTTTGTAGAAGGGCTCATGTCTTATTTACATTATCTGTATTTGTTTGGTTCGTCTTTACCTCCAGTTGTTTGTAGAAGGGCTCATGTCTTATTTACATTATCTGTATTTGTTTGGTTCGTCTTTACCTCCAGTTGTTTGTAGAAGGGCTCATGTCTTATTTACATTATCTGTGTTTGTTTGGTTAGTCTTTACCTCCAGTTGTTTGTAGGAGGGCTCATGTCTTATTTACATTATCTGTGTTTGTTTGGTTAGTCTTTACCTCCAGTTGTTTGTAGAATGGCTCATGTCTTATTTACATTATCTGTGTTTGTTTGGTTAGTCTTTACCTCCAGTTGTTTGTAGAATGGCTCATGTCTTATTTACATTATCTGTATTTGTTTGGTTGGTCTTTACCTCCAGTTGTTTGTAGAATGGCTCATGTCTTATTTACATTATCTGTGTTTGTTTACGTTATCTGTATTTGTTTACGTTATCTGTATTTGTTTGGTTGTTCTTTACCTCCAGTTGTTTGTAGAATGGCTCATGTCTTATTTACATTATCTGTATTTGTTTGGTTGGTCTTTACCTCCAGTTGTTTGTAGAATGGCTCATGTCTTATTTACATTATCTGTGTTTGTTTACGTTATCTGTATTTGTTTACGTTATCTGTATTTGTTTGGTTGTTCTTTACCTCCAGTTGTTTGTAGAATGGCTCATGTCTTATTTACATTATCTGTATTTGTTTGGTTCGTCTTTACCTCCAGTTGTTTGTAGGAGGGCTCATGTCTTATTTACATTATCTGTATTTTTTGGTTAGTCTTTACCTCCAGTTGTTTGTAGAAGGGCTCATGTCTTATTTACATTATCTGTATTTGTTTGGTTAGTCTTTACCTCCAGTTGTTTGTAGGAGGGCTCATGTCTTATTTACATTATCTGTATTTGTTTGGTTAGTCTTTACCTCCAGTTGTTTGTAGGAGGTCTCATGTCTTATTTACATTATCTGTATTTGTTTGGTTAGTCTTTACCTCCAGTTGTTTGTAGGAGGGCTCATGTCCTATTTACGTTATCTGTATTTGTTTGGCTCGTCTTTACCTCCAGTTGTTTGTAGAATGGCTCATGTCTTATTTACATTATCTGTATTTGTTTGGTTGGTCTTTACCTCCAGTTGTTTGTAGGAGGGCTCATGTCTTATTTACATTATCTGTATTTGTTTGGTTGGTCTTTACCTCCAGTTGTTTGTAGGAGGGCTCATGTCTTATTTACATTATCTGTATTTGTTTGGTTGGTCTTTACCTCCAGTTGTTTGTAGGAGGGCTCATGTCTTATTTACATTATCTGTATTTGTTTGGTTGGTCTTTACCTCCAGTTGTTTGTAGAATGGCTCATGTCTTATTTACATTATCTGTATTTGTTTGGTTCATCTTTACCTCCAGTTGTTTGTAGGAGGGCTCATGTCTTATTTACATTATCTGTATTTGTTTGGTTTGTCTTTACCTCCAGTTGTTTGTAGGAGGGCTCATGTCTTATTTACATTATCTGTATTTGTTTGGTTTGTCTTTACCTCCAGTTGTTTGTAGAATGGCTCATGTCTTATTTACATTATCTGTGTTTGTTTGGTTAGTCTTTACCTCCAGTTGTTTGTAGAATGGCTCATGTCTTATTTACATTATCTGTATTTGTTTGGTTAGTCTTTACCTCCAGTTGTTTGTAGAATGGCTCATGTCTTATTTACATTATCTGTATTTGTTTGGTTGGTCTTTACCTCCAGTTGTTTGTAGGAGGGCTCATGTCTTATTTACATTATCTGTATTTGTTTGGTTAGTCTTTACCTCCAGTTGTTTGTAGAATGGCTCATGTCTTATTTACATTATCTGTGTTTGTTTGGTTAGTCTTTACCTCCAGTTGTTTGTAGAATGGCTCATGTCTTATTTACATTATCTGTATTTGTTTGGTTGGTCTTTACCTCCAGTTGTTTGTAGAATGGCTCATGTCTTATTTACATTATCTGTGTTTGTTTACGTTATCTGTATTTGTTTACGTTATCTGTATTTGTTTGGTTGTTCTTTACCTCCAGTTGTTTGTAGAATGGCTCATGTCTTATTTACATTATCTGTATTTGTTTGGTTGGTCTTTACCTCCAGTTGTTTGTAGAATGGCTCATGTCTTATTTACATTATCTGTGTTTGTTTACGTTATCTGTATTTGTTTACGTTATCTGTATTTGTTTGGTTGTTCTTTACCTCCAGTTGTTTGTAGAATGGCTCATGTCTTATTTACATTATCTGTATTTGTTTGGTTCGTCTTTACCTCCAGTTGTTTGTAGGAGGGCTCATGTCTTATTTACATTATCTGTATTTGTTTGGTTAGTCTTTACCTCCAGTTGTTTGTAGAAGGGCTCATGTCTTATTTACATTATCTGTATTTGTTTGGTTAGTCTTTACCTCCAGTTGTTTGTAGGAGGGCTCATGTCTTATTTACATTATCTGTATTTGTTTGGTTAGTCTTTACCTCCAGTTGTTTGTAGGAGGTCTCATGTCTTATTTACATTATCTGTATTTGTTTGGTTAGTCTTTACCTCCAGTTGTTTGTAGGAGGGCTCATGTCCTATTTACGTTATCTGTATTTGTTTGGCTCGTCTTTACCTCCAGTTGTTTGTAGAATGGCTCATGTCTTATTTACATTATCTGTATTTGTTTGGTTGGTCTTTACCTCCAGTTGTTTGTAGGAGGGCTCATGTCTTATTTACATTATCTGTATTTGTTTGGTTAGTCTTTACCTCCAGTTGTTTGTAGAATGGCTCATGTCTTATTTACATTATCTGTGTTTGTTTGGTTAGTCTTTACCTCCAGTTGTTTGTAGAATGGCTCATGTCTTATTTACATTATCTGTATTTGTTTGGTTGGTCTTTACCTCCAGTTGTTTGTAGAATGGCTCATGTCTTATTTACATTATCTGTGTTTGTTTACGTTATCTGTATTTGTTTACGTTATCTGTATTTGTTTGGTTGTTCTTTACCTCCAGTTGTTTGTAGAATGGCTCATGTCTTATTTACATTATCTGTATTTGTTTGGTTGGTCTTTACCTCCAGTTGTTTGTAGAATGGCTCATGTCTTATTTACATTATCTGTGTTTGTTTACGTTATCTGTATTTGTTTACGTTATCTGTATTTGTTTGGTTGTTCTTTACCTCCAGTTGTTTGTAGAATGGCTCATGTCTTATTTACATTATCTGTATTTGTTTGGTTCGTCTTTACCTCCAGTTGTTTGTAGGAGGGCTCATGTCTTATTTACATTATCTGTATTTGTTTGGTTAGTCTTTACCTCCAGTTGTTTGTAGAAGGGCTCATGTCTTATTTACATTATCTGTATTTGTTTGGTTAGTCTTTACCTCCAGTTGTTTGTAGGAGGGCTCATGTCTTATTTACATTATCTGTATTTGTTTGGTTAGTCTTTACCTCCAGTTGTTTGTAGGAGGTCTCATGTCTTATTTACATTATCTGTATTTGTTTGGTTAGTCTTTACCTCCAGTTGTTTGTAGGAGGGCTCATGTCCTATTTACGTTATCTGTATTTGTTTGGCTCGTCTTTACCTCCAGTTGTTTGTAGAATGGCTCATGTCTTATTTACATTATCTGTATTTGTTTGGTTGGTCTTTACCTCCAGTTGTTTGTAGGAGGGCTCATGTCTTATTTACATTATCTGTATTTGTTTGGTTGGTCTTTACCTCCAGTTGTTTGTAGGAGGGCTCATGTCTTATTTACATTATCTGTATTTGTTTGGTTGGTCTTTACCTCCAGTTGTTTGTAGGAGGGCTCATGTCTTATTTACATTATCTGTATTTGTTTGGTTGGTCTTTACCTCCAGTTGTTTGTAGAATGGCTCATGTCTTATTTACATTATCTGTATTTGTTTGGTTCATCTTTACCTCCAGTTGTTTGTAGGAGGGCTCATGTCTTATTTACATTATCTGTATTTGTTTGGTTGGTCTTTACCTCCAGTTGTTTGTAGGAGGGCTCATGTCTTATTTACATTATCTGTATTTGTTTGGTTTGTCTTTACCTCCAGTTGTTTGTAGAATGGCTCATGTCTTATTTACATTATCTGTGTTTGTTTGGTTAGTCTTTACCTCCAGTTGTTTGTAGAATGGCTCATGTCTTATTTACATTATCTGTATTTGTTTGGTTAGTCTTTACCTCCAGTTGTTTGTAGAATGGCTCATGTCTTATTTACATTATCTGTATTTGTTTGGTTTGTCTTTACCTCCAGTTGTTTGTAGGAGGGCTCATGTCTTATTTACATTATCTGTATTTGTTTGGTTAGTCTTTACCTCCAGTTGTTTGTAGAATGGCTCATGTCTTATTTACATTATCTGTATTTGTTTGGTTGGTCTTTACCTCCAGTTGTTTGTAGGAGGGCTCATGTCTTATTTACATTATCTGTATTTGTTTGGTTGGTCTTTACCTCCAGTTGTTTGTAGAATGGCTCATGTCTTATTTACATTATCTGTGTTTGTTTGGTTCGTCTTTACCTCCAGTTGTTTGTAGAATGGCTCATGTCTTATTTACATTATCTGTATTTGTTTGGTTAGTCTTTACATCCAGTTGTTTGTAGAATGGCTCATGTCTTATTTACATTATCTGTATTTGTTTGGTTGGTCTTTACCTCCAGTTGTTTGTAGGAGGGCTCATGTCTTATTTACATTATCTGTATTTGTTTGGTTGGTCTTTACCTCCAGTTGTTTGTAGGAGGGCTCATGTCTTATTTACGTTATCTGTATTTGTTTGGCTCGTCTTTACCTCCAGTTGTTTGTAGAATGGCTCATGTCTTATTTACATTATCTGTATTTGTTTGGTTGGTCTTTACCTCCAGTTGTTTGTAGGAGGGCTCATGTCTTATTTACATTATCTGTATTTGTTTGGTTGGTCTTTACCTCCAGTTGTTTGTAGGAGGGCTCATGTCTTATTTACATTATCTGTATTTGTTTGGTTGGTCTTTACCTCCAGTTGTTTGTAGAATGGCTCATGTCTTATTTACATTATCTGTATTTGTTTGGTTGGTCTTTATCTCCAGTTGTTTGTAGGAGGGCTCATGTCTTATTTACATTATCTGTATTTGTTTGGTTAGTCTTTACCTCCAGTTGTTTGTAGAATGGCTCATGTCTTATTTACATTATCTGTATTTGTTTGGTTGGTCTTTACCTCCAGTTGTTTGTAGAATGGCTCATGTCTTATTTACATTATCTGTGTTTGTTTACGTTATCTGTATTTGTTTACGTTATCTGTATTTGTTTGGTTGTTCTTTACCTCCAGTTGTTTGTAGAATGGCTCATGTCTTATTTACATTATCTGTATTTGTTTGGTTCGTCTTTACCTCCAGTTGTTTGTAGGAGGGCTCATGTCTTATTTACATTATCTGTATTTGTTTGGTTAGTCTTTACCTCCAGTTGTTTGTAGAAGGGCTCATGTCTTATTTACATTATCTGTATTTGTTTGGTTAGTCTTTACCTCCAGTTGTTTGTAGGAGGGCTCATGTCTTATTTACATTATCTGTATTTGTTTGGTTAGTCTTTACCTCCAGTTGTTTGTAGGAGGGCTCATGTCTTATTTACATTATCTGTATTTGTTTGGTTAGTCTTTACCTCCAGTTGTTTGTAGGAGGGCTCATGTCTTATTTACGTTATCTGTATTTGTTTGGCTCGTCTTTACCTCCAGTTGTTTGTAGAATGGCTCATGTCTTATTTACATTATCTGTATTTGTTTGGTTAGTCTTTACCTCCAGTTGTTTGTAGGAGGGCTCATGTCTTATTTACATTATCTGTATTTGTTTGGTTAGTCTTTACCTCCAGTTGTTTGTAGGAGGTCTCATGTCTTATTTACATTATCTGTATTTGTTTGGTTAGTCTTTACCTCCAGTTGTTTGTAGGAGGGCTCATGTCCTATTTACGTTATCTGTATTTGTTTGGCTCGTCTTTACCTCCAGTTGTTTGTAGAATGGCTCATGTCTTATTTACATTATCTGTATTTGTTTGGTTGGTCTTTACCTCCAGTTGTTTGTAGGAGGGCTCATGTCTTATTTACATTATCTGTATTTGTTTGGTTGGTCTTTACCTCCAGTTGTTTGTAGGAGGGCTCATGTCTTATTTACATTATCTGTATTTGTTTGGTTGGTCTTTACCTCCAGTTGTTTGTAGGAGGGCTCATGTCTTATTTACATTATCTGTATTTGTTTGGTTGGTCTTTACCTCCAGTTGTTTGTAGAATGGCTCATGTCTTATTTACATTATCTGTATTTGTTTGGTTAGTCTTTACCTCCAGTTGTTTGTAGAATGGCTCATGTCTTATTTACATTATCTGTATTTGTTTGGTTTGTCTTTACCTCCAGTTGTTTGTAGGAGGGCTCATGTCTTATTTACATTATCTGTATTTGTTTGGTTAGTCTTTACCTCCAGTTGTTTGTAGGAGGGCTCATGTCCTATTTACGTTATCTGTATTTGTTTGGCTCGTCTTTACCTCCAGTTGTTTGTAGAATGGCTCATGTCTTATTTACATTATCTGTATTTGTTTGGTTGGTCTTTACCTCCAGTTGTTTGTAGGAGGGCTCATGTCTTATTTACATTATCTGTATTTGTTTGGTTTGTCTTTACCTCCAGTTGTTTGTAGAATGGCTCATGTCTTATTTACATTATCTGTGTTTGTTTGGTTAGTCTTTACCTCCAGTTGTTTGTAGAATGGCTCATGTCTTATTTACATTATCTGTATTTGTTTGGTTAGTCTTTACCTCCAGTTGTTTGTAGAATGGCTCATGTCTTATTTACATTATCTGTATTTGTTTGGTTTGTCTTTACCTC
Source organism: Bathymodiolus brooksi (assembly GCA_963680875.1). Classification (NCBI taxonomy): domain Eukaryota; kingdom Metazoa; phylum Mollusca; class Bivalvia; order Mytilida; family Modiolidae; genus Bathymodiolus; species Bathymodiolus brooksi. The sequence goes on from OY804582.1 coordinate 10,829,792, forward strand.
CAGTTGTTTGTAGGAGGGCTCATGTCTTATTTACATTATCTGTATTTGTTTGGTTAGTCTTTACCTCCAGTTGTTTGTAGAATGGCTCATGTCTTATTTACATTATCTGTATTTGTTTGGTTGGTCTTTACCTCCAGTTGTTTGTAGGAGGGCTCATGTCTTATTTACATTATCTGTATTTGTTTGGTTGGTCTTTACCTCCAGTTGTTTGTAGAATGGCTCATGTCTTATTTACATTATCTGTGTTTGTTTGGTTCGTCTTTACCTCCAGTTGTTTGTAGAATGGCTCATGTCTTATTTACATTATCTGTATTTGTTTGGTTAGTCTTTACATCCAGTTGTTTGTAGAATGGCTCATGTCTTATTTACATTATCTGTATTTGTTTGGTTGGTCTTTACCTCCAGTTGTTTGTAGGAGGGCTCATGTCTTATTTACATTATCTGTATTTGTTTGGTTGGTCTTTACCTCCAGTTGTTTGTAGGAGGGCTCATGTCTTATTTACGTTATCTGTATTTGTTTGGCTCGTCTTTACCTCCAGTTGTTTGTAGAATGGCTCATGTCTTATTTACATTATCTGTATTTGTTTGGTTGGTCTTTACCTCCAGTTGTTTGTAGGAGGGCTCATGTCTTATTTACATTATCTGTATTTATTTGGTTGGTCTTTACCTCCAGTTGTTTGTAGGAGGGCTCATGTCTTATTTACATTATCTGTATTTGTTTGGTTGGTCTTTACCTCCAGTTGTTTGTAGAATGGCTCATGTCTTATTTACATTATCTGTATTTGTTTGGTTGGTCTTTATCTCCAGTTGTTTGTAGGAGGGCTCATGTCTTATTTACATTATCTGTATTTGTTTGGTTAGTCTTTACCTCCAGTTGTTTGTAGAATGGCTCATGTCTTATTTACATTATCTGTATTTGTTTGGTTGGTCTTTACCTCCAGTTGTTTGTAGAATGGCTCATGTCTTATTTACATTATCTGTGTTTGTTTACGTTATCTGTATTTGTTTACGTTATCTGTATTTGTTTGGTTGTTCTTTACCTCCAGTTGTTTGTAGAATGGCTCATGTCTTATTTACATTATCTGTATTTGTTTGGTTCGTCTTTACCTCCAGTTGTTTGTAGGAGGGCTCATGTCTTATTTACATTATCTGTATTTGTTTGGTTAGTCTTTACCTCCAGTTGTTTGTAGAAGGGCTCATGTCTTATTTACATTATCTGTATTTGTTTGGTTAGTCTTTACCTCCAGTTGTTTGTAGGAGGGCTCATGTCTTATTTACATTATCTGTATTTGTTTGGTTAGTCTTTACCTCCAGTTGTTTGTAGGAGGGCTCATGTCTTATTTACATTATCTGTATTTGTTTGGTTAGTCTTTACCTCCAGTTGTTTGTAGGAGGGCTCATGTCTTATTTACGTTATCTGTATTTGTTTGGCTCGTCTTTACCTCCAGTTGTTTGTAGAATGGCTCATGTCTTATTTACATTATCTGTATTTGTTTGGTTGGTCTTTACCTCCAGTTGTTTGTAGGAGGGCTCATGTCTTATTTACATTATCTGTATTTGTTTGGTTGGTCTTTACCTCCAGTTGTTTGTAGGAGGGCTCATGTCTTATTTACATTATCTGTATTTGTTTGGTTGGTCTTTACCTCCAGTTGTTTGTAGGAGGGCTCATGTCTTATTTACATTATCTGTGTTTGTTTGGTTGGTCTTTACCTCCAGTTGTTTGTAGGAGGGCTCATGTCTTATTTACATTATCTGTATTTGTTTGGTTAGTCTTTACCTCCAGTTGTTTGTAGAATGGCTCATGTCTTATTTACATTATCTGTGTTTGTTTGGTTAGTCTTTACCTCCAGTTGTTTGTAGAATGGCTCATGTCTTATTTACATTATCTGTGTTTGTTTGGTTAGTCTTTACCTCCAGTTGTTTGTAGAATGGCTCATGTCTTATTTACATTATCTGTATTTGTTTGGTTATTCTTTACCTCCAGTTGTTTGTAGAATGGCTCATGTCTTATTTACATTATCTGTATTTGTTTGGTTGGTCTTTACCTCGAGTTGTTTGTAGGAGGGCTCATGTCTTATTTACATTATCTGTATTTGTTTGGTTAGTCTTTACCTCCAGTTGTTTGTAGGAGGGCTCATGTCTTATTTACATTATCTGTATTTGTTTGGTTGGTCTTTACCTCCAGTTGTTTGTAGGAGGGCTCATGTCTTATTTACATTATCTGTATTTGTTTGGTTTGTCTTTACCTCCAGTTGTTTGTAGAATGGCTCATGTCTTATTTACATTATCTGTATTTGTTTGGTTGGTCTTTACCTCCAGTTGTTTGTAGGAGGGCTCATGTCTTATTTACATTATCTGTATTTGTTTGGTTGGTCTTTACCTCCAGTTGTTTGTAGGAGGGCTCATGTCTTATTTACATTATCTGTGTTTGTTTGGTTGGTCTTTACCTCCAGTTGTTTGTAGGAGGGCTCATGTCTTATTTACATTATCTGTATTTGTTTGGTTAGTCTTTACCTCCAGTTGTTTGTAGAATGGCTCATGTCTTATTTACATTATCTGTGTTTGTTTGGTTAGTCTTTACCTCCAGTTGTTTGTAGAATGGCTCATGTCTTATTTACATTATCTGTGTTTGTTTGGTTAGTCTTTACCTCCAGTTGTTTGTAGAATGGCTCATGTCTTATTTACATTATCTGTATTTGTTTGGTTAGTCTTTACCTCCAGTTGTTTGTAGAATGGCTCATGTCTTATTTACATTATCTGTATTTGTTTGGTTGGTCTTTACCTCCAGTTGTTTGTAGGAGGGCTCATGTCTTATTTACATTATCTGTATTTGTTTGGTTAGTCTTTACCTCCAGTTGTTTGTAGGAGGGCTCATGTCTTATTTACATTATCTGTATTTGTTTGGTTGGTCTTTACCTCCAGTTGTTTGTAGGAGGGCTCATGTCTTATTTACATTATCTGTATTTGTTTGGTTAGTCTTTACCTCCAGTTGTTTGTAGAATGGCTCATGTCTTATTTACATTATCTGTATTTGTTTGGTTTGTCTTTACCTCCAGTTGTTTGTAGAATGGCTCATGTCTTATTTACATTATCTGTATTTGTTTGGTTAGTCTTTACCTCCAGTTGTTTGTAGAATGGCTCATGTCTTATTTACATTATCTGTATTTGTTTGGTTAGTCTTTACCTCCAGTTGTTTGTAGAATGGCTCATGTCTTATTTACATTATCTGTATTTGTTTGGTTCGTCTTTACCTCCAGTTGTTTGTAGGAGGGCTCATGTCTTATTTACATTATCTGTATTTGTTTGGTTTGTCTTTACCTCCAGTTGTTTGTAGAATGGCTCATGTCTTATTTACATTATCTGTATTTGTTTGGTTGGTCTTTACCTCCAGTTGTTTGTAGAATGGCTCATGTCTTATTTACATTATCTGTATTTGTTTGGTTGGTCTTTACCTCCAGTTGTTTGTAGAATGGCTCATGTCTTATTTACATTATCTGTGTTTGTTTGGTTTGTCTTTACCTCCAGTTGTTTGTAGAATGGCTCATGTCTTATTTACATTATCTGTATTTGTTTGGTTGGTCTTTACCTCCAGTTGTTTGTAGAATGGCTCATGTCTTATTTACATTATCTGTATTTGTTTGGTTGGTCTTTACCTCCAGTTGTTTGTAGAATGGCTCATGTCTTATTTACATTATCTGTATTTGTTTGGTTGGTCTTTACCTCCAGTTGTTTGTAGAATGGCTCATGTCTTATTTACATTATCTGTATTTGTTTGGTTGGTCTTTACCTCCAGTTGTTTGTAGAATGGCTCATGTCTTATTTACATTATCTGTATTTGTTTGGTTGGTCTTTACCTCCAGTTGTTTGTAGAATGGCTCATGTCTTATTTACATTATCTGTATTTGTTTGGTTGGTCTTTACCTCCAGTTGTTTGTAGAATGGCTCATGTCTTATTTACATTATCTGTATTTGTTTGGTTTGTCTTTACCTCCAGTTGTTTGTAGGAGGGCTCATGTCTTATTTACATTATCTGTATTTGTTTGGTTTGTCTTTACCTCCAGTTGTTTGTAGGAGGGCTCATGTCTTATTTACATTATCTGTATTTGTTTGGTTGGTCTTTACCTCCAGTTGTTTGTAGAATGGCTCATGTCTTATTTACATTATCTGTATTTGTTTGGTTCATCTTTACCTCCAGTTGTTTGTAGGAGGGCTCATGTCTTATTTACATTATCTGTATTTGTTTGGTTTGTCTTTACCTCCAGTTGTTTGTAGGAGGGCTCATGTCTTATTTACATTATCTGTATTTGTTTGGTTCGTCTTTACCTCCAGTTGTTTGTAGAATGGCTCATGTCTTATTTACATTATCTGTATTTGTTTGGTTGGTCTTTACCTCCAGTTGTTTGTAGGAGGGCTCATGTCTTATTTACATTATCTGTATTTGTTTGGTTGGTCTTTACCTCCAGTTGTTTGTAGGAGGGCTCATGTCTTATTTACATTATCTGTGTTTGTTTGGTTAGTCTTTACCTCCAGTTGTTTGTAGAATGGCTCATGTCTTATTTACATTATCTGTATTTGTTTGGTTTGTCTTTACCTCCAGTTGTTTGTAGAATGGCTCATGTCTTATTTACATTATCTGTGTTTGTTTGGTTAGTCTTTACCTCCAGTTGTTTGTAGAATGGCTCATGTCTTATTTACATTATCTGTATTTGTTTGGTTAGTCTTTACCTCCAGTTGTTTGTAGAATGGCTCATGTCTTATTTACATTATCTGTATTTGTTTGGTTGGTCTTTACCTCCAGTTGTTTGTAGGAGGGCTCATGTCTTATTTACATTATCTGTATTTGTTTGGTTAGTCTTTACCTCCAGTTGTTTGTAGAATGGCTCATGTCTTATTTACATTATCTGTATTTGTTTGGTTGGTCTTTACCTCCAGTTGTTTGTAGGAGGGCTCATGTCTTATTTACATTATCTGTATTTGTTTGGTTGGTCTTTACCTCCAGTTGTTTGTAGAATGGCTCATGTCTTATTTACATTATCTGTGTTTGTTTGGTTCGTCTTTACCTCCAGTTGTTTGTAGAATGGCTCATGTCTTATTTACATTATCTGTATTTGTTTGGTTAGTCTTTACATCCAGTTGTTTGTAGAATGGCTCATGTCTTATTTACATTATCTGTATTTGTTTGGTTTGTCTTTACCTCCAGTTGTTTGTAGGAGGGCTCATGTCTTATTTACATTATCTGTATTTGTTTGGTTGGTCTTTACCTCCAGTTGTTTGTAGGAGGGCTCATGTCTTATTTACGTTATCTGTATTTGTTTGGCTCGTCTTTACCTCCAGTTGTTTGTAGAATGGCTCATGTCTTATTTACATTATCTGTATTTGTTTGGTTGGTCTTTACCTCCAGTTGTTTGTAGGAGGGCTCATGTCTTATTTACATTATCTGTATTTGTTTGGTTGGTCTTTACCTCCAGTTGTTTGTAGGAGGGCTCATGTCTTATTTACATTATCTGTATTTGTTTGGTTGGTCTTTACCTCCAGTTGTTTGTAGAATGGCTCATGTCTTATTTACATTATCTGTATTTGTTTGGTTGGTCTTTACCTCCAGTTGTTTGTAGGAGGGCTCATGTCTTATTTACATTATCTGTATTTGTTTGGTTAGTCTTTACCTCCAGTTGTTTGTAGAATGGCTCATGTCTTATTTACATTATCTGTGTTTGTTTGGTTAGTCTTTACCTCCAGTTGTTTGTAGAATGGCTCATGTCTTATTTACATTATCTGTATTTGTTTGGTTAGTCTTTACCTCCAGTTGTTTGTAGAATGGCTCATGTCTTATTTACGTTATCTGTATTTGTTTGGTTAGTCTTTACCTCCAGTTGTTTGTAGAATGGCTCATGTCTTATTTACATTATCTGTATTTGTTTGGTTGGTCTTTACCTCCAGTTGTTTGTAGGAGGGCTCATGTCTTATTTACATTATCTGTATTTGTTTGGTTAGTCTTTACCTCCAGTTGTTTGTAGGAGGGCTCATGTCTTATTTACATTATCTGTATTTGTTTGGTTCGTCTTTACCTCCAGTTGTTTATAGAATGGCTCATGTCTTATTTACATTATCTGTATTTGTTTGGTTGGTCTTTACCTCCAGTTGTTTGTAGGAGGGCTCATGTCTTATTTACATTATCTGTATTTGTTTGGTTAGTCTTTACCTCCAGTTGTTTGTAGGAGGGCTCATGTCTTATTTACATTATCTGTATTTGTTTGGTTCGTCTTTACCTCCAGTTGTTTATAGAATGGCTCATGTCTTATTTACGTTATCTGTATTTGTTTGGTTAGTCTTTACCTCCAGTTGTTTGTAGAAGGGCTCATGTCTTATTTACGTTATCTGTATTTGTTTGGTTAGTCTTTACCTCCAGTTGTTTGTAGGAGGGCTCATGTCTTATTTACATTATCTGTATTTGTTTGGTTGGTCTTTACCTCCAGTTGTTTGTAGAATGGCTCATGTCTTATTTACATTATCTGTATTTGTTTGGTTGGTCTTTACCTCCAGTTGTTTGTAGAATGGCTCATGTCTTATTTACATTATCTGTATTTGTTTGGTTCGTCTTTACCTCCAGTTGTTTGTAGAATGGCTCATGTCTTATTTACGTTATCTGTATTTGTTTGGTTGGTCTTTACCTCCAGTTGTTTGTAGAATGGCTCATGTCTTATTTACGTTATCTGTATTTGTTTGGTTAGTCTTTACCTCCAGTTGTTTGTAGGAGGGCTCATGTCTTATTTACATTATCTGTATTTGTTTGGTTGGTCTTTACCTCCAGTTGTTTGTAGGAGGGCTCATGTCTTATTTACATTATCTGTATTTGTTTGGTTAGTCTTTACCTCCAGTTGTTTGTAGGAGGGCTCATGTCTTATTTACATTATCTGTATTTGTTTGGTTGGTCTTTACCTCCAGTTGTTTGTAGAATGGCTCATGTCTTATTTACATTATCTGTATTTGTTTGGTTGGTCTTTACCTCCAGTTGTTTGTAGGAGGGCTCATGTCTTATTTACATTATCTGTATTTGTTTGGTTAGTCTTTACCTCCAGTTGTTTGTAGAATGGCTCATGTCTTATTTACATTATCTGTATTTGTTTGGCTCGTCTTTACCTCCAGTTGTTTGTAGAATGGCTCATGTCTTATTTACATTATCTGTATTTGTTTGGTTGGTGTTTACCTCCAGTTGTTTGTAGGAGGGCTCATGTCTTATTTACATTATCTGTATTTGTTTGGTTCGTCTTTACCTCCAGTTGTTTGTAGAAGGGCTCATGTCTTATTTACATTATCTGTATTTGTTTGGTTAGTCTTTACCTCCAGTTGTTTGTAGAATGGCTCATGTCTTATTTACATTATCTGTATTTGTTTGGTTGGTCTTTACCTCCAGTTGTTTGTAGGAGGGCTCATGTCTTATTTACATTATCTGTATTTGTTTGGTTGGTCTTTACCTCCAGTTGTTTGTAGAAGGGCTCATGTCTTATTTACATTATCTGTATTTGTTTGGTTAGTCTTTACCTCCAGTTGTTTGTAGAATGGCTCATGTCTTATTTACATTATCTGTATTTGTTTGGTTGGTCTTTACCTCCAGTTGTTTGTAGGAGGGCTCATGTCTTATTTACATTATCTGTATTTGTTTGGTTAGTCTTTACCTCCAGTTGTTTGTAGAATGGCTCATGTCTTATTTACATTATCTGTATTTGTTTGGTTAGTCTTTACCTCCAGTTGTTTGTAGAATGGCTCATGTCTTATTTACATTATCTGTATTTGTTTGGTTAGTCTTTACCTCCAGTTGTTTGTAGGAGGGCTCATGTCTTATTTACATTATCTGTATTTGTTTGGTTGGTCTTTACCTCCAGTTGTTTGTAGGAGGGCTCATGTCTTATTTACATTATCTGTATTTGTTTGGTTAGTCTTTACCTCCAGTTGTTTGTAGAATGGCTCATGTCTTATTTACATTATCTGTATTTGTTTGGTTAGTCTTTACCTCCAGTTGTTTGTAGAATGGCTCATGTCTTATTTACATTATCTGTATTTGTTTGGTTGGTCTTTACCTCCAGTTGTTTGTAGGAGGGCTCATGTCTTATTTACATTATCTGTATTTGTTTGGTTAGTCTTTACCTCCAGTTGTTTGTAGAATGGCTCATGTCTTATTTACATTATCTGTATTTGTTTGGTTGGTCTTTACCTCCAGTTGTTTGTAGGAGGGCTCATGTCTTATTTACATTATCTGTATTTGTTTGGTTAGTCTTTACCTCCAGTTGTTTGTAGAATGGCTCATGTCTTATTTACATTATCTGTATTTGTTTGGTTAGTCTTTACCTCCAGTTGTTTGTAGAATGGCTCATGTCTTATTTACATTATCTGTATTTGTTTGGTTAGTCTTTACCTCCAGTTGTTTGTAGGAGGGCTCATGTCTTATTTACATTATCTGTATTTGTTTGGTTGGTCTTTACCTCCAGTTGTTTGTAGGAGGGCTCATGTCTTATTTACATTATCTGTATTTGTTTGGTTAGTCTTTACCTCCAGTTGTTTGTAGAATGGCTCATGTCTTATTTACATTATCTGTATTTGTTTGGTTAGTCTTTACCTCCAGTTGTTTGTAGAATGGCTCATGTCTTATTTACATTATCTGTATTTGTTTGGTTAGTCTTTACCTCCAGTTGTTTGTAGAATGGCTCATGTCTTATTTACATTATCTGTATTTGTTTGGTTAGTCTTTACCTCCAGTTGTTTGTAGGAGGGCTCATGTCTTATTTACATTATCTGTATTTGTTTGGTTGGTCTTTACCTCCAGTTGTTTGTAGGAGGGCTCATGTCTTATTTACGTTATTTGTGTTTGTTTGGTTCGTCTTTACCTCCAGTTGTTTGTAGGAAGGCTCATGTCTTATTTACATTATCTGTGTTTGTTTGGTTAGTCTTTACCTCCAGTTGTTTGTAGAATGGCTCATGTCTTATTTACATTATCTGTATTTGTTTGGTTGGTCTTTACCTCCAGTTGTTTGTAGGAGGGCTCATGTCTTATTTACATTATCTGTATTTGTTTGGTTAGTCTTTACCTCCAGTTGTTTGTAGAATGGCTCATGTCTTATTTACATTATCTGTATTTGTTTGGTTAGTCTTTACCTCCAGTTGTTTGTAGAATGGCTCATGTCTTATTTACATTATCTGTATTTGTTTGGTTGGTCTTTACCTCCAGTTGTTTGTAGGAGGGCTCATGTCTTATTTACATTATCTGTATTTGTTTGGTTAGTCTTTACCTCCAGTTGTTTGTAGAATGGCTCATGTCTTATTTACATTATCTGTATTTGTTTGGTTGGTCTTTACCTCCAGTTGTTTGTAGGAGGGCTCATGTCTTATTTACATTATCTGTATTTGTTTGGTTAGTCTTTACCTCCAGTTGTTTGTAGAATGGCTCATGTCTTATTTACATTATCTGTATTTGTTTGGTTAGTCTTTACCTCCAGTTGTTTGTAGAATGGCTCATGTCTTATTTACATTATCTGTATTTGTTTGGTTAGTCTTTACCTCCAGTTGTTTGTAGGAGGGCTCATGTCTTATTTACATTATCTGTATTTGTTTGGTTGGTCTTTACCTCCAGTTGTTTGTAGGAGGGCTCATGTCTTATTTACATTATCTGTATTTGTTTGGTTAGTCTTTACCTCCAGTTGTTTGTAGAATGGCTCATGTCTTATTTACATTATCTGTATTTGTTTGGTTAGTCTTTACCTCCAGTTGTTTGTAGAATGGCTCATGTCTTATTTACATTATCTGTATTTGTTTGGTTAGTCTTTACCTCCAGTTGTTTGTAGAATGGCTCATGTCTTATTTACATTATCTGTATTTGTTTGGTTCATCTTTACCTCCAGTTGTTTGTAGAATGGCTCATGTCTTATTTACATTATCTGTATTTGTTTGGTTAGTCTTTACCTCCAGTTGTTTGTAGGAGGGCTCATGTCTTATTTACATTATCTGTATTTGTTTGGTTAGTCTTTACCTCCAGTTGTTTGTAGAATGGCTCATGTCTTATTTACATTATCTGTATTTGTTTGGCTCGTCTTTACCTCCAGTTGTTTGTAGAATGGCTCATGTCTTATTTACATTATCTGTATTTGTTTGGTTCGTCTTTACCTCCAGTTGTTTGTAGAATGGCTCATGTCTTATTTACATTATCTGTATTTGTTTGGCTCGTCTTTACCTCCAGTTGTTTGTAGAATGGCTCATGTCTTATTTACATTATCTGTATTTGTTTGGTTGGTCTTTACCTCCAGTTGTTTGTAGGAGGGCTCATGTCTTATTTACATTATCTGTATTTGTTTGGCTCGTCTTTACCTCCAGTTGTTTGTAGAATGGCTCATGTCTTATTTACATTATCTGTATTTGTTTGGTTCGTCTTTACCTCCAGTTGTTTGTAGAATGGCTCATGTCTTATTTACATTATCTGTATTTGTTTGGCTCGTCTTTACCTCCAGTTGTTTGTAGAATGGCTCATGTCTTATTTACATTATCTGTATTTGTTTGGTTAGTCTTTACCTCCAGTTGTTTGTAGAATGGCTCATGTCTTATTTACATTATCTGTATTTGTTTGGTTGGTCTTTACCTCCAGTTGTTTGTAGGAGGGCTCATGTCTTATTTACATTATCTGTATTTGTTTGGTTCGTCTTTACCTCCAGTTGTTTGTAGAATGGCTCATGTCTTATTTACATTATCTGTATTTGTTTGGTTGGTCTTTACCTCCAGTTGTTTGTAGAATGGCTCATGTCTTATTTACATTATCTGTATTTGTTTGGTTCGTCTTTACCTCCAGTTGTTTGTAGAATGGCTCATGTCTTATTTACATTATCTGTATTTGTTTGGTTCGTCTTTACCTCCAGTTGTTTGTAGAATGGCTCATGTCTTATTTACATTATCTGTATTTGTTTGGTTGGTCTTTACCTCCAGTTGTTTGTAGGAGGGCTCATGTCTTATTTACATTATCTGTATTTGTTTGGTTGGTCTTTACCTCCAGTTGTTTGTAGAATGGCTCATGTCTTATTTACATTATCTGTATTTGTTTGGTTGGTCTTTACCTCCAGTTGTTTGTAGAATGGCTCATGTCTTATTTACATTATCTGTATTTGTTTGGTTCGTCTTTACCTCCAGTTGTTTGTAGAATGGCTCATGTCTTATTTACATTATCTGTATTTGTTTGGTTCGTCTTTACCTCCAGTTGTTTGTAGAATGGCTCATGTCTTATTTACATTATCTGTATTTGTTTGGTTGGTCTTTACCTCCAGTTGTTTGTAGGAGGGCTCATGTCTTATTTACATTATCTGTATTTGTTTGGTTAGTCTTTACCTCCAGTTGTTTGTAGAATGGCTCATGTCTTATTTACATTATCTGTATTTGTTTGGTTAGTCTTTACCTCCAGTTGTTTGTAGAATGGCTCATGTCTTATTTACATTATCTGTATTTGTTTGGTTAGTCTTTACCTCCAGTTGTTTGTAGGAGGGCTCATGTCTTATTTACATTATCTGTATTTGTTTGGTTGGTCTTTACCTCCAGTTGTTTGTAGGAGGGCTCATGTCTTATTTACATTATCTGTATTTGTTTGGTTAGTCTTTACCTCCAGTTGTTTGTAGAATGGCTCATGTCTTATTTACATTATCTGTATTTGTTTGGTTAGTCTTTACCTCCAGTTGTTTGTAGAATGGCTCATGTCTTATTTACATTATCTGTATTTGTTTGGTTAGTCTTTACCTCCAGTTGTTTGTAGAATGGCTCATGTCTTATTTACATTATCTGTATTTGTTTGGTTAGTCTTTACCTCCAGTTGTTTGTAGAATGGCTCATGTCTTATTTACATTATCTGTATTTGTTTGGTTAGTCTTTACCTCCAGTTGTTTGTAGGAGGGCTCATGTCTTATTTACATTATCTGTATTTGTTTGGTTGGTCTTTACCTCCAGTTGTTTGTAGGAGGGCTCATGTCTTATTTACGTTATTTGTGTTTGTTTGGTTCGTCTTTACCTCCAGTTGTTTGTAGGAAGGCTCATGTCTTATTTACATTATCTGTGTTTGTTTGGTTAGTCTTTACCTCCAGTTGTTTGTAGAATGGCTCATGTCTTATTTACATTATCTGTATTTGTTTGGTTGGTCTTTACCTCCAGTTGTTTGTAGGAGGGCTCATGTCTTATTTACATTATCTGTATTTGTTTGGTTGGTCTTTACCTCCAGTTGTTTGTAGAATGGCTCATGTCTTATTTACATTATCTGTATTTGTTTGGTTGGTCTTTACCTCCAGTTGTTTGTAGAATGGCTCATGTCTTATTTACATTATCTGTGTTTGTTTGGTTGGTCTTTACCTCCAGTTGTTTGTAGGATGGCTCATGTCTTATTTACATTATCTGTATTTGTTTGGTTCGTCTTTACCTCCAGTTGTTTGTAGAATGGCTCATGTCTTATTTACATTATCTGTGTTTGTTTGGTTGGTCTTTACCTCCAGTTGTTTGTAGGATGGCTCATGTCTTATTTACATTATCTGTATTTGTTTGGTTCGTCTTTACCTCCAGTTGTTTGTAGGAGGGCTCATGTCTTATTTACATTATCTGTATTTGTTTGGTTCGTCTTTACCTCCAGTTGTTTGTAGGAGGGCTCATGTCTTATTTACATTATCTGTATTTGTTTGGTTGGTCTTTACCTCCAGTTGTTTGTAGAATGGCTCATGTCTTATTTACATTATCTGTATTTGTTTGGTTGGTCTTTACCTCCAGTTGTTTGTAGGAGGGCTCATGTCTTATTTACATTATCTGTATTTGTTTGGTTGGTCTTTACCTCCAGTTGTTTGTAGAATGGCTCATGTCTTATTTACGTTATCTGTATTTGTTTGGTTAGTCTTTACCTCCAGTTGTTTGTAGAATGGCTCATGTCTTATTTACGTTATCTGTATTTGTTTGGTTAGTCTTTACCTCCAGTTGTTTGTAGAATGGCTCATGTCTTATTTACGTTATCTGTATTTGTTTGGTTAGTCTTTACCTCCAGTTGTTTGTAGAATGGCTCATGTCTTATTTACATTATCTGTATTTGTTTGGCTCGTCTTTACCTCCAGTTGTTTGTAGAATGGCTCATGTCTTATTTACATTATCTGTATTTGTTTGGTTCGTCTTTACCTCCAGTTGTTTGTAGAATGGCTCATGTCTTATTTACATTATCTGTATTTGTTTGGCTCGTCTTTACCTCCAGTTGTTTGTAGAATGGCTCATGTCTTATTTACATTATCTGTATTTGTTTGGTTCGTCTTTACCTCCAGTTGTTTGTAGAATGGCTCATGTCTTATTTACATTATCTGTATTTGTTTGGCTCGTCTTTACCTCCAGTTGTTTGTAGAATGGCTCATGTCTTATTTACATTATCTGTATTTGTTTGGTTAGTCTTTACCTCCAGTTGTTTGTAGAATGGCTCATGTCTTATTTACATTATCTGTATTTGTTTGGTTGGTCTTTACCTCCAGTTGTTTGTAGGAGGGCTCATGTCTTATTTACATTATCTGTATTTGTTTGGTTCGTCTTTACCTCCAGTTGTTTGTAGAATGGCTCATGTCTTATTTACATTATCTGTATTTGTTTGGTTCGTCTTTACCTCCAGTTGTTTGTAGAATGGCTCATGTCTTATTTACATTATCTGTATTTGTTTGGTTGGTCTTTACCTCCAGTTGTTTGTAGAATGGCTCATGTCTTATTTACATTATCTGTATTTGTTTGGTTCGTCTTTACCTCCAGTTGTTTGTAGAATGGCTCATGTCTTATTTACATTATCTGTATTTGTTTGGTTCGTCTTTACCTCCAGTTGTTTGTAGAATGGCTCATGTCTTAGTTACATTATCTGTATTTGTTTGGTTCGTCTTTACCTCCAGTTGTTTGTAGAATGGCTCATGTCTTGTTTACATTATCTGTATTTGTTTACGTTATTGGTGCCCATCACATATTGTGTTGTGTTTTTGTTTTTCTTCGTCTTGTGTACCCTATGTTGCCAGTTTCTCTGGATTGTCTATTTTTGATTGACCCTTCGTTATTCTCTGACATTTATTTACTTTAATATATCATTTGAGATTTAAAAATTCCACTGTATATTTAATAACCATTTTATCTTGATATTTTTGTATGCATGAACAGTTTTGTATTGGTCTAATGTTTGTTTTCTAAAGAAGGTCTAACTTTCAATCTTCAGTTAAAAGTAAGGTTTAACTAATAGATTATTACATGACTTTTTCCATATCGGCCCTTGTATCAGCCCGAGACTCCCATATCAAGCCTGATAGTGAAGTTGGAGGGCTGATACCAGGGACGATATGGAAAATTTCATATCATAATCTATTTATCACATACTTTTTCCAAGCATTGACTTTAATATTGCAGACAAGATCTTTGAATTGAATATGCAAAAATGAACATATTGCAACAAAATATGTGATAAATGTATATATCATTTGTATTGTGGTGATATGTAAATACAAATCTACAAGAATTAAGTACTTGTAAGCTTTTGTAATCTGCCATCTGGTAGCATATGTTGTTCATTGTCATCCATCATTGTTGGTTTTTCACATTTTATTCTTCTCCTGTGAAACCTCTTTGCCAAATTAAACCAAACTTTTTTGGTTTGAATGGTCACCAATCACAAGTATATATTCAGGCTCTCCATCAAAGATACCTAACCTTTAGTATGAATATATATTTTTGAAAGAAATTTCAAAAACTTCTACAGTATATGATAAAAAAACTTAACTATATTATGGATTAGTTTAAACATATTTTATTTGCTCAAATGTGCAAAAAGGATAAGACACAAGTTAAACAAACTTATGAAGTCTTCTCCTATATACAATAAGTTACAACATTATTTGATAGTGTGTGTGTGTGGTTGTTCTCTTGTTGAAAAACTTGTGACAATAATATTATGATAGGAATGGTGTCTTCATTCAACATCTGAGATGCCTGTTCTTTGTAAAAAAAAATATATATTTTTAAAATGGGCAATATATCTACAATTCATGATTTAATAGGCTGTAGAATTATTTCCTAACATCTGTATTACAGTCTGTGCCAAAAACATTTTGACAAACTAGCCCGAACAGTATTTTAGAAGAATTTTTTCTATTTGATTAAGTAAATTTTATGCAATTTTTACTAGACAGGGGCATAGGGCTAGTGGTTTTTGGCACAGACTGTCTTAACAATCAGATGTAAAAAAAAATATGTCATTTAAAGGGCATGAGTGAAATTACCTCCCTTGTTTATTATTGATACTTTAAAAATTGTATAATTGTTTATTTAGTGGGTTGTACAATATTTTTAGAGAGAGGTGAACATAACATAGCAATTTTGATGTATGTTTTTAAGAGGTTAACATAACATAACAATTCTGATGTATGTTTTTAAGCTCACCTAGCTCAAGGTCAAGTGAGTTTTCACCAGTACTTGATGTTCAAAGTTTTTCACATTTTGATTTTAAACTGCAAATCTACTTGGGAGAGATGATATTCAGATTTGGACGAGTGAAGGTGATTCTCCTTGGGGAAGGACTATATTTTGTAGTAGAGTGCCTAAAACAAAAAGGGGAAATGAAGTAAATCTTTCCAAATTTTTTTTAGCTCACCTTCCCAAAGGCAAGGTGAGCTTTTGCCATCACTTGTCGTCTGTTAACTTTTCACATTTTAATCTTCTCCTCTGAAACTCCTCAGCCAAATGAAGTGAAACTTGGTAGGAAGCATCTATGGAAGGTCCTCTCTAAAGATTGCTCATTTTGTCCCGATCCATTAACAAACATGGCCGCCATAGGCAATTCTTGTTTCTGATTGGCCGATTTTTTTAAATCTTCTCCTCTGAAACCGCTTGGCCAAATGAACTGAAACTTGGTAGGAAGCATCTATATCATGTCCTCTGTAAAGATATTCTTGTCCAATTCGTCTCAGGGGGGCCCGGTAGTTATATTTAAATGTGGCAGTCGAAAAGAGAAATATCTCGGGAGTGCAACGATATAATTGGGTCAGCGAAAGGATCACAAATAAGCAAATAGATTGAGGCGAAGTGGGGAAGGGGAAAAAGGAAGATATTTACCTTGAAGTAAGGAAGAGGAGGGGGCATATATTTTTTGAATGAAACAAGTGCCTGTGGGCATTAGCTACGATTTTGACCAAAAAAATTATATGTTTTGGAAATTGGTAAATAGCTTTAAAATGATGAAATAAAGATAAATATTTCACATTAAACAGCTTATCGTACCACTTTTCGCCTTTTTGAGAACGTAAAATTACCATCAATTTTTTATTTCTTTGCAAGCAAATAATTTGACCTCGCTTTCTCCGTATGCAACTGACCTTACTAGTGACAGGTAAAAACGAATAATTTGTATTTTGTCGCTTATTAAGGGACCGACCATTTAACTTGAAGGGGGGGGTTATGGTTTTTTGTTTCGTTCAGAATTTTTTTTTCGGACATCACAAGAGTTACAATATTTATTTTTTTTGTCGCGCAAAGCGCAAATTTTTTTCCAGAATTTAACATTAGGTTATATGACAAAAACTCTGAATCAGATTATTTTTTTTTCCTCCACCAAAATCAGAATATTTTTTTCAGCAACATTGGGAATCAGAATATTTTTTTAGAAAAAAAACATACCCCCCCCCCCCCCCCCCTTTCAAGTTAAATGGTCGTTACTTGACTGCAAACTTGCATGGTTTTTTGTCCGTAATTAACGCCGACTATAAGCAGATTCACAGAAAATAAGAAATAAGTGCATTGTTGTACTGATTTAAAAACGTCAAATGATAGCCCTACTGAACAGCAATTCACCAAAACTTCTCAATATCATTGTCAATTTTATTGAGAAATTCATCCTAGTCAACGTTTATATAACAAATAAAATGAGTACATTTTCACTCTATATATATATATTTATATATGTACGTATGCAAGCTGATGCCACTGTCGCTCCCACATGTATTGATATTATATATATTTTACATGTATATCTTTCTGTAATGTGTCATAACCATCTATTGTAAATGTGGTAGTACCAATAAATATTGTCTATTGTCTTTAATGACGATTCGGCAAACTCCGTAAACTATGCCGATAATTAATAAGATGGCGTCCATTTCTTGATCGATCTCAAAACACGAGCAGTTGCATCTTTTTTCCCCGATGTGTGTACATTTCATAACATTTATAAGTTACAGAAACACGTTTTATTAAGGCATCAATCATATTAGCAGCTACAATCATATCTGATAGTTTTTATGGGTAACAAAAATTTACGATTTTGGCAGATAATCATTAATGCCACTTTAAGATTTGATTTGACATTTAACACACAAATGTATATACCCTAAATACCTGATCATCAAAGCAGTAGAAATTAAATCTACAATTTAAAATACAGGTAAAATCTACAGGTGTACCAGTAATTGTTAAAGAAGTACATGTATACCAATCATTACTAACTGTAGGGATGATCTTTTCCACCATGTGTACAGAATTATTATATTTTGCCTTAGTATATGTTACTGTTAATTACTATTTTTGTATTGGAAACCTGTTCAATTAATGAAACGTTTTAAATTGGATATTGATGAAACTCACAAAATAAATCTATTGAAATACTTAAACAACTACATAGACAGCTGTTACTGATTAGTTATATAAGAGAGCTTGGATTTCAATAGTTGTGATTAGCATGGCAGACAGTGATGTAGACATAGTAGGGTTGTCACAGGACTCTGACGATGTTGTGGATATAACAAAGGTAAGGTACATAAATTTAAAACAAGGTTCTCTTACATTTTAATCTGTTGGTTAATTAATGTTTTTATTTGTGAATTGAGAGCATTATCGTTAATCTTTTTTGTTTCTAATCTTTTTGTTATTTTATTATTTTGGATTATATCAAGAATGGTTTATGGTGTTTAACGCCACTTTCAACAATATTTCAGTTATATAGTTGCTGTCAGTTTTATTGGTGGAGAAAACCACCGACCTATCGCAAATCACTGACACTTTATCACACGATGTTGTATCGAGTACACCTTGGCATGAACGGGGTTCCAACTCAATGATATCATGTGATAATGAAAACTTTAAACAGTATTTGCCGTAATTTTTTTTCACCTACTTGCACGAAAGCCAAATTTAGAAAAAAAAATTATTCAAACAATTTCTTTCATAATTTTCACTTGTCCGAATCCAGTTTTACTTGTCACGTGCCTCTGGCATGTGGGTTAGCGCAAAGACTAGTAAAAGAAAATTGAAAGTATGGGGCAAGACTGAATTAATGGGAAGCAGTATTATATTTACATTAAATGTCTAATATTCTTACTCTTTATCCAACGTTTTAGCCATCAGGCCTTTATCAAACAACTTGAACATATACGTTGAACATATTATGGTTTGGTTTATTATGTTTAACACCACTTTCAACAATATTTCAGTTATATCGCGGCGGTCAGTTTTATAGGTGGAGGAAACTGGAGGACCCTGAGAAAACCACAGACCTGTCGAAAATCATTGACAAACTTTATCACATAATGTTGTATCAAGTACACCTCGCCATGAATGGGGTTCTAACTCACGTTAGTGGTGATAGGCACTGATTGCACAGGTAGTTGTAAATCCAACTACCATATGATCACGACGGCCCCTGAACATATTATGAATCATGGACATTTTTTACGTGTATTGACACAAAAATAAAGACTGATGACCGAAAGGTTAGATAAAGAACAAGTACATTGAACATTTAGTATATTATTTTCCCTATTTAGAAAGAGTATTTGTATTATTTGCCAGGACAATGACATATTATTATTTTGGACTTGTTTTGTTGCTACCCTAAATAATATTTATGCATCATTGATGTGAGAGATAAATCTGTGTTTAAGTGACAGAATAAAATGAAAAATGTAAATTAGATTTTGTTTTATCTCTGTTTAGATCTTAAATAAAAAGATAAATATTTTTATCCACCCAGTCAAAGGGGTGAACTTCAAATTACCCTTTCTTGATATGTGCAGTAAATCTTTTACCTGCCTAATAAGACCAGTAAAGAACTTTTAGAGTAACTGCATGATACAGTAAAATATGTCATTAGAGACCATACCTTTTGTAAATTTTTATATGGTTTGTGTGATATACATCAGGAACAATTGTAACATTTTAAGGTAATCTTTCAAAAGAGGCTGAGCTGTAAAAGAGACAAATTCTTTTTAGCTCACCTGGCCCAAAGGACCAAAGTGAATACAGGTATTGTCAACACTTTGCATCCATTGTCCTACTTCATCTTATTGTCTGTAAGCTTTTCACATTTCATTCCCATTCTAAGTAACCACTGAACCAAAGAAACCAAAACAGTTATCAGGCTCCCTTCCAACAGTCTGGATCTGCCACTGTCATACTCCTTATGTGTCTGGATCTGCCACTGTCATACTCCTTATGTGTCTGGATCTGCCACTGTCATACTCCTTATGTGTCTGGATCTGCCACTGTCATACTCCTTATGTGTCTGGATCTGCCACTGTCATACTCCTTATGTGTCTGGATCTGCCACTGTCATACTCCTTATGTGTCTGGATCTGCCACTGTCATACTCCTTATGTGTCTGGATCTGCCACTGTCATACTCCTTATGTGTCTGGATCTGCCACTGTCATACTCCTTATGTGTCTGGATCTGCCACTGTCATACTCCTTATGTGTCTGGATCTGCCACTGTCATACTCCTTATGTGTCTGGATCTGCCACTGTCATACTCCTTATGTGTCTGGATCTGCCACTGTCATACTCCTTATGTGTCTGGATCTGCCACTGTCATACTCCTTATGTGTCTGGATCTGCCACTGTCATACTCCTTATGTGTCTGGATCTGCCACTGTCATACTCCTTATGTGTCTGGATCTGCCACTGTCATACTCCTTATGTGTCTGGATCTGCCACTGTCATATTCCTTATGTGTCTGGATCTGCCACTGTCATACTCCTTATGTGTCTGGATCTGCCACTGTCATACTCCTTATGTGTCTGGATCTGCCACTGTCATACTCCTTATGTGTCTGGATCTGCCACTGTCATACTCCTTATGTGTCTGGATCTGCCACTGTCATACTCCTTATGTGTCTGGATCTGCCACTGCCATACTCCTTATGTGTCTGGATCTGCCACTGTCATACTCCTTATGTGTCTGGATCTGCCACTGTCATACTCCTTATGTGTCTGGATCTGCCACTGTCATACTCCTTATGTGTCTGGATCTGCCACTGTCATACTCCTTATGTGTCTGGATCTGCCACTGTCATACTCCTTATGTGTCTGGATCTGCCACTGTCATACTCCTTATGTGTCTGGATCTGCCACTGTCATATTCCTTATGTGTCTGGATCTGCCACTGTCATACTCCTTATGTGTCTGGATCTGCCACTGTCATACTCCTTATGTGTCTGGATCTGCCACTGTCATACTCCTTATGTGTCTGGATCTGCCACTGTCATACTCCTTATGTGTCTGGATCTGCCACTGTCATACTCCTTATGTGTCTGGATCTGCCACTGTCATACTCCTTATGTGTCTGGATCTGCCACTGTCATACTCCTTATGTGTCTGGATCTGCCACTGTCATACTCCTTATGTGTCTGGATCTGCCACTGTCATACTCCTTATGTGTCTGGATCTGCCACTGCCATACTCCTTATGTGTCTGGATCTGCCACTGTCATACTCCTTATGTGTCTGGATCTGCCACTGTCATACTCCTTATGTGTCTGGATCTGCCACTGTCATACTCCTTATGTGTCTGGATCTGCCACTGTCATACTCCTTATGTGTCTGGATCTGCCACTGTCATACTCCTTATGTGTCTGGATCTGCCACTGCCATACTCCTTATGTGTCTGGATCTGCCACTGTCATACTCCTTATGTGTCTGGATCTGCCACTGTCATACTCCTTATGTGTCTGGATCTGCCACTGTCATACTCCTTATGTGTCTGGATCTGCCACTGTCATACTCCTTATGTGTCTGGATCTGCCACTGTCATACTCCTTATGTGTCTGGATCTGCCACTGTCATACTCCTTATGTGTCTGGATCTGCCACTGTCATACTCCTTATGTGTCTGGATCTGCCACTGTCATACTCCTTATGTGTCTGGATCTGCCACTGTCATACTCCTTATGTGTCTGGATCTGCCACTGTCATACTCCTTATGTGTCTGGATCTGCCACTGTCATACTCCTTATGTGTCTGGATCTGCCACTGTCATACTCCTTATGTGTCTGGATCTGCCACTGTCATACTCCTTATGTGTCTGGATCTGCCACTGCCATACTCCTTATGTGTCTGGATCTGCCACTGCCATACTCCTTATGTGTCTGGATCTGCCACTGTCATACTCCTTATGTGTCTGGATCTGCCACTGTCATACTCCTTATGTGTCTGGATCTGCCACTGTCATACTCCTTATGTGTCTGGATCTGCCACTGTCATACTCCTTATGTGTCTGGATCTGCCACTGTCATACTCCTTATGTGTCTGGATCTGCCACTGCCATACTCCTTATGTGTCTGGATCTGCCACTGTCATACTCCTTATGTGTCTGGATCTGCCACTGTCATACTCCTTATGTGTCTGGATCTGCCACTGTCATACTCCTTATGTGTCTGGATCTGCCACTGTCATACTCCTTATGTGTCTGGATCTGCCACTGTCATACTCCTTATGTGTCTGGATCTGCCACTGTCATACTCCTTATGTGTCTGGATCTGCCACTGTCATACTCCTTATGTGTCTGGATCTGCCACTGTCATACTCCTTATGTGTCTGGATCTGCCACTGTCATACTCCTTATGTGTTCAATTATCCTTTAAGTAGCTCTTAAAAAGCTAAAATTCCTTTTCAAATGGTTTCCATTCTCCTGTTGATAGTCAAATTGACTAATTCTAGCTATCTGTCTGTTGTTATGTTGTCTTTTGCATGACAATCAAAAACATCTGCTCAAAGGCCAATCCCAGTTCAACCTTTATATACATAACATACTTGCTCAGTGTTTGCTAGTGAAGTTGTTTTCTTCATATATTATATAACTGAAATATTGCTGACTCAGCATTAAAGAAAAGTCAATCAATTGAATTTAAACAGAGGTGTCAGTCAGTTCAAAATAACAGCCGATATTATGTAATTATAGAAAGAGTTAATATGAGTCACGTCAAACTGACTAATTTAAGGTTTAACATTTTAGTTAAATTAGGTGTGAACATTTTTATGTTGTTTCCTTCATTGATTTTCCTAAAGAATTAAGTCACAAGCATTGAACATAATTTATAATTGTTCAAGACTTTAAAAACCAAATTAAGTTTTAAGCAATTTAAAAAGTAAAAGTTTAAGAATTAATATTTAAAATATCTCTTTACTTTATCCCTTTGATGTAAGTAAATAGAGAGAAAGGTTCTATTTTTGTTCCAGTCTAGTGTAGATCATATGAATTGGAAGGTCACTTTTAATTCTGTCATCATCACAGCTACATTAATCTACTTCAGTAGATTAAAAGAAATCTTAACTCACCTGACCAATGGGCCAATTGAGGTAATGTCATCACTTTGTGTTCGTTTTCGGATTGTCTGCTGTCAGTAAACTTTTCAAATCGTAATCTTTATATTACGAAGCAATGGATCAAATGGAACCAAACATTTTATATGATTTTGTTCCATTTGGAAATTTCACTTGGCTTTCAGTGCTAATTATTCTTACTGACTGGCTCAGAATGTACCATAAATTACCCTGAACAAAATGTGTGTTTTATTTGTCAATCGGAAATCCAAGATGGCCACCTCAGCAGGACAAACTTAACATACAATTATATTGAAAAAATAGTAAATAGTTTTCCTTAGAAACTATATACATGATTGAACCCAAACTGTATAAGAAAAAAAACATTGGATGGTTCTTTATACAAAGTTTTCAGTTTTTGTGTTGATCAGAAATCCAAAATGGCCCTCATCAGAGAACATATTTACAATAGGACTGTGTGCAAAAATCAATGAAAAAATTATCAGAAACACTGAACTTGATTGAATCCTAACTGTACATAAATTAATAATCATTGGATGTTTTTTTTACAAAATTTTCATTTTATTTTATGAGAATGGCCACCACCACAGGACACTGTTTAACACAGGATCCTATGGAAATATTAATTAATGAAAAAAAATACAGGGTTTTAGTGTTTGATGCCACTTTCAACAATATTTCAGCTATATCGTAGCGGTCAGTTTTATTGGTGGAGGAAACCGGCGTACCTGGAGAAAACTACCGACCGGTCACAAGACACTGACACACTTTATCACAAAATGTTGTATCAAGTACATCTCGCCTGAGCGGGGTTTGAACTCACAAAATTAGTGGTGATAGGCACTGATTGCATAGGTAGTTGTAAATCCAACTACCATACGATCATGACCACATGATCCTATGAGAATATTAATTTAAAAAACTACAAACTAGTTGGAACAAAATAGTACTTGAAAAAACAGGTGAGCAATGCAGGCTCAGGTGAGCCTCCTGTTTGAAAACAGATGACCGATACAGGATCAGGTGAGCCTCTTGTTAGAAAATCTGATAAGAATGTAAGCTTAACATTCTTTTATGATTAGGATTGATATATGATCATTTTCTAGGGTTCATTGAATCTTTGAAATTCTTGCTGTCAATATTTATTATTGTATGTTAGATTGACATAAGAAACCTGTTTTTATTGTAGTGTTTACTACATGTATATACCAGTAATGTTAAATTATAAATCTGCTGGAGTGGGGTTTAAAAACTAATAGTTACCCTGGCTATTGGTATTAAAAGTTGGTAGTGTCAATTACCTCTGGTGGGAATGACAATTTGAATGTGTAAACCATTATTGTATAGTTGTTAAATATTTTAATGCTTTGTAATTATGGATTTAAATTAACTAGGAACAGTCATACATACTTGTGAAAAAAAGAAAACAACTTCTGGTTTTGTGTAATATTTGTCTATTTTATATAATATTGATATTAGTGTATTGCTGGGTACATTAGGTGGTAGAAAGAAATCAGGAGACAATGTTAAGATTTTGTGAAACTGGATAAGGAGGAATGTAAGCATGTATACTAATTCTAGTTAGCTAAGGGGAGATAATTAATTTATGGAACAAAGGGATTCATTATCTCCCTTGGCTGAAGTGGTAAAAGAAGAAACATGCTCATGTTTGTAATTACAAATATACATACACTACATTGATGGTAAACCACAGTGGATATTACACTCTATCCTCCTCTGATGAATGAACATAGTGAGGAGTTCGATATTCCTCTGGTTATAGAGGTAAATAACAGTTTTGCAGGTCAGACTGACAATCCTAAATAGAAATAACAGACAAACACGATATTGATAATTGATTTTAAAATTTGCTTGAAGAATTTGTATAAGAAATATTTACACAGAAATGTCAGTGCACTGTTTATACATCAGTTGGCATAAATTTTTCTGTCCGTAAGCTTTTCACCTTGGATCATCTCCTCTGAAATTACTTGGAAAAATAGAACCAACCTTTGCAGGAATGATGTTTGTGAAGTCCTCTGAACGGAATGATGTTTGTGAGGTCCTCTGAACGGAATGATGTTTGTGAGGTCCTCTGAACGGAATGATGTTTGTGAGGTCCGAACGGAATGATGTTTGTGAGGTCCGAACGGAATGATGTTTGTGAGGTCCTCTGAACAAATTTCTCATTTTGTACTCATCTTGCAGTAGACACCGTCGCATGGTCATGATAAGCAATTCAAGTTTCTAATTAGCTGAAGCTTTAAAAATCTTCTTCTCTGAAGTTACAAGTTCAAAAACATTAGTTAGGTGATACAAATATTGTATGTCAGGTCCTGTAAAGAAATTCCTCATTTTGATGTTTGTTTGTTTTATGGTGCTTAACGCCACTTTCAACAATATTTCAGTTATATAGTGGCAGTCAGTTTTATTGGTGGAGGAAACCGGAGTACCTGGGGAAAACCACCGACCTATCGCAAGTCACTGACCAACTTGATCACATGATGTTGTATCGAGTACAAGTCACTGACAAACTAGTCACTGACAAACTTGATCACATGATGTTGTATCGAGTACAAGTCACTGACAAACTTGATCACATGATGTTGTATCGAGTACAAGTCACTGACAAACTTGATCACATGATGTTGTATCGAGTACAAGTCACTGACAAACTTGATCACATGATGTTGTATCGAGTACAAGTCACTGACAAACTTGATCACATGATGTTGTATCGAGTACAAGTCACTGACAAACTTGATCACATGATGTTGTATCGAGTACAAGTCACTGACAAACTTGATCACATGATGTTGTATCGAGTACAAGTCACTGACAAACTTGATCACATGATGTTGTATCGAGTACAAGTCACTGACAAACTTGATCACATGATGTTGTATCGAGTACAAGTCACTGACAAACTTGATCACATGATGTTGTATCGAGTACAAGTCACTGACAAACTTGATCACATGATGTTGTATCGAGTACAAGTCACTGACCAACTTGATCACATGATGTTGTATCGAGTACAAGTCACTGACAAACTTGATCACATGATGTTGTATCGAGTACAAGTCACTGACAAACTTGATCACATGATGTATCGAGTACAAGTCACTGACAAACTTGATCACATGATGTTGTATCGAGTACAAGTCACTGACAAACTTGATCACATGATGTTGTATCGAGTCACTGACAAACTTGATCACATGATGTTGTATCGAGTCACTGACAAACTTGATCACATGATGTTGTATCGAGTACACCTCACAACGTTTTGATGGATCTAGCCAAAAACATAAGTCACCATGGGTAATTCTAGTTCATTATCTATATTAATCAGTTGAGCGATACAGGATATTGAGAACCTCTGGTTATAACAAATCTTGTGAAATGATTTTGTATGCAATGTTGATGAAATCTTTGACTTCGTAAATCACCATACAGTAGTTCTCCTGTTATAAGACGAACCCTTCTACAATGAAAAATTAGCAGCTCTTAACGGTGACAATTTAGTAGCATTTTAAAAATTTCAGCAAAATCAGATAAAAATGACTGATGGAGATTTTTTTTAAGAAATGTCGTTTTCTATTAAATATAAAGGGCAATTTCATTAAAAAACTAACAGAACAACTTTTGTTTACATACTGTAAATACAATAAAATGATGCTTATTTGCATACAGGAACAAAAGTTTGAAGATTCCTGAGTGGTAATCAGAAGCCGTAATTGGAAGAAGGAGAGATAATACGATGGCCAATAGAAAAAGGACAAAAGAACAAACAATTATCTACGAAACTTTACACAGGAAACTAAAGATTGAGTAACATGAACCCCACTGAAAACTGGGTGAAATCAGGTAATCTGACACTAAAGATTGAGTAACACAAACCCCACTGAAAACTGAGGGTGAAATCAGGTGATCTGACACTAAAGATTGAGTAACACAAACCCCACTGAAAACTGGGGGTGAAATCAGGTGATCTGACAGGGTAAGAAGTTCCTTCTCAACTAGTGTCACCTGCCATGTTTCAGTTAAACAAGATGAACACAATATAATATGGAAATCTTGTTAGACACCAGTATACAGTCAAACCTGTTATGTGACCATTCAAGGGAATAGTGACATATGGTCACATAAGACAGGTGGTCGCTTAATACAGGTTCAATTGATGTGAATTGCACTGTTAAAGGAAATAAAATTTAAGGTCACACAATACAAGTTATTGCTTAATAGAGGTGGTCACTAAAGCAGGTTTAACTGTAACTTAATAGAGGTGGTCACTAAAGCAGGTTTGACTGTAACTTAATAGAGGTGGTCACTAAAGCAGGTTTGACTGTAACTTAATAGAGGTGGTCACTAAAGCAGGTTTAACTGTAACTTAATAGAGGTGGTCACTAAAGCAGGTTTGACTGTAACTTAATAGAGGTGGTTACTAAAGCAGGTTTGACTGTACCTTAATAGAGGTGGTTACTAAAGCAGGTTTGACTGTAACTTAATAGAGGTGGTCACTAAAGCAGGTTTGACTGTAACTTAATAGAGGTGGTTACTAAAGCAGGTTTGACTGTAACTTAAATATGTACAAGTAACATAGGTAAAACATGAATACCCTACAGAACAAATGGGGGTAAACTATATTGTTCTTCTCATAGATAAAACATGAATACCCTACAGAACAAATGGGAGTAAACTATATTGTTCTTCTCATAGATAAAACATGAATACCCTACAGAACAAATGGGGGTAAACTATATTGTTCTTCTCATAGATAAAACATGAATACCCTACAGAACAAATGGGGGTAAACTATATTGTTCTTCTCATAGATAAAACATGAATACCCTACAGAACAAATGGGGGTAAACTATATTGTTCTTCTCATAGATAAAACATGAATACCCTACAGAACAAATGGGGGTAAACTATATTGTTCTTCTCATAGATAAAACATGAATACCCTACAGAACAAATGGGAGTAAACTATATTGTTCTTCTCATAGATAAAACATGAATACCCTACAGAACAAATGGGGGTAAACTATATTGTTCTTCTCAGCAATTTCTATGTAAAATACTGCACTGTTATTTATAAACTGTAAAATCATCGGCCAATAATGTTTTTTCTCTATAAATCTTCAGAAAATGGAAGAACATGAGAGAGAGGATGAAGACGAACACGCTATTTTAAAGGATGAACAGAGCTTTATTGATAACATTTCTAGATTTTATGGTGAAACAGATCTTTGCGATATCACTTTAAAAATTGGAGAAGATTCATACCCTGCTCATAAGTTTGTCTTAGCTAAAGACAGTGATGTTTTTAAAACCATGCTGTATCATGACCGATGGTCACAAGACAATCAGACAGAACTAGTTCTCAGTGAGACAACCGAATGTCAATCTGTTTTTGATAAATTTTTACGTTATTTTTACACTGCCGATATATCTGTCACCGTGGATACTTCAGTAGGAATACTCTGCCTAGCAGACAAATATTGTGTTTTGTCACTTAAGTTACTCTGTACAAATTACATGATAGACAAGGCAAAATCTCCTAAAGTCAAAAATGCTTTATCATGGTATGCTTGGTCAAAAGCTCTAGGACTTTATCAATTAATACAACAATGTGCTCAGACTATCGCATGGAATACAGATACATTACTTAAGTTGAAGGAATGGCCAGCGATGGATATTGATTTTGCATTTGATCTACTTAGCAATGAAGATCTTGTTCTACAAAATGAATATTTCTTGTATGAATCTCTTCTCCAATGGCTCTTCCACGAAAGTCATGTTCCCAATTTACGAGAAAATGGTCAGAAGTTATTCCCCTTGATCAGATTTCCTCAAATGACAGTACATCAACTGTACCAGATAGAAAACTCTGACATCATGGACCAAGAGGAGTGTAAAGACGTGTTACTCGGTTTAATTAGTAAAGCTTACAGATTTAGGTCGCTTTGTCCGTCTCAGGGAGAACTTGATATTATGTTTGACAATCAGTTTTATATGCCACGTAATTATCTAGATCTGGTAGTAGATAATGTTAGAATGCAAAATACACTTCGTTTTGGAATCCAAGTCGATGTTAAAACATACGCAGGACCGGTGCCTACAGACAAACGAGAAGGAGAATGGAAGATAACGTATCGTAAAAATGGAGATAGCTGGACTTTACAGATCTTCTGTCATGATTCTGCAACTGTAAACGGTGAAGCAAGAGTCCAAGCTAGTGTTATCGTGAAAAATGATGACGAAAAAGTGATTCAGGTTGAACAAGTTTCCACATTTGTGTGTTCCCGTGGTAACAATCTTGCTTTAACTCTCAATGTGGACAATCCTGAAGATTCTAAAAATATGGCCATTATACTAAAACCGGTTCCAAAAACCAGCGAATCTGTTTAAAACCAGAATCCAGAATATTCTTTGAGAACCTAACTATAATGTTAATGTTTTTTTTAGATTTAAAGCTAAACATGTTAGTTGTGTCTACATTCCAGGCTGCTTCATAAAATTAATTTTGTTTTATTATTTATATTTTGATTTTCTGAAATATCAAGTTGGGTTTTTTTTCTTCAAAATATACATATAATGCCGTATACAGATAGTGAACATAAACATATGTATGTTTCCAATTTTCCGTAATATATTTCATAAAAAAGTACAATTTTTCAAAAAATTATCCTGAAGTAAATTCTGGTCCGATTTTGATAAAAAAAAAAATATCAGTGAAAACAGAAAAGTATGTAGTTAATAATAGTAGTTATTTTCAAATAATTTGTAAAAATATGTTTTTTCAATTCTTCATGATTTAAACACAGACTTAAATTATTTGTCTACAAAAGTAGCCATATCATTGTCATGAACGAAATTTTTTCAGTTTTGTGTATTCTCAAAATTTTTAGATTATGAGATATAATTGAAATAATTAAAAACTACATTTTATTCTGGGTTTGTTGATTTTTTTCAAAAGTATAATAATCGGACAGGGATTGACTTCAGGGGTAAACAATTTTAATGTAGATTTATAAGAAATTTATCGGCAATTTTAACATTTTTTCTTTGATCTCAGAGTGATATGGTAGGTATCAGCGAACTGTCTCTTATACTTGAAATTATCTGTCACTCAGTGTTACGTCAAACACATTATCATGTTTCAGATAAAAACAATAATGTCAGTTTTGAAGGTCTTGACATGCATTATCCCTAGTATCGTAGAAGGTTCGATATCAGACTTATTGTGATACAAGTGATAGTGTCTGTCTTGACCTTCAAAACTGCCGTTATTCTAAGTATATAGGGGAAAATCAGAAGTGTCAGAATACCATTACTTGTGTACCATGTTTGCATTTTGCAATATTTTATTCATAAAATCGTCACATTATTTACATACAATATACTTATAGTATATACAAATGTACTTGGTTTACCTTATCATAAAATTAAATTATTGTCATAAATATCATTGCAATACATTTTACTTTAGAAAAATATTATTGTATGTTAGTGCAATAAATGTACATGTATACTGTCAAACCTGTACATAAAGGCCACTCAAGGGAACCTGAAAATGTTACCTTTATTAGCAGTTGCCGTTTATATACAGGTTAAAATTATATGCATTATTCATTAATGGGAAAAATGAGACTGCCTTTTATAGACAGTGATTTGTTATATAGAGGTGCCCTTTATAGACAGTGATTTGTTATATAGAGGTGTCGTTTAAGACAGGTTTGACTGTATTTTTAAAATCTGCTTTCATAGATGATTTATATATTTTCCTATTGATCTTAAAACATGATAATATCTATTGTACGATGTTGCATTTATTTGACGACCTATGATTGGATAAAATCATTCCTAAAAATAACGATAGAAGGCAGAGCCATATATGGAAATCTAGAGAATAAGATTAATAGGCTTTACTGGCCAGTGGAAAATTCCATATGCCAGGTGACTGCAGCATTGTGTAATCTATTATTGCATAATTTGACCTTGACGCTTTCCGAAATAAAGAAATATTGTAATGGATAGCTGAGACGATGTATGCCAAGTGTACTTGACTAGGCTCACTATACAAAAAAATATATATATGTGTGTGTATTTTGAATTAGCATAATTAAACACAACTTTCCTCCATTGTGTTACGTTAGTCCATTACACACTGATGCAGACGATAGATAAACGTGCAGTTACGAAATGATGCAGACGGAAAATTACAGGTCAGTGGACGGTGCTTAATTTTGTCTAGTGACCATTACGTCTTTAGCCTTAGAACTTCCAAGAAAGTCTGTCAAACATAGTTCATGGAAAAAATTTAGTTACTGTTTCAAGTTATAGATCAGCAACATCGTACAAAAATGTTCTAAGCTCCCGTGACCGACTATGATTATTTAGACGGTAAGTAAATAGTTGAAGGGTTCGTGCTAAAGCGCTCACCCTTCAACAATTTACTGACACGTCTAAATAATCATAGTCCGTCACTAGGGAGCTTAGAACTTATATTATCAGGAAAGAAGTGTGATACAAAAGATATTATCACTGTTTTTTAATGTCGCCTTGACAAATCCTCGATAAATATACTATCGTTTATATTTTTTGCTCGAAATAAACTTTTCATTGCATGCAATACAAGTATTGCTCAGAGAAATCCATTCTCACAAATCAATGATAGTATATATATATATAGCTGACTTGACTCAAAAGGTATAATATGCCATAGGTTATAAAAATCTTCACAGAAGAAATTTTAATACTGCTTAAAGCAGTTTGTTCTTCATCTTTTATTTTAAGTTTTATTTTTGCTTTTTTGCTAATGAAAATT
The DNA here is from genome assembly GCA_963680875.1 of Bathymodiolus brooksi. NCBI lineage: Eukaryota > Metazoa > Mollusca > Bivalvia > Mytilida > Modiolidae > Bathymodiolus > Bathymodiolus brooksi. The sequence continues at coordinate 10,861,231 of OY804582.1, forward strand.
CCAAGATGGCCATGAATGCAGAAAATAGTTAATTAAATCTAAGATGTCTACCACTAAGGAATGTAGTCAGGGGCGTAGCTAGCCTTTTTTGCAGTGCAAGCAACCAAACCTGGAAAAGGGGGGGGGGTCTGGTGGGGTTTGCCCCCCAGAATTTTTTTGGCTGACTTGATGCAAAATGGTGCGTTCTGAGGTGTTTTCATGGGTAAATTGAATACATAAGCAACACATTGATTTCATGATTTTGTTAGACAGAATTTGTTCTTCGTGTCTTAGCAGACACGAACTTCTCCATAACTTTGTCTAAATCCACACTGAAATCGCGATGGATATGCATTAATGCTAGCGATGACAACCTATCGTTATTCATTGTTGATCGTACATATGTCTTCAACCGACGTAGTACACTGAACGATCGCTCTGCGGTAGCACTTGTTACCGGCATTGTCAACATGATACACAAGATGGTATCTATAGAAGAATATAGCACCGGGTTTACCGCATCAAGTGTCTCACAAAGTGAAGTTGGCATCTGATCGCGAGGTGTTATACTCCAGCGTGTTCGCCATCGAGCGATCTCCCTCTTGAATTCGTCTAAATTACATGTCAGGTCAGTCTGGTATGTCTCATACAATGTCGCGACTTGTTCGTTCGTAATATTTCCTATGACACGAGGAAGCAGATACTGTGCATAGAAGCGATTTTCTGATTTTATCAGACGTGACTCCAATTCCATTATCATGTGGTCTATAAACGCATAGTACAAAGAAACTTTCCAATACTGTTTTGGCGTGTCTGCAGGGTGATTGGCTCTGGTAGTCTGTCTTCCATATTTTTTTTGCTCTTTATTTTTTTTTCAGCACGCCGATGTGCACGCAGCTGCGTGTTGGCGTATAGGGAGCTACGCGCCTGGTAGTTTCACAGAAGACTCTCACAAAATATTGTTTTAAAACATTCTTCTCAGAAACCACTTAACTGTTCACACCTAAACTAAGAAGAAGTTAACAATACGAGTCCATGAAAAAAGTTGTTGAAAATATGTCTTCTTATAAACCATGGAATGTTAGATCACAACTGTATATAATTAGAATTGTTGTGTCAGTTATCCATTAGAAATATTGTTGGTCACAGTTATACAGTGGTATGATACTTTTTTTCAATCTGTTTTGAATCAGGGCTTTGGGTTAGGATTATGGTGTTTAACATCACTTTCAACAATATTTCAGTTATATCGTGGTGGTAAGTTTTATTGATGGAGGAAACCGAAGTACACGGAGAAAACCAACGACCTGCCGCAAGTCGCTGACAATCATTATCACATAATGTTGTATCAAGTACACCCCACCATGAACGGGATTCAAACTCACAACGTTAGTATTGATAACCACTGAATTTACCATATGATCATGACCATGACAGCCCCTACAGATTTGTGATACAGAATTCAAGATCCATATATTGTGATTTAAGGAGGAGCAATTCAAGTTTTTTTTTTCCATATGAAGATCAAGTTGTATGAGATTTTATATAAAGCTAGAATTTGTTTACGTAGGGGTGTCAATTTGTGGAAGAGATATTTTTCCACTGTCAATCTAATCAAAATAAAGAAGAAAAGTGCAATTATAATAAGTATTGTGATAGCAGAAATGACATTTTTCTTTTTATATTTTGTGATGTACACATTTACATGTTATTTGTTGTATTTTGTGGGGTTTTTATTATTTTTCATTTTTTGATTTATATTGTAATAGTTGAGTGTAAGCTATTTGTATTCTTATGTATACTACTCATACATGACATGCTAGTCAAATAATATTTCTGAGAAAACAGTTATAGTAAGATCAATTCCCTATTTGCAAAATGTAAAAACATTATCTCCCTTTAATTTTTGTAAGAGTTGTCTTTCTTTGGTAGATTATTTCTAATGGGGGAAATTATATGTAAATATGCATTTTTTGTGGAAAGAACGAATTATTGTAAAAATAGAAAAATTAAACTGCCACTTAAGATACTATTACTAAAAAAAATGTATGAAAATTCTATGTTCAGGGAATTTGGAGCTGACATTAGATTGAAAACATTATTAAACTGCCACAGATTTATGTACAAACTAGATAGAAATACATACCCACAAGGGACATAACTCATATATGAATTGAATTGCTCAGAGAATGAATTAAATATCAGACACCCTTTATAGAATATTTGGGTGTGGTGGAGTTTTTTTTAATGTAAATATGAAGAATATTAAGAATTATGTATTAAATGAATATGTGTGATGTGAATGTATATTTGTTCCACATAATATTTGTTCCTTTGGATAATTTATGATATACAACTCCCTTTTTACACGACAGCAACATTTTTGCAACCCCCACTTAATTTATGCTGTATCACTACCTCCTAGCAGTTTATTATGGAAATTCTTTTCTTTTGAAATTATTATTATTTTTAATCGTTCATTATTGAAACAGTTTGCATTTATTATTTATTGTTTGTCTTTCAGGAGAACAAGATGATATCGGTTGAGGTTTATTAATTTATTTTTATTTGATATTATAATATTGTATGTATGTAATCTTTTACTTGGTATTATGTCTTGCATGATATACAATGTACATGTAAAAGAACTTAAATTTGTGGATCGACTAATTTTCATGGATTGCTCATAAATAATAAAAATTCCAAGAATTCCATATTTCCAAATATAAATATCAACATATTGATATTGTGTTATTTCTTGATGTTCTTATTAATAGAAAGGGCAAAATTGTTTCTTCACACGAAAAAAGTATTTCACAGTATTCAAATGTGGTATATGTACATGTATATTGTTTCACATCATAGTTTAAAAGTACATTGTAATTCATAATAGTTACCATGACTACAGCACAGAATCACATAAATAAAGTTTGTTATCATGAAAACACAATACTTTACACAGGAATTAATAAAAAATTATTTCTACATATTTGTTCTCTTTTTCCCATATATAACAATTCACTGTTTTGGAGATTACCAAGTCATATGATATTTACCCGTTTCATACATCAACATTTAAAATGAGGTTAGCAATAGTTGTTGGTCATTGTTCCATTATTTACAGTGTTTTCAACCAATGATGTTATGTTGAAACTAAACTGAAATATTGTTGAAAGTCTTAATCAACCGCATTGGTAGTGTAATGGTTAGCATATTCGTTTCAAGTGTGGTAGATGGTGGGTTTTTACCTTGGTAAACCAAAAACTATGAAATTAGTATTTGTATCTTCTCTGCTAAACACCCAGCATTAAAGAGAAAGAGCAAAGACTGATTGGCTCGGAATCAGGATAATGTGTCCGAGTGGAGCGACATGTCTACCCACGGACTGTTGTTTCAATGAGCTAGCACTATTAAAATCCATCTCGGCTGTTGGTCTAGTACAAAGTGAACATCATCATCATATCATCAAATACAACAAAATGTTTAACTAGTTCTTGCTATGTTATGGCGGAAAATGGCTCATTTTGTCATAAACAACAATGACTCCCTCTGCTCTGAATCCACTGGACCAATTTGAGTTAAATGTGGTTATAAATGGATCTTAGGAGTAAAACAGACCTACTGAGTCCATAGAGCCATATTTTTACACCAAATGGCTGAAATTTGACAATAGTTCCATTTTAATGAACAATATATATGTTACAGGTTATATTGAAACATAGTGTGTTCTACTGATATTTTCTGAAAATATGCTAATTTGGCTGATGTTTACAAAAATAAATTTGAAAATCTCATCTGAAACCACTGAGAAAATTTAACCCAGTCTAGGCAGTGATTGTTCTTGGGCTTAGTCTCCTTCCAAAATCTTAACCGACAGTTCCACACATAATGACAACGGCCACTTCATAATCCAATATATAGATCTGTGTGAAATTTGTAATTTTTATGAATGTTTGTCATATGTTCAATTCAACCCTATTATCACGAAAATAAGTTGAAAGTCTCCTTCCAAAATCTTAACCGACAGTTCCACACATAATGACAACGGCCACTTCATAATCCAATATATAGATCTGTGTGAAATTTGTAATTTTTATGAATTTTTGTCATGTTCAATTTAACCCTATTATCACGAAAATAAGTTGAAAATCTTTTCCTGTGAAAACTCTTGGCCAATTTGAACAAAACTTGGTCTGAGTTATCATCGGTGTATTTTGTTTAATTGATCTCAGTAACCAAACAAAATGGTAGATGTTACTATACATTGAACATTGGCGGTAAAACACTTAGCACACCTCATACATAAGATCTTGCGAGTTATTTTCAAAACTTTGAGTCTGTCCTCTGTAAACATTTCATATTTCAATCTTCTCCGAAATCATTTTACAAATTTAAACCAAACTTGGCATTAGGTGATACAAAGTTTTAATTTGGGTGTAGATTATGAATTCAACCTGGCTGCCAGGGCTTATAATGGGGCAGGGGGGTCAGGGTTATGGCGTTTTAACTTCACCTTAAACAATATCTCTGTTATATCGTGGCGGTCAGTTTTATTGGTGGAGGAAACCGGAGTACCAGGAGAAAACCACCGACCTACCTGCCGCAAGTCACTGACAAACTTTATCACATAAAGTTGTATCGAGTAAACCTCGCCATTAGCGGAATTCGAACTCACAACTTTAGTGGTGATAGGCACTGATTGCACAGGTAGTTATAAATCAAAATATTGGAATTCACCCTTTTTAATTTATGTCAGAAATGGTAATATAGTTACATACCGCTCTACATTTTCATGAAAGGAACTTTCCTAGGGACTTCATTAAAACTAGAGGCTTTCAGGACCCTGTAATCTCTCATATTGGTTTTCAATTTGACTTCTAAATTTCATGGAAAATTTTCAGCCGATTCTTTTTTTTTTTCCATTTGAAATTTCTGATATTAGAAATTGCAGTCATCTTGGATCAAAGATCATTTCAGTTCAAATTTCTTAGCAGAAGATTTTAATGTGATTTTTTAGCTCACCTTGCCAAAGGCAATGTGAGCTTTTGCCATCACTTGGCGTCCGTTGTCCGTCGTCTGTCGTCCGTTATCTTTTCACATTTTAATCTTCTCCTCTGAAACCCCTCAGCTAAATGAATTGAAACTTGGTAGGAAGCATCTATGGAAGGTCCTCTATAATGATTGTTCGTTTCGTCCCGATCCATTAACAAACATGGCCGCCACAGGCAATTCTTGTTTCTGATTGGCCTATTTTTAAAAATCTTCTCCTCTGAAACTACTGATCGGAATGAATTGAAACTTGGTAGGAAGCATCTATGGAAGGTCCTCTATAAAGATAGCTCATTTCGTCCCGATCCATTAACAAACATGGCAGCCACAGGCAATTTATTTTTATGATTGTATGCTTTCTAAAAAAATCTATTTTTCTGTGGATAAGGGTAATAACAAAATTACCGAACTCCGAACAATCTTACAAAGGGAAAGTAAAAACTCATAATTATATAAACAGACAAAATCAGGCAACAACCGGAAAACTGTGAAAACCGTAATGACCCTGACTTGGTACAGGCATTTCTAAAGAAATGGTGGGTTGAATCAGAAAGAGAGATAACTCTAATTTAAATATTGACATTTACTTCAGTATAATACAGTTAAAATGAATCTGTGTTTTTTCTGTGGAAAGAGAGATAACTCTAATTTAAATATTAACATTTACTTTAATATAATACAGTTAAAATGAATCTGTATAAACAAATGTGACCGAGATACCCACCCTAAACAATATATATTTATGATCAGGGTGACTAGGCAAATTAAATGCCTTATAGCTCAGGCCCTGGGGGGGGGGGGTCATACCCCACCCCCCTACCTGAGGTGAACTTTTTAATGGTTGAGATCCCCTCCCCTAAGCCATATATATTTATGATCAGGGTGAATAGACAAATGAAATGCCCCAAGAGTTGAGGCATGAGGTCATCCCCATCCCATACCGGAAGTTTTTTTTATAGCCGAGTATAAAACAAGACCAAATGATTTTGACTTGCAGCTCGTTTTAGTTAGTTGTCCGAAGGGACAAGTTAAAAAAAAAATGTTAATGTAGAGGCCTGTGTGAAGCACCTATAGGCTATGGAATGTTCTGTATTAAGTTTCTTCAGAGCAGAATGCAAGGTGAGCGACACAGGCTCAGCTCAGTGCTGAGCCTCTAGTTTCTCAAAATATGCCAAATCGGTGTAAATCGATTGACTGACGAAAAATGCAGAAAACCCGAAATATGTTAAACTACTTATGTCATGTCGCTCTTTTCTTTTCCCAAATTCAGATTCCACTTAAAACATGTATGACTTATAGATTCTAAAAACTCTTCCCATTCGTTCTGCTGCTTTTGTCAAAACGATCGATTATTATTCCCAAAAAAATAAAAAAAATAAGCACCCATGTGAATCGAATTGTTCAAAGCAAAGCGCGACTATCGGCTAATTAAACGATCAATATAGTTGTTTTTTTCATGTAACATCGTCTTAACAGCAAAATAGTCCCCCGGTCATAGCAGTTCACTGGGGCCCCTACTTACACAACCACGCACAGGAATAAAAATATAATTGGTCGATAAAATTAAGTATATATTATATGAATATTTCTGACAAAATCAGTGTTTAAGCATAAAAAAACATGATGTTCATAGATTAGCATGGGTCCCCGGGCAACTGCCCAGCGTGCCCATGCGTTAAGACGGCACTGATTTGAGTATGAAATATTTCCACACTGCATAAACGGTGTCCTATGTGCAATGTGCGTTCGAGATTTTGGTATACGTGTCGTCTGTGAAATGTTCCTTTCGTATTCACTTTTCATTAACATGAAGGTACAATGTCACAGATTACACTCATACAAGAAACAATAAGACACATTTCATAGAGGACACCGTTTATACACTGCGAATTATGAGAAATATTCAATGTTTTATTATAAATGCATTCGTAGAAAGCTCTACATACCCAGTATATGCTCAACAATGTCTTTGTATGTCTTGAGAGCAATTCACACCAACGGGAAATGATATCATTGCATGAAGAAAGGGATAACAGGTAACATATTTTATCATTTTCCAAGGGAAAATACAATATCAAAAATCTCATTATCTGACAAACTCTTAGAATATCACTCATATAAAAGAGAGAGAGAGAGAGAGCAGCAGAGTCAAGTGCAGTTACATTCCTGACTTTTTCATAGAAAATGGAGTGTTCAACCAGATCAAATGGCGCAAAAACATGTATATTATTAGTCTTCATAGATAAATAAAATGGTATGGAATAGGAGTACCGTCTCCAAAACAAAATCATAACAAGAAAAAGAACTTGTTGAAGCCACAGGCGCTCGTGGCACGGACTTATCACCCCCCCTTTTTTTTCTAACTTTCTGTTTGCAAATTTATTTTCAATAAAATTTCTTTATTTCTTTATTATTTCATCTCTTTTCCCTTATTTTAACTTGTTCGTGTCAATATTCATACAATCTTATGTTAACATCAAATTGCACGTGTCGACCCTATATAGTGGATTATTAGTATCTATATAGGGTCGACACTAGCTGCGGAACCGTAGCCCTTATGGTCCATGGCCAGTTTTCTGATATTTGCGGACCATAGAGCTACGGATTTCACCCTATAAAAAACTTTCGAAACTGCGCAGTGAAAAAGTTGCGCCACTATTTTGCAAATTTTTGTCATGAAATCGTGTGCTAGAACCGTCAAACATATATATTTCGCTTCGTTAGATATTTATCTACATTCTTCTATACTTACTTACCTATTAATATTCATTTCCAGCTCATTATCATAACACATGTCTCGATATTAACTGATCCCGCCTACTTCGGACCGCCATCTTGTCATTGTGGTAATATCGAGACATGTGTTATGATAATGAGCTGGAAATGAATATTGATAAGTAAGAAAGTATAGAAGAGTGTAGATAAATATCTAACGAAGCGAAATATATATGTTTGACCGTTCTCGCACACGATTTCATGACAACAATTTGCAAAAACGTGGGGCAACTTTTCCACTGTGCATTTTCGAAAGTTTTTGATAGGGTGAAATCCGTAGCCCTATGGTCCGCAAATATCAGAAAACTGACCAAGGACAATAAGGGCAACGCGGTTCCGCAGCTAGGTCGACACATGCAATTTGATGTTAGCATAAGATTGTATGAATATTGACACGAACAAGTTAAAATAAGGGATGAAATAATTAAGAAATAAAGAAATTTTATTGAAAATAAATTTGTAAACAGAAAGTTAGAAAAAAGGGGGGTGGTCCGGGCCACGAGCGCCTGTGGTTGAAGCTTGTCTCATGTGTATAAGCCACATAACATTGAACAACTGGTTCCTATGATGGTCTGTTGCAAGTCGTTTAAAAGTAGAACGATAAAAGGGTAAATTCATACAAGTCGTGTGAAAGTTTTGTCCAAGATAATGGTGCCATTTCATAACGTATGTCCTTGTCAGATAGTCTACAAAAGCCTGAGGATGTATCATGACGGTCTCGGGTTCGTCCCTTTACGTAAATTTTAGAGGATAATTACCAAATTTAAAACTTAATTCTTAAATTTCAATAGTTCTAACACGAAAATGTGCATTTCACGCTGCTTCAATCGAATAGAACAGGATTTCAAATCTTTTTAACATAAAACACAAAAACTAACACAATATTAGTAGAATCTAGTACACTAAGAACCAGGTCATATCTCTCTATTTTTCAGCTGACTTTATCCAATACAAATAATGAACGACATATATTTAGAAGTATATAAAAAGCAATAAACATGTCTCCGTGGATTTATAGAATGTAAAATGTGTTTTCATTTACCGTATTATCTTTTATTCATTCAACCACATCGGTGGTACAATGGTTAGGCGTGCTCGACTTGAGTGTGGTGGATCGTGCTCGCCTCGAGTGTGGTGGATCGTGGTGCGAGCCCCGATCAGGTCAAATCAGACTATAACATTGGTATTTGTTGTTTCTCCGCTAAGGATGTAGCATTAACCTAAGGAGAAAGAGCAAAGACTGGTTGGCTCGGAATCAGGACAATGTGTCCGAGCGGGGGGCGACATGTCTATCCGCGGACTGTTGTTTCGGTGAGTTAACACTATAAATATCCAACTAAGCGCGTTGGTCTAGTACAAAGCTGATCTCATCATCATCTCATTGAAAATTAACTTGTTATCACCATGATATAACTGAAAAATTGCTGAGTTCGCATTGAACAACAACCACTCACTCACCACTTAATACAGATTCGGTCTATTTGAACATTTCTTTACGTTTCCTTTCCGTTTTCCGTTTCCGCTTTTATGTAACACCCCACAAAATTATTAGTTTGGTTATTTTTAGAGATCCAAGAATGGAGCATTTTAAGTGTTAATTTCCCGATTATATACGTTGTACAACTCCAACAAAGTGTTAGATCAATCATACTTATAACTATGACCTTGATAAATTAGTTTTAAACAATAATTGCTAAAATTAGTAAGAGTTATCTACCGATGACTGAATTTATCGACATTTGTAGCTGTTACTTTAACAGTATGATTATCTTTATCATTGCAAAAATTGATAGAAAATGTGTACAACTGGTGTACCGTAAGTTGTAATTGCTGTGTTATGGGAGCACTGTCTCTTTATCGTTAAGTGTACTGCCTATTGAGGTGAAAATTTTAATTTAAATATGAAAATTATATCCACAGTAGTTATTTCATTTACCATTTGAATACAAACACTCGGCAAAATAATTATTGTGCAAAATAAACCTCAAATGCACTGTTTTAATAAAAAAAAACTTCAAAAGTTTTCCATTAATACCCAGTTACAGTGGTAAAATCAATCCTTGCAAATCTTGCCGGGTTGGAACACAGGGGAGTCACTATTTTTGTTTGCTATGATCAGTGTATTGCCCACTGAAAAAATCACATGTAATATTTTAGTGGGAAGCACATTGATAGTGATTTTTCAGTTTGTAGTTCACATTGATAGCATAAATTAACATTGGTCAAAATACCAGCCTCTGGTATGCCATTCATACAATTAGTAAATACTGTGAGGGATCAAATCATATAAAGAATCGGAATGAGTGAATGAGTGGTTGTAGTTTAACGTTAACTCGGCAATCTTTCAGCTAGATATCATGGTGAGAACAAGTTAATTTTCAATGGGTTGATGATGAGGTCCGGCTTTGTCCTAGATCAACACGCTTAGTTGGATTTGGTTGTGCTAGCTCACTAAAACAAACAGTACGCGGGAGGGGAGGGATACTATTGTCGCACCAACGAAATCACGCATCCTGCAACGCACATACAAACAAAAATAGGAATTAAAACTAACAATCTTTCCATTTTCTTGCGATAGACGTACATTTAATTTTCATATCTAAATTAAAATGTTCACCTCAATAGGCAGTACACTTAACGATAAAGAGACAGTGCACCCATAACACAGCAATTACAACTTACGGTACACCAGTTGTACACATGTTCTATCAATCTTTGCAATGATAAAGATAATCATACTGTTAAAGTACCAGCTACAAATGTCGATAAATTCAATCATCGGTAGATAACTCTTACTAATTTTTAGCAATTATTGTTTAAGACTAATTTATCAAGGTCATAGTTATAAGTATGATTGATCTAACACTTTGTTGGAGTTGTACAACGTATATAATCGGGAAATTAACACTTAAAATGCTCCATTCTTGGATCTCTAAAAATGACCAAACTAATAATTTTGTGGGGTGTTACAAAAAAGCGGAAACGGAAAACGGAACGGAAACGTAAAGAAATGTTCAAATAGACCGAATCTGTATTAAGTGGTGAGTGAGTGATTGTTGTTTAATGCCAACTCAGCAATTTTTCGGCTATATCATGGTGAGAACAAGTTAATTTTCAATGAGATGATGATGAGGTCAGCTTTGTGCTAGACCAACACGCTTAGTTGGATTTTTATAGTGCTAGCTCACTGAAACAAGACATGTCGCCCCCGCTCGGACACATTGTCCTGATTCCGAGCCAACCAGTCTTTGCTCTTTCTCCTTAGGTTAATGCTACATCCTTGGCGGAGAAACAACAAATACCAATTTTATAGACTGATTTTATAGTCTTTGGTTTGACCTGATCATTGATCTAACACTTTGTGGGAGTTGTAAAACTTATCTAATCGGGAAATTAACACTTAAAATGCTCCACTCTGAGATTTACAAAAATGACAGAACTGATGATTTTCTGTAGATAAATACCAGGTGCGTTCAGAGTACTGTCGTTGGTGGCAAAACGTTACCATTGGTAAAAGTAATCACCATTGGCAAGACATTGGTACTAATAGTGACCAATAATAGCTATCGTTGGCGACCATTCTAACAGTCTGTCTAAAGTGAAGTTAGCGTTGATAAGTCACGTGTTCATTTTATAGCTTAGATGGACATATACTACAAGTCAGTTCAAAATAATACATACCCAGGGCTACAAATATCAGAAGATCTGAAATGGACCACCCGGATTTATACCTCGATTGGAAATAAAATAATTAATTTTTATTTATTCTTATTCACCTGTTTAATTTGTAGTAGTGAGGGGATTAGCATTCGAGGTGATGAAATATATAAAGTTCAAACAAACGCTAACTGTTGTATCTTTATTCAACTTTTTTCCCGCGGCAGCTTCTTTTGAAGTGGCTGCGGGTCAACTGGGTCGGCTCGGACAAGAAAAATATTTTTCGACTTAAAAATCGTTTTTACTTTCACTATTTATTTTTCTACAAGAAAGTTGGAGGAGGCAGTTCCTCGGTCTCTATGTAATTTACGGCCTTGAAATTAGTTGTCAATAGAGGACCATTTTGGAGCTTAAGAGTCCTGCGCAAAAAGAACTTTCCCTATTCTCTCTGTCAAGATATAGCAAATAAACCAATCATGAAAAAGGTCAATAAGGTTATACTATAAATATACTGATAAAAACAAAATTTGGAGGGAAATATTAATTAGCTCAGACGTGAAATGACATACCGTCTAAACAGACTAATGAGGCATATGGTATCAGCTATGGAAAAACAGCTATGGAGAGAACAGATCGTGTAAATAGGCCTTAAAGCATGCGAAGAATAGATTGAACGAAATCGGGTGGCTTTAATATCGATAATCGATCTCATTATTACTCTAGGTAAAAGAAATATTAAATTCAGATGTAACTGGAACGAGGAACGTTTAGAAAAAGACGGAGATTTTATGTTCTTTGTCAACTGGAAAGCAAAGTTTGACGAAACATTGAAATGGCATATTTCGAATGAAAATCCGCACGGAAAATACCTTTCCCCTAGAGCACAGAATGAGTTTGTACTTTGTTGTGAGCAAGAGATCAGAGAAAACATAAATTGATGTAACCAATCTCTATTTGTCAGTGTTATGGCTGATGAGTGTACTGATATGTTCTCATCAATCTCAGCTCTCAATTTGTGTTCGGTATATTTACAAAGACAATGTTAAGAAAATTTATAAAGTGACAAAAGATTTCTGTAGATTTGTTGAACTAGAACGTACAGATGCAGAAACCATTTCCAGCAGTGTTTTTGTAAATCTTCGGTTTTACGGTTTTACGGTTTCGATCTGACCATTTTAAGAGGACAATCATGTCCGGTGAGGTTACAGGTGTGAAAAATCGTATTACTGAAGAATTGTCTGATGCAAAATACTTTGTATACTACATAGATCCTATTGTTTGAACTTAGTGATTGTCAATAGTTGTCAAAATGTCCCGATTATTCGAAATTTCATGGGGATTCTGGAGAAAACTATGTGGTTTATCAATGGTTCCAGTAAAAGAACATTATGAAATCAAAGTTGAACCTGCCAACTAAAAATAAATTAGAATTTGATATGTTGTATGAAGAAGAGAAGCGTATTTTCGTCCAGGAAAAGCGTTGTTTGTCGGTACTTTGTGAAATCATGTAGACCTCGCCAGTGGACACTGTGACATAGCTTACAAAGCACTATGAAAAGGACCGGGTTCTTGACATATTGCAAGAAATTTAGGGGACATTCTGATGCCACCTCATACAAATCAACGCTTTAGAGTTTATTCGAAAGGGCGTCATCAATCGCGGCAGAGAAATGAAATAACCGTAGCAAAACCGCGTACATCAGGACGACAGAGACATACAGAAAATGCGACAGCAGAAACCATCAAAGAGCATTTTAGATATCAGTCATCTGAACACCAGATTACCAGAGGAAATTAAATCCATGCCCTTTGGCTTTTACTTGATGCCCCGTTACCTTAATAAACTGAATGATGATCTGCTAGAAACGATTGTAGAGGAATACAAGAATGATATTCCGTTTTCGGATGATTTTCCACAAAAACTCCATCGATGGCGAAATAATGTGCACAATAACTGCTTGCTGGAATCATGCACCCTTGAAACAGTGCTGAGCTATACATCTGACTTCTATCCGAATGTCAATAGTATTATGTAATTATTGTTATATTTGCCGGTCGGTTCATGCTGCTGTGAACGTTCATTTTCAGATCTAAGAAGACTGAAAACATAGATTAGATCATCGATGACCGAGCCAATATTGTGTGGTATTTCGATCACAGAAATAACCCATTGGGTAAAATAATGACCACTCCAGTGATAAAAAATGGAACGCATCTGTGCATCGCAAGATCGCTCTCGCTTTTGACAAGCAAGTTAATGAACAGTTGGAATAGACCTGATTTTTCATGGGCCGCGCTGTTTTTGACTAGAAAGTGTTGATTTGTCACATTATTATCTTTGATTTAATGAATAATTTAAAACGGATAGATTTTTTTCAATCATCATGAAACTACTATTCAGTCTAGACGCAAAATAAGTCGTGGGATTTTTCAATGTATTATTAGTATCTATATAGGGTCGACACATGCAAATTGATGTTAACATAAGATTGTATGAATATTGACACGAACAAGTTAAAATAAGGAAAAAGTGATGAAATAATAAGAAATAAAGAAATTTTATTGAAAATAAATTTGTAAACAGAAAGTTAGAAAAAGGGGGTGGTCCGTGCCACGAGCGCCTGTGGTCGGTGGTTCTCTCTGGGTACTTCGGCTTCCTCCACCACTAAAAACTGATCGCCATGATATAGCTGAAATACTGCTGAAAGTGGCGTTAAAACCCAATTAATCAATCAATCAATCAAAATTTTTCAAATTTTACAATAGACATAGAAAATATGAATGTTTTGAAATAAAAAAAAGTTTTTTGTCCACTAATAAATCATTATTGATTATGTAAATTAGTGATTATGACATTACTAATTGGATTGGTGAACACTCCTATAGGCAAATATTGGTTTAAAGGGTGTCCATTTAAGACGTCCGCGTCAAATCGTTTTAATCACCAATTTGACTATATAATAATAATAATAATAATAAAGTTTTATTTAACTAATTAAACATTACAACACAAGCTCTAATGAGCTTTTCAAATCGACTACAAACAAAATACATACATTCATCTCACAATCATGCACAAACACACCAATTTAATAAAAAAATAATGCATAGTAATATTAAAACATAATGCATATGGTGACTTAAAAACAACATAAATGCTTGTTAAGATCAAGGATTTATATAAATTCTTGTTAAGATAGAACCTAAAAATGCATGGCAAAATAAAACATATAAAGCATGGTAAGATAATACAAGTCAAAGTAAAAAAATGAAGTTTATAAATCTGAGTTATGGACAAGCATACACTAAAAGTAGCAATGATAATACATGCAAAATAAAAACAAAATAATAATAAAAAGTCTATAAGCATAGCAATAGAAACAGCAAAATGTTTAGCACTGCACCATATTTCAACTAAAAATGGCAAGAAAATAATTTAAAAAAAAGCATTATGCTTTAGTGTCGCTAATTTACACATACAAACATTAAAGAGGACGGGAAAGATCGAAAATAAATAACTTAATTCCGTTTTGTCATTACAATAAACATAAATACAATATTCTACACAAATCAACATAATATAGTTATTTTACCTTGGTACGAACTGTCCAGGTTACGAAATGAATTGGATACGAATAGTATAGCATTCGCGACTCCATCACAAAAGATCTGCATTCCCTAGCAACGATGTGACTGTAAAGACTTAAAATGTCATAATCTTAATTTAGAATTAATGGAGGGATAGAAATTTAATAATTCTACTATAATATTGCCTCCTTGATTATATGTAACAGGATGGCAGAGAGAAAATATGACCTTGCTCTCGTGAAAACAGTCACAGATAAAAAGATCCGACCACAAGAATGGTATGATGATTTCTGAAACAAACGTAAACACTTCACCTTTATCTCCATTCCCCTTATTATAAAACTGGTCTATATTTAAAACAAAAGTTTTTATCCTGTACTATGGTGTATTTGATATCATGCCATGTCCAGGGGCATGGTATTATTCTGGTATTAAGACAAGTGCAGATGCGACCATAGATAGGATAGTCATACTCATACTCCTAGCGTCATAAGACTTTCGTTTAGACAAATATATCATGTTTATGATATGTTGGGACACTGGAAAAACTTAAAGCTATGTTTTTTCCCCAGATTTCTGTTGATTGTATAAACAAAAATGCATTGGCGTGTATAATAAGGCATTTCAAAATATTGCTAGACTTCCGACGTTCCGTTTTCATTTTTTGACAAAAATTTGACTGAATGAAACTGAATCATAATTAACAATATACATTATAATTTAAAAAATGTTGTTTCCATTCTGCTAATAACATTAGTTTTATTTATTTTGTGGATCATTGTTTGTCCTTTTGGCCATTTTATTTTGTTTGTTCATCCTTCTTTGATTTACGGCTTCTGATTACCACTGTCATACCTTCCAACTTTTTTTGACAGTTTATTGTGTATGGTTTTGTATTGTACATCAACATAGTATAAGTGGAATATAGAAATTATATGCATTAGAATAGATGTATTTATTTTATTCTAATTTCACACTTACTGTTATATTTCCTTATTGTAATTCTTGAACAAGTATTATAGAATTTTTATTATTTTCTAACCGGAATCATGCAATTTCATGAATTCAGAATTGATTGTTTGTTACTAATGTCAAACGAGTAGTATTTCATGTAAAAAAAAAACATGTTGATTTGCTACATGGTCATATTAAGCTACCACCAGGTGATTTTTTCATTATCATCCAGATAGAGGTGGTCTAATGGTTAGTTGCACCATCGAGGTAGAGGTTCATGCCTATTTCACTGCAAGGCTGATTAGGGTTATGGTGTTTAATGCCATTTTCAACAATATTTCAGTTATATCGTGGCAGTCAGTTTTATTGGTGGATGAAACCGGAGTACCGGTACCCAGAGAAAACCACCGACCTGCCACAAGTCACTGACAAAGTTTATCACATAATGTTGTATCGAGTACACATCACTATGAAAGAGGTTCAAACTTACTACTTAAGTGGTGATAGGCACTGATTGCACAGATAAATACAACTGCCATACAAACATGACGACCCCTTACTGCAAGGTGTACATGTACTCTACTTGTACCTCAAAGGAAAAATCATTCTGGGTGGGAGAAATATCTCCTTCTCAATGTGATAATTATGGATATAAACTTTTCATGAAGGCCATAATTGTGGAATTGGCTTTATTCTACTGAATAAGAGGTACACGTTTCTACATTTAAAATAGCTGTAAAGTCATCTGATGAAGACAGCTAGGTAGACCAGTTGTAAGACAGATATTCTTTTTAACACAATAAATAACTTCACTCTAACAGACCAACAGCTGACTACTTGGGTAAGTTTTAATAGATTTATGATTGCTATTTCTTACCACTTTAGGTATAAAGAAAGATTAAAGACAAAGTTTATTAAATCACTGAAGCCAACAGATACATCAAAACATCTAGTAGGAAGGAATTGGCTGTTTGTTAAAGATGGTCTTGATGACTTTAGAGATGGCTATCCTCCACCAGTGGAAGGAGATATCATTTTAAAGGTACATGTATAGTTTATGTGATCGCTATAGAAATATGGAAATTAATAGAGGTATTTTGTAAATACAGTCAAACCTGTATTAAGAGGTCACCTTTTGGGACAAAGAAAAAGTGGTCTTTTAGGACAGGTGACTTCCTAAAAGAGGTTTGATTCATATGAAATTTTCTATAACAGGACAAGGAAAAGGTAACTTTTTAATACAGGGGACTGTTTAATAGAGGTGACCACATGGGCAGGTTGGACTGTATAAGTCTACCATGTATATAAACTTATATTATCACATATTTTGTTGCAATATGTTCGTTTATGCATGTCCAATAATAGCTAAATGTCAGTGTTGGTTATTTGCCCTCAGTGCAAATACGGGGCAAATATCTGTATTTGCCCTCAAATATCCGTATTTGCCCTCATATATCCGTATTTGCCCCCTATTTCAACTTCCGGTATCTGCGCAGTGGTCTCAAAGTACAAGGAAAGATGATGCATAAAGATATGCATAAAATCGTATTTCAATCAAATTAACACATTTCAACATATTGGAATAAAGTTTAAATAACTTGAAATGGAATAATTAGCTCAAATGTATACGTCGTGTTGAATAGGAATTTCCATTCAAATGTCAATGTCTTGGGTAGATTTTACAAACAGTTTCTAACGTCATTGTACATACAGATCAACATTGTTTGGTATATTTTTGAAACCAGACTCGAAACAAAAATATTTGTAAGTTGAACAAAGGCAACTCTCTTAAGGATTTATTTTCGCAATTTGTCAGTTCAAAGATCTTTTTTGCAATATAAAAGTCAATGCTTGGAAAAGGTCAATGTAAAATATGTGATAAAAAGATTATGACATGAAATTTTCCATATCGTCCCTGGTATCAACCCTCGACCCATATCAGCCCTCCAGCTTCGCTGTCGGGCTTGATATGGGAGTCTCGGGCTAATACCAGGGCCAATATGGAAAATGTCATGTAATAATCTCTTATTCTTACAGGTCTAATCATTGAAGATTTATTTTATCAAAAAAACTTCCTTTTAGAGTAGGGGACAGTCATGGTCGTGATCGTATGATATTTGGACTTATGCAATCAGTGCCTATCAGCACTAAAGTTGTGAGTTTGAACCCTGTTCATGACTAGGTGTACTCGATGCAACATTATGTGATAAAGTTTGTCAGTGACTTGCAACAGGTCAGTAAATTTTGAAACTTGGCCACACTAAGCAGATTTGTGGTTCATTGTATTTTCCTGGGAAAGTTTTTGGACAAAAATATTTTTGATAAAATATAATTTTCCTATATGTAGTAAATTCAGAAAAAAAATCAAGGATTTCGCCACAAGATAAAGATAATATTTATAAAAGCTACAATGTTATATACTAATTTACGTTCTGTGTCTTGTTGATTAAAGTGAAACAATTATTTTTGTAGGGATCTAAAGGTCCAGGACCTAATATTAAAGGTAGTGGAGATAATTTGAATTCTGTCAAACAGCCAGCAGTAAGGAAAAGGTTTACAAAACACCAGATGTGTTACTCCAGACAAACTCCTTTACAACAACAGATGAGGGATCATATTGATGAAGTGGAGTATGGTCTAACACAACATCCACTTGCCCTGTATCCACATTTTGAGGAAAACTGTCCACCTGATGTAAGTACAGAATGTCTCCAAAAGGAATTATACTTTCAGTTACTTAATCAAGCACCAATATTGCGGTTTGGTTTATGGTGTTTAACGCCACTTCCAACAATATTTCAGTTATATCGTGACGGTCAGTTTTATTGATGGAGGAAACCGGAATACTCGGAGAAAACCACAAGTCACAAGTAACTGACAAACTTTATCACATAATGTTGTATCAAGTACACCTCGTCGTGAACAGGGTTGTGAATTATAATTATTGTTTGTTGGTTGGTTGCACCAAATTTTGTAGACCATGGCTGAAAATTATGAACAAAGTGTGAAAAGTACAAATCCAAATATAAAATGACATACTGTATAGAAATTCCTATTGTTTCTTAGATATTTAACCTACATCAAAAACATCCATGAAAATGTTTAATTCCAATGAAAATACATAAACCCATTAATACTTTCAGATTTGACTATAGTAACATATATTTTGGTTTTGTTTATAGCTGCTAATCTTCTGTACTTTTCCAGCTACATTGTATATTGTAACTACCAAGCTTTATTTTGGGGGGTGGGGTGGGGTGGGGGATGAAACCTGGTCAGCTATAACAAACTGATGGGTGAAACCTCTGACCCTTGACCTGCTTGGCTTGAAATTTTAACTCCTTAAGGTGGTTAGTGGTGTGCCAACCTCATGTCAGTGATGTTAGGCTTGCTGTCAGAATTCAATGACTTTTACCACTCTTTCTATTTTGAGCGTACCTGATGAAGGTTATTTTGAGCGTATCTGATGAAGGTTATTTTGAGCGTACCTGATGAAGGTTATTTTGAGCGTACCTGATGAAGGTTATTTTGAGCGTACCTGATGAAGGTTATTTTGAGCATACCTGATGAAGGTTATTTTGAGCGTACCTGATGAAGGTTATTTTGAGCGTACCTGATGAAGGTTATTTTGAGCGTACCTGATGAAGGTTATTTTGAGCATACCTGATGAAGGTTATTTTGAGCGTACCTGATGAAGGTTATTTTGAGCGTACCTGATGAAGGTTATTTTGAGCATACCTGATGAAGGTTATTTTGAGCGTACCTGATGAAGGTTATTTTGAGCGTACCTGATGAAGGTTATTTTGAGCATACCTGATGAAGGTTATTCCAGAAACGTGTTGTGCACACTAAATTTTATATCTACGTTTTTTTTACCACTGAGGTGCCACAAGTTAAAATAAACAGCTGCACCAAGAGCGCATGATACGCCCGTCGTCAACATTCATGCAATATTTGTAAAGACTTTCTTTCCCATAACTCTTGAATGAAAAATTTAAATTTCACCAACAGCTGCACCATAAACATGAATTGGAACATTTATACAATATTTATACAATTGAAAACAACATTTTTTGAGAAATCAGTAAAGACTATCAATTCCAATAACAGTACGAAGTTTGAAGTGAATTGGTGAAGGGGTTCTCAATTTACAGCGTGACATACGAAAAATCGCCTACAATTTGATGAATAAAGTCAGTGGTGGATTCAAGGGGGGGCTTTGGGGGCTTAAGCCCCCCCCCGTCGAATAAGTCAAGCACATATATTAATATACGCTTTTCAAGGCTATTTAACGTCACGGTATGGCTTTTAATCGAATGGTTTCGATCTATGTGATGATAGTAAAAGAAAATACAAATTAATTTCTTTGTATTGAATTAATCTTCAAAGAGGTAATTATAAGTAATTATGCTAAATCAAATTTTCAAGTTTATTTGAAGTTTTTATGAATGTATTGTCAAAATACCAATTAATCGGGTATTGGTCTTAAACCGTTATATAAACATGTCTAGTGTCACAATTGCATATAGGTATAACCACCAACACCTGTAAATTGAGGCTCTTTCAAGGAAATTCTTTTTTAAATATCATTTATTCTTACAAAAAAATTAAAGGCAAATGTTGCTGTATTACAAAAAAACCCCCCCCCCAAAAAACCACGAGTTTCCGTTTTGAAAATATATGAATACAGCATATTTTAAACTCTAAATGAAAATATAAATACATATAAAATAATTAAAATTGATTAGAAATAAAATAGACTTAAATTAGATTTTTTCCCTGCTATTGCTCAAACCCTTGAGCACTTTACAAAACTGCCAAAACACACATACACCAGACCAGAAGAAGCTGATGTAACTTCTTTGTTGAATTCCATTTGCAACTTTGATTTTGTCGTAACCATTGTTATTGTTCCAATGTGCCTGGCTTTTAAGAAAGATCACTAGATTCAGATTAAACTTATTTTATTGTTAACTATATAACATTTGGATCGGACACAAGTTATTCCAACTTACAAAGGTCCTCTACAAGATCACTACAAGAGAGATCACTTGACATAGGCAAAGCCTTAAAAAGCATAAATTTAATTCAGAGCTCACTAGACTGCAGAGCAAATGTTGAACAATTCAATCACCAGTGTTTTGAGGGGAGTGCTAAAATATGTTAACCGTTAGACATAGAGGCTAAAAAACCTAGAATATGTGGGAGACAAATAATGAGAGATAATGTTGAAGCAGAGTCCGGAAGACTACTTTAGGAAGTCAATAACTGTACCTTTTCTCTACTGTACGCTAAAAGAAATGAAAACAAGGTTTACCGACCTACACGCCAGAACCGCTTTGGGACTACAGTTGGCTCCATCAATTATTGAAAATATTGCTCCAAAACTGAGCCCCCCCCCGTCAACAGAGTCTCTGGATCCGCCCCTGAAAGTCCCATAACTCTGGAATGAAAAATCTAAATTTCACCAAAAAGTATACAGACTGTAAGACTATCAATTCCAATAACTGCGAAGTTTGAAGTGAATTGGCCAAGGAGTTCTCAATTTACAGTGCGACATACGAAAAATCGCCTACAATTTGATGAATAAAGTCCCATAACTCTGGAATGAAAAATTGAAATTTCACCATAAAGTATACAGACCATAAGACTAACAATTCCAATAACTATGCGAAGTTTGAAGTGAATTGGTCGAGGGGTTCTTAAGTTAGAGCGCGACATGTGAAACGGACGGACGGATGGACAGACAGTCGGACATTGGTATACCATAATACGTCCCATCTTAAAGACGGGCGTATAAAAAAGGATTAAAATACTTATATAATTAAAGTACAATAAAACACTACAAAACCAACCAGTGCCAGTAACACGACTAAAATGTTTGACATGTATAGAGCAATCACCTGTTTATTATGGGAATATAAACCAGTGCCAGTAACACGACTGTTTGACATGTACAGAGCAATCACCTGTTTATTATGGGAATATAAACCAGTGCCAGTAACACGACTGTTTGACATGTACAGAGCAATCACCTGTTTATTATGGGAATATAAACTAGTGCCAGTAACACGACTGTTTGACATGTACAGAGCAATCACCTGTTTATTATGGGAATATAAACCAGTGCCAGTAACACGACTGTTTGACATGTACAGAGCAATCACCTGTTTATTATGGGAATATAAACCAGTGCCAGTAACACGACTGTTTGACATGTACAGAGCAATCACCTGTTTATTATGGGAATATAAAAAAAATCTTGTGGCTTTAGACCCAAATATACCACCACGATAAAACTGAAATATTGTTGAAAGTGGCATTAAACACAACAAACCAAAGCATAGACCCAAATAAGTAGTCAGTGATGACATTATACCTATTGTACATTACAGCTGTTTGATATGATAGTAGATCTGTTAGACCCAGAGATAAACATGATGTCAGAGGAAGGATCAGAGAGAGATGAATTTGATGATGAGATAGCAGAGGAAGACGAAGATGAAAGGAAATCAAATAAATCAGATGAGGATAATAAATCTGTGAGAGATGAAAAAGAAACAGAAATGGAAAATTATGGGTAAATGTTTTTATGTAGTCCTGTCATTTACTCTGTCCTTCATTACAAGAAATGGATGTTTGTTTGTTTGATGGCGTTTAATGCCACTTTCAACAATATTTCAGTTATATCGTGGCGGTCAGTTTTATTGGTGGAGGAAACATGTCACAAGTCACTGACAAACTTGATCACATAGTGATGTACACCTCGCCCTGATCGAGATTTGAATTCACAACATCAGTGGTGATAGGTACTGATTGCATAGGTAGTTGTAAATCCAAGTACCATACGATTATGGCCACGACGGCCCCTACAAGAAATGGACAATTTTGGGTAAATATTTTAATATAGTCCTGTCATTTACTCTGTACTTCATTACTTTAAAACTAAAATGATAATTGTTCCTGGATTTCAGGTTGATACAAAAACATGAATTTAGACAATGACATTTGGTTACAATTCATCTTTCATAAATTTTAAAGATTGAGGTGTCTGGGTGGCTGAATTGTTTTAACTTTTGACCACAACCCGAACACCATTGTCAGCCTTCAGTTGATGGTCCCTTAACCACCTCAAGCTGTAAGGTTTTCATAGACCTGTAGGCCAAGGGTTTCATATGTCAGTCTTCTGTTCATGAACTGTTAACCACCTCAAGGTGTAAGGTTTTCATAGACCTGCAGACACAAGCCAAGAGTTTCACTGGTCTGGTCTGTTTGTTATAATTTTGAAGATCAGACAAAGTTAATTATTTTTGTTTTAATTACAGTGGAGAGAAAATACCAAAGCACCCGTACAGATGGAAGGATAAAAAAGACAAGAAGAAAGGAGATGTGAAATCCACACAAGTAGAATCTCAGGTAGTCTACTGGAAAATATTACTATCATACCAATCGATAGTAACTATGGCCAATTGTTTTAAAAAGTTTACACAATATGATTTGATTTGATTTGATTTTTGGTGTACAACGCCTCTTTCAGCAATATTCCATTTATATCATGGCGACCAGTTTTAGTGGTGGAAGAAGCCGGAGTACCCGGAGACAGTGCCTGAAATGGACGGTCGCCCAGTCGCCAAATGCGACTAATATCTTATTCGGGCGATCAAAAGCTGCTCCAAATTAGGTAGTCACTTGCCCAACAAAAAACATCTGGGCGATTGCCTAAAAGACCGTTAAAAATTGTTGTTTTACCGAAACCAGACATAAACTGTAACTTCAACGGTAGATAACTCTTCTGTTCTAGTCGAAAATGGTTTGTTATGAGCACAGCGATTGGTCCAAATACATTTTTGTAGCCAATGAATACACAGCTAATGTAATTTACTGTTCTCCCCAATTATTTATTTTTATCGAGCCAATCAATACACGTTTCCTACATGTTTTCATGTAATACACAAGTATTCACTAAATATTTAATTAGAAAAGAAACGTGTTTTTTTGTTTCTTCATGATTTAATTATTAAAATTGTTAACTTTCACGGACGAAGTGGAAAGTTGTGAAGAGAATTCTGTCAACTTATAATGTTTGCGATCTGGTATCTTCCACGGTTTGGAAATTTATTCATTCAATCTGCTGCAAAATGTACATGTACGAATTTCATTTTACAGAAATCGGAAACCTTTTTGTGTCGATCCTTAGGTAATCATTGAAAAACTTTTCCCCAACAACGGAGAGAAAATCGTTGACAGTAACGTCAAACTACGGAAACGATCTGGACTGTCACTTCTTTTAAACTTTTCATAGTTCATCTCTATATGTACACGGCTACGTTTTAATGACAATTGGGAGTGTTTTCTTTTTTAGAACCAGAACTTTTGTTTGCAAATTAAAAAATAACAGGAAAAGTTAACAGTTGTTTATATAACGGAAAATGACAGCACCGTTTGTTATTTCAACAAAGTGAGAACTTGTTTGGAATGAATAACCAACTGACATTACCCCGAACTGAGAGGTTATGTTACTTTGAAATCACTTCTTCATAGTGGATTGAAACAAGTGATGTCACTCTTCACTTTAGGGAGTGCAAGAGCAGTCCTTGTAGTGGCATTAGTCTACTCTTTTCCGGATGTCTTTAATGTGATCATGGCATTGATCTCCCCTTACACAAACCAGCCTTTTATTGTCCCCATCCAACGGACTAGCATCATTTCTTGAGACCACCCTAGCCAATGGCGTCAAGGTTGTCGAAAAGGTTATAACAAGTAAATTCAGGTTTCATTTGATAGCAATATATGCATTGGGGTGTTTTCGCAAATTCAGCTGCACACCTGTACCAAAATTACCTTGAAGAGCCCCCAACCCCCGTGAGACTAGTGATAGAATGAATTT
Source organism: Bathymodiolus brooksi (assembly GCA_963680875.1). NCBI lineage: Eukaryota > Metazoa > Mollusca > Bivalvia > Mytilida > Modiolidae > Bathymodiolus > Bathymodiolus brooksi. The sequence continues at coordinate 10,886,120 of OY804582.1, forward strand.
TAATGTTATTGATAAAAAACAATTAACCTGAAAACTGTTTATATATTGATATCTGATGTCTTTTTTTCATAAAAAAATGTCACAAAATCTTTGGGCCACCATTATGCCATTTGGGCCAGTGACTAATCTTTTACTGGCCCAAAATTTTTTTTTAGGCTGGCCCTCATTTCAGGCACTGCCCGGAGAGAACCACTGACTATGGGCAAGCAACTGGTAAACTTTATCACTTGCGACTGTGAGTCGAGTGCATCCTTTTTTGTAATTTACAAAGCCGGGCGTGAACCCACGCTGTATTGGTGATAGGCTTGTATGAGTTGTTAGGTAATCCAACTACCTAACTCATTGAGCCACCCGGGCCCTCTTGCACAATATGTTTTACCACAATGCACAAGTAAAGTTTTATTTTGGGTATTATGCATTGATTGCAGAGTTATGCTCCTATTTACGTCAGCTGGAAGTGAAGGTATTCTTGTCCTATAGCTGTATTCTTCATTTTTTTTATATTAGAGTCAACTCTTTTTGAGATATCATCCTGGTGTATTATAGATCTAAACTAGCTTTTTCCTGTGATTTTTGGGGCACAAAAGGGCTGCTTATTAAACGCTTGTGCACATTATATGCAGCTGAATATGGTACCAAAATCAGTTGATATTTACGTCATAATGACCAAAATACGGGACTGTATGATTTTAGAAAGAACAGGTGCCTTTTCATTATGAGGTTTGAAAATGCTGTTGTTTTTTTGTTTTTTTTATAGAAATATGACTTATTGATTTGTTTTCTTCTCTTTTTTGTAGAGTGAACATATAAAGAAAGTAACAAAAGAATTTTGTGACTGGGTAGCCAACCTAGGTGGTGAATCTAATAAAAATAATATGGAAGAATCTACTATCACTAGTTTGTTTGCCAGTGGATATGAAACTAAGCCTGCATTATCTGTTCCTATCCATGTAGTAGAGTTAACTAACGTCCCACAGGAATTACGAGCCACAGCAAATGTAGCCCAACAACAACAGGCAACAAAGAGTATACCAACAGAAAAGAAAAGTCCTGATAAATGGGTATGTTTACAATCGTATGACTCTATTCAGGGCCGTCTTAACAGCAATAAAGACCCCCGGTCTAAGCAGTGCACTGAGGCTCCTACCTACAATAACACTCACAGGAATAAAACTAAATGTCGATAAAATTAAACATATATTTATTGTATTGGTACTTCCAACAAAACAAGGGCAATGCAAAGCGTGGCGTATCCCCTCGCCTAAAAATTTGACCTGGTGACCTTGACCATTGACCTATGACCTTGAAAATCAATAGGGTTTCAGATTTTCTTAAAGACTAAGTATGTACCAAGTTTGGTGAAAATCCACTGAAAGATGTTGATTCTAGAGTGTTCACAAGGATGTTACAGGGTAAAAATTAGACCCTGTGACCTTGACCTTTGACCTTGAAAATCAAAAGGGTTCCAGATACTTTTAAGTGTTCACAAGGATGTTACGGAAGGACGGACGGACGGTAGCGTTACTATATCCCATCGCAACTTCGTTGGCGAGGGGATAATAAGTGTTAAAACTTTAAAAAACATGTCGTGCACAACATACATAGATTAGCATGGGGCCCCTATGCCTGTGAGGCCCCTGGGCAACTGCCCAGCGTTACCATGCATTAAGACAGCACTGATTCTATCAGTGGTTATCATTCAATGATGTACTGATTTTCTCATATCAATATCATATCGGAGGGGAACCATCAGCTGTGAGATGCGATGAGAACTCAATTTCGAGCAAAACAGTGATGCAGTTTGATTAAAATCAGCTGTTATGATATGCTATGCTCCTCCCTAACAACTGATAGAACCTGATTAGAGGTCATGTCCAGATGAACTTTCATATACATGTATTAATACATTAAAAAAATATATCAGCCAATCAGAGAATTATGTTTGTACTGCAATAATATTAAGGTGATATTGGGCGTTAAAATTTATATCAAGTATTTAGTTTTTCACAATTATTTTGTCTTTTTTGGAAGCAAATTTTTTTTTCTTCCAAAGTTCACGTTTTCCGGTCCGATCAGTTTTCGTTATTAATGTATCGTTATTTACTTCCATCGTCTGCTACTGTCAAAATGGATTACGAAGAAAACATGGAAAATGCTCGTTATGCAACGAATGATGTCACTCCTTTATGAAGCAAAGATTGAATCATCTTGTGTTGTTGTATAAAAAGTGTAACTGTATTATTATGTCTCTAAATACATATAATAAAAACGTAGATATAATATGACATTATTGCATCATATCCAAAATCAAGCTACATTGTTTCTCAAAACCATCAGTTCTCACAAATATGAAGAAAGACGCATTGAAGTATATGATAAATAGGTTATGATATAGCATTTTTCATATCGCATGGCATCTCGGGTTGATATGACATGTGATATGAAAAATGCCATATAATAATCTATAATTATCGTGTGCAAAGATCAAGGGAAAATGTACAAATCATTGGTAAAAGGTAAAGATACCATGATATTGAGTAAAAAATAATAATCTGTGACTTTTTGCTGTAATTATTATACAAATGGTAATGAATTTACTAGCTATTTCATTGAACCAGCAGCTGTGTTAGTGTGTAGAAGAAAACACAGCAATATTTTTTTGTCAGAGGGTTTAAAAAAATACTTTACCCAACACTGTGCAGACTGAGGCATACAATTTGAAGTCTAATTAAAAATTCCAGATGTTAATATAAGTTGAAAAAATTGTGTTTAAGCCAATTGTATATATCTGACAATAAAATATGCTTAAATTAGGTGTTAATTTATGAATGTTTTTCAAGTGTAATCCTTCATTAATCATAATTTCTCTATTATTTTTTTTATCAGAAATATAGTGGGAACTATGAACCAACATGGGTCAAGTTTAAATATGGTTCATGGTATTTAGATCCTAAAACGTGGAAGAAACGAGACACAGATATTCTATTGTTAGATCCTAAAGAAGTCAAAAATCAAGAAATGTCAGAATCAAAGAAAAAGAGTAAAGAATTGGTAAGATAATTAAGTCTCCCTGCAATGTTACACTTGATAAGAGATATATTAATGAAGTTTCCCTACAATGTTACACTTGATAAGAGATATATTAATTAAGTTTCCCTACAATGTTACACTTGATAAGAGATATATTAATTAAGTTTCCCTGCAATGTTACACTTGATAAGATATATATTAATGAAGTTTCCCTACAATGTTACACTTGATAAGAGATATATTAATTAAGTTTCCCTACAATGTTACACTTGATAAGAGATATATTAATTAAGTCTCCCTACAATGTTACACTTGATAAGAGATATAGTAATTAAGTCTCCCTACATTGTTACACTTGATAAGAGATATATTAATTAAGTCTCCCTACAATGTTACACTTGATAAGAGATATAGTAATTAAGTCTCCCTACATTGTTACACTTGATAAGAGATATATTAATTAAGTCTCCCTACAATGTTACACTTGATAAGAGATATATTAATGAAGTCTCCCTACAATGTTACACTTGATAAGAGATATATTAATGAAGTCTTCCTACAATGTTACACTTGACAAGAGATATATTAATGAAGTCTCCCTATAATGTTACACTTGCCTATAGGTGTGAAACCACTATTTTTTAATTTCTTTAAGGTTTTCTACTAAATTTGTGTTTTTTTGAGTCTACCTGGCCATTTTATCTCAAATTTAACCTTTCCAACAGATTATATTTTCTGAAATGTACACGATTCCTCTACATTCTGTCAAAATATCATGGGATATTTAAAGTCTTGTAGTGAAATGCCATGCTCTGGGACATCGCCTACTCTAAAATAACAACATCATTCCCAGAATTTCAATTTGTATTGGTCATTATGCATCAAGACCTCCATAAAGGATTAAAATACAACTAAATGCAACCAAATTTGGGCTCAAAGTAATCCTTATATATTTACCTTCAATTACCAATTTTGTTTGTGCCATTATATTTAATATTTTTCAAAATACATGTACTACAAAGCAAAAGCAACTTTTTTCTTTAAAAAAAGACTACTTTTGTATATGTTTTAAGCTCTGATTGGTGAATTAGTGGTTTGACACCTATATTGGAGTATGTATTTTGTCATACCATGTCTCGAAAATGTTTTCCATTGTGTTACAATCAAATTAAAATTTGAATCCAAATTATTATATTACACTTTTTTTCATTGGCTGATATTTTCTGTCAAATCCACAATGGACATGTTGTAACTAAGGATTATAGTTTGAATGAGCCACCATAATGAATTCTTGAAATATGACATGTTAATTACTACAATATGATAGAGAATAAAGACATCACCTACCTTTGCAATAATTTCGTTAGGTTTTATCCGAAATGGAAGTGTACATGTTGCGAAATAACATCCAGTGTTTACATTCCACGCTGAAAATTTCAAATAATGTTACGATTTTCTATGAAGTTTGTGTGCCAAAGACATCGATAGTATTTGATAACATTTTAGTTTTTTGCAATTTTTAGACTTTCTGATGCTCAATAAAAATATTTTTTGTATTACATTAGAATAGAAATAACAGTACTGCATTGAAGAGTCTCCACGTCAATTTGGAATTTGATTGTTGCAAATATCAGTCGACAAATACAAATAAAATTGCATTTGCAACCATCAATTCCCCAATTGACGCTGTCAACTCTTCAAATACTATACAGTTATTTCTTAATTAGATGTTTGTTGAATAATTTTTTTATTTGGTGATACACTAACATCTAATGACATCCCATATGGGGTCATGCCAGAGTTCATATTTTCAAGTGACCAATCCAAACACGAGTGGTGTTTTTTTAAGGTTGATTTTCCAACTAAAAATCAAATCTATCATAAAAGTGAACTACTGTACATCCTCAAAGGGAGACCACTCTGGAATCACATGATTAATATTGTGGAAACTGAATCTTATCTATCTTGTTAAGATGGTTAAGGTTATGGTATTTAATGCCACTTTCAATAATATTTCAGTTACATGTATATCGTGGCAGTCAGTTTTATTGGTGGAGGAAACCAGAGAAAACCACCAAGTCACTGACAAACTTATGACATAATGTTGAATACACTGACAAACTTATGACATAATGTTGAATACACTGACAAACTTATGACATAATGTTGAATACACTGACAAACTTATGACATAATGTTGAATACACTGACAAACTTATGACATAATGTTGAATACACCTCACCATCTTGTTAGGAAGAAGGAACATTCTTATTAATAATGTATGTGGGTTTTTTTTTAATAGAATAACGATATAGCACAATCACATGGTGCCAAGCTGTTCATGGATTGGACAGTAGATGTTAAGAGAGATAAACGAAAACCAGAGGTAATTTAGTGATTTATCTGCCATCTGGAAATAAAAACAATGAATCTTTAATCTAACATTGTTATGTTTCATTATCTGATTAATATATACATTTTTTTTTTATTGTGGAAGGTCATTTGAGACAGAAAAACTCACAACACATTATGGCTTCCATCAATTGTTTCCAAATTTTTGTCTCGCTGTGCCAATACACAAACTCATAAACCTATTGAAATTAGTAATGTTATTCATAAACCTATTGAAATTATTATTATTGTGCCATATTCACTCCTTGAAATTGTGTGAGAGTTAGAGTTATGGTGTTTAACATCACTTTCAACATTATTTCAGTTATACCGTGATGGTCAGTGTTATTGGTAGAAAAACCAGAGCACCTTGAGAAAACCACTGACCTGCCGCAAGTCACTGACAAACTTTATCTAATAAAGTACAGCATGAGCAGGATTAAAACTCACAACTTTTTAGTGGTGATAAGAACTGATTGCATAGGTAATTGTAAATTCCAGTACCACTTGATCATGGCAGCCCCTGATGATGAAATTGGTACTACATGTATTATTGTACTGATTATAAAATAATAGTTGTAATTTTAATTGTATTTTTATATAGACAAAAAATATGGTATCATATAAGGGGAATTAACTCTTTTACTGAATATAAAATTAACTTTTTTTTTTTATAGTTTCTAGATGAAGTTGCAGAGATACAAACAAAAGCAGCAGAGGAAGAGAAGAAACGGTTAGAGGCAGAACTGGCTGCAAAACAGAAGAAAACATTCTTTAGGAAGAAATCACAAGTGGAAGTGTCATAGTGTTTTTACTGTCATCCACGAGAAAACCATTTTACATAATAACTGTGATTCACAACCAAAAAAAAATGTTTTACATTATAAATTGTGATTCACAACAAAAAAAAATGTTTTACATAATAAACTGTGATCCACAAAAAAAAATGTTTTACATTATAAATTGTGATCCACAAAAAAAAAATGTTTTACATTATAAATTGTGATCCACAAATAAAACATGATTTACATTTTAGCTGTGATACACAAGATAATGTGCATTTTAACTGTCACCCACAAAAAAGTTTGAATAGTACATTTATAATGTAATGCATCAAAGTGAAAAAAAATGATAAAAACAAAAAGTGATAGTTTCCAGAGATGCAATGAATGTATGGATATAACCATACAAAACACTTAAATTGTAGGTTGTATGCAAATCTTCTTGAAGAAGTTGTATGTATGCTGGAAAATGAAGTCTTTCACTGTACATTAACTTTTACCGAGTTAAAAACAATATTTTAAAATACAAATTAAAATATTTGTATGCTTACATCAGATAAAGTTATTGTCATGTTAAAATATGTCATTATAAATTTTATTGTATATTATAACTTTGAAATTTAAAATAAATTTGAAATTTCAGTTTTGTTATTAGTGCCTTTACAATATAGTAAACACTGTAGAAGGTCATGTACAGTACACATGTGTGTATAATATAGTAAACACTGTAGAAGGTCATGTACAGTACACATGTGTGTATAATATAGTAAACAACGTAGAAGGTCATGTACAGTACACATGTGTGTATAATATAGTAAACACCATAGAAGGTCATGTACAGTACACATGTGTGTATAATATAGTAAACACCATAGAAGGTCATGTACAGTACACATGTGTGTATAATATAGTAAACACCATAGAAGGTCATGTACAGTACACATGTGTGTATAATATAGTAAACACTGTAGAAGGTCATGTACAGTACACATGTGTGTATAATATAGTAAACACTAGAAGGTCATGTACAGTACACATGTGTGTATAATATAGTAAACAACGTAGAAGGTCATGTACAGTACACATGTGTGTATAATATAGTAAACACCATAGAAGGTCATGTACAGTACACATGTGTGTATAATATAGTAAACACTGTAGAAGGTCATGTACAGTACACATGTGTGTATAATATAGTAAACACCTTAGAAGGTCATGTACAGTACACATGTGTGTATAATATAGTAAACACCATAGAAGGTCATGTACAGTACACATGTGTGTATAATATAGTAAACACTGTAGAAGGTCATGTACAGTACACATGTGTGTATAATATAGTAAACACCGTAGGTCATGTACAGTACACATGTTGTATAATATAGTAAACACCGTAGAAGGTCATGTACAGTACACATGTGTGTATAATATAGTAAACACTGTAGAAGGTCATGTACAGTACACATGTGTGTATAATATAGTAAACACCATAGAAGGTCATGTACAGTACACATGTGTGTATAATATAGTAAACACCATAGAAGGTCATGTACAGTACACATGTGTGTATAATATAGTAAACACCTTAGAAGGTCATGTACAGTACACATGCATGTATAATATAGTAAACACCATAGAAGGGTCATGTACAGTACACATGTGTGTATAATATAGTAAACACTGTAGAAGGTCATGTACAGTACACATGCATGTATAATATAGTAAACACTGTAGAAGGGTTATGTACAGTACACATGTGTGTATAATATAGTAAACACTGTAGGTCATGTACAGTACACATGCATGTATAATATAGTAAACACCATAGAAGGGTCATGTACAGTACACATGTGTGTATAATATAGTAAACACCGTAGAGGGTCATGTACAGTACACACATGTATAATATAGTAAACACTGTAGAAGGGTCATGTACAGTACACATGTGTGTATAATATAGTAAACACTGTAGAAGGTCATGTACAGTACACATGTGTGTATAATATAGTAAACACTAGAAGGTCATGTACAGTACACATGCATGTATAATATAGTAAACACCGTAGAAGGTCATGTACAGTACACATGTGTGTATAATATAGTAAACACTGTAGAAGGTCATGTACAGTACACATGCGTGTATAATATAGTAAACACTGTAGAAGGTCATGTACAGTGCACATGTGTGTATAATATAGTAAACACTGTAGAAGGTCATGTACAGTACACATGCATGTATAATATAGTAAACACCGTAGAAGGTCATGTACAGTACACATGCATGTATACTAAAGTAAACACTGTAGAAGGTGATGTACAGTACACATGTGTGTATAATATAGTAAACACCATAGAAGGTCATGTACATTACACATGTGTGTATAATATAGTAAACACTAGAAGGTCATGTACAGTACACATATGTGTATAATATAGTAAATACCGTAGAAGGTCATGTACAGTACACATGCATGTATAATATAGTAAACACTGTAGAAGGTCATGTACAGTACACATGTGTGTATAATATAGTAAACACAGTAGAAGGTCATGTACAGTACACATGTATGTATAATATAGTAAACACTGTAGAAGGTCATGTACAGTACACATACATGTATAATATAGTAAACACCATAGAAGGTCATGTACAGTACACATGTGTGTATAATATAGTAAACACTGTAGAAGGTGATGTACAGTACACATGTGTGAATAATATAGTAAACACCATAGAAGGTCATGTACAGTACACATGTGTGTATAATATAGTAAACACCATAGAAGGTCATGTACAGTACACATGTGTGTATAATATAGTAAACACTGTAGAAGGTCATGTACAGTACACATGTATGTATAATATAGTAAACACTAGAAGGTCATGTACAGTACACATGTGTGTATAATATAGTAAACACTGTAGAAGGTCATGTACAGTACACATGTGTGTATAATATAGTACACACCTTAGAGGGTCATGTACAGTACACATGCATGTATAAAATAGTAAACACCATAGAAGGTCATGTACAGTACACATGTGTGTATAATATAGTAAACACTGTAGAAGGTCATGTACAGTACACATGTATGTATAATATAGTAAACACTAGAAGGTCATGTACAGTACACATGTGTGTATAATATAGTAAACACCTTAGAAGGTCATGTACAGTACACATGCATGTATAATATAGTAAACACTGTAGAAGGGTCATGTACAGTACACATGTGTGTATAATATAGTAAACACTGTAGAAGGTCATGTACAGTACACATGCATGTATAATATAGTAAACACCGTAGAAGGGTCATGTACAGTACACATGTGTGTATAATATAGTAAACATCGTAGAAGGTCATGTACAGTACACATGCATGTATAATATAGTAAACACTGTAGAAGGGTCATGTACAATACACATGTGTGTATAATATAGTAAACACTGTAGGTCATGTACAGTACACATGCATGTATAATATAGTAAACACCGTAGAAGGGTCATGTACAGTACACATGTGTGTATAATATAGTAAACACTGTAGAAGGTCATGTACAGTACACATGCATGTATAATATAGTAAACACCGTAGAAGGGTCATGTACAGTACACATGTGTGTATAATATAGTAAACACCGTAGAGGGTCATGTACAGTACACATGCATGTATAATATAGTAAACACCGTAGAAGGGTCATGTACAGTACACATGTCTGTATAATATAGTAAACACTGTAGAAGGTCATGTACAGTACACATGTGTGTATAATATAGTAAACACTGTAGAAGGTCATGTACAGTACACATGCATGTATAATATAGTAAACACTGTAGAAGGTCATGTACAGTACACATATGTGTATAATATAGTAAACACTGTAGAAGGTCATGTACAGTACACATGCGTGTATACTATAGTAAACACCGTAGAAGGTCATGTACAGTACACATGTGTGTATAATATAGTAAACACTAGAAGGTCATGTACAGTACACATGTGTGTATAATATAGTAAACACTGTAGAAGGTGATGTACAGTACACATGTGTGTATAATATAGTAAACACCGTAGAAGGTCATGTACAGTACACATGTGTGTATAATATAGTAAACACTGTAGAAGGTCATGTACAGTACACATGCATGTATAATATAGTAAACACAGTAGAAGGTCATGTACAGTACACATGTGTGTATAATATAGTAAACACGTAGAAGGTCATGTACAGTACACATGTGTGTATAATATAGTAAACACCGTAGAAGGTCATGTACAGTACACATGCATGTATAATATAGTAAACACCGTAGAAGGTCATGTACAGTACACATGTGTGTATAATATAGTAAACACAGTAGAAGGTCATGTACAGTACACATGCATGTATAATATAGTAAACACCGTAGAAGGTCATGTACAGTACACATGCATGTATAATATAGTAAACACTGTAGAAGGTGATGTACAGTACACATGTGTGTATAATATAGTAAACACCATAGAAGGTCATGTACATTACACATGTGTGTATAATATAGTAAACACTAGAAGGTCATGTACAGTACACATATGTGTATAATATAGTAAATACCGTAGAAGGTCATGTACAGTACACATGTATGTATAATATAGTAAACACTGTAGAAGGTCATGTACAGTACACATACATGTATAATATAGTAAACACCATAGAAGGTCATGTACAGTACACATGTGTGTATAATATAGTAAACACCGTAGAAGGTGATGTACAGTACACATGTGTGAATAATATAGTAAACACCATAGAAGGTCATGTACAGTACACATGTGTGTATAATATAGTAAACACCATAGAAGGTCATGTACAGTACACATGTGTGTATAATATAGTTAACACTGTAGAAGGTCATGTACAGTACACATGTATGTATAATATAGTAAACACTAGAAGATCATGTACAGTACACATGTGTGTATAATATAGTAAACACTGTAGAAGGTCATGTACAGTACACATGTGTGTATAATATAGTAAACACAGTAGAAGGTCATGTACAGTACACATGTATGTATAATATAGTAAACACTGTAGAAGGTCATGTACAGTACACATACATGTATAATATAGTAAACACCATAGAAGGTCATGTACAGTACACATGTGTGTATAATATAGTAAACACCGTAGAAGGTGATGTACAGTACACATGTGTGAATAATATAGTAAACACCATAGAAGGTCATGTACAGTACACATGTGTGTATAATATAGTAAACACCATAGAAGGTCATGTACAGTACACATGTGTGTATAATATAGTAAACACAGTAGAAGGTCATGTACAGTACACATGCATGTATAATATAGTAAACACCGTAGAAGGTCATGTACAGTACACATGCATGTATAATATAGTAAACACCATATAAGGTCATGTAAAGTACACATGTGTGTATAATATACCCCCTCTCGCCTTGTCCCAAACAAGAAGATTTCCATTAGTTTCTCTTGTAGCGGTAGGTTATATTGTGGAACTTCATAATATCATGTTATTACAGGTAAAAGAACGTCATTTTTATAGAGAGCTATTGAACATAACTTCTGAACAACAATGTAAGACAATCGACAAAATTGATTTGACTTGATTTGATTTATTGTGTTTAACGCCACTTTCAGCTATATCATGGCAACCAATTTTAGTGGTGGAAGAACCCGGAGTACCCGAAGAGAACCACCTACCATGGGCAATGGGCAAGCAACTGATAAACTTTATCACTTGCGGCTGCAAAGTGAGAATCACATTTATTTTATATAGGTCAAATAAAACCACATTTATTTTATATAGGTCAAATAAGTAGAACAGTATAAGTAAAAATAAACATCAGATCTTATAAATTATAGGCCTAAATATCAACAAAGTAACACTTCAAAAATAATTATATATATACAGTCAAGCCTGTCTTAGGCAGTCACTCATGGGGAATGCCAAAAGTGACCTCTTAAAAGAGGTTCAGTAAGAACGTACCAAAGTGGTCATCAAATGGATTGCCAAGCACTTTCACGTAATACATTTTGTACATGTATTTATGGATGTAAATGAACATAAGCTATGTTGAATAATGTAGTTCAAAGTTTATTTTTTAAATGCATATGCATTAACGTTTACACATACATTTGTCTATATGTAAATAAACAGTTCGATAGATCGTAATATTAACCCGGTGTTGAGTATAAAATACCAATGCGGATCGATAAAAATCTGAAGCGTCCCCGTGCATTTCAATGAATTTTGAATGGCTAACCTTCGCATATATGAACATATTAAATACGAAAGCGAGGATTTTATGCAACAGAAATGAGAAAATAATAAATCAAAAGTTCGTTCTGCTGAAAGTAGCTTCAGTCAAAAAGTTTGGTCAACATTTCTCATAGCACAGAGTTGGATTTCGTTCACTTTCCAATGGGCCATTGTTGTTTGTTATTGAACGAAAATTAAAGTTTCTCTAAAAACGTAATGTATTACTTTTCAACAACATCACTTTCAAAATACTTAACTGCCACTTTTCCCACTTTGCATTTTTTGATAGCTTCACGTTTCTAATTTAACATTAAAATACGGCTTTGAAACATCTGGTCTCCGACAAACTTTTATTGCACCTGTTTTCATAAAGATTATTTTAATGAGCCTCAATGAACACTGTTTACACCTATTCAATTGTTTATTAGGATCTCTTTTTATCTATGTTTATTTAACATTTAAATTACCAACTCAATTAGTTGTATTTCCCTTCGGCGATTATTTATTATCTTAAAAGTAACCGTATCATGTGATCGATCGTACACATTATGTCATTTGATAAGATGTCCAAAATGGCCGTTATTAGAAGACAATCTCATAATTCACGCATGAAATAGGTGACCGTTGGCCGCGTTAGAGAGGTGACGGTTTAAAAGAGTTAAATTATATAGAAATATTAGTTGGGCGGGCTCAAAGTGACTGTTAGACAGAGGTGACCGTTTATTTGAGGTGACCGGTAAGGCAGGTTAGACTACATGATATCGTTAATTAGTTTTGTGAGAATAGATTTCACAGAGCAATATTGCATTGAGCAAAACATCAACAATAATGTGTTTATCTAAGATTTGACAAGGTGATTTGATGATTTGATTTTTGGTGTTTAATGCCACTTTCAGCAATATTTCAGCTATATCATGGCGACCAGTTTTAGTGGTGGAAGAAGCTGGAGTACCCGGAGAGAACCACCAACCATGGGCAAGCAACTGGTAAACTTTATCACTTGCGGCTGTGAATCGAGTGCACCCTTTTTTGTAATTTACAAAGCAGGGTGCGAACCCACGCCGTATTGGTGATAGGCTTGTATGAGTTGTTAGGTAATTCAACTACCTAACTCATTGAGTCACCCGGGCCCTCTTGACAAAATTGAAACTGAAAATTGATTTGACATGTTAATAAACAGCTGCACCAAGAGCGCATGATACGCCCGTCGTCAACATTCATACAATATTTGTAAAGACTTTCTTTCCCATAACTCTTGAACAAAAAATCTAAATTTCACCAAAAAGTATACAGACTGTAAGATTATCAATTCCACTAACTGTGTGAAGTTTGAAGTGAATTGGCCAAGGAGTTCTCAATTTACAGTGTGACATACGAAAACTCGCCTACAATTTGATGAATAAAGTCCCATAACTCTGGAATGAAAAATTGAAATTTCACCAAAAAGTATACAGACCGTAAGACTATCAATTCCAATAACTATGCGAAGTTTGAAGTGAATTGGCCATGGGGTTCTCAATTTACAGCACGACATACGAAAAATCGCCTACAATTTGATGAATAAAGTCCCATAACTCTGGAATGAAAAATCGAAATTTCACCAAAAAGTATACAGACCATAAGACTTATCAATTTCAATAACTCTGTGAAATTTGAAGTGAATTGGCCAAGGGCATCTTAAGTTAGAGTGCGACATGTGAAACGGACGGATGGACGGACGGACAGACAGTCGGACATTTGTATACCATAATACGTCCTGTCTTAAAGACGGGCGTATAATAAGACTCAAAAATGACTGAAAAGCATCTAATCAAACTTTAAATTTATTCTATCCATAGCCACAGCAATTCTCCAAAACCTAACACCAATGCATTTGAGACTCACATGGTAAAGACTTTTTTTCAAACTTCGATATTCCAGGGTATGTGCATCCCATCTGGATCTTCTTGATAGTGAAGTGATGCTGATGATCAAACTGCTCATACAGGGGTTTATAACTTAAGATTGTCACTGAAGATGTTTTACTGTCTTTATCATGCATTCGTTGATGGCTAAGCAGTGCCAGTCTCGGAGATGACTCAGGATCTGTTTGTACAGTCATAATCTCTTAGCAAATATTATATTTTATGTATTTCTTTTGCTGGTTCTTAAAAAGAAGATAATAAAGATATAATTTTAGGTCCCTTACTGGGCCTCCCCAGAGACTTGCCACGATATAGCTACAATACTGCTAAAGTTGGCATTAAACACCAATCAATCATTGTTGAACAGTTCTGCAGGAGAAGATTAAAATGTGAAAAAGCTAACAACAGAGATTTGGGCAGATGAGTAAATATGTCAGCATCTTGAAAGAAAAAACAAATTCTAGTGTGAAACTTGTAATGAGTTTAATGTAACACAAACTTTTATAAACATAGTACTGTCATAAACAACCTGGGACCTTATAACATGGTCATTTACAATCTTAATTTTGATTATAAATCTGTAAACTGTAATGGAGGAATTAATCAATGAGATACATTAAGTTATCTCCCTTTACAAGGGAGACAAATAAGATCATTTAATTATCTCCCTTGTTTAACTTGGTTATGTGGGATAATTTCCTAATGTTTCTCAAAGGATGCATTAAAACATCACAAATATACAAAATTATGGTAAAAAAGAAGAAAAAACATTACAGAGATTATTACTGATGAATATCAAGTTTAAAATTAATCACACATTTCTTCAGACAAGTACATTATATATACAGTGCTAAATAAACCAACTAAAATTATGGTTTAATTGTTTTGATCAATACTAAGAGTAACTGTTTCAATAGTCAAGATACATTTTCCTGTAAAAACCAGGTTTCAAACCCAAGTTTGAATGTGTGACAGTGACAAAGCGTTTGTTTTGTCATAATTGTTTTTTAATCCACGTCAAGTTCTAAGGTATTCCAAATATTAAAAAAAAAAAATGTAGTGCCTCCTCACCACAGTATTAGATTTACTCTATAATAGTCTTAATATTTAGTCTGTAAAATTAACTTATAATATAAACAGATATTAAATATAAGGTATTTGTCAATTATTCCAATCCAATATTATTTAGTCTATTCAAATAGGGTGTAGTGGTAATGGCGTTTAATGCCACTTTCAACAATATTTCAGTTATATCGTGGCAGTCAGTTTTATTGGATGAGGACACCAGAGTTAATATACAATATTCGAGTAGTGTCTTAAAACATGTAATTAATATGGATGAGGCTATGAAACTAGGACAACGGCAAGTTTTCAGAGCGGTTCCCACGAATACTGAATACACAAAAACTTTATACTTTAAACACTGCATTAATATTGTCTTTTATCATGCTGAAAAATTGGGACTCATTCATAAAGGGTTCAAATTAATTATGAAAATTATACAATTATCCCTTGCGACAGGTCGGTGTTTTCTCCAGATACTCCGGTTTCCTCCAATAAAACTGACCTCCACGATATAATTGAAATATTGTTGATAGTGGCGTTAAACACCATAACAATAACCATGACAAACTTTATCACATGTTGTTTCGAGTACACCTCGCCTGAGCAGGATTTGAACCCATAATGTTAGTGGCGATAGACACTGATTGCATATGTAATTATATATCTAACTACCATAGCCCCTTGTCCCTTTCAATATTTTCTGTCAACAGGAAGTGAGCTGATTTATGACTAGAGCATGATATAGCTATTGTTTACCTGACACCTTTATTTAACTGTTATATGTAACAATTGTAATATAATATGAGATACAATGATATATTATACAAAACAAATATACAGTTAGGACCATAAATTGTCATCAAAAGTTATATATGGTCTTTTGAGTGGAAGTGAATTGGCAGATTTTTTTATTTTTTGTTTATATACATGTGTCCTGCCACATTTTTGTGCCTGTCCCAAGCCAGGACCTGCATTTCCGTCAAATGTCATGGTCTTTTTGTGTTCAGTGAGTTCAGTTAAAAATTTGTTCCCCAAGAATACAAAGAGACAATTTAGTGTCAAATCAAGAATATATAGAAAAACTACATCCATATCTTTTATTGTTAGTCTGTTTCAGAAACATCCATATCTTTTATTGTTATAGTCTGTTTCAGAAACATCCATATCTTTTATTGTTATAGTCTGTTTCAGAAACATCCATATTTTATTGTTATAGTCTACTTGGGAAAACAGCAGACAACAAAAATCCCAACAACTCTGAAAAAAAAGTTTTCGAAAAATGCACATGTTAATAAAATTTATGATTTTTTAATGACATTTACAGTAATTGAAAATGAGTTTTTATTTCCGATTATTAATATTATTCTTGTATCTCATGGCAAGTGAACCATTCTTTTTAAAATTCTACGGTCTAACTAGTTCCTTATCTAATATTGTGATAATTACATTTTATAATAAGATGATGCAGTGAAACTTGTTAAAACTGAATAAACCAGAATCTTGTTTAAGCAGAATTTTCATTAAAGTTACTCTGGAGGAAATCTTTGTTAATTTAACCCATGTATATAGAACACCTGTCTATTCCGAACACAAAAAAGTTGGTCCCAATGAGGTTCGATTTTGACAGGTTACACTGTACATGGTCGAGTCATGTTCAGCAAAATTTCTCATGAAGCTACAAAGCAAGTAACAAAAGGAATATTATTAAATTTTGGTAAATCTTCATAATGTTTGAAAATTATGATTGTAAAACTCATTGTATCAGAATGTGGTAATGAAACTTCTACATCACAAACTCTTATCTAATGATATAGAATAAGGGCAGTTTTGAAGGTCGAGACAGACACTAGTATCGCAGTGAGTCCAATAGAATGAGTTGTGATAATAGTGATAATGTTTGTCAAGACTGACGTTATTGTTTTTATATGTAACATCACATTCAATGTCGCTCTGACTGATCATTTTCAGTATCTGGGTCAGTTGGTTGATACTGATATTATCACGAGATCAAAAGAAAGTGGCCATATTACAGATAAAGTTAATTGTATATTTAGATAAAAAGAAAGTGGCCATATTACAGATAAAGTTAATTGTATATTTAGATAAAAAGAAAGTGGCCATATTACAGATAAAGTTAATTGTATATTTAGATCAAAAGAAAGTGTCCATATTACAGATAAAGTTAAAAGTGTCCATATTACAGATAAAGTTAATTGTATATTTAGATCAAAAGAAAGTGTCCATATTACAGATAAAGTTAAAAGTGTCCATATTACAGATAAAGTTAATTGTATATTTACAGTGTGTACAATCAAAAATATTTCTTTTATAAAATATTTTAATTTACAACAGTAAAATCATTGATCGATGTGTGCTAATTTTTTCTAAAATACAATACATATATTTCTGTTTCAGTGTGCTTTTATAGCATTCAGATTAACTTTGTTCTTAAATTACAACAATAAAATCGTTGATTGATGTCAGTTTTTTTAAATACTATACATATATTTCTGTATTGTTGTACTAGAGCATTCAGATTAACTTTGTTCTTAAATTACAACAATAAAATCGTTGATTGATGTCAGTTTTTTTTAAATACTATACATATATTTCTGTATTGTTGTACTAGAGCATTCAGATTAACTTTGTTCTTAAATTACAACAATAAAATCGTTGATTGATGTCAGTTTTTTTTAAATACTATACATATATTTCTGTATTGTTGTACTAGAGCATTCAGATTAACTTTGTTCTTAACATATAATGAAAAAAATAAACATAAAGAAAACACAATAATAACAAATATTTATATAAATTAATGGAATTCTGAAATATTGGTAAAATAATAAATATTTGATATCACAGGTAAATTATCAATTTGTATAAAAAAAAAATCATTCATGTCTGTATTCAGACAAATCCTAATGTAAAGTGATATTTGTGTTGTGTTGAGACTTTTTTTTGAGACAATCTCTTTTAAAGAACATCGTTAAATGTTCCAAATTTCTTCATTATCTATATTAAACACACCTCTTTTAGAAACATCGTAAAATTTGAAAAACAAGAATCAGTTAGCTCTATAATTTGAAAATCGAGATTTTAAACAAATATATTAATATCTATCTTAAATTTGAAACATTTTGTATCAATGATTCACAGATAGCATTAATATAAAACTTGAGAATTTGGTGACATTTATATTATAAATAATTAGCTCATGTTTGGACCCCACCATAATAGGACAGACCAAAAAAAAAACAATGTTGGTTAACTTTTATCAAATACCAGACTTACAAACAAAACTGTGGACAAACAAAATCAACACAGAATATATAAAATATGGTATGTCTTGTAAGATTATGTTAAAGTCACACAAGAAATATATAAATAATCACAACAAAGTGAATACCACATTTATTTTATATATGTCAAATAAAACCACATTTATTTTATATAGGTCAAATAAGTAGAACAGTATAAGTAAATATAAACATCAGATCTTATAAATTATAGACCTAGATATCAACAAAGTAATAATTATATATATATGATATTGTTAATTTGTTTTGTGAGAATAGATTTCACAGAGCAATATTGCATCGAAGGCGAGAAGTCAGGAGAAGTCGATTTCGAGCAAAACATATCAACGATAGTGTTTATCCTAGATTTGACAAGGTATAGCGCTCACATATCTAAAAATAGAAATCATGGATAATGCTAGTATCACGTTTGTCGCTTGATAATAGATAATATCGTGTGCTAGGATCAAAGGGAAAATTTACAAATGATCAATAATCTGATATCAATGACAATTTTTAATCAGCTAGGAGAAATTTTCATTTCTTCACTTATTCTGAGTGTAAATTAAGAAATTAAGTTGTCAAACTTATTTACTTACCAAAAAATGTCAATTTCTAATTATGGCTGCAGTCATGGATAGACATCAGGGCTGCTAGAATATCCAAGAACCCTCCAAATATCAGGTTTGGCTTAAATTAGATTTTTTAAATGCTTTTTTTGGGGGTCATATTACGACTTGTTGCTATAACTGACGAACTTTGTTTTGTGTTACAGTAGTCCCCCTCTTATAAACAAGATTCCCCCCCCCCCCCAACCCCCACAAAAAAGTAGCCATATAAGAGAGGTGGTCTCTCTTGAGTGTGATATTTTAGTAGTGTATTACTATCTCAAGGCAGTCGTGTACTTCAGAGAGGCAGCCTATTATTATCTCTCTATGTAGTTAGATATTTATCAGAAGAGAGGTTTGTGTTGTTTTGACTTGGTAAGAGAGGTGGCCTCTCTGGAGTGTGATATTTTAGTAGTGTATTACTATCTAAAGACAGTCGTGTACTTCAGAGAGGCAGCCTATTATTGTCTCACTATGTAGTTAGATATTTATCAGAAGAGAGGTTTGTGTTGTTTTGACTTGGTAAGAGAGGTGGCCTCTCTGGAGTGTGATATTTTAGTAGTGTATTAATATCTCAAGGCAGTCGTGTACTTCAGAGAGGCAGCCTATTATTGTCTCTCTATGTAGTTAGATATTTATCAGAAAGAGGTTTGTGTTGTTTTGACTTGGTAAGAGAGGTGGCCTCTCTGGAGTGTGATATTTTAGTAGTGTATTACTATCTCAAGGCAGTCGTGTACTTCAGAGAGGCAGCCTATTATTGTCTCACTATGTAGTTAGATATTTATCAGAAGGAGGTTTGTGTTGTTTTGACTTGGTAAGAGAGGTGGCCTCTCTTGAGTGTGATATTTTAGTAGCGTATTACTATCTCAAGGCAGTCGTATACTTCAGAGAGGCAGCCTAATATTGTCTCACTATGTAGTTAAGATATTTATCAGAAGAGAGGTTTGTGTTGTTTTGACTTGGTCATATTCTCTACCATTACAGTTTTACTTCCTGTTTATAAAATCTGTAATATTGTAAATTCACAGGAAAAAATGAGAGTTAGGTATTAAATTGTTTCCTGATTTCAGAGATGGTTAGGGGGTTAATTTTTTTGCAATGAAAAATGATCTAATTTTCAAGAAAAAAACCCTCCCAGAATACGTGTTAAATAACTCATTATCTATCTATCTAGTGGTTGTCTTGGACAGTTGGTAGATTTGTCAGATAATTTTGAAAAGTGGTTGGTCACCAAAGGGCCATTAAAATCCAGTTTGGGTTGATAGAATCTTTATATTTATTGAAAAGTCAATTAACGTCCAACGAGCAGTCTTTCAGCTATATTCAGGACGATTGAATTTTGAGTGGAGACGATTAAAATGTGAAAATCTAAGGATGGAGACATAGGCCAGAAGCCTTTGTGGCATAAAGCTCACTTATGTGAGCTACACATGACTCATATTAAAGACATTAGATGATTAAAAATTTAACTTTGAAAAACAATAAAATTCAAACAAAACCCTAAATACACTATAAACTAATAAACAAAACTTAGCACTTCAATAATTAATTATGGACGGTTCATAACATAATTATGGAATGTCACTTTACTAACAACCAACAAACATATTTTTTTTTTTAAAGGTTTATGATGCAAGATTGACAATTTATTAATTTTCTTTCACATCCAAAGATTAAAGATTAAAATAGATGTATAATATCGTTCTTCTAGTAAAATATATTACAAAATCAACATCTTATAGGGATCATCACAATAATAATAAAACCTTTACTAGTACTGTAGTATTACAATAAAATGTGGTACAGACAATTCTAGATGACAGACCAAGTGATCCCTTTGTTACACCATCAAATAAAAAAAAAAACTCTTTGATAAGTGAAACTGATCTAATTCTCTAAACTTAAAACATATTGTCCAAGATGTATTTCTTAACAAAAAATATCTATAATGTAGGTAATAAAGATAACTCTATGATATATACTGTAGTATATAAACTGTCTGTGTAATATACACAACAATCTATTCCATCTCCAATTCATCTGAAATAAATAAAATAAACAAAAATAATGATGCCAAAATGTATCATTTATTGGCAGAAGTAAAAAGGGGTTGTTTCACATTCATTTTAAGCTATGAGTTATGTTCATTGTTGAAGACTACAGTGACTGTGAAATGTAGAACAGCAATAAAAGTACTGTTCCTTTACTTTAATTTGTGTCTAAGTGTAAAGTTAGCTAATCTCTCATGTTAATTTACATCCATATCTTTTCTTACTAGATAACAATATATTACATCTCCAATTGATCTGAAATATACATAACAATCTATTAAACTGTTGTGTTCACTATGAAACAAATGGTAGAATTGGTTTAATAATATGCATGTCTAACTCCACTTTTATTGGTGAAGAAAACCAGATTAGGAAATAGTAAGACCTTAGTGATGATGGAGAATGATTCCAAGGGTAGTTGTAAATCAAACTACCATATGCTCCTAGCCATTGAGGCATAGGATACACTAAGTAAAATAAAAGCTCAACTGATGCTGCATTGCTCTGACACTTGGTTATAGGTTTATTATTATGGGTGTCACTTTCAACAATACATAAATTAACCTGTAATGGTGGAATAAACTCTGGTACCCTGAGAAAAAACAACAACCTACAGATACATTACTGTGTATTACTTTACATACAACCAATTACAGTTATTCCAAACTGCAATATAATTCATTGTGTTTTAAAAGCTTGCAGTGTTAGTCCACAAGAGCACATTATCCTAAAGTTTATTGTCAAAATAATCAACTACATGTGCTGACAATTAATTAAACAATAACTTATCTCTTGGTAAGTATTCCTTGAAAATTGTTGAGTTAGCATTAAACAACAATTACTCATTCACTCTTTAGGTAATTAATCCTTGATTATTGATTTACCTTTTAATCTATGTACCTGGTTCTTTAAGAAACAGTCCATCTCCTGCCAGTTCTTCCTCTGTTTCAATGGTAGCAAGAACAATAGATGGAGCAGAAGTATTGGATAGTTCCTGCTGGACACCAGTCTAAAATTTGTGAAAAATAATATTAAAACATAATAATAACTAGAGCCTGTATCACATATCTAATAAAGATGATTTCATTGCCTAACATAGCATAATGTTAAAGTAACTTAATCCCAATAGATCAGGTATCCATTGCCTAACATAGCATAATGTTAAAGTAACTTAATCCTAATAGATCAGGTATCCATTGCCTAACATAGCATAATGTTAAAGTAACTTAATTCCAATAGATCAGGTATTCATTGCCTAACATAGCATAATGTTAAAGTAACTTAATCCCAATAGATCAGGTATCCATTGCCTAACATAGCATAATGTTAAAGTAACTTAATCCCAATAGATCAGGTATCCATTGCCTAACATAGCATAATGTTAAAGTAACTTAATCCCAATAGATTAGGTATCCATTGCCTAACATAGCATAATGTTAAAGTAACTTAATCCCAATAGATCAGGTATCCATTGCCTAACATAGCATAATGTTAAAGTAACTTAATCCCAATAGATCAGGTATCCATTGCCTAACATAGCATAATGTTAAAGTAACTTAATCCCAATAGATCAGGTATCCATTGCCTAACATAGCATAATGTTAAAGTAACTTAATCCCAATAGATCAGGTATCCATTGCCTAACATAGCATAATGTTAAAGTAACTTAATCCCAATAGATCAGGTATCCATTGCCTAACATAGCATAATGTTAAAGTAACTTAATCCCAATAGATCAGGTATCCATTGCCTAACATAGCATAATGTTAAAGTAACTTAATTCCAATAGATCAGGTATCCATTGCCTAACATAGCATAATGTTAAAGTAACTTAATCCCAATAGATCAGGTATCCATTGCCTAACATAGCATAATGTTAAAGTAACTTAATCCTAATAGATCAGGTATCCATTGCCTAACATAGCATAATGTTAAAGTAACTTAATCCCAATAGATCAGGTATCTTCACTGGTTCAATATTGAGTCTTCATATAACAATGCTACTTCATGCCAAATGCATTTTCAGTCTGTGCCAAAAACATTTTGACAAACTAGTGCAAACAGCTATTTAGAAGAATTTTGTTCTTTTTGATTAAGCAAATTTCATGTAATTTTTACGAGACAGAGGCATAGGAATAGTGGTTTTTGGCACAGACTGCATTTGCATTTATAATTTTGGTTCCCACATATAATGAAATAAAATCCTATTACAGTCTATATCTTTTGTATTTTAATATTTGGACCACAAAGGCTTGAACCTAGTTTACCCTGCGATTTAAATATGTGCAAACTTGAATCTGAATAACACAGTCACAATGACGATTCAAACAATTTACAAAACTCATTTCACAAAGATACATAAAAGTTTTCAGTAAAATGTATTCAAATAGTGGGGCTGTCATGGTTGTTTAAACACCATAACCCTAACCCTATTCAAATAGTATCTCCAATGCTTATACCAAGATATGCAGGGTTCTCAAAATGTGCCAGCGACCGGCAATTTCGCCGGCTACTTCTGGTTGAGTGCCGTCTACAAATTTGTCAAAAATAAAAACAGAAGCTGGTAAAACTGAAATGTTATCAAGATATTTACTTTTTTCTCGTTCTCTGTTATAATTTCATTTCGCGTTAAAAAACAACAGATCGCTCTTGATCTTTTTGAACCAGTGTAACCTATGACCACAAAACGTTTTGTTGATCGCAGATTTTGATTCGGAGTCATCCCGAAATTGGAATGTATTAGAAGTTACCGATTTCCGGTAATGAATAAAAAACCATGATGCCAAGATGTTATCCTAACATCTACAGGTGTATTCAGTGTTTGCCATGGCACTGTCAGTCGGTTCTAATTTTGTGGCATTTTGACTGTAGGTTGGATTTCTTCAATTTCTCTTTGAGAGGAACAAAAATTCCCCCTAAAAAACCTGCATTTTTGAGACCAATTAAAAGCTTCATTTTCCTCAAATATATGCCCAGATTGCATCTCCTGCCATCTAGAATTTCAAAATGTTATGGGGGGAGGACCTGGACCACCTGCCAACCAAGAGGGGGGACACCCCCTCTCAGACTCCCCCCCCCCCCCTAACGCCTATGGCACTCAGGTACATGTCCAGTCTCTGCCTACTTCCAAAAATTCTCCATCTACTTAAAAACTTTTTGAGAATCCTGATATACAGCATTCATATCACAGAAACGGAACATCTATATATAAATAATCGTACCTGACAAATATCTAACGACGGTGGTAGATCATCAATGGTTATCTCTCCATTCATTAAAACCTGAAATTAATATATACACAAATGTAAATACAATGTACAACACTTCATAAATTAAAAAATATCTACAAATTCATGGAAGCCATAGTTTGTGAGAGATTTTAACATGGGGAACATTATTTTTGTGACAATTCTATCACAAGCAATAGCCTGTTAATTTTACCTATGTTATAATGTCATACAATCTATGGCTTCCATGAATTATTACAGTATGGGAAGTGACTTCTCATATCAATATCTACTTACCTTGACAGGAATACAGTATGGGAAGTGCTTCTCATATCAATATCTACTTACCTTGAGGTTTACAGTTGTTTTTCTACATAAAGAATACCACAAGTTGCAAAAAAGTTACAGACTTTTTCCAATTTGATGGCATTTTGTTTGTTACAACTTAATCAAAAACGATGGAAAATAACGAGGAGAATTTGTTAACCTAGATTGATTGATTATTTCCTAACGTCTGTAATAATTAACCTAGAAGTAGGGGATAGGGTTATTGTGTTTAACGCCACTTTCAACATTTCAGGTATATCGTAGCGGTCAGTTTTATTGGTGGAGGAAATCGGAGTACCCAGAGAAAACCACCGATCTGCTGCAAGTCACTGAAAAACTTTATCACATAATGTTGTATCAAGTACACCTCCCCTGAATAGAAATCAAACTCACAACTTTAGTGGTGATAGGCACTGATTGAACAGGTAGTTGTAAATCCAACTACCATACGATCATGACGACACCCAGAAGTATAAAAAGATTATACATTAATATCAAGTAATACTTGCCTCTCCAATTTAACTGCATTTTGATTGTAACAACATTGTATCAAAACAATGAGGAAAAATGGTTAACTTAGATTGACTGATTATTGCTTAACGTATGTGATGGTTACCCTTAATGTATGGAAGACTATAAAATAGTTTTAAGTAATACTTGCCTCTCCATTACATTGTATCTCTGTTTTAGACGTGTTGGCTCCTTGATCTGCATCTTCTTTATTGATTTTAACAAATGATTCTTCATCAGGTATGCCGTCAGTAGTTCCGTCATCTTGAGATCTTTCCATCATGGCGTCTCTAGATACAGCTGTTTCTGACGGATCATCAGCACTCTGTGACTCATCAGCATCCTCGTCATCTTCATCACTACCAATTCTATAACAATAAATCATGTCATCATCATCTATAACATTGACATATCATCATCATAAAGTGAGTGAGTGATTGTTGTTTAACACCAAATGAGCCATTTTTCAGCTATATCATGGAGAAAACAAGTATTTGATCAGATGACAATTTTTCAGTTATATCACGGAGAAAACAAGTATTTGATCAGATGACAATGATGTCTGCTTTGTAGTAGACAAATAAGCTTAGTTAGATTTTCATAGTGCTAGCAAAATAAACAGCCACCAGGTGTTGACATATCGCTCCACTCTGACACATTATCCTGATTCCAAGCCAACCAGTCTTTGCTCTTTCTCCTCAATGCTGCATGCTCAATAAGCAGCATATACCAATTTCACAGCCTTTGTTTGATCAGACCAGGACTTGAACACATAAACTATCGCACTCGAGGCGAGCACACTTATCATTGTATCACCGATGCAGTTCATCACCATATTATCTGGTAAAAGGTTTAGTTTCTGATACAGCTAGTTCTATTACCTGGTAAAAGGTTTAGTTTCTGATACAGCTAGTTCTATTTGTACAGGAGACATCTTGTAATCAAATTCTTTGTCTTCATCTTTTTCTTCACCATCTTTTATCTGGACTTCACTTGCAAAATCATCATCTCTACTCTGTAAAGACAAGGATGTACATCACTAAATACAATGTACAGTAATCCTCTCTTATAATGCCACCCTCACCAAAGGACACCATGTACATCACTAAATACAATGTACAGTAATCCTCTCTTATAATGCCACCCTCACCAAAGGACACAATGTACATCACTAAATACAATGTACAGTAATCCTCTCTTATAATGCCACCCTCACCAAAGGATACCATGTACATCACTAAATACAATGTACAGTAATACTCTCTTATAATGCCACCCTCACCAAAGGACACCATGTACATCACTAAATACAATGTACAGTAATCCTCTCTTATAATGCCACCCTCACCAAAGGACACCATGTACATCACTAAATACAATGTACAGTAATCCTCTCTTATAATGCCATCCTCACCAAAGGACACCATGTACATCACTAAATACAATGTACAGTAATCCTCTCTTATAATGCCACCCTCACCAAAGGACACCATGTACATCACTAAATACAATGTACAGTAATCCTCTCTTATAATGCCACCCTCACCAAAGTACACCATGTACATCACTAAATACAATGTACAGTAATCCTCTCTTATAATGGCACCCTCACCAAAGGACACCATGTACATCACTAAATACAATGTACAGTAATCCTCTCTTATAATGCCACCCTCACCACAGGACACCATGTACATCACTAAATACAATGTACAGTAATCCTCTTTTATAATGCCACCCTCACCAAAGGACACCATGTACATCACTAAATACAATGTACAGTAATCCTCTCTTATAATGCCACCCTCACCAAAGGACACCATGTACATCACTAAATACAATGTACAGTAATACTCTCTTATAATGCCACCCTCACCAAAGGACACCATGTACATCACTAAATACAATGTACAGTAATCCTCTCTTATAATGCCACCCTCACCAAAGGACACCATGTACATCACTAAATACAATGTACAGTAATACTCTCTTATAATGCCACCCTCACCAAAGGACACCATGTACATCACTAAATACAATGTACAGTAATCCTCTCTTATAATGCCACCCTCACCAAAGGACACCATGTACATCACTAAATACAATGTACAGTAATCCTCTCTTACAATGCCACCCTCACCAAAGGACACCATGTACATCACTAAATACAATGTACAGTAATCCTCTCTTATAATGCCACCCTCACCAAAGGACACCATGTACATCACTTAATACAATGTACAGTAATCCTCTTTTATAATGCCACCCTCACCAAAGGACACCATGTACATCACTAAATACAATGTACAGTAATACTCTCTTATAATGCCACCCTCACCAAAGGACACCATGTACATCACTAAATACAATGTACAGTAATACTCTCTTATAATGCCACCCTCACCAAAGGACACCATGTACATCACTAAATACAATGTACAGTAATCCTCTCTTATAATGCCACCCTCACCAAAGGACACCATGTACATCACTAAATACAATGTACAGTAATACTCTCTTATAATGCCACCCTCACCAAAGGACACCATGTACATCACTAAATACAATGTACAGTAATCCTCTCTTATAATGCCACCCTCACCAAAGGACACCATGTACATCACTAAATACAATGTACAGTAATCCTCTCTTATAATGCCACCCTCACCAAAGGACACCATGTACATCATTAAATACAATGTACAGTAATCCTCTCTTATAATGCCACCCTCACCAAAGGACACCATGTACATCACTAAATACAATGTACAGTAATCCTCTTTTATAATGCCACCCTCACCAAAGGACACCATGTACATCACTAAATACAATGTACAGTAATCCTCTCTTATAATGCCACTCTCACCAAAGGACACCATGTACATCACTAAATACAATGTACAGTAATCCTCTCTTATAATGCCACCCTCATCAAAGGACACCATGTACATCACTAAATACAATGTACAGTAATACTCTCTTATAATGCCACCCTCACCAAAGGACACCATGTACATCACTAAATACAATGTACAGTAATCCTCTCTTATAATGCCACCCTCACCAAAGGACACCATGTACATCACTAAATACAATGTACAGTAATACTCTCTTATAATGCCACCCTCACCAAAGGACACCATGTACATCACTAAATACAATGTACAGTAATCCTCTCTTATAATGCCACCCTCACTAAAGGACGTCATGTACATCACTAAATACAATGTACAGTAATACTCTCTTATAATGCCACCCTCACCAAAGGACATCATGTACATCACTAAATACAATGTACAGTAATCCTCTCTTATAATGCCACCCTCACCAAAGGACACCATGTACATCACTAAATACAATGTACAGTAATACTCTCTTATAATGCCACCCTCACCAAAGGACACCATGTACATCACTAAATACAATGTACAGTAATACTCTTTTATAATGCCACCCTCACCAAAGGACACCATGTACATCACTAAATACAATGTACAGTAATACTCTCTTATAATGCCACCCTCACCAAAGGACACCATGTACATCACTAAATACAATGTACAGTAATCCTCTCTTATAATGCCACCCTCACCAAAGGACACCATGTACATCACTAAATACAATGTACAGTAATACTCTCTTATAATGCCACCCTCACCAAAGGACACCATGTACATCACTAAATACAATGTACAGTAATACTCTCTTATAATGCCACCCTCACCAAAGGACACCATGTACATCACTAAATACAATGTACAGTAATCCTCTCTTATAATGCCACCCTCACCAAAGGACACCATGTACATCACTAAATACAATGTACAGTAATCCTCTCTTATAATGCCACCCTCACCAAAGGACACCATGTACATCACTAAATATAATGTACAGTAATCCTCCCTTATAATGCCACCCTCACCACAGGACACCATGTACATCATTAAATACAATGTACAGTAATCCTCTCTTATAATGCCATCCTCACCAAAGGACACCATGTACATCACTAAATACAATGTACAGTAATCCTCTCTTATAATGCCACTCTCACCAAAGGACACCATGTACATCACTAAATACAATGTACAGTAATCCTCCCTTATAATGCCACCCTCACCACAGGACACCATGTACATCATTAAATACAATGTACAGTAATCCTCTCTTATAATGCCACCCTCACCAAAGGACACCATGTACATCACTAAATACAATGTACAGTAATCCTCTCTTATAATGCCACCCTCACCAAAGGACACCATGTACATCACTAAATACAATGTACAGTAATCCTCTCTTATAATGCCACCCTCACCAAAGGACACCATGTACATCACTAAATACAATGTACAGTAATCCTCTTTTATAATGCCACCCTCACCAAAGGACACCATGTACATCACTAAATACAATGTACAGTAATACTCTCTTATAATGCCACCCTCACCAAAGGACACCATGTACATCACTAAATACAATGTACAGTAATCCTCTTTTATAATGCCACCCTCACCAAAGGACACCATGTACATCACTAAATACAATGTACAGTAATCCTCTTTTATAATGCCACCCTCACCAAAGGACACCATGTACATCACTAAATACAATGTACAGTAATCCTCTTTTATAATGCCACCCTCACCAAAGGACACCATGTACATCACTAAATACAATGTACAGTAATCCTCTTTTATAATGCCACCCTCACCAAAGGACACCATGTACATCACTAAATACAATGTACAGTAATACTCTCTTATAATGCCACCCTCACCAAAGGACACCATGTACATCACTAAATACAATGTACAGTAATCCTCTTTTATAATGCCACCCTCACCAAAGGACACCATGTACATCACTAAATACAATGTACAGTAATCCTCTTTTATAATGCCACCCTCACCAAAGGACACCATGTACATCACTAAATACAATGTACAGTAATCCTCTTTTATAATGCCACCCTCACCAAAGGACACCATGTACATCACTAAATACAATGTACAGTAATCCTCTTTTATAATGCCACCCTCACCAAAGGACACCATGTACATCACTAAATACAATGTACAGTAATCCTCTTTTATAATGCCACCCTCACCAAAGGACACCATGTACATCACTAAATACAATGTACAGTAATACTCTCTTATAATGCCACCCTCACCAAAGGACACCATGTACATCACTAAATACAATGTACAGTAATCCTCTTTTATAATGCCACCCTCACCAAAGGACATCATGTACATCACTAAATACAATGTACAGTAATACTCTCTTATAATGCCACCCTCACAAAGTACACCATGTACATCACTAAATACAATGTACAGTAATACTCTCTTATAATGCCACCCTCACCAAAGGACACCATGTACATCACTAAATACAATGTACAGTAATCCTCTTTTATAATGCCACCCTCACCAAAGGACATCATGTACATCACTAAATACAATGTACAGTAATACTCTCTTATAATGCCACCCTCACAAAGTACACCATGTACATCACTAAATACAATGTACAGTAATACTCTCTTATAATGCCACCCTCACCAAAGGACACCACACACATCACTAAATACAATGTACAGTGGTCACCTCTTATAAGGCCAATCCCACCAATGGCCATCCTTCTTTTCAGGCCAGATTCCATATGCATTGATATAGTTAAATACAATAATCCCACTCTCACAAAAGCTACCCCCTTTTATCAGACCAGAATTCACATTCACTGAGATACTTTGTAGTTAAATATTACTATAATTTCTCCCTCAAGAGAAGCCACACCATCATAGCATGTTACTTTTTCAGAAGGGGTGGCCTTATAAGAGGAGGGGCTATTATATTAGTCAAATCTAAGAGGGGGGACTATTGTATTAGTCAAATCTAAGAAAAAGATACCCCGCTTTCAGCTAATATTAACTACAAGCTAACAGTTATGTCTACTGCAGCTTTCAAATAGTTAAAGAAAACCAAAGTTATAGAATGGAAAACAAATTGGAATAGACAGAAGGACTGAAAAATGGAAAAGAGCAACACTTAATGCCTCAAAGAGGGGTGGCCTTATAAGAGGAGTTTTATCTCCCACAACCCCCCTCTTTGAGGCATTAAGTGTTGCTCTTTTCCATTTTTCAGTCCTTCTGTCTATTCCAATTTGTTTTCCATTCTATAACTTTGGTTTTCTTTAACTATTTGAAAGCTGCAGTAGACATAACTGTTAGCTTGTAGTTAATATTAGCTGAAAGCGGGGTATCTTTTTCTTAGATTTGACTAATACAATAGTCCCCCCTCTTAGATTTGACTAATATAATAGCCCCTCCTCTTATAAGAAAAAGATACCCCGCTTTCAGCTAATATTAACTACAAGCTAACAGTTATGTCTACTGCAGCTTTCAAATAGTTAAAGAAAACCAAAGTTATAGAATGGAAAACAAATTGGAATAGACAGAAGGACTGAAAAATGGAAAAGAGCAACACTTAATGCCTCAAAGAGGGGGGTTGTGGGAGATAAAACAAATTTTGATTTTGATACAAATTTATTTAACCTTTTACCTTGCCTAACTCCTTCTCCACCTCATGTTCTGCCATCTTGATTGATGTATTGATATCTTCCTCAGTGGAGGTAGTTGTCTCTGTATCTGACTTTGATATAACTTTATTTAACCTCTTACCTTGCCCAACTCCTCCTCCTCATTTTCTGCCATCTTGATTGATGTATTGATATCTTCCTCAGTGGAGGTAGTTGTCTCTGTATCTGACTTTGATATAACTTTATTTAACCTCTTACCTTGCCTAACTCCTCCTCCTCATTTTCTGCCATCTTGATTGATGTATTGATATCTTCCTCAGTGGAGGTAGTTGTCTCTGTATCTGACTTTGATATAACTTTATTTAACCTCTTACCTTGCCCAACTCCTCCTCCTCATGTTCTGCCATCTTGATTGATGTATTGATATCTTCCTCAGTGGAGGTAGTTGTCTCTGTATCTGCCTTTGATATAACTTTATTTAACCTCTTACCTTGCCTAACTCCTCCTCCTCATTTTCTGCCATCTTGATTGATGTATTGATATCTTCCTCAGTGGAGGTAGTTGTCTCTGTATCTGACTTTGATATAACTTTATTTAACCTCTTACCTTGCCTAACTCCTCCTCCTCATTTTCTGCCATCTTGATTGATGTATTGATATCTTCCTCAGTGGAGGTAGTTGTCTCTGTATCTGACTTTGATATAACTTTATTTAACCTCTTACCTTGCCTAACTCCTCCTCCTCATTTTCTGCCATCTTGATTGATGTATTGATATCTTCCTCAGTGGAGGTAGTTGTCTCTGTATCTGACTTTGATATAACTTTATTTAACCTCTTACCTTGCCTAACTCCTCCTCCTCATTTTCTGCCATCTTGATTGATGTATTGATATCTTCCTCAGTGGAGGTAGTTGTCTCTGTATCTGACTTTGATATAACTTTATTTAACCTCTTACCTTGCCCAACTCCTCCTCCTCATTTTCTGCCATCTTGATTGATGTATTGATATCTTCCTCAGTGGAGGTAGTTGTCTCTGTATCTGACTTTGATATAACTTTATTTAACCTCTTACCTTGCCCAACTCCTCCTCCTCATTTTCTGCCATCTTGATTGATGTATTGATATCTTCCTCAGTGGAGGTAGTTGTCTCTGTATCTGACTTTGATATAACTTTATTTAACCTCTTACCTTGCCTAACTCCTCCTCCTCATTTTCTGCCATCTTGATTGATGTATTGATATCTTCCTCAGTGGAGGTAGTTGTCTCTGTATCTGACTTTGATATAACTTTATTTAACCTCTTACCTTGCCTAACTCCTCCTCCTCATTTTCTGCCATCTTGATTGATGTATTGATATCTTCCTCAGTGGAGGTAGTTGTCTCTGTATCTGACTTTGATATAACTTTATTTAACCTCTTACCTTGCCCAACTCCTCCTCCTCATGTTCTGCCATCTTGATTGATGTATTGATATCTTCCTCAGTGGAGGTAGTTGTCTCTGTATCTGCCTTTGATATAACTTTATTTAACCTCTTACCTTGCCTAACTCCTCCTCCTCATTTTCTGCCATCTTGATTGATGTATTGATATCTTCCTCAGTGGAGGTAGTTGTCTCTGTATCTGACTTTGATATAACTTTATTTAACCTCTTACCTTGCCTAACTCCTCCTCCTCATTTTCTGCCATCTTGATTGATGTATTGATATCTTCCTCAGTGGAGGTAGTTGTCTCTGTATCTGACTTTGATATAACTTTATTTAACCTCTTACCTTGCCTAACTCCTCCTCCTCATTTTCTGCCATCTTGATTGATGTATTGATATCTTCCTCAGTGGAGGTAGTTGTCTCTGTATCTGACTTTGATATAACTTTATTTAACCTCTTACCTTGCCTAACTCCTCCTCCTCATTTTCTGCCATCTTGATTGATGTATTGATATCTTCCTCAGTGGAGGTAGTTGTCTCTGTATCTGACTTTGATATAACTTTATTTAACCTCTTACCTTGCCCAACTCCTCCTCCTCATTTTCTGCCATCTTGATTGATGTATTGATATCTTCCTCAGTGGAGGTAGTTGTCTCTGTATCTGACTTTGATATAACTTTATTTAACCTCTTACCTTGCCCAACTCCTCCTCCTCATTTTCTGCCATCTTGATTGATGTATTGATATCTTCCTCAGTGGAGGTAGTTGTCTCTGTATCTGACTTTGATATAACTTTATTTAACCTCTTACCTTGCCTAACTCCTCCTCCTCATTTTCTGCCATCTTGATTGATGTATTGATATCTTCCTCAGTGGAGGTAGTTGTCTCTGTATCTGACTTTGATATAACTTTATTTAACCTCTTACCTTGCCTAACTCCTCCTCCTCGTTTTCTGCCATCTTGATTGATGTATTGATATCTTCCTCAGTGGAGGTAGTTGTCTCTGTATCTGACTTTGATATAACTTTATTTAACCTCTTACCTTGCCTAACTCCTCCTCCTCATTTTCTGCCATCTTGATTGATGTATTGATATCTTCCTCAGTGGAGGTAGTTGTCTCTGTATCTGACTTTGATATAACTTTATTTAACCTCTTACCTTGCCTAACTCCTCCTCCTCATTTTCTGCCATCTTGATTGATGTATTGATATCTTCCTCAGTGGAGGTAGTTGTCTCTGTATCTGACTCCTGTGTCTGATCACTTACTTCATCATCCTCTCCTTCTTGTGTCTATAAATAAAATAAGATTTATGGATTATGTGAAATACAGTCAAACCTGTCCATGCAGTCACCTCTATTGAACAGTCACCTGTATTAAAAGGTAACCTTTTTCTTGACCTGTCATAGAAATATTCGTATGAATTGAACCTCTTTTAAGAGGCCCCTTGTCTTAAAAGGTGACCTCTTAATGTAATTGTGTTATCTATATTAAACAAGGAAGGATATTAATGGAGGAAGAAAACACTAAAGATTTAAATAAGGACCAGTTTTTTCCTCAGATCATTTTGACAAAATTAATCGTTCAAGTTATTGCCACAAAAATACAGAATAAATAAAAACTCTGCTATTGTAAAAATCTGTTTTTCTTTTGATACAAATTACAGAATCCTTTCATTGTAATTAACACTTTGGTTGTTTTGAAGTCTATATATTAATGTGGTGCTAAGGATCAATGCAATCAATCAAACGATATGTTCCCATTACTGGTGTAGCAGAACTCTTCAGTGAACAGATCTGTTGTAATCACCTATTCTATATGTAACAGTAGAGCATATTTTATCTCAGAAAAATGATAGGATTTGATTCCAGGACCTCTCACATTGTAAACCAGCGTTCTACCAACAGAGCTAAAGGAGATTTCCATGAACGCAGTTAGCAGTTGGTGGCTATGAACATACTACGATTCCTACAGCCTTAGGTAGAGGAGTGTACCTGTTATACATGTGTTTATCTTACCTGTGTAGCAGAAGTCTTCAGTAGACTGGTCTGTTGTTCTTAGGTAGAGGAGCGTACCCATTACACATGTGTTTATCTTACCTGTGTAGCAGAAGTCTTCAGTAGACTGTTATACATGTGTTTATCTTACCTGTGTAGCAGATGTCTTCAGTAGACTGGTCTGTTGTTCTTAGGTAGAGGAGCATACCTGTTACACATGTGTTTATCTTACCTGTGTAGCAGATGTCTTCAGTAGACTGGTCTGTTGTTCTTAGGTAGAGGAGCATACCCATTACACATGTGTTTATCTTACCTGTGTAGCAGAAGTCTTCAGTAGACTGTTATACATGTGTTTATCTTACCTGTGTAGCAGATGTCTTCAGTAGACTGGTCTGTTGTTCTTAGGTAGAGGAGCATACCTGTTACACATGTGTTTATCTTACCTGTGTAGCAGATGTCTTCAGTAGACTGGTCTGTTGTTCTTAGGTAGAGGAGCATACCCATTACACATGTGTTTATCTTACCTGTGTAGCAGAAGTCTTCAGTAGACTGGTCTGTTGTTCTTAGGTAGAGGAGCATACCCATTACACATGTGTTTATCTTACCTGTGTAACAGATGTCTTCAGTAGACTGGTCTGTTGTTCTTAGGTAGAAGAGTGTACCCATTACACATGTGTTTATCTTACCTGTGTAGCAGAAGTCTTCAGTAGACTGGTCTGTTGTTCTTAGGTAGAGGAGTATACCCATTACACATGTGTTTATCTTACCTCTGTAGCAGAAGTCTTCAGTAGACTGGTCTGTTGTTCTTAGGTAGAGGAGCATACCTGTTACACATGTGTTTATCTTACCTGTGTAGCAGAAGTCTTCAGTAGACTGGTCTGTTGTTCTTAGGTAGAGGAGCATACCTGTTACACATGTGTTTATCTTACCTGTGTAGCAGAAGTCTTCCATAGACTGGTCTGTTGTCTTAGGTAGAAGAGGGTACCCATTACACATGTGTTTATCTTACCTGTGTAGCAGAAGTCTTCAGTAGACTGGTCTGTTGTTCTTAGGTAGAGGAGCATACCCATTACACATGTGTTTATCTTACCTGTGTAGCAGAAGTCTTCAGTAGACTGGTCTGTTGTTCTTAGGTAGAGGAGCATACCTGTGTTTATCTTACCTGTATAGCAGAAGTCTTCAGTAGACTGTTACACATGTGTTTATCTTACCTGTAGCAGATGTCTTCAGTAGACTGGTCTGTTGTTCTTAGGTAGAAGAGTGTACCCATTACACATGTGTTTATCTTACCTGTGTAGCAGAAGTCTTCAGTAGACTGGTCTGTTGTTCTTAGGTAGAGGAGCATACCTGTTACACATGTGTTTATCTTACCTGTGTAGCAGAAGTCTTCAGTAGACTGGTCTGTTGTTCTTAGGTAGAAGAGTGTACCCATTACACATGTGTTTATCTTACCTGTGTAGCAGAAGTCTTCAGTAGACTGGTCTGTTGTTCTTAGGTAGAAGAGTGTAGCCATTACACATGTGTTTATCTTACCTGTGTAGCAGAAATCTTCAGCAGACTGGTCTGTTGTTCTTAGGTAGAGGAGCGTACCCATTACACATGTGTTTATCTTACCTGTGTAGCAGAAGTCTTCAGTAGACTGTTATACATGTGTTTATCTTACCTGTGTAGCAGATGTCTTCAGTAGACTGGTCTGTTGTTCTTAGGTAGAGGAGCATACCTGTTACACATGTGTTTATCTTACCTGTGTAGCAGAAGTCTTCAGTAGACTGGTCTGTTGTTCTTAGGTAGAGGAGCATACCCATTACACATGTGTTTATCTTACCTGTGTAGCAGAAGTCTTCAGTAGACTGGTCTGTTGTTCTTAGGTAGAGGAGCATACCTGTTACACATGTGTTTATCTTACCTGTGTAGCAGATGTCTTCAGTAGACTGGTCTGTTGTTCTTAGGTAGAGGAGCATACCTGTTACACATGTGTTTATCTTACCTGTGTAGCAGAAGTCTTCAGTAGACTGTTATACATGTGTTTATCTTACCTGTGTAGCAGATGTCTTCAGTAGACTGGTCTGTTGTTCTTAGGTAGAGGAGTGTACCCATTACACATGTGTTTATCTTACCTGTGTAGCAGAAGTCTTCAGTAGACTGGTCTGTTGTTCTTAGGTAGAGGAGCGTACCCATTACACATGTGTTTATCTTACCTGTGTAGCAGAAGTCTTCAGTAGACTGTTATACATGTGTTTATCTTACCTGTGTAGCAGATGTCTTCAGTAGACTGGTCTGTTGTTCTTAGGTAGAGGAGCATACCTGTTACACATGTGTTTATCTTACCTGTGTAGCAGAAGTCTTCAGTAGACTGGTCTGTTGTTCTTAGGTAGAGGAGCATACCCATTACACATGTGTTTATCTTACCTGTGTAGCAGAAGTCTTCAGTAGACTGTTACACATGTGTTTATCTTACCTGTGTAGCAGAAGTCTTCAGTAGACTGGTCTGTTGTTCTTAGGTAGAGGAGCGTACCCATTACACATGTGTTTATCTTACCTGTGTAGCAGATGTCTTCAGTAGACTGGTCTGTTGTTCTTAGGTAGAGGAGCATACCTGTTACACATGTGTTTATCTTACCTGTGTAGCAGATGTCTTCAGTAGACTGGTCTGTTGTTCTTAGGTAGAGGAGCATACCTGTTACACATGTGTTTATCTTACCTGTGTAGCAGAAGTCTTCAGTAGACTGTTATACATGTGTTTATCTTACCTGTGTAGCAGATGTCTTCAGTAGACTGGTCTGTTGTTCTTAGGTAGAGGAGTGTACCCATTACACATGTGTTTATCTTACCTGTGTAGCAGAAGTCTTCAGTAGACTGGTCTGTTGTTCTTAGGTAGAGGAGCGTACCCATTACACATGTGTTTATCTTACCTGTGTAGCAGAAGTCTTCAGTAGACTGTTATACATGTGTTTATCTTACCTGTGTAGCAGATGTCTTCAGTAGACTGGTCTGTTGTTCTTAGGTAGAGGAGCATACCTGTTACACATGTGTTTATCTTACCTGTGTAGCAGAAGTCTTCAGTAGACTGGTCTGTTGTTCTTAGGTAGAGGAGCATACCCATTACACATGTGTTTATCTTACCTGTGTAGCAGAAGTCTTCAGTAGACTGTTACACATGTGTTTATCTTACCTGTGTAGCAGAAGTCTTCAGTAGACTGGTCTGTTGTTCTTAGGTAGAGGAGCGTACCCATTACACATGTGTTTATCTTACCTGTGTAGCAGAAGTCTTCAGTAGACTGTTATACATGTGTTTATCTTACCTGTGTAGCAGATGTCTTCAGTAGACTGGTCTGTTGTTCTTAGGTAGAGGAGCATACCTGTTACACATGTGTTATCTTACCTGTGTAGCAGATGTCTTCAGTAGACTGGTATGTTGTTCTTAGGTAGAGGAGCATACCCATTACACATGTGTTTATCTTACCTGTGTAGCAGAAGTCTTCAGTAGACTGGTCTGTTGTTCTTAGGTAGAGGAGCATACCTGTTACACATGTGTTTATCTTACCTGTGTAGCAGATGTCTTCAGTAGACTGGTCTGTTGTTCTTGATCTGCAGTGTTTGGTACATCAACAATACCCTGCATCAATTTAAAGAAAGCTAACTCATTGAACAAGACTTCAGACATGTCTACTAATAAATCTTCTCCACAATCTCTCATTCTGTAAGAAAAAATAAATTAAATTTTATTGATACGTTGAATGTTTACTTTATATCACTTTAAATAATTTTTAGCTACCGAAATCAGCCCCCTCACTTCCAACTAAAGTAAACGGGCATAACTCCAGAATGGAAAAAGTGGCCTTCCTTTTATGGTTCCTGATTTTGTGCATAAATTTTAAATGATTTGCTTCAGGGGAACTTAGTCATTGAGTGGAAACCAAATGTTGGATTCAGACAGACATGGTCAAACCTTAATTCCCATCCCACATGACCATATCAGGGGAAATAACTCCTGTAAATACTGCTAAAAACATAATTTTAGAATCAAGTCAGAAATATGCAAATGGTCTAAGTTTTGTGTTGTAGGAAGTAAATTAAATTAGGGTTTGAACTTACTTTCTGCCTTCAAACTTTGACAATGTGTCTTGAAGAGAAGATCCAAGCTGTGTATGATAGAACCTGGCATACTGACTGCCATCACGCTGTCGTGTTAGAGAAAGAACAAGTCTCTTGATGTAGGTCAATAGTTCAGATGAACAGACATTGTCCATGTGTTGTTTTATAACAGGTATAATTTCTGTCATTATACTCTTGATCTGTCTATCAACTTGCTGGGTGTCAATTTTGGGCTGAAAGACAAAAAAAAGTTCACTACTAAAAATATAATTAACTAGTATTACTGTGAGCACAGTTCACTAAGATATA
Source organism: Bathymodiolus brooksi (assembly GCA_963680875.1). Classification (NCBI taxonomy): domain Eukaryota; kingdom Metazoa; phylum Mollusca; class Bivalvia; order Mytilida; family Modiolidae; genus Bathymodiolus; species Bathymodiolus brooksi. Next base: position 10,925,967 of record OY804582.1, read on the forward strand.
CCCCCGCTCCCCACATCTGTCCAACCTATTTCCATAACCAAAACATTACTGATTGTTCCGGCCAAAAATCAAAGGGACCCTCCTCTCTTCAACGGTAAGCTGCTGATAAAATTTCAAAACATTCTGAGAAACACTACTCAAGTTATCATACGACATAGGGTAAAAATCCTATTTTCCGTCATATCAAGTCCAATAACTCTGGAACGGCAAAAGTGAAAATCGTCAAAAATAAAAGGGATCCTCCTCTCTTCACCGGTAAGCTGCTGATAAAATTTCAAAACATTCTGAGAAACACTACTCAAGTTATCATACGACATAGGGTAAAAATCCTATTTTCCGTCATATCAAGTCCAATAACTCTGGAACGGCAAAAGTGAAAATCGTCAAAAATGAAAGGGATCCTCCTTTCTTCACCAGTAAACAGCTGATAAAATTTTAAAAGATTCTAAGAAACACAACTCAAGTTATCGTACGACATAGGATTTGTCTACAGACAGATGGACGGACATGGTGAAACCAGCATACCCCCTACAACTTCATTGCGAGGGGTATAAAGAAAAATCAATACTACCTACTTATTTTTACAATGACCTATTAATGTTATCATCACTTCAGTAAGATTAAGGGTGGCAACTATTGGTCACTTGATAACAACAGCATTCCATTTTTAGAACATTTGTGCCTCGTTTGAAAATGGGTAGGGCTAGAATCACCAAAATCAATTGAAATCATTAATCTGTGCCAGGGATCTTGTAATAAAATACAAGAGGTAATGGCCAAATAAATTTCAGGTTATACTGAAAAAATGTTTTTGCCTACAGACGGACAATGGTGGCAACACCACATTTTGTGGTCATACTTTGTGGTAAAAAATTATTACCTTTACAATATATTTAATTTCATATAAAGATAAGATATAAATTTTGTGGGCAATTCTATTAAATGTATGGTTAGTTTTATTGACAGGCTATAATTCACTGATAAATTTAACACATCAAATTGAATGAATTACACCTTGTCATGGGCCAGAGATACTTGCAACTCGTCTAGGCGAGTCCTGCACTTAACACTTAAATTTGGGACTTACCATTTTTTACAAACAATAACAAAGGATGCAATTGTGGGACTTCTAACTTTTTTGGTCGAGACTCATCAAAATTATATCCTACAAGGATCCCTTGCAAGGACGGGAATCAAACTCACAATTCTAGTATAAAGCTAATACAATACTAATTAACATAGCCAATATCTGAAACACCACCTTTTGAAATGCAGTTTGAGCAAAAATATTTAGTCATAGTTACTCAATACTTTTAGTTGAACTAATCTCTATACATTGGAGACCAAAGAATGGCAAAATTTGAAATCTTAATTCGTTTGTGGGGTCTATCATAAAAAGTTTGGGCAAACAAAGCTTTCTGAATTTTTTTTTATAGAATTTGAAATCATACTCATTTGATAAAATTACAAGTTCTAATGATCTGAATTTGTGAAATCTACCTGAAAAAATGGCCAAGATGGTAGAAAAAATTATAATTAATACAGTGAAACCTACCTAAACCACACCCTGAATAAACCGAAATCCTGTGTAAACTGAACCCTGAATAAACTGAAATCCTGTGTAAACTGAACCCTGAATAAACCAAAATCCTGTGTAAACTGAACCCTGAATAAACCGAAATCCTGTGTAAACTGAACCCTGAATAAACCGAAATCCTGTGTAAACTGAACCCTGAATAAACCGAAATCCTGTGTAAACTGAACCCTGAATAAACCGAAATCCTGTGTAAACTGAACCCTGAATAAACCGAAATCCTGTGTAAATTGAACCCTGAATAAACAGGAATCCTGTATAAACTGAACCCTGAATAAACCAGAATCCTGTATAAACTGAACCCTGAATAAACCGAAATCCTGTGTAAACTGAACCCTGAATAAACCAAAATCATGTGTAAATTGAACCTGAATAAACCAGAATCCTGTATAAACTGAACCCTGAATAAACCAGAATCCTGTATAAACTGAACCCTGAATAAACTGAAATCCTGTGTAAACTGAACCCTGAATAAACCAAAATCCTGTGTAAACTGAACCCTGAATAAACCAAAATCCTGTGTAAACTGAACCCTGAATAAACCGAAATACTGTGTAAACTGAACTCTGAATAAACCGAAATCCTGTGTAAACTGAACCCTGAATAAACCGAAATCCTGTGTAAACTGAATCCTGAATAAAATGAAATCCTGTGTAAATTGAACATAAGATTTAGTCCTAATATTGTAAATTTTAGTGAATTTAACCTGTCTATTCCTAACAAAAGTTTTAGTCCAAAAGGAGTTCGGTTTAGACAAGTTTCACTGTATTTAAAGAATAATACTAAAGTAATAATTTTTTGATTAGAAAACGAAAATTTGAGTTTTCTCGAAAACAATACATTTTTTTAAAACACAGTAAACGAGAGTTTTGTGCAGAATTTTACTACCATTTTTAAAATATGCATTTCATCTAACAATAACCTTTCATTATTGCTGCACTCATCTGAAATTTGACATTTTCCCCGATTTTTACCGCCAAAATAGAGGTGGGAGTAAACTAACTAGAGGTAGCAGCCAGGTAAATCTTACCTTGATAGAGACAGAGACACGTGTACAGGCATATTTTGACACTCCATTTTTAAACTTTAAAATCTTTCTAAAAGTTCACATAAAATTTCTTCATAAACCTATTTTTTGACATCTTAACATATATATAAACATCGCAAGAATGGGTAAAACAAAGGACTTGTCAAAAGATTGTAAAAACATTGTGTTAAATCTATTCAAGTTTTTTCAGCTTGAGAAGGCCAGGGGAAGACCATTTTATTCCCCAGATAATTTGATTAAAAGAACATGCAAGGCTGCTGGCATATCTTACAGTTCTGTGTATAGAGTTGTAAACGGTAAAAGTCCTCCTGAATCCAACAGACCGAAAGAAAGAAAGAAAACTCTTGATGATTTTGACCGTTGCGTTATTAAACGGACCGTTCATAGCATGTACAACAGGAAAATTGCCCCAACAGTCTCAAAAATTAAGAAAGAAATTGAAGATACAATTAAAATCTCGAAATCAACGCTTACTTTAACTTTATTAGATCTTGGTTATAAGTACAAAAAATCCGGCGATAATAGGAGGCTTTTATATGATCAGAGGTCAGTAATAAATGATCGGTGTAATTACCTCCGAAAAATCAGGAAGTTTCGAGAGGATGCGTATGAAATTGTATATTTGGATGAGACCTGGGTTAATCAGAATCATGCCACTGACTACATGTGGTTACCAGTTGATGGTTCTGATGCCCCAAAGATCCCTTCAGGAAAAGGTAAAAGGTTGATAGTTTTGCACACTGGTAATCGTGAGGAGGGTTTGATTGATAGGTGTGATTTGGTTTTTCTTGCCAAAGCTAAAGATGGGGATTATCACCAAGAAATGAACGGGCCCATCTTTCTAAACTGGTTCGAAAATCAGCTTATGCCAGCATTAAAAAGCCCAAGTGTTATCGTTTTAGATAATGCCAGTTATCACAACATCAAGACTGAAGAAACTATTGTGCCAAACTTTAATCAGAGAAAAGCTGTCTTACAAGATTATCTTTCAAAACACAACATTCCTTTTCAGCCCCTTGAAACTAAAAAACAACTTTATGAAAAAATCAAATTTAAGAAACTCCTTTCCGTTTTTAAAACTGATAAAATTGCCAACCTACACGGTCACAAAGTTCTAAGAACCCCTGTTCGCCATTGCGAATTGAACCCCATAGAACTTATTTGGGCACAGGTTAAAGGGTTTGTTGCAGAAAACAATACAACTTTTCGTTTGAAGGATGTGAAAGAACTTGTTTATGGGGGGGTTTGGCAGAATTACAAAGGAAGTTTGGGCGAAGGCAGAAGACCATGTATTAAAAATAGAAAAGGAGTATGGGAAAGAGAATTGCATTGATAGGAGTGATATTCCCCCAATAATAATTGATTTTGATGACGACGAGTCCAGCGACGAGGAAAGCTGAATCCAGTCCAACATGATTACATATTGAACGGGTATACCGGTTGTAAATGACAGATTGTACATAACGTTTTTACCTATAAAATTTTATTCATATCCAATAATTGTGTACTCTATGTCTAACTTCAGTGAATTTATTAGCAGAAAAGACCGTTCTTTTTCGAATTATATCCGAAAGATTGAAATAACTTGGTCAAATTAAAAATCAGTAATTATGGAAATTTATGATTTCAAGTTTTTTTCAAAATTTTCGAGGTAAATCTCAGGTAAGCATGTGTATAAATGTCACGTAGTCAAATGCATTAACCATGAAGGGAACAATAGCCTTCTCCGGCACTTCAATGAGAGATAATAGACCAGCTGCGGGACCACCGTCGTTCCTATTGTTATATGGGATTACGTCCACGGTGAGTTGGCTGTCACATTTAACGAGCAAACTTGGCCTATTTTGAAGAACTTAGCCTGAAATAAAGACCAAAATAACGCCAAAAATTGGTAATTTTTCAGATGAGCAGGGCCTTCAGAATAATTTCAACCGTAAATATTTATACAATTCCAAAATGGTAGTAAAATTCCTGACAAAACTCTCGTTGGATGCGTTAAAAAAAAATCTACGCTTTACGAAATATTTAGATTTTTCCGTTTTCTAATCAAAAAATTATTACTTTAGTTACCTGTTACATGTAGTAGGAATCATGCATAATGTGCAGATTTGTTACTTTTCAGACTGGTTACCTGTTAAGTGTAGTAGGAGTCATGCATAGTGTGCAGACTGGTTACCTGTTAAGTGTAGGAGCCATGTATAGTGTGCAGATTTTTCAGACTGGTTACCTGGGAAGAGTGGAAAAGGAGTAAGAGAGCATAATAGACTAGAGAGTGAATTTTTAAAACATCAGGTTACACCTCAGTGAGTAAAGAGTCATGCTCCAGTGACTATTTATTACCCATCTATGAAGCGTTACCTGTTGACTTACTGATATAGATGAGACAGAACTTTCTCTGTCACTGCCCTGGTCAACAGCAGAACTACTACAAGTCTCCTCACAATTTATTCTAGCATTTTCACGACTTTTGAGCTTCGCTTCCTCGGCAGCCATCTTCTTTTCACATTCCCTCATCTTTTGTAATGCCTAGATGTAAAAAAAAAAAAAATTATCAAGCCATGATGCAGATTTAATTTATTTGAATAATATACTGTGAACTAAACCGCATCGGTGGCGTAATAGTTAGCGTGCTCACCTCGAGTGCGGTAGATCGTGGGTTTGAGCCCAGGCCGGGTCAAACCAAAGACTATAAAATTGGGATTTGTTGCTGAATTGGCATTAAACAGCAATCACTCAATCACTTACTGTGAACTAGTGTGATGAACAATACAGAGAGATGGACATCAACAATCGTAAAAATAAAAATTCTATGAATTGTTTTCTATTAAGAAAATTTTTGATGTTACCTGACTGCTTTTTAAAGTCAATTTATAAGTTTGAAAAACAACAGTACTTTGTCTCCAAAGTTGTTCAGCTTTAAAAATGGTCATTCTAAATATGGAACAATAATTTCGGAGGAGAAAATTTTTATAATAATTTTTCTGTCAAATTAGCATACCGTATCTAGCATGTATATAAAAATAAAAATTACAAATTTCAGAGAAAACCTGTTGAAAACAAAACAGCTAATGTTCTGATTTCAGCTCATTCTGACTAGATATTTTAATAATTCTAAGAAATTTCTATTTCTAATAATGGCATCTTGAATGGAGGGCAGGGGCTGTCGGGTACTATTTTGAAAGTGGACCAAACATAAAAGGATACATCACAATCAAGCTTGGTTTGCCACAATGGTTTCAGAGGAAAACATAATTAAAATGTAAAAAGTCAAAAACAATGGATGACAATGGACCTTATGACCAAAGGTCACATGTACTTTAGTTTAGAAAACTAAAAGAGGTCACAAGTCAGATAACAGAACTGTATCATACTTACTTTATTCAAATTGATGGCTGTGTCTTCCAATGATTCTTGTGCAAAAGGAATCTCCCAGTAACTGTTAGATGGTGTAGATAAAGAACTATCATTATCAGCATTCTCAATGTAATCAAAGGCATCATTAGGAATAGATCCACCACGTAATAACAGATTATTCTGTAGCTGTGTTCTTTGTTCTTCCCTCATCTGCAAAGAAATCAATAATATAATGGAGGAAGTCCAAAATTGTGGGGCCGTTGTGGCCGTGATTGTATGGTAGTTGGATTTAAAACTATTTATGACGAGGAGTACTTGATACAACATTATGTGATAAAGTTCGTCATTGACTTGCGACAGGTCGGTGGTTTTCTCCGGGTACTCCGATTTCCTCCACCAAAAAAACTGACCATCACGATATAACTCAAATATTGTTGAAAGTGGCATTAAACAACATCAAAAAACAAGCCAAAATTGTGTTTCAGTTATAATTTTTGACATTGGAACATTCTTATTAAAATTAGATGTGTGTTGTATCTTGTTCTTACATTTTTTCTTTGGCTTTACACTAACATAAACAACATGGGATCATGTCATGTACCCTTTCAGTCATCTTTGACTATCCAATCATGAGCAAGACAGTTAAATATATCTACCAATTGAAAAACAGCTCCATGTACTTGGTTTTAAAAAGTAGGCTCATCACCGATTGGTAGGTTGAAAATATGAACCCTGACATGACCCTAAGTGGGATGTTGTTAGATATTAGTGGATTACCACAATAATAAACAAGAAATGTGTACATCACAAAATACGCCCGTCTATATAAATTATCAAATGGTAAAAAATTATATTTATAGTAACGGTGACCTTGACCTTTGACCTAATGACCCCAAAATAAATAGGGTTCTTCCCCTTCCACAGGGCAATCATTTGGTCAAGTTTGGTAAAGATCCAATATACAGAACTAAAGTTATCATGTGGAAATGCCCTGTTGTCAAACATTTTATTTATAGTAACGGTGACCTTGACCTTTGACCTAATGACCCCAAAATAAATATGGTTCTTCCCCTTCCACAGGGGAATCATGTGGTCAAGTTTGGTAAAGATCCGATATACAGAACTAAAGTTATTGTGCGGAAACCTATGTGAACGCCCGCCCGTCATACCCAATCACATAATACGGCCCGTCTCGAGACAGGCGTATGAAAAAAAAATGAAAAAAACATGTAATTTGAATTAGATTGATTGATTTATTGTGCTTAATGCCACTTTCAGCAATATTTCAGCTATATCATGGCGACCAGTTTTAGTGGTGGAAGAAGCCGGAATACCTGGAGAGAACAACCGACTATGGGCAAGCAACCGGTAAACTTTATTACTTGTGGTTAAGAGTCGAGTGCACCCTTTTTTGTAATTTACAAAAGCGAACCCATGCCATATTGGTGATAGGCTTGTATGAGTTGTTAGGTAATCCAACTACCTAACTCATTGAGCCACCCGGGCCCTTGAATTAGATTGTCATTGGATATAGGGAAACATTTGTACATTATACATCTATAGTAATTAGTTCTCTTTATAACATATGTTCCTCTATATCTTTCAATATAATACCCACGAGTCTTTTAATATGTAATGAAACCTGTTCTGAAGAGACTTCTCCAATGAGGATAGACCACCCTCTCTTGGAAGACCACTTTCAAATGTCAAAAAGCATCATTAACTTTATAAAATAAACCTCCCTTGAGAGACCACCTTACTTGAGATATTGGGTGGAAAAAGGGAAGGTCTCTTAAAACAGGTTTCACTATATTTCATTTTTTTTTTAAAGTATTTTCCTTAAATCTTATTTTGATTTATTTACTGTAGTTTCGTCCATATCTGTTGTAACTATACTCTCACTAGGCGTTGATTCTGTATCAGTACATTTATTGATAGCCTCTGTGTTCATCCATGCTGGTGGGGTCTATAAAGAAAATAATATTATCAGTCTTTGAAATGAAAATTTGAATTTACTGGTCCAGAGCAATTTATTGATTTTTTTCTTATATAGTTCTAAATAAAAAATGAAAAATTTACTGGTCTTGGGCCGGAGGACCAATGCTCATCGTGAGGATTGTATAATGAGATGATGATTTTTATTACACCAACATGCAGACTAAGATTTTATAGTGAAACTACAGTGCATAGACCAGTTCACTCAAAACACATTATCCTGACTTTTTGAGCCAACCAGTCTTTGCTCTTATTCCTTAACGTTGCATGATTAGCTGAGAAGCAACAAATACCAATTTTACAATATTCAGTTAGACCTGGCAGAGTTTCGATCCCATGATCTACCACATTCAAGACAAGCATCCAGAGGCAGTTTATTACTAATAAGTAAATCTTGCATTGAGAGACCTCTCTAACGAAGAGAACACCATCTTTTGTGAGACAGAGTCATAAATTATTATCTGTTTTCAGTATCTCAGAACCAAATATCACTTTACTACATTTACTTTTATATTCAATGGATCAAATATCAAATAGAACAAATGCAGTAATTGCCCTAATTTAAACATGTGTTATTTATAGAAAACAGTCTGTTACTTAACATAGTATCATATCAACTTTGGATGCACACAACATTTCTTATCAAAAACCATAATTTTATTAATCAATGGGCTTCACTTGTATCCTATAGCAACTTGATTATTTTTTTTGGAAATAATCACAAGAATAGATTCACATATTTTACCATATATAACGCATTAGTTAACTTCAAAACTTACTGCGGCAACAGACACGTCATTGCTAGCTTCAGCCAGGAATTTAGATCCAACATCTCTGATGGCATATAAAGCTCTTTGACGAAGATAATCTGTGTTTAACTTCTGTAATTCTCTAAAAAGTTCTATAAGGAAATGTGGTCGATTTTCATTTTGAGATATCAATGTGGCTACTTCAGAATAAATGCCTTCCCTTAAAGCTTCAAACAAAGTCAGATCTACACCATCTTCTGATTCTCTGTAAAATAATAAGTCATTAAATATATTAACAAAAAATAATAAGTCATTAAATATATCAACAAAAAATAATAAGTCATTAAATATATTAACAAAAAATAATAAGTCATTAAATATATCAACAAAAAATAATAAGTCATTAAATATATTAATAAAAAATCTCTGATTCTCTGTAAAATAATAAGTCATTAAATATATGAACAAAAAGTACAAACAAAATAAACTTATTAGGTTTGGGTTTAGGTGTTTAACGTCACTTTCAACAATATTTCAGTTATTTCATGGCGGTCAGTTTAATTGGTAGAGGAAACCGGAGTACCCAGAGAAAACCACTGTCCTGTCGCAAGTCACTGATAAACTTGATAACATAACGTTGTAACGAGTACACCTCTTCTGAGCAGGTTCAAACTAACAATGTTAGTGGTGATTGATAAACTTATTAAAAGTCAAGCAATTAAAAATATACAAATATCAAAACATCACCAAAGTGGGGTTTCCCCCCTCTTTATCATGGTGGATTTAAAATTCTCTGGCATCATGTTGTTGCATATATGATCATCTTCCTGTTGCCATCATGTAAGATCATAAAATATTATTATCTTTTGATGTGTTGTCTGTCCTTTGATTTTCAGCTTCTGAATACCCCTTTGATATCTTCAAACTTGTCTTACTATAGCAGTAAATTATTGACAATTGGCTCCGTAGTCTCAACACAAATTTACGTATACATTCTTTTTATCCTTAAGTAAGAGGGAAAAGAATCACCGTATGTACCGAAATCGCGATTATTTTGGGGACGGTTCGGTTCACGATACGTGGAGGCCGCTTACGATACAAACGATATGATGCTCATTTTTTGAAAAAAAGTAGTGTTGAACTTCTGTTTTCTTCTTTTGGTGATCATTTAATTAATATTTTGAGAAAAGTGAATCGATTAATTTACGCTTTTAAAATTAATTAATCAAATAGTTATAATTTTCGCTAGTACGTAAGCGACCTCATATAAAAAAAAAACATGTCGACCAACATGAACTTCAAGGAATAGTTAGTTTCCTATAAAATGTATCGTAATACATATCAAATATCGCGATACGTATCGCTTGTGGAAAAAGTGTATCGTTACACCCCATCCTAAAGGGTCATTCTTGATCTTGATACTTTTTATATAAAATTGAATTAAATGTCATTCTAACAGACAATAACTTTCTCATGTAATCTAACATTGTGTTTCATTTCCTTCTGTTAAAACAGTCCATTTCAATCTACCAATAACAACAATCTTAAAAATAATAGGGGTCATCATGGTCATGATTGTATGGTAGTTGGATTTATAACTACCTATGCAATCAGTGCCTATCATCACTACTTTGTGAGTTTGAATCCTGCTCAAACGAGGTGTACTCGATACAACATTATGTGATAAAGTTTGTCAGTGACTTTCGGACAGTGGTTTTCTCTGGGTCCTTCAGTTTCCTCCACTTATAAAATTGACTGGCACGATATAACTGAAATTTTGTTGAAAGTGGCATTAAACAACCCTTAAAAACAATAGCATATTAAGGGGTTCATCAAAGGAATCTTTTCACAAATTTGATTATAATAGCTTCAGAAAATGAATATTCAGTGTATTAAGTTTGACGAATAAATGAAGTGAAAGGTAGGAGGATTCCTAATAGGCGGGAGTATCAGATTTTAAGTGTATTTGAAGCCTTTTTTTTTCAAAATGGAGGCCATATCAGCGACTGCTTTACAGCAAAATAAATAGATATTGAAATAAATTTGGTTTGAAAACAAAATCCATTTCACCTGGTGTCTTTTGCTGGACTTTGTTGTGACTGTGAAACAGTACTAGCAATGCTTATATTTTCTCTGAATCCTGCTCCACTGATTCCTGCACTGAGACCAGGACGATACATATCTTCTAATAACTGACGATCTCGTGTGGACAATCCACGTCTTGTAACATCTTCATCTTTTTCTGGTCTCTCTACAAAAATAACATTCAAATTCTGAGATTTCTTAAATTAAAATAACTTCACAAAGAGGCGGGGGTGAAGGCTTCATTTATGCAAGTTTTAATTTGCATATCACATTAATGATTTAAAAAATCTACAATTGCATTTCCATATCTGGACCTTATTAAGAAGCTTTTTTAAATAGTCATTGTAGTCTATGCTAAACTTTGGACCCCCACCCATTTGATGCCAAATACTCTGGGTCATTAATTTGGATGCAATCCTTTACAGTGATTTTTTTTCTCAAAATTTTTATTTATGCAATTTTCTTATACATTACGGTGACCATAGTGACCATTGTCATGGAACAGAAGTTCCTCCATCACATTTGTTCCAAATGGAAGAAATATCATGGAATAAATGTAATAGAATATCTGCTCCATAAGGAACATTTACTACGACTATAAATTTACATCTATCAAGTATAACATACAGTACTATTGAAACAAAAGAAGTGACCAGTATTGGATATAACTGGTTTCTATTTTTTTACCAGTATTGGATATAACTGGTTTCTATTTTTTTACCAGTATTGGATATAACTGGTTTCTATTTTTTTTACCAGTATTGGATATAACTGGTTTCTATTTTTTTACCTGAGTATGAAAGCAGAAAAAGAAACCTGCTATATCCAATACGGGCTACTTTTTTTGTTTCAATAGTAATGACTGTATCTAACTTGTACAATAATAATTTATAAAAATTTAAACAAAGTTCTGATAACAGTTTTGTTTGTGAACGAGTTTACCTAATTTTACTATTACAACATTGGTAAAATTCTAAAACTCATTGATAAAAGAACTGTAAAAACATCGGCCTGTATCAGTGGTCTCTAACTGATATTAGAGGCTGCATTTACAATAGCATTGCTGGGTTATTTTTGTTTAATTATTATTCCAGGATCTCCTGTTTGTTGTAATTTTTCTCCATTTCGTTTAGTCTTAGTGTGTGTTTATGTTAATACTAAACTAGAGGTCACAACCCTGATGACATCTACTAAAATATGTGATATTATTAGTGACAAAACCCTAGTTTAAAAAGTCCAGGCTCATTTTACCAATGTACTGATTTAACTGTTACATAATGTCTATAATTTCTGTGGTTTTTTCTACCCATTGATCATTTGTGTTAAAAGTTCATAAATATAATGAATTAGGAAACCATTTCATGGCGGGAAAAAACTAAGTCTTACATTCTTAGTATTCTATGCTATTACGTATGATTTAACCTTATTCGCGGGAACAAAATCCTTTTTTTCATAGGAGTGGCTGTAATGTGTTCTTACCATTAATTTATACAAAGCTCAATTTCCATTTCACAATGAAACTTGGTTCATTAGTTTTACAGAAGAGGATAAAAATGTGAAAAGAGGCAGGGTCTTCCATGACTGTTTAAAGACTTTATATAGTTGTAAACTTACCAGATTCATGTTTACTCTGTGATGCTAATGAAATCGTTGACCAATCTTTCTGGCTATTTACTCTATAAAATAAAACTTCTAGATAAAATACTGGATATAAGGGAGATAATCTGTCCTCACTCTAAATATAAATGTCTATTATTTCAATTTAATACCCTAACACCTGTAATTAAACAAAAACAAACATGTTTTTTACACTGCTCTTTACATTTTGTGTCTCAAGATTTAACAATTATTTTTATGTCTTCCAAACATTTGAAGACATTATTGTTTTTGGTCAGTTTGTTCTTATTATCAACCACCATCGGTGGTGTAATGGTTAACCTGCTCACCATGAGTGTGTTAGTTCGTAGGCTGGAGTCAGATCAACCCAACCTGCTCACCTTGAGTGTGTTAGGTCGTAGGCTGGAGTCAGATCAACCCAACCTGCTCACCTTGAGTGTGTTAGGTCGTAGGCTGGAGTCAGATCAACCCAACCTGCTCACCTTGAGTGTGTTAGGTCGTAGGCTGGAGTCAGATCAACCCAACCTGCTCACCTTGAGTGTGTTAGGTCGTAGGCTGGAGTCAGATCAACCCAACCTGCTCACCTTGAGTGTGTTAGGTCGTAGGCTGGAGTCAGATCAACCCAACCTGCTCACCTTGAGTGTGTTAGGTCGTAGGCTGGAGTCAGATCAACCCAACCTGCTCACCTTGAGTGTGTTAGGTCGTAGGCTGGAGTCAGATCAACCCAACCTGCTCACCTTGAGTGTGTTAGGTCGTAGGCTGGAGTCAGATCAACCCAACCTGCTCACCTTGAGTGTGTTAGGTCGTAGGCTGGAGTCAGATCAACCCAACCTGCTCACCTTGAGTGTGTTAGGTCGTAGGCTGGAGTCAGATCAACCCAACCTGCTCACCTTGAGTGTGTTAGGTCGTAGGCTGGATCAACCCAATGACTTATAAAATTGGTATTTGCTACTTCACAGCTAAGCATGCAGCATTTAAGGAGTAAGAGCAAAGACAGGTTTGGCAAAAAACCAGGATTATGTGTCCGAGTGGAGCGACATGTCTACCTGCTGTTTGTTGTTTCACTGAGCTAGCACTATAAAAATCCAACTAAGAATGTTGGTCTAGTCCAAGCCGAACATCATTATCATCTTATTCTTGCCATGATATAGCTGAACAAAAATTTGCTCGTTTTGGGGGTTAAACAACAATCACTCACACACTCTTATTATTTTATCCTTCTTCCTTCAATACATAAAATTGTCTTCAAACTAACTCAGTTCCTGTGGCGGAAAAGCAGTATAAAATCTGTTTGATTTAAATAATGACAATACTCACGGTCTTCTATTTCTGAACTCCTCCAAGGTAAGATGTGTACTTTCCTCCTCAATAGGAGTTCGTCCAGGATCTTTTTTCTCAGGTGCTAAATATTGTTCATATGCATTTTTATTCCTACCACTGGAAGTTTTCTTTGCCTGACTATAAGGTCTTAATAAGTTTTCAGAGTTCATTTGAGGAGAGTTATCATTACTTCTTCTACTGTAGAAACTTGGTGGAAACTGCGGTTGAACACTGAAGGGTTGCTGACGAGATTCTAAATTAGGCGATAGATTACGACTGTCGGTTGGTAGAGATTGAAGTGACCGTAACCGTAAATCCCCTCCATAATAAGACGGATCCGTGAACATTGCCAGTTGTCTTTGCATATTCTGTACTTCTAATTGTTGCATACACATTTGTTGTAGGCATTGATTCATCATTAGACTTTGTTGTTGTTGAAATTGCTGTTGTATGTCAGGGTTCTGTTGGTAACCGTATGCTGCAAAAAATATTACCAAGGTAACTTCTGCAAGATACTCAATTTCACTTGTTACAGAAATATCAAAATATCTAGCCAGGTCAAGAATTATATCAAATTGGCCCAGTGGTTTCAGAGAAGAAGATTAAAATGTAAAACAGCATGCCCACAGGTTTTTTTCATCTGGGGGTACATGTACCCTTTTACCTTCATTTTTGGGGGTGCAATGTACCTAGTTCTAATAATAAAACCCTAAATGCTCGCTTACTCGCAAGGGTTATAACGGGATACCATTGCACGTAATGGAGCAGCCGCCGAGATTTTTTGCGCTCGCTTACAGAGCTTCTGACGCCTGCATTTATCAATAATAAGACATAATCTTTCCTTTTGTCCATTATTATAACAAGTTTTTATCACCTACCAGTATTTTAGAATGTAATTCCCACAAAATAAAAATCCATGTTTACATTTTGAATTTCGTCATTTCCGGCCTCACTATTTGGATGTCGATACCATATTTGGCGATTTAGGCGTGAATGTTTACCAATTGTAACTACTCGGCCATTCTCGCTACCCTGCAAATAACAGGGTAGCGAGAATGGCCGAGTAGTTACGATTGGAATGTTTACATCAGCTTGTAATAAGAAATACCATATTTAGAAAAGCTCCGCCTTCCGTAGTTTCCGGTTATGGAAAACGATCGATAAATTTGAACAAGGTTGTTGCTAACTTTGAAAAGCATACATTTCTCAGCCAAACCGATTTAACAAGGACTGGGATCATCAGTAATTGTTATAATGAAATGTTTGAAGCGTAAATAGTGAGTTTTTATGTTTCAACTGCAACTTTTTTTTTGCTCCATTGTGACGAATGGGACCGTGTTGTAGCTCTGCCGAGACACAAGTTTGTCACAGGAGCTACATTATTGCAGCTACAATGTACCCTCTAACTCTTCATTTGGGGGTACAAAGAAAATTAACTGCATTTTCTCCACGCAAGGTCGTGCACCATGCTGTTTTTTGTAAATATTACGCAGAGTTGGCGAAAACTTTTTTTTTCTGTCTGACATTGGGTCAGACAGGAAGTGGGGTTCTGTCTGACCCACCATTTTTTTGTAATATTGTATATAACCTGTCAAATTTTGTTTTTTATGCAGAACTGAATGCAAGATTACCTAAATATAGTCATGATCATTAAACAACTCAATTAAATGTTTTTCTGTATACATATTTTTATCTAAAAAGATAAGGCAGATATGGCCAACAATCCGTATCTAATGGTCCGATCACGTTCCGAATATTATACATCAATGTCAGTTTCCGGTTTACCTACATTTTTAATTTGAGTTAAGAATATGAATCTGTTGTCATCTTCAATATATAAGCATCTCAAAACATATTTAATTAAACACAAACAATCTTTGATACTTGGGGAGTGTGGAAGTCAACTTATTTCTGTGCTCAGTAATACATTTCAGTTTTAATGTTCCACGTTTTTCCTACTAAAAGGATGTTTACATTTACGTATAGAAGTTTCGATTACAAATAGGAACGTGCCGGTCTGACAGAATAAATAAACAAATTTCAAGTCTCTGTCTGACATTTTAATAAAACTGAAAACGGAATTTAATGCCATTGGCAGTGGAAACTGGGAGTGAATAAATTTCAATCGTCAACTGGACGACCACAAAGTAATAATTTCGTGACGGACATTGGGACAGACACGGTTCATTAATTAATCGGACCGACCGTTATTCTGCCGGTCCGACGATTTTCGCCAACTCTGATTACGGGTTTTAACAGTAGCAGTTCTTATGATTGGACAATTAAAAAATAAGGAGCCAATAGAATTGGGCGATCTATAAATCATATCATCTCACTTAAAATATGCAAGGATCGCTCTGATTGGATAATATTACCGAAATTAACTAATCAGAACAACTCTATTATACGTACTTTGAAGTGAATTGTAAACAAAAGGTAATTTTTATACAGTGCTTGCAACGGGTTCTCTACGTGCACACACGTCGGGTTCTTTCAATTATACGTGCATGATTTTTATTCTACGTGAAACACGTACTACAGTACGTGAATGGGCATGCTGGTAAAAGTCTATGGACGATGACGACAGACGCCAAGTGATGACAATACCTCACATGATCTAAGTCAGAAAGCTCATATACTTCTATTTTCCAGCACAATCATTAAGTTAAAAGTAAAAAAAAAGTGGGTGTATATTATTAGTTACACACTGTGTAACGAATATATCTTACTGATTGCCTTTGAATGAAGGATTTAGATGTAACTGCATCAAAACTAATAATGTTTGTGTTGTATGCAACTGCAAGTGATCAGGTGAAGTGATCCATATGTGATGTCATCTTTGCTTTGAAAGAAAAGGGGAGATAACTCTACTACTAACCGTGTATTAAATATACACGGTTTCCACGTGTTCACTTTAAACCAATGATATTCCTAGAAATTTGTAAGCAGTAAGATATTTACATATATGTGTACTGTATATAGTCATTTATGGTACATCATCTATCAAAATTCTCCCTAATTAATAATCAACAAACATTCTCTATCAATCAGGGTTCCCACCCTTTTTTGTCCAAGAAATTCTAGGTCTTTGCAAGGAGTTTTCAAGGGTTTTCTTCATTTTTTCAAGGTCAGCTTGAATATACCCAATGAACTAAGATACA
This sequence comes from Bathymodiolus brooksi, assembly GCA_963680875.1. Lineage (NCBI taxonomy): Eukaryota > Metazoa > Mollusca > Bivalvia > Mytilida > Modiolidae > Bathymodiolus > Bathymodiolus brooksi. The sequence continues at coordinate 10,942,890 of OY804582.1, forward strand.
GTCTGAATCAATCAATCAATTAACATAAATTGGACAGGAATTGCTTACTATATATTGAGCACCTTACATGTACATGTATGTCTTGTTGGACCCTTGTGGCTCATTACAGCATCAACAAAAGAATTAACATCTGATAAAATATCTAAAGCTCTTTGACAAACTTTTATATTCTCTAACCACCTATGTGAACAAAATGGTAAAGGGAAGAGACATGCAGATTCCGAAACCTGTATAAAATCTTCACGCCTCGCAGGAACATTATCAAAAAGTGTATGAAGACAACTGAGGCGGTATCCAATATCCCACTTGGTTTCTGATATCCCAGCTTCAAATGTGTTGTGCAGAATATGTAGCCCACATGAGCCAACATCTATCAATTTGTTACTAAAAAATTTTCCAATTTTGTCCTGAAGTTTCTCAAAGAAAGACCAGTTAACATTAAATATATATTTTTTTAAATATCTACTTTCAAGGCAGTATTTTGTTTGAACACAACCCGACTACAAGAGAGGAGAGAGAGAGAGAAAGACAAGCTGGGACAGATTTCACTTATGCTAATGAAATCTTACTCGTCTTTGCAAGATAAGAATAACATATTTAATACTTTACATATTGAATCTTACCTTGTCATACAAAATCTAATCAGTATCTGATAAGTCAGAAAGGTCACAAACGGTTGCATATGCCACTGTGGAGTCTGAAAGGTCACACTCAGTTGCAGATTCGTATTCAATAATGTCACTACAAGCCCAATCATGTGCCCATGTATACATATGATCGAAGTGGGAAGTACTATAACCATTTGCTTTCAAATACATGTTAAAGATATCCTTGCCAACCTCAACGGTTTTTTTTGGCGTAGGATTCATAAACTTTTCTCCATAGATGGAGTTCTCTATTCCATCTCGGCGATACTAAGAGTCTGGTGAAATTTGGCAAACTCTCAAGAAGTTGACTAACTTGACTGTGGCTAAGGTAAAAACATCCCTCCAAATCTAAATCAACCAATGTACATTTTGAAATTAAATCGACACACGTGGCCGTTGTTGTTTCTGAAAACTGTTTTTGTTTCGTCAAGGTTCTTCTACTTAAACATAACTTCTTCACATTTTTCACAATTATAAACTGTAAAATGTTCACAACAGATTCCTCGGTGAGAATGTTTGAGTTGATATTAATGTCTGGGAGAAATTCCCGAACTCCAATTTGTGACAAAAAGAAAGAAGAAACTGTTGAAAGTCGCGCCATTTCGTCAGGTTAATAGTTTACATTAATGAAGCTTTTCTAAACGCCGTTACATTAAGCGTTCAGCTGCATCAGATGTGTTAAGAAGTGACTAATAACCAAAAAGATTTGGTACTACAAATGAACCTTGACCGGCGATAAAATTCCCGATTTTTTCCCGGACTTTCGCGATTTCTATGAAATTCAAGGACTTTTCCTAACCGTGAAAAGTATAAACCGAATTCCCGGACTTTTCCCGTTTTCCCGGTAGCGTGGGAACCCTGATCAATATAAATTCACAAATATTAACAGCTATATAAAAACCACAAATGTCACTACTGAAGTAAACCAGTTATGTTTACAGATATAGAGAAACCTGATATTCATTCATGCCTTCTGCTATATTAATATGTCAGTGTTCTAGCTAGAATCTGAGTATAGAGGGGCACAGGAGAAGGTCACTTTATCATGCTAAGTCTATGTTATATACAACATTCTGACTACTATGGCTACTGGTCATATTGTTACTATAGATATTATACATATTGATAAGAACATTGCTTTATAAAGTTTACACTCACTACTTGGCTGGGATGTAAATACATAAAGGCACATTGAAATTATGAGGAGGGACAGAGTGTAGGCAGAGGGGCACAAAGGAAAACAACTTTGAAGCTTACAAAATTATAGTCCAAATCGTATTAGAAACATACCAACAGGAGATGGCTGTAGATTTGCTGGATTCTGATCTCTATGTAACATAGACTGACACAAGGTAGTAAGTCTATCTATCTGTTGTTGTAATGATGCAGGTTTATCTCCGTAATCTTCATCTTGAACTATTTCTTCTGCCGACCTAAAATTCTGTGAAGTCAACAAAGAATTAACAGTTGAAAAAACACAGCTGGCATAATATTTATAGTCAAATCTTGTGTTGAAGGCTAGGAAAAGGATTATTTAGGCTTTATCGTCACGTTTTGACTTCTGACGAGGGAAAATGAAAATTGCTTAAAATATTTAGCTCTGCCTTATTGTAAAATATATTGTGAATTAACTGTATGAATTATAAAGGTGGTTATTTTGTTCAAAAAGTATTATATCTAATTAAAAAGGTTAAGATTATTTATAATTTCATCCTTCAGAAGCAGTCCTCTTTTCAGACTTATTTTAAGGATCAGAGAAACTTGCCTAAACTGAACATTGGGACCAACTTTTCGTGTCCAGTATAGAGAGATATTCAGTTTATACAGGTTAAACAAGATGAACTGTGAGCTAATGCTCACCTATGATACCTCCGCTCTTTGGCAAACAGGAAGTAGGAATCTGACGGGTCAAAAAACGCTTCCCACGATATGGGGTACCTATATGAAGCTTGTGACCAAATATCAGATTTCTGACATCAATAGTTGCTGAGAAAAATGCGACGAAAAATGAGCATATATGTTCAATGTGTAGAAAAATTAACAAATTCGGCAAACAGGAAGTAGGAATCTGACGGGTCCAAAAACGCTACCCACAATATGGTATACCTATATGATGCTTGTGACCAAATATCAGATTTCTGCCATCAACAGTTACTGAGAAAAATGCGACGAAAAATATCTTGGACGGACGGAAGGACGGACAGACGGACAGAGGTAAAACAGTATACCCCCTCCCCCTTCGGGGAGCGGGGGTATAATTAACTAAGATTTCCTACATTGGAATTTTATTTAAAGTTAATTTATACAGGATTCTGATTTATGCAGGGTTTAATTTAGACAGGTTTCATTGTACATGGTTCTTTATCTAAAGATACTTCAGATTTTGTCAATTTCAGGAAAACATCACCTGAAATTAACATAAAAAATCAAGATACATGTAACCGACCCAATTCTGTTTATCTTTTTTAAAGTCTTCCATATTTCTGAGACCAAAATAGGTTAGTAAAATTCCAGTGGCCCAATAATATCTTGGCTGACCTTGTGATTGCTTAAAGTTGAGAACATCAAGACTGAAATGAAAACCTTATTACACTCCCCACTTCCCTAACTTGATACAATTTCTGTCCAATACAGAAGTCCCCCTCTTATAATTCCACCCCCACCAAATGTCATGCCTCTTATCAGGCAAGATTTCAGATGCATTGGGATTATAAAATACAATTAAATTCACCTCTTTCTGATAAGGCCACTTTTTCTTTGCAGAATATGGTGACCTTATAAGAAAGGAACTACTTTATATCAAGATATATACCTCTTGTCTTTGTCTTCCTTTCTTTTGCTTCTTTGTAAAACTTCTTTGCTTTGGTCGTGCTCCACCTGTCAACATAAGACTTATTTACATATTTGACCTTTGACCTTTGATCTATTTCTCCATATCAAAAAAATATATATCATCCTTTTCACATGATGTAATGATCTTGATTGATGTCAGATATTGAAAATCATTTGATTATCTGTCACACAAAGATTTTATTTCACAAGGCTTTAACAATTACTTAAAATTTCAAGGAAATATAATGCTTTCTTTCCACTAATAAATTACATAATTCCTTAATTTTGGAAATTCAGAATCCACAAATTTAAGGACCAATGAATATGTACTGAATGTTGGGATCCACGAATTTCAAGTTCTTTTACGGTATACATTGTATCTTGTCTAAGCCGAACCTCCTTATGAACATATTTTGAGCTTGTGATAGACAAGTTAAGTTATAACAAAGATTTCCTACATCTATTTAAGTTGGGTTTATACAGGATTCCAGTTAGACTGGTTTCACTGTACAATGACATACCTTTGGCTTCATTTCTTGCTCGTGGATAAGTTCTTTGTTTGGCACTAGTTTTTTCAGCTCTGGCTAATCTTCTCTGACGGACATCATTTTCTATTGTATATGTTTCATTGTCAAATTCCTCTTCTTCTTCTTCAACTTGTACTATACCATCACTAGGATAACCTGTTAATTTACATGTACAATGATCATACTTTTTGTAGATAGAAGAAGGAAGTAATTAATTGTTATAAGTCTAAACAATGATCCATCATCAATGACAGATAAAATAGCCCCCGCCCCCTCCTTACAAGGCCACCCTTCTGCAATGAAAAAAGTGTCCTTATGAGAAGATTGGCCTCTCTTGAGGGGGTCACTTTAGCAATATCTTACCATCTTAAAGCATCTAAAATCTGGCCTGATATGAGGAGTGACCTTATCAAAGGGAGACTACTGTAGGATTTTTTTTTTTTTTTTTTTTTTACATACAATTAGAAAGGTTGTCATCATACCTGAGGAATCTAGAGTTATCTCCCATACCAGACTACAATTCTGAAAATACGGTAATTGATGTCCGTTAACCTTTAACATAAGTGCAGTTAAAAACAGTTTTATAAATTGAGACTGAAATATGGTATGGGAGATAACTCTAGATTCCTCAGGTATGATGACAACCTTCCTCTGTTGTATGTAAATATTTAACTTTTAAAAAGCAGATTTTTACCATTATAAGTCGATTGAGAATATGCCAATTAGCTAATAGGAAAATCTGCTTTTTAAAAGTAAATAAAGGGTTACCTGCTAGTAGCTGCTTAATATGACCACAAATATATAAATTTTGACACCTTTTGGGCCTCTTGTTTGGAAATGAATAGGGTTATAATTTCCATATAATCAACCAGAACCTTTACTTTATGCCAAGGATCATTTGTTAAAATTTCACAAGGGTTGGTCAAATAGAACTTAAAATATATTGTGAAAAAATAACATTGTGTCTACAGATAGATGGTGGTTGTTAGTTTATGGTGTTTAACTTCACTTTCAACAATATTTCAGCTATACGATGGCGGTCAGTTTTATTGGTGGAGGAAACTGGAGTACCTGGAAAAAAATACCAATCTGTTGCAAGTCACAAGTCTCCAAATGTTAACGACAACACACCCATATCATAAATAGACCACAAATTTGTTTAGAAGTAGAATAGAAATTCTTCTAGAAATAAGATAACTACTGACCATCATCCACTTCTTCATTATCACTGGCCTGGTTACCATCCACACCATCCTCTGTAATACTCTCCATGTTGTCCACAGTAGATCCTCCCCATGTTGCCATGGTAGCATCAGCACTCATCGCTGCCCTGTAATATACAAATGTCTTATTCAGAGCAATACAATGTAATTTCAAATATCAGTTATGCATAAAACACACTTTTTTGCAATATACTCAATGGATAAAACAAAATGCCCTGCCCCGCCCCACAATATATTTTCTAACTGTAATCATGTTGTCTGCATTGTGCACTGGTAATACTTAATGTCTTGAAAATGTAGATTTGTTGATGACAGCTATCAATATGATTGTAAAACACTGCTTTTCATCATTTTGTAATTCTTTTTTTATCCAAAATACAAAAAAAGTGAGATGTTGTTGACAAAAAATAATGGCAAATGTTCTTACCCAAAAGCATCAGTAGAGAAGGAGACAGTATCACTCTGGGCATCTTGATTCTTCCCATAACTCTTTCTAGAGCTATCTTTCTTCATTATAGCTTCTACTTCTCTTTTCTTTTGTCTTAATTCTTCCCTTAACATTCTTTGTCTTCTCATCTTGTCATAAACCTCATCATTGGAAGAAACTGGAGAAAAAAAAGGAAAAAATATTTTTTGTAATAATTCTTCTCATTTCTATGTAACAGAGTTTTTGAAATTCGTCGGACCTATCGGACCTAGGGGGCAGAAAATCATGAGGTCCGCCAACAACATCGGTAATGTCGGTCCTCATGTCCGCCAAACATTTTTGAATGATGTGTTTACTTTTTTAACGGAAGTCGGAAACGCAGGTTGTGTTGTAAATACCGGAACAAGTTCGGTCAACTCGGAATTCGTAACCGCATTGAATACATGATATTTTATCTGTTTTTGGTAAATTTTATTGGTAATTGTCATGAAAATAAATATATTTGAATATATTGTGATGCGTAAGATGATCTTTTCGAGTGAAAAGCCCCCAAAAAATTAATAAAATAAAAAAACACGAAGTCCCTGATTTGTATCGTTCCCTTCACCGAATCCGTTTCTATTTAGAATTTTGTTTACAGTTCCGGCAACATGGCAATGTGTTGATCATAAAAATGTGGTCGTTTCTGAAGCATTACGACGGAGCTCAACTGTGCAAACTGGAGATTGAGAGTCTAATGACCTTTAGAATATTGTTATTGTAATCTCAATAAAAAAAAAATTAAATTATGTTTTAAATCTGGTAAATTTTTCAAAGTTTGAGGGTATCCCTAGCTGGATTTGGCTACTCTTTTTTGGTGCATGGTTTCAAAATAAAATAATAATAACGGTATGACATTGCTTGGCTTTAAAACAATTTTACATAAAAAATGTAGGTCCGGCAAAAATTCCGAGGGTCCAGCAGAAAATTACTGAAAACAGATTTCAAAAAGTCTGATGTAATAAACATTAAAAAACTTATGGATCCATGTACAGTTTAAAAACAATGACCAGATACTCCATGGGGAGATGTAATTGCTTTTATGATTGGTCAATTCAAAGTAAATGAGTACGAGCATCTAGAGCATTGATTACAAGGATGGAAGATGAATTTCTGTCAAGCTCAGAAGAGCAGAATTCTGTAATATTATATGTAGAGCTCAAGTGTTAGTACACAAAGGTTATATACGAAATCCTTACATGTAACAACAGGTGCTCTATCACTGCCCTCTACTTCCTGTTCTTCAGTGATCTGTTTTCTTGATTGTCTACTTCTTTTATTGGTTGGCACGGTTTCTTCGTCTTCACCTGTTGCAGTTGTCTCTACCTGAGTTAAAATATGCACCATTAAAAAAATATCACAAACTTAAAATTGATATCATATTAAAGTGTTATTTAGGATATAACTGTATTGAATTTGAAAATTTCACGGCATCAATTGGAGATTTGATGGTTGCAAATTGAGTTTACTGGCGACGCGATAGCAGAACCAGTAAACCGATATTTGCGACCATTAAATCAACAATTGATGCCGTGAAAATTTCAATACAATACAGTTGTCCCCATTCTAATGTAATCATGTGCATTGCCACATTATTGACAAGATGACGTAAGCGGTAATCGGCTAAATATCTCATGATATTTCAACCATGTAATTGATACCTTGAAAATTACAGCATTGTCCAATCACAAACCAGGAATATTAAACAACTATATTAGAATGTTGGATATTAATTCTGCAAAATTTTACTTTGTATTTATATGGGATTGAAAAATATAGCTATTATTATTTTTGATTGCATTACCAATTGACCTTTGTGACCTTTAATTTGATAATCAAGTTCTGTAACAACAGTACATGGTACTATATAATGATAACATTGCATTTAGACCATATAAGGCCTGGATGGTCAAGTGGTTGTCTCCCTTTATCTCTGGTACTATATAATGTTAACATTGCATTAAGACCATATAAGGCCTGGATGGTCAAGTGGATGTCTCCCTTTATCTCCTGACTACAAGCCACTATATCTACCTCAAACATTAAGGTTTCCAGACACCTACCAAAACTGGGAAATATCACCAGCCAAGTTCTTTATACATGTACATTTTTAGGCTTTCTGGTAGTCATGATATAGCTGAAAAATTCCTTAAGTCACAATAAACAACCCTTAACTATTCAAACACATTAAAGGCATACAGGCTGTCAGAATTGAATTCTTTTTTTTATTAAGAGTTGCCAATATTCGATGTTTTATACTAATTGCAATTGAAAATTTTCATAATATCATACGTAAATAGCCTAGAACGAAGGAAATACGTTGCAGTTTGATTTTCTTCCATCCAGTCAAGACTCCAATGTTTACCCGCACAATATTCATACATTCATACGACCTACACAGTGAAGTCATTCGGTAAAGCGTTTGCACATGTGCGAAATTGTTTGTTGAAGAAAAAGCACATGGCACAAACAAAAATATTGATGGTTTCGACACAAAAAGGAGGATTCAGCAAGCTTTGTGTAAAGATTAAAAAAAGATGTTATACCGACCTACTCCATTTTTCAATACGTAAGTATAATTTAGTATCTTTTTTCGGCCGAATCATATTTTGACAGTAGAATTGCATCATAGTGTTTTATATATTCTTTTTTTCAGGAGAAAACGCTAGGTGATATCTCTTTTAAATTAGAGACTAAAATAATGAACTTCATGTCTGTTTTTTTCGAAAAAAATATAATCAAGCCAACTCAAGTGTTGTCAATAATATGCAATACAATTTGTTTACAATTTTCCCTTTATCTGGCCCCTTTGCAGAGTTTGGGTTTGTTTTTTATTGATTTCATCACATATTTCCGATTTTAAGTGTCATTCTTACTAAATACCATTATATAATATTAACTGATTACCCCGGGATCCAATTTCATAGATATATTTCTTAAATTATATTAATTCTAACAAATTTACATGCAACATACAGAAGAACATGCTTCCTGGTTATCTATAGCAGTTATCAGTATTCGGCAAACTTCGGAAAAGAAACCGACTTATAATTAGGTGTGTTAATGGCAATTCCACCGAGACATTCAAATTCTTTTCACTAATTACGACGCTATAACATATTTTTTAAACCTGGCTTCTTGTTCAGAACATTTTATTAGTATAAAACATCGAATATTGGCAACTTTTAATATAAACAAAAATAATCAATTCTGACAGCCTGTATGTCTTTAAGGCCATACAACATGAATCCTTCTTTTTCTAAGGCCAAAAAAAAAAATATGTGTGTTTACGGTCACCCGACCTACCCTAATTTTTGCTAGCGACCCTATGAATTTTTACACAGAATTCGGATAACCGTTTTTGTTGTTTAACCAGCAGAAATGTTTTATTTATTCAACTGCTAGCTTTTTGTCGAAATTGAGAGCAAAGAAGGTAGAAAAACTGCATAATTCGTCATTTTACCAGAAATTTTGAAAATGAAATACCGGAATCGGATTCCGTAACGACTATTTCCGGTTTTGCCGATAATTAAAAAAAAAAAAAAAAAAAAAAATTAATCCCGACCGACCGACCCTAGATTTTTTTGACATGTGACAGTAAACACACATATATTTTTTTTTGGCCAAAGGTCTTTTATTTCGAAAAATAAAGCAAAAGAGAAACATATCATATCCCTTCATTTCCATTCCTACTGAAAGATACCTCCAGTTGATGGTTCAGTTACAGTTACCACAAAAATGAATTCTTCAAGGACTTGATCTCATTTGTGGGTCGTAACCAAGGAAATATTATCTAGCACTGACCTCATTTGTGAGGCATCGTAAAGCAATTCCTGAAGGACTTGATTTCATTTGTGAGGCGTAACCAAGGAAATATTATCTAGCACTGACCTCATTTGTGGGGCATCACAAAACAATTTCTGAAAGACTTGATTTCATATATGGGGCGTAACCAGGGAAATATTATCTAACACTGACCTCATTTGTGGGGCATAACCAAGGAAATATTATCTATCACTGCTATTTCTACTTCAGAGAGAAACATAATATGATGTTGTATACTTACTGGAGGGAACCTGGCATTTAATGTTTGTAATTCTTGTTGTATAGACAGTAATCTTTGTCGTTCCGTCTTAAGTTGATCTAACTCTTCCATTTGTTCCTGCATCTTAGATGCATATAATGTATCACTGAAATAACAACATATAAAATAATGCCTTAAATATATATAGAATAACGGCAGTTTTAAAGGTTGAGACAGACATTATTACAAGTATCGCAGAGCGAATCGGATGTATGGTGAGACTTTCAAAAGATAATCCTGTGACCAGAGAAAAAAAAAGAAAATAATGGATGATAGATGTACATAAACTATGAATGAAAAAAAAACACACCCAGAAACTAAGAAATATAAAAAAGCCATCTCTTAAAAAGTTATAATTCCTACATTTTTCAAATAAAATTTAACAAAATCGTGGAAATACAGAAATGCAAGAAATCCAACAAAAAGTTTTAACCCATTCCTTATCAGTTGTAACACTGTAAAACAAACTCACCTTTCTTCTTGTTCATTAGGTATCTCTCCATCACTGAGTTCCTTGTCAACAAATTCTCCATCGTCCATACCAGCGGCTAGTTCCATCAAGTTTTCTGGCAATGACTGGGCTGTGTCAGGAGAATGATGAACCATAGATACAAGATCCTGTAGCTGTTTTAGTTTGTCCTTAGCTGCTTTTAATTTCCTACAATAATAATCGGTGGTGCTAATTTGAAATTAAGTGAAACCGTCTTGTGTCAAAGATGATGGGAACAACAATTTTACTTTGAATAAGCTAAGTTAGCCCTGGTAAAATCAAATTAACTAAAAACTTGTGCTAAAATGACACCCATATCTAGCGATACAGTTTGAGCAAAGGGCAGGGTTTTGTTTATTCCGATTCAACACATTTCTTGAATATTAAATGGAAGTATGCAAATAAATGTGCATAGACAATGGATATATTAGACACCAGAATAGTTAAGATTGAAAACTGGACTATAATTGGCTGGAGTTTAGTCTTATATAAAAGTCTTAAAACAAGACAGAAATCATCAACATACTAATATTTTTCCAAAATCGACTTTAAGAATGATGTTTTATTACAGAAAATATGATATGTTAAATGATGGAAGTTCAATCAAATTAAAATGAAACCGCATGACATCATGATCAACTCTGAATCTAAATACAGTTTAAAATATCGAAAACCCAACCGAGACAAAATATTGCGATTACATAGTAACTGTGGCGAATCAGAGATGGACATTTCTTGATTTTTAAACAATTAACTAAAAAATATGCATTGCAATGTATTAATTTTGTTACCTGACTTTCTCCTGTATTTCAGGATCATCACCCCATGGACCAAGACTTGACAAATGAGATTCTGTTTCTTCCTCTGTAGAACTACCATCAGATTTATTATCTTCATCTGACCTTGTATCAATTCCTGTAGCACCTTGAAGCTCACTGTTAAAATATTACATAATAAAATATGAACAAACTTTTGAATGACAGAAAACTAAATTTCAAAATTACAATCAGGATTTTGAAGGCACGCAGATGATTGGCTGCTTGTACTGTGACCTCTGCCACATGGCACTTGAAATACGTGTATCATTGGAATAGAAAAAATTCCAACAAACATTTATTTCTAATTAGATTAACAATAAGACACACAAGTGAGGAGCTCAATAAGAGTCTCCATTAGTGATTAAAGGTCACTTACTCAAGTTAAGACCTTGCTGTTTAGGTGGATTTTGAGTTAATTTGTAGTTAACTGGCAGGTCATTTTTATGAGAGATTGTTATATAATACCAAATAGATCGGAAATAACCTTCAAAACAATGAAGGTCACAGCAAGTAAAAGACCTTCAAATATGACTGACCTTAATTGTTGTTGATTGACGACAGATAGTGGTGCTGGTTGATCAGGTTCTTTTTCTTCAGTTGTCTGATAGTACTGCATCAATGATTTCAGCTGACTTAACCTCTCTTTAACTTCCTTTAATTTTCTGTAAAAAAGTTTAAAAACAAATAGTCAAACCTGTATTAAGAGGTCACCCTTGGGACAAAGAAATAGTGGCCTTATAAGACAGGTGACTTCTTAAAAAAGAGGTTCAATTTGTATGAAATTTTCTATGACAGGACAAGAAAAAAGTGACCTTTTAATACAGGTGACTTCTTAAGAGGTTCAATTCAAATAAAATTTTCTATGACAGGACAAGAAAAAGGTGACCTTTTAACACAGGTGACTGCGACATATTAATGCATACCAGACATTACAGTTAATTATATTGTTTATTATATAGATTAATGTGTTAAATATTATTTCTTTCAACAGATTTCCAATGGACACAACCACATCGGTGGTGCAATGGTTAGCATGCTCGCCTGGAGTGTGGTAGATCGTGGGTTCATCAGTGGTGTAATGGTTAGCATGCTCGCCTCGAGTGTGGTAGATCGTGGGTTCATCAGTGGTGCAATGGTTAGCATGCTTGCCTTGAGTGTGGTAGATCGTGGGTTCATCAGTGGTGCAATGGTTAGCATGCTTGCCTTGAGTGTGGTAGATCGTGGGTTCATCAGTGGTGTAATGGTTAGCATGCTCGCCTTGAGTGTGGTAGATCGTGGGTTCATCAGTGGTGCAATGGTTAGCATGCTCGCCTTGAGTGTGGTAGATCGTGGGTTCATCAGTGGTGCAATGGTTAGCATGCTTGCCTTGAGTGTGGTAGATCGTGGGTTCATCAGTGGTGCAATGGTTAGCATGCTTGCCTTGAGTGTGGTAGATCGTGGGTTCATCAGTGGTGCAATGGTTAGCATGCTTGCCTTGAGTGTGGTAGATCGTGGGTTCATCAGTGGTGCAATGGTTAGCATGCTTGCCTCGAGTGTGGTAGATCGTGGGTTCATCAGTGGTGTAATGGTTAGCATGCTCTCCTTGAGTGTGGTAGATCGTGGGTTCATCAGTGGTGTAATGGTTAGCATGCTCTCCTTGAGTGTGGTAGATCATGGGTTCATCAGTGGTGCAATGGTTAGCATGCTCTCCTTGAGTGTGGTAGATCGTGGGTTCATCAGTGGTGTAATGGTTAGCATGCTTGCCTTGAGTGTGGTAGATTGTGGGTTCATCAGTGGTGTAATGGTTAGCATGCTCGCCTTGAGTGTGGTAGATCGTGGGTTCATCAGTGGTGCAATGGTTAGCATGCTTGCCTTGAGTGTGGTAGATCGTGGGTTCATCAGTGGTGCAATGGTTAGCATGCTTGCCTTGAGTGTGGTAGATCATGGGTTCATCAGTGGTGCAATGGTTAGCATGCTCTCCTTGAGTGTGGTAGATCGTGGGTTCATCAGTGGTGTAATGGTTAGCATGCTTGCCTTGAGTGTGGTAGATCGTGGGTTCATCAGTGGTGTAATGGTTAGCATGCTCGCCTCGAGTGTGGTAGATCGTGGGTTCATCAGTGGTGCAATGGTTAGCATGCTCGCCTTGAGTGTGGTAGATCGTGGGTTCATCAGTGGTGCAATGGTTAGCATGCTTGCCTTGAGTGTGGTAGATCGTGGGTTCATCAGTGGTGTAATGGTTAGCATGCTCGCCTTGATTGTGGTAGATCGTGGGTTCATCAGTGGTGTAATGGTTAGCATGCTCGCCTCGAGTGTGGTAGATCGTGGGTTCATCAGTGGTGCAATGGTTAGCATGCTCGCCTTGAGTGTGGTAGATCGTGGGTTCATCAGTGGTGCAATGGTTAGCATGCTCGCCTTGAGTGTGGTAGATCGTGGGTTCATCAGTGGTGCAATGGTTAGCATGCTTGCCTCGAGTGTGGTAGATCGTGGGTTCATCAGTGGTGCAATGGTTAGCATGCTCTCCTTGAGTGTGGTAGATCGTGGGTTCATCAGTGGTGTAATGGTTAGCATGCTCTCCTTGAGTGTGGTAGATCGTGGGTTCATCAGTGGTGCAATGGTTAGCATGCTCTCCTTGAGTGTGGTAGATCGTGGGTTCATCAGTGGTGTAATGGTTAGCATGCTTGCCTTGAGTGTGGTAGATCGTGGGTTCATCAGTGGTGTAATGGTTAGCATGCTCTCCTTGAGTGTGGTAGATCGTGGGTTCATCAGTGGTGCAATGGTTAGCATGCTCTCCTTGAGTGTGGTAGATCGTGGTTTCGAGCACTGACGGGGTCAAACCAAAGACTATACAATTGATATTTGTTGCTTCTCCGCTGAGTACGCAGCATTAAGGAGAAAGAGCAAAGACTAGTGGGCTCAGATTCAGGATAATGTGTCCAAGTGGGTAACACATTTATCCGTGGATTGTTGTTTCAGTGAGGTAGCACTATAAAAATCCAACTAAGCTTGTTGGTCTAATACCTCATCATCATTTCATTGAAAATTAACCATGATATAGCTACTGAGTTGGTGTTAAACTAAATCACTCATTCACTCCAGTGGACCATTGTTCTTCTACTATATTGATATCCTTTATTATGAAAACAAGTATCCATCACTTCACAGTGGAAAATTATATTTTTTACTTTCATAAGTGACATTATTGTTTTTATTCAGTGTGGAAATCACAGTATTTTAATGGTATATATTCAATAAATGAATTTAAATGAATAAGAGGAACTAGGTACCCTCTAAATGTCTTGGACAGACACAGAGAGTCGTGTAGTTCTTCACCTCAAAGTCACCTGTTTTCTTCATAAATTCTAAATGAGGAAAAAGCATGACAGATATTTTAATGTTTCAATATCAACATCAGCTGTCATAGTATAAACTAAAACTAATCATTGCACAGAAACCACTGTGTTTACAGACACCAATGACGACAGACCCATACCATAATACGACCACAAAATTGTTTACGGTCTTATAAAAACAATAAGAGTTTCAGTAATATGAAATCATTTGTAAAATAAAAATAATATAAAACAATAACACTATGAAAAATTGTTTTTTCTACCAATTCTTCTGTCTTTTGTCATCATACACGAAAATACAATATAATCATGGGAAATTGCTTCATGAATTTTATTTACCTGAATTTGTCTTCAGCCTCTATCATCTTCAATATCTCAGCAGCATCCTCCTCTGTGCCTTCAGCTTGTTGTGCTGCAGCTTCTGATGAAGATATTCTAACCTGTGAATTTGTTCTAGGTACAGCTGCACCTGTTGAGGATTAAAAAAAACCCAAACCTGTCAATATTGATATTAAAACTTTGCGATTTAATCAAAATAAGATGTTTGCTGTATCTTTTTCTCAATTTTTATTTTTTTGTTGATACACTTAACATCTAACAACATCCTGTTTGAGGTCATGTAAGGGTTAATATTACCAAACCGACCAATCAACATTGAGCCTGCTTTTCAAAACCCAAGTGCATGCTATGAGCTGTTGTTCGATTAGTCAATATATTTAACTGTCTTCCATATGATTGGACGTTCAAAGATGAATGAAAGGTTACCTGAAATGACCCCAAATGGGATGTCGTTAGATGTTAGTGTATCACTATGAAATAAATGCAAAAAAGAAAGATATGACAAACATATAATTTTAATTAGATTGAAAACTTTGAGGTTTACAACTATTAAGTTCTATTCCAGATAAAGTGCATGGGATCATGAGACAGGAATTCCATTAATTTATGATGGGTGGTGGTCTCTCAGGACCTTACATAATGATGGATGGTTAACAAACCTAACCATGTCAAATTTCTCCACAATGATCTAAAGATGTTCTATCCCAGCTGCTATTTTTTTTTACTACACTTCAGAAATTAATAGAAATATAAAACTGTATATCAATTTCCAAATCATTGTTGTTCTTTATAAAATACATTTTTTTTTGTTCGGGCTAAACAACTTTATGGGAAGTCCATCCCCCCTAACAATTTTTTCTGGAATAATCATATTAAAATAATTGGAACTGATATCTCCTATTCAATGCTAAATCAATCATACTGGTAGTGTTTAAAAGGTAGACTATTTCACATTTCTTCTGCAGAATCCTATTTTAAATTTGTCTAGGGAAGGTGGCCATCTTAGATTTAAAATTGCCTTAAAAATCAGACTTGATAGAGACCATATAAGGATAATCAACAGATGCCAAGTGATGACAATAGCTCACACAAGATTATAATGATCAAATTAACTAGAGTGGAATATATTAATTCAGAAGGCCATTACCGAATCATTTCAAATTCACAGGTTGATCATATTTTTCAAATTAGATGGGAACCCTGCGAGGCAAAATATTATTAGACATTTTAAAAGACATGATCAGAATTACTTACTGTTATCTTGTAAACCATTATTCATGATGTCCTCGACCCTCTGTGATCGTAAAACTTGTAATTCTTGTAAGAGATGATCCATCTTTTGCTTTTTCTGATGTAATTCTTGTAATTTGTTTTGTAACTCTTGTCGATTGTCATCTAACGCTGAAGCAGCTTCAGCAGCAGCCGCTTCTATAGCAGGATTACTGGGTCTGTCTAAAGGCTTCTGGAAATGTAAAAAGTAATGATAATCATCACCAATAGCAGGATTACTAGGTCTGTCTAATGGCTTCTGGAAATGTAAAAAGTAATGATAATCATCACCAATGGTATGATTACTAGGTCTGTCTAATGGCTTCTGGAAATGTAAAAAGTAATGATAATCATCACCAATGGTAGGATTACTGGGTCTGTCTAATGACTTCTGGAAAGGTAAAAAGTAATGATAATCATCACCAATGGCAGGATTACTGGGTCTATCTAAAGGCTTCTGGAAATGTAAAAAGTTATGATAATCATCACCAATGGTAGGATTACTAGGTCTGTCTAAAGTCTTCTGGAAATGTAAAAAGTTATGATAATCATCACCAATGGTAGGATTACTAGGTCTGTCTAATGACTTCTGGAAATGTAAAAAGTAATGATAATCATCACCAATGGCAGGATTACTGGGTCTGTCTAAAGTCTTCTGGAAATGTAAAAAGTAATGATAATCATCACCAATGGTAGGATTACTAGGTCTATCTAAAGGCTTCTGGAAATGTAAAAAGTAATGATAATCATCACCAATGGCAGGATTACTGGGTCTGTCTAATGACTTCTGGAAATGTAAAAAAGTAATGATAATCATCACCAATGGCAAGATTACTGGGTCTGTCTAATGGCTTCTGGAAATGTAAAAAGTAATGATAATCATCACCAATGGCAAAATTACTGAGTCTGTCTAAAGGCTTCTGGAAATGTAAAAAAGTAATGATAATCATCACCAATGGCAAGATTACTAGGTCTGTCTAATGACTTCTGGAAATGTAAAAAGTAATGATAATCATCACCAATGGTAGGATTACTAGGTCTGTCTAAAGGCTTCTGGAAATGTAAAAAGTAATGATAATCATCACCAATAGCAGGATTACTGGGTCTGTCTATTGGCTTCTGGAAATGTAAAAAAGTAATGATAATCATCACCAATGGCAGGATTACTGGGTCTGTCTAATGGCTTTTGGAAATGTAAAAAGTAATGATAATCATCACCAATGGCAGGCTTACTGGGTCTGTCTAAAGGCTTCTGGAAATGCAAATAATTTTCAATTGCTCAAAGATGTCATGTCGATAAGTATAAATAGACTGTGTAAGTGAGTGAGTTATTGTTGTTTAACGCCAACTCAGCAATTTTTCAGCTATATCATGGGGAGAACAAGTTAATTTTCAATGAAATGATGATGAGGTCTGCTTTGTACTAGAACAACACACTTAGTTGGATTTTTATAGTGCTAGCACACTGAAACAACAGTCCGCGGAAAGACATGTCGCCCCACTCAGACACATTATCCTGATTCTGAGCCAACCAGTCTTTGATCTTTCTCCTTAATGCTGTATGCTTAGCGGAGAAGCAACATATACCAATTTTATAATCTTTGATTTGACCCAATCGTGGCTTGAACCCACGATTAACCGCACTCAATGCGAGCACGCTAAACATTACACCACCGATGCCGTTGACTATGTGTAAATAAATGAATAACTAACTAGTACAAAACATTGTCAAAATAAAATAAACACCCAAATGCATTTAATATAAAAAAAAAAGTATATTTATGTTTCAAGCAATTTGTTAATACACAACCTAACTGAAATAAATTGACTTTTGTAAATATGTATCATAAGCATTTGATGAATTAGTGTGCAAAAATATCCCCTCTTAACTGGTCCAATCTCCCTCTAAAATTTGCTAGATATTCCTGTCATTCTCAAAAGATCACATGTATTGAACGGGTGTAATAGAAAGAAATGTAACAAAGGTATTATAAGACTGTAATAAATGAGGGTATTTTGAATGAAAATCAAATCCTAGAGAGGGGATGTGGCACAAAAAGTAATGTAATAAAGGTATTATACAGGGATATACACTAACAGTCGCCCAAGGCGACTTAAAATTGTATTGGGCGAGTGAAAACTCGGTTATTTCTCGCCCAGGTGGCGACTGAGAGTTTTGGGAGCGATGTCCGGAATTCCCGCACCGGTTTTTAGACGTACCAAAATTGCGACTGGTTTCCGATTTTTATTTTACCTATTTTGGTAACAGTCTATTGAGATTCAGATGTTAGTCAGTGGTGTCAGTAGAAATGACAATGCATAATTTTTGTTGAATCATGTGGTGATATATTTCAACCGTTTCAGAGCCGAAGGCTAAGCAAACCACAGCTGAGAAACGTAAATATTTTAAAGATTACGATAAGGATAGGACATATAACATATATCGGCAACAGAATACCGAAGGAACAAGGTAAAGGGATTATCAAAAAAACGACAGAATCCAAAGACAAGTCAAAATGGAGACATTGTTAAAACATTTGATTTACCATATCTGTAATCTACCTGAAAAAAAAGCTGGGTGCCTAAATTATTTGTTGGGCTCCTTGAAAATGAAAGTTAGGAGACCAGGTGGCAACCATGGTTCAAAAGTTAGTGTATATCCCTGTTATAGTAGTACACATGTAACAGACCTCCTTTCTACCAGAAGACACTGTTTCCTTCAGCTCATTTCTCAGTAAGTTAAAGTGCTGTCTGATATCCTGTATAGAACCTGGAGTTCCATCTGGTTCAACAAATATATTGTCTCCTGCTGCTGGTCTGCTCTGGGGCTGTGAATCTAGACTATTCATTGATGCTGAAAATATAAGATATTTATATAAAGAAAAAATGGAGCAATGTGTTCATAAGACATGGATGTCACTGCTTCAAGTTAAGAAAAAAAGGCATTATTCCAGAATGGAAAAAGTGCATAAAATTTTGGTAGGTCGGTGACCTATTGTATATATTTCAAATGATCTGTCTAAGGAGATCTTAAGTTATTACACAGAAACTAAAGTGGGACATGCAGGGTTAGGGTTATGGTGTTCAATGCCACTTTCAACAATATTTCAGTTATATTGTGGGGGTCAGTTTAATTGGTGAAGTGGGACTTGCATACCATGTCGTATGAATTTACAAACAGATACACAAAAAATTCTTTTATAGTATATACCTTTGGTTTAAATTTCAGCATTTTCCAGTTAAAAATGTAGAAAACTTGGCAATTTTAAGTAGCAGTCGGCATCCAGGACATCAGGATCTCAGATAAAATTCTGAATGGCTATCACCCCAAGACCACAACAGCCAAGTTTTGTTTAATTTTTTAAGTGGTTTTAGATGATAAGATTTCTTAAATAACTATTCAAAATCTACAAAATTACAAATTTCATAGAAAAACCTGGAATATATGTTCAAACAACTCTTTCAGCACAAATGTAGAAGTTTTTTCATTATATTTTTGTTAGAAACTGTGGCCATCTTGAATGGAGGGAAGGACTATCAGATACCGGGTACATGTTTAACAGAGAACCATCACAATCCCCTCCATGTTTGGTTTAATTGTCCAATGGTTTTAGAGGAGAAAATTAGGACATGAAAAGATGCCATGCAATAATAATAAAAAAACTCGCAAAAAAACTGCTCATCTTCAAGGTCATGACTGGTAGACATACCAACTAATTTTTTTTAGACGATTTGAGTATCTGTTAACTAGTAATGGGGTACAGATGGGTGAATGTCTAGTATTACTGCTAGTTACTCTACTAGAGTTTAAGTATAATGGGGTACAGATGGGTGAATGTCTAGTATTACTGCTAGTTAATCTACTAGAGTTTAAGTATAATGGGGTACAGATGGGTGAATGTCTAGTATTACTGCTAGTTAATCTACTAGAGTTTAAGTATAATGGGGTACAGATGGGTGAATGTCTAGTATTACTGCTAGTTACTCTACTAGAGTTTAAGTATAATGGGGTACAGATGGGTGAATGTCTAGTATTACTGCTAGTTACTCTACTAGAGTTTAAGTATAATGGGGTACAGATGGGTGAATGTCTAGTATTACTGCTAGTTAATCTACTAGAGTTTAAGTATAATGGGGTACAGATGGGTGAATGTCTAGTATTACTGCTAGTTACTCTACTAGAGTTTAAGTATAATGGGGTACAGATGGGTGAATTTCTAGTATTACTGCTAGTTACTCTACTAGAGTTTAAGTATAATGGGGTACAGATGGGTGAATGTCTAGTATTACTGCTAGTTACTCTACTAGAGTTTAAGTATAATGGGGTACAGATGGGTGAATGTCTAGTATTACTGCTAGTTACTCTACTAGAGTTTAAGTATAATGGGGTACAGATGGGTGAATGTCTAGTATTACTGCTAGTTAATCTACTAGAGTTTAAGTATAATGGGGTACAGATGGGTGAATGTCTAGTATTACTGCTAGTTAATCTACTAGAGTTTAAGTATAATGGGGTACAGATGGGTGAATGTCTAGTATTACTGCTAGTTACTCTACTAGAGTTTAAGTATAATGGGGTACAGATGGGTGAATGTCTAGTATTACTGCTAGTTACTCTACTAGAGTTTAAGTATAATGGGGTACAGATGGGTGAATTTCTAGTATTACTGCTAGTTAATCTACTAGAGTTTAAGTATAATGGGGTACAGATGGGTGAATGTCTAGTATTACTGCTAGTTAATCTACTAGAGTTTAAGTATAATGGGGTACAGATGGGTGAATGTCTAGTATTACTGCTAGTTAATCTACTAGAGTTTAAGTATAATGGGGTACAGATGGGTGAATTTCTAGTATTACTGCTAGTTACTCTACTAGAGTTTAAGTATAATGGGGTACAGATGGGTGAATGTCTAGTATTACTGCTAGTTAATCTACTAGAGTTTAAGTATAATGGGGTACAGATGGGTGAATGTCTAGTATTACTGCTAGTTAATCTACTAGAGTTTAAGTATAATGGGGTACAGATGGGTGAATGTCTAGTATTACTGCTAGTTAATCTACTAGAGTTTAAGTATAATGGGGTACAGATGGGTGAATGTCTAGTATTACTGCTAGTTACTCTACTAGAGTTTAAGTATAATGGGGTACAGATGGGTGAATGTCTAGTATTACTGCTAGTTAATCTACTAGAGTTTAAGTATAATGGGGTACAGATGGGTGAATTTCTAGTATTACTGCTAGTTAATCTACTCGAGTTTAAGTATAATGGGGTACAGATGGGTGAATGTCTAGTATTACTGCTAGTTAATCTACTAGAGTTTAAGTATAATGGGGTACAGATGGGTGAATGTCTAGTATTACTGCTAGTTAATCTACTAGAGTTTAAGTATAATGGGGTACAGATGGGTGAATGTCTAGTATTACTGCTAGTTAATCTACTAGAGTTTAAGTATAATGGGGTACAGATGGGTGAATTTCTAGTATTACTGCTAGTTAATCTACTAGAGTTTAAGTATAATGGGGTACAGATGGGTGAATGTCTAGTATTACTGCTAGTTAATCTACTAGAGTTTAAGTATAATGGGGTACAGATGGGTGAATGTCTAGTATTACTGCTAGTTAATCTACTAGAGTTTAAGTATAATGGGGTACAGATGGGTGAATGTCTAGTATTACTGCTAGTTAATCTACTAGAGTTTAAGTATAATGGGGTACAGATGGGTGAATTTCTAGTATTACTGCTAGTTAATCTACTAGAGTTTAAGTATAATGGGGTACAGATGGGTGAATTTCTAGTATTACTGCTAGTTACTCTACTAGAGTTTAAGTATAATGGGGTACAGATGGGTGAATGTCTAGTATTACTGCTAGTTAATCTACTAGAGTTTAAGTATAATGGGGTACAGATGGGTGAATGTCTAGTATTACTGCTAGTTAATCTACTAGAGTTTAAGTATAATGGGGTACAGATGGGTGAATGTCTAGTATTACTGCTAGTTAATCTACTAGAGTTTAAGTATAATGGGGTACAGATGGGTGAATGTCTAGTATTACTGCTAGTTAATCTACTAGAGTTTAAGTATAATGGGGTACAGATGGGTGAATGTCTAGTATTACTGCTAGTTAATCTACTAGAGTTTAAGTATAATGGGGTACAGATGGGTGAATGTCTAGTATTACTGCTAGTTAATCTACTAGAGTTTAAGTATAATGGGGTACAGATGGGTGAATGTCTAGTATTACTGCTAGTTACTCTACTAGAGTTTAAGTATAATGGGGTACAGATGGGTGAATGTCTAGTATTACTGCTAGTTACTCTACTAGAGTTTAAGTATAATGGGGTACAGATGGGTGAATGTCTAGTATTACTGCTAGTTACTCTACTAGAGTTTAAGTATAATGGGGTACAGATGGGTGAATGTCTAGTATTACTGCTAGTTAATCTACTAGAGTTTAAGTATAATGGGGTACAGATGGGTGAATGTCTAGTATTACTGCTAGTTAATCTACTAGAGTTTAAGTATAATGGGGTACAGATGGGTGAATGTCTAGTATTACTGCTAGTTAATCTACTAGAGTTTAAGTATAATGGGGTACAGATGGGTGAATGTCTAGTATTACTGCTAGTTAATCTACTAGAGTTTAAGTATAATGGGGTACAGATGGGTGAATGTCTAGTATTACTGCTAGTTACTCTACTAGAGTTTAAGTATAATGGGGTACAGATGGGTGAATGTCTAGTATTACTGCTAGTTACTCTACTAGAGTTTAAGTATAATGGGGTACAGATGGGTGAATGTCTAGTATTACTGCTAGTTACTCTACTAGAGTTTAAGTATAATGGGGTACAGATGGGTGAATGTCTAGTATTACTGCTAGTTAATCTACTAGAGTTTAAGTATAATGGGGTACAGATGGGTGAATGTCTAGTATTACTGCTAGTTAATCTACTAGAGTTTAAGTATAATGGGGTACAGATGGGTGAATGTCTAGTATTACTGCTAGTTACTCTACTAGAGTTTAAGTATAATGGGGTACAGATGGGTGAATTTCTAGTATTACTGCTAGTTAATCTACTAGAGTTTAAGTATAATGGGGTACAGATGGGTGAATGTCTAGTATTACTGCTAGTTACTCTACTAGAGTTTAAGTATAATGGGGTACAGATGGGTGAATTTCTAGTATTACTGCTAGTTAATCTACTAGAGTTTAAGTATAATGGGGTACAGATGGGTGAATGTCTAGTATTACTGCTAGTTAATCTACTAGAGTTTAAGTATAATGGGGTACAGATGGGTGAATGTCTAGTATTACTGCTAGTTAATCTACTAGAGTTTAAGTATAATGGGGTACAGATGGGTGAATGTCTAGTATTACTGCTAGTTACTCTACTAGAGTTTAAGTATAATGGGGTACAGATGGGTGAATGTCTAGTATTACTGCTAGTTAATCTACTAGAGTTTAAGTATAATGGGGTACAGATGGGTGAATGTCTAGTATTACTGCTAGTTACTCTACTAGAGTTTAAGTATAATGGGGTACAGATGGGTGAATGTCTAGTATTACTGCTAGTTAATCTACTAGAGTTTAAGTATAATGGGGTACAGATGGGTGAATGTCTAGTATTACTGCTAGTTACTCTACTAGAGTTTAAGTATAATGGGGTACAGATGGGTGAATGTCTAGTATTACTGCTAGTTAATCTACTAGAGTTTAAGTATAATGGGGTACAGATGGGTGAATTTCTAGTATTACTGCTAGTTAATCTACTAGAGTTTAAGTATAATGGGGTACAGATGGGTGAATTTCTAGTATTACTGCTAGTTAATCTACTAGAGTTTAAGTATAATGGGGTACAGATGGGTGAATGTCTAGTATTACTGCTAGTTACTCTACTAGAGTTTAAGTATAATGGGGTACAGATGGGTGAATTTCTAGTATTACTGCTAGTCAATCTACTAGAGTTTAAGTATAATGGGGTACAGATGGGTGAATGTCTAGTATTACTGCTAGTTAATCTACTAGAGTTTAAGTATAATGGGGTACAGATGGGTGAATTTCTAGTATTACTGCTAGTTACTCTACTAGAGTTTAAGTATAATGGGGTACAGATGGGTGAATGTCTAGTATTACTGCTAGTTAATCTACTAGAGTTTAAGTATAATGGGGTACAGATGGGTGAATGTCTAGTATTACTGCTAGTTAATCTACTAGAGTTTAAGTATAATGGGGTACAGATGGGTGAATGTCTAGTATTACTGCTAGTTAATCTACTAGAGTTTAAGTATAATGGGGTACAGATGGATGAATGTCTAGTATTACTGCTAGTTAATCTACTAGAGTTTAAGTATAATGGGGTACAGATGGGTGAATGTCTAGTATTACTGCTAGTTAATCTACTAGAGTTTAAGTATAATGGGGTACAGATGGGTGAATGTCTAGTATTACTGCTAGTTAATCTACTAGAGTTTAAGTATAATGGGGTACAGATGGGTGAATGTCTAGTATTACTGCTAGTTACTCTACTAGAGTTTAAGTATAATGGGGTACAGATGGGTGAATGTCTAGTATTACTGCTAGTTACTCTACTAGAGTTTAAGTATAATGGGGTACAGATGGGTGAATGTCTAGTATTACTGCTAGTTACTCTACTAGAGTTTAAGTATAATGGGGTACAGATGGGTGAATGTCTAGTATTACTGCTAGTTAATCTACTAGAGTTTAAGTATAATGGGGTACAGATGGGTGAATGTCTAGTATTACTGCTAGTTAATCTACTAGAGTTTAAGTATAATGGGGTACAGATGGGTGAATGTCTAGTATTACTGCTAGTTAATCTACTAGAGTTTAAGTATAATGGGGTACAGATGGGTGAATGTCTAGTATTACTGCTAGTTACTCTACTAGAGTTTAAGTATAATGGGGTACAGATGGGTGAATGTCTAGTATTACTGCTAGTTAATCTACTAGAGTTTAAGTATAATGGGGTACAGATGGGTGAATGTCTAGTATTACTGCTAGTTACTCTACTAGAGTTTAAGTATAATGGGGTACAGATGGGTGAATGTCTAGTATTACTGCTAGTTAATCTACTAGAGTTTAAGTATAATGGGGTACAGATGGGTGAATGTCTAGTATTACTGCTAGTTAATCTACTAGAGTTTAAGTATAATGGGGTACAGATGGGTGAATGTCTAGTATTACTGCTAGTTACTCTACTAGAGTTTAAGTATAATGGGGTACAGATGGGTGAATTTCTAGTATTACTGCTAGTTAATCTACTAGAGTTTAAGTATAATGGGGTACAGATGGGTGAATGTCTAGTATTACTGCTAGTTACTCTACTAGAGATTAAGTATAATGGGGTACAGATGGGTGAATTTCTAGTATTACTGCTAGTTAATCTACTAGAGTTTAAGTATAATGGGGTACAGATGGGTGAATGTCTAGTATTACTGCTAGTTAATCTACTAGAGTTTAAGTATAATGGGGTACAGATGGGTGAATGTCTAGTATTACTGCTAGTTAATCTACTAGAGTTTAAGTATAATGGGGTACAGATGGGTGAATGTCTAGTATTACTGCTAGTTACTCTACTAGAGTTTAAGTATAATGGGGTACAGATGGGTGAATGTCTAGTATTACTGCTAGTTAATCTACTAGAGTTTAAGTATAATGGGGTACAGATGGGTGAATGTCTAGTATTACTGCTAGTTACTCTACTAGAGTTTAAGTATAATGGGGTACAGATGGGTGAATGTCTAGTATTACTGCTAGTTAATCTACTAGAGTTTAAGTATAATGGGGTACAGATGGGTGAATGTCTAGTATTACTGCTAGTTACTCTACTAGAGTTTAAGTATAATGGGGTACAGATGGGTGAATGTCTAGTATTACTGCTAGTTAATCTACTAGAGTTTAAGTATAATGGGGTACAGATGGGTGAATTTCTAGTATTACTGCTAGTTAATCTACTAGAGTTTAAGTATAATGGGGTACAGATGGGTGAATTTCTAGTATTACTGCTAGTTAATCTACTAGAGTTTAAGTATAATGGGGTACAGATGGGTGAATGTCTAGTATTACTGCTAGTTACTCTACTAGAGTTTAAGTATAATGGGGTACAGATGGGTGAATTTCTAGTATTACTGCTAGTCAATCTACTAGAGTTTAAGTATAATGGGGTACAGATGGGTGAATTTCTAGTATTACTGCTAGTTAATCTACTAGAGTTTAAGTATAATGGGGTACAGATGGGTGAATTTCTAGTATTACTGCTAGTTAATCTACTAGAGTTTAAGTATAATGGGGTACAGATGGGTGAATGTCTAGTATTACTGCTAGTTAATCTACTAGAGTTTAAGTATAATGGGGTACAGATGGGTGAATGTCTAGTATTACTGCTAGTTAATCTACTAGAGTTTAAGTATAATGGGGTACAGATGGGTGAATGTCTAGTATTACTGCTAGTTAATCTACTAGAGTTTAAGTATAATGGGGTACAGATGGGTGAATGTCTAGTATTACTGCTAGTTAATCTACTAGAGTTTAAGTATAATGGGGTACAGATGGGTGAATGTCTAGTATTACTGCTAGTTAATCTACTAGAGTTTAAATATAATAACAATTTGATTTCTTTTGAAAAATGAAGGCCACAACAAACATTTTCCCTGTTTTTCATGAATGTATTGTAGTATTAACTCTTATTAGGAGTGAAATTTAATAAAAAGTACCTTCATAAGCCCTTGCTTCTGCCAACTTTGACTCAGCATCTTTCTGTAGGGCTATCAATGCCTTTTGTCTTTCTTTTAGAGCTGTCATCTAAAACATTTAATAAACATTATCATTCATCTCTTTACATCAAGTTATTTCCGTAATGCTCGAAAAATATCCAGTTTATTTTCACATGATACCAATGTCATTAACAAGGGATAAACGTAAAAAAATATATGTAATAATGAAAAATTATTTAACCATATTTGTATCCAGTCAAATTTGCTCATGCTGTTATCTATATTGAGGGAATATTATATATTAGCCCATAGTTTATTGAAGATTTTATCATGGGCACATAATATAGACCTATTAATCCTTATCCTTGTAAGGTGACACCTGTCTAAACTAAACCTCTTTAGGACCAGGTTTTGTATTTGAAATAAAGAGGTGTTCTGTTTATGCAGGTTATTTGACAAAGATTTCCTACATCAGAACTTTATTTAAAGTTAGATTTATACAGGATTCCATTTTATTCAGGGTTTGATTTAGACAGGTTTCACTGTATAATATGAACTCATTACCTGTTCTTTTTGCTGCAACAACTTCTTTAATAATTCTTGTTGCTGACGGAGAGCCATCAAATCACTGTTACTATCACCTTGTTCATTGTCCTGAAGTAATTAAATATTTCAAATAAACTGAACCAATTAATATCACAAAACCGTCAGATACATATATTTTATAAATTAGGGACAGTGAAAATAACAAAGCATGAGAAACTTATATATAAGTGAACAATGTAATAAAAAGTAAAGATCATCAAAATGTTGATGTATTTTGGTGGTGTGTAAAAAAACAAGCAAAATTAAAATACACTATAATGTACAATGGGTTATTTCGGTGGGTGTAAAAATTTGTGATCTAGCAAGAAAATTTATACATTTTTGTTTGTGTATATGTGTTTTGTATTTTTGCAATCATGTTCAAACTTCATTACAGTAGCAATTACTCTATTTTGACAGCTTTAAATTTTGCAGTTAAAAAAATTAATAAACTAGAACTGTGAGTGACCTCACTGAGTGATACCCCCCGCTTGCAATACTATGATGTTCAAACTTTGGAATACAGGTATATTAGCAAGTTACCTGTGAAAAATGACAGCAACAGTATTCCTACATGCACATCTGCAGGTTGTGTACAACAACTGTGTAAAGTTTCATAAAAATTCAATAAGCAGCTTAGTAGGAGTTGCGCTTACAAGGTACATGCTCCCCCCCCCCCCCCCTTTTCGTGAAAGAAAAGTTGAATTATCTCTCCTTTTAAATTTTGGACAGCAACCATATTCCTTCATGCACATCTGCAGGTAATGTACTACAAATGTGTAAAGTTTCATAAAAATCCAATAAGCCGCTTAGGAGGAGTTGCGCTTACAAGGTACATGGGCGGACGGACAGGGTGATTCCTATACCGGGGGGTATAAAAAAAATTGTAAAAAAAAATGCTAAAAATATGAAAATTTTGAGCATGTCAGATGTTAGAGGGTGAGTCGGGAAACAACAAACCAACAATTTGTGTATGGAAGGCCTTAATTAAATAATCCTATGAAGAATTTCTCAATTAGAACTGAAGTCTGCATAGCGTTATAATTCTAGTCCAGAAAATATGGTTATACTTAAAAACAGTGTCTTAAAAAAAAATCATAAAATTTTACACTTTACAAAATAACCCATATGGAAGTAAAACTCTTGGTTACCAGTAACTATGGTAACAAAAATCAATAAACAACATCTATACAACAAGTTAAAAAACTGAATACATGTAAATATTGATAGGAGAGATTCACTTGATACAACTTTATATGATAAAAATTTTCTCGGGGTACTCTAAGTTTCTTTAAACAATAAAATTGACCTCCACAATAAAACTAAAAACGAACACCTATTCTAACACTAATATTTTTCACTAAAGATAGCTGCCAAGAAATAGTTCTACAAAAGACATCAAATTTACCATCATAAAAGAAAAGTGAGAAGAAAACAAGTCGGAGCACAAGTCTCCAAGAATTACTATTTTAGTCAGCAATACCCACAGATGGTTGACAGATGTTAAAATCAAATAACCAACCAATCCAAATCACATATTCCATAATAAAACTGACTGCCAAGATATAACTGAAAATATTGTTGAAAGTGGCATTAAACACCATCAAATCATCCCTAAATGAATACATTTTGTGTATAAAAGTTGTTAAAGAATGAAGGAGAGAAGGCAGTTTTCAGCATTACCTGGTCAAAGTTGTGATTTGGTACCAGGGTTCTTTCTACGTTTTCTGAATACATGCCATCATCTCTTCCCTCGTCTTCTGATAAACCAAGCTTATCCTCAATTCTTGGCCGAGACGATGCACTAGGACTGCGCTCCTTCAAAGGAAACACATCCTTGCAAGTAGGATGGTTACTTCAGTTTACAAACAAGGGTAAGCATGAAATAATTCTCCAATGATGCAAGATCTACTTTAATTTCATAATTTATGCGATCAAATAAAAAAGAAAATTAATTTAAAAGAAATATCAATTTTTTTTTTACTGAAACTACCTCTCACTTGTATTGTAATACAGTGTAGTAAAATCTGTATTTACGAATTTAAATTTTTTTTTTTTACAGGTATTTCAAATCAAATTTTGAAAAAACAGAAATAATAATAATATATAAATCAAAAGGCAATACAAAATAAATGCTTAGTTTCTCTGTCTTTTTAAAAAAATGATGATTTTCAAACATAAATGAAAAGGTAGGGGCATGAGAAAGGAACTATTAATTTGTATTGCCTAAATTAAGAAAAGACAAAAATTTGCAACAAAAATTACATCAAAATGCCTACTGCTTGGGATATGTATCTAAATCAAATTTTACTAAACCCTCTACAATTATTTTTTTTTATTAATATTTTTCCTTATGTTTCAGGGATGCCACAGCAATATATATATATATATGTTCTTTGATAAACTGTGATATAGGTACATATCCTATTACAATAAAACGTGATAAGCATAAAAACTAATGTAAAATGCCAATGATCAGATTTTGACCTTACTTTAAGGTTCAGAATGTATTGAAAATCATAAAATATTTCATACCTATCACTTCTTTAACCAATGTACATGATAGCAAAAAAAATTAATACAAATTTTGCGACAATTTGAAAATGATTTTTAAACCCTTATATTCTAAACATACCGTTGTTGTATCATCTGACTCGGATTTAATATCCACTGACAGCATGTCTTCAGCAGAATCAGGACGCGGATTTATTCCTTCTACATCAGTATTCTCAACCTTCATTGTCTGAAATTAGAAACCAGTCATTAATAAACTTCCCCACTTCGTATCAATAATCCAGAAATAAATTAAGACTGAACATTTTGACATGCTCAGCATAAGACTGTGAGCATTTTGACATGTTTAACATAAGACTGAAACGAATTATGGCATGCCACTTTGGGAGAGATGAACATAAAAATTGAAAATACACACAAAAATAACCACTCGTGCCATTTGGCAGACTCATAATCTACATGTACAAAAATGCTAAATTTTTTAAGATTGTTGTGAACAAATGCTGTATCAGTATACATAAGTTCATAAGAATTGTGAACAAATGCTGTATCAGTATACATAAGTTCATAAGAATTGTGAACAAATGCTGTATCAATATATATATAAGTTAATTTAAACGTATTTTTTTTCAGAAAAGTACTGGATAGCAGGACAAGCATATATATATATCCTCTCCTCATACAAGGCTACAGCAACAACAGAGTTTATAATTATTATACAATCAAAGAGAGGTAACTCTAATATAATATATAATGTAAGTACAATGCTAAGAGAAATTAATAAAACAATTTGTTCAATTCGGATGTTAGTTTCATTATTATTGAAAGGTAATTTGCAAAAAGAAATATAATTTAAATCAATTATTATAATAATCTGGAAAAAGAAAATTAATTTCAATAAATTATTATACAAGTGGATAATTAGTGTAAGAAATGGATAAGAAGAAATTGCTGTAATGTTGTTCACCTTGAGGTAATGTGCTACTCAATAAGAGGTTCTAAATGTTTGAGCCGAAATGTTCAAGTAGCATTTATAGGGAAAAAAATCATACTGGTAATAATAAATTATTTTGATCTGAGCATTGACTTATGAAAAATTAAGTCACACTATAATAATAAGAAGAGAAACTAGAGGCTCAGGTGAGCCTGTATCGCTCACCTGACATAAATAAGTCCTCTTAAGAATGTCTGCATGCTGAATACATCTAAGTTACTATTCAAATCCCATACTGCCATAGGGTTCTATGTTAAAACTATGTCTGCTCATGGCAGCCATCTTGGATGGAGGTCGTGGTCACCGGACACAATTTTGAAAGTATACTACCCAAGGACCATCCATGCCATGTTTGCTTTAAATTGGCTGACTGGTTTCAGAAGAGAAGGCTTTTAAACAATTTTCCCATAGGGTCCTATGTTAAAACTATGTCTGCTGACGGCGGCCATTTTGAACCGAGATCGGGATCACTGAACACAATTTTGGAAGTTGACCACCTAAGGACCATCGATGACATGTTTGCTATATTGGCTTACTAGTTTCAGAGGAGAAGATTTTAAAACATATTTTCCCATAGGGTCCTATGTTAAAACTACAGTATGTCTGCTGAAGGTGGCCATCTTGGATGGAGGTCAGGGTCACTGGACACAATTTTGAAAATTGACCACTTAAGGACCATCCATGCCATGTTTGCTTTAAATTGGCTTACTGGTTTCAGAGAAGAAGATTTTTAAATATATTTCCCATAGGGTCCTATGTTAAAACTATGTTCGCTGATGGTTGCCATCTTGGATGGAGGTCGGGGTCACAGGACATAATTTTGAAAGTTGACCACCTAAGGACCATTCATCCCATGTTTGCTTTAAACTGACTTACTGGTTTCAGAGGAGAAGACTTTTAAACATTTTTTCCATAGGGTCCTATGTTAAAATTAAGTCGAGTCATGGTGGCCATCTTGAATTTCCGATCAGCAAACGATTCACAAGTTTAGTACAGGACCACCCAATGATCAGAACACATTATAGGCCCTGGCAGCCATGTTGGATTTCCGATCAGCACCAAAAACAAAAATCTTGTATATGACCATCCAATGAACATTTCTGCCAAGTTTGGTTCAAATCTGTTTTGTGGTTTCAGAAAAAAAGATGAAAATGTGAAATTTCCATAGGGTCCAATGTTAAACTAAGTCGAGTCATGGCAGCCATCTTGAATTTCCGATTGGCAAACGATTCACAAGTTTAGTACAGGACCACCCAATGATCATTCCTGCAAAGTCACAATTCAATTGGCTTAGTGGTTTCTAACATGAAGATTTTTTAAATTTCGACCAATCAGAACACATTATGGGCCCTGGCAGCCATGTTGGATTTCCGATCAGCACCAAAAACAAAAATCTTGTATATGACCATCCAATGAACATTTCTGCCAAGTTTGATTCAAATCTGTTTTGTGGTTCAGAAAAAAAGATGAAAATGTGAAATTCCCATAGGGTCCAATGTTAAACTAAGTCGAGTCATGGCGGCCATCTTGAATTTCCGATCGGCCAGGTGAGCTAAAAAAATCAACAAAATCGGCAAACAGGAAGTAGGAATCTGATGGGTCCAAAAACGCTTCCTACGATATGGGGTACCTATATGAAGCTTGTGACCAAATATCAGATTTCTGACATCAATAGTTGCTGAGAAAAATGCGACGAAAAATGAGCATATATGTTCAATGTGTATAAAAATCAACAAAGTCGGCAAACAGGAAGTAGGAATCTGATGGGTTCAAAAACGCTTCCCACGATATGGGGTACCTATATGAAGCTTGTGACCAAATATCAGATTTCTGCCATCAATAGTTGCTGAGAAAAATGTGATGAAAAATGTGCATATATGTTCAATGTGTATAAAGACCAACTAAGTCGGCAAACAGGAAGTAGGAATCGACGGGTCCAAAAATGCTACCCACAATATGGTATACCTATATGATGCTTGTGACCAAATATCAGATTTCTGCCATCAACAGTTACTGAGAAAAATGCGACGAAAAATATCTTGGACGGACGGATGGACAGAGGTAAAACGGTATTACCCCCCTCCCCCTTCGGGGAGCGGGGGTATAATAATATACAAATATAACATAATAGTGAATATAATTATGATGAGTTTGTCAACAAGGAAAATTAAAAGTATATTTGAAAGTAGTAATTTGAAGACAGTTAGAACCTTTTACTATTTTTAATAAATAATTGTATATCAAGTACTAATTCCTCATTCTGATGATAGTTCAGCGTTTCACATCCATTCAATATAGTTTGTAAATGGAAATTTATATTCAGTTTAGTAAAAGTATTTTTCAAGGTTTGTCTCTGATTATTATATTCCGGACAGTGTATGAAAAAGTGTGCTGGGGTCTCGCAGGGGCAATCACAATTAGGGCAATTAATTCTATCTGTTAAGTGGTGATCATAAAGATGTAGATTCAGATTACTTGCTTCATTCCTAATCTGACACAGAGCAATATTTTCCTTCCTATTACCTATATGGAAATACTCTGGGACCTTCTTCAAGTTAGAATTTAATGTTAAACGAATATAACATATACATTTCAAATAATCTGAACATGATTTTCATGTTGCCACAACTTGTGAATTTTCATTTGCAAAAAAATACCCTTTGATTTTTTTTACAAAGTTCAAATATATGCAAATTATAATAAAATTATACTGAAATTCTTTGTCCTTTCTGTTGCCTTGCTAGAAAGGATACGACTTTGGCAGTCAAAAGGGAAATAACTCCTATCAAAACTTGGGAACAGGACAAAAGCCTCCCATAATGAAATAATCATAGAATCTTATTACATTTTTTTATATTGATGTTGATATTTAAGATATCATAAAGATCAAAACTCACTCCTATTAAAAAAGGAGGAGTGAGGGAATTCATACAAAAAATTAAATATTTAAAAAACATATTTTTCATTGTTATGGTCATTTATAAAGTGTAAATAAAAAAACTCTGTTTAATTGTTTAAATTGAAATTAATCAGGTAAAGTTAATCAGGAATTGTTTTTATTGATAAACAATTGTTATTACATTTATAATCTTTGAAGTTATCAAAAGTAATGAGTGAGTTATTTTCTCATCCTGTTTGATATACTATAATGATTTTTTTTTTTAAGAAAAAACAATCTTATTATTTTATTTTTACTTTCTTTGATGAGGGTTATTATAATTCTTAAACAAATATTTCAATTGTTTATGATATCTTCAAGTTCCAATAATAGCTTATTATGAAAAATGGTATTCAAAAATAATTTTAACCCATAAATAGCTAAAAGTCCAAAATGTGTGCAGATACAAATATATAAATAACTTGTACAATTCATTATTGGGGGGCTTTTGTCCTAGACCCAAAAACTTATAAAAACATAGTTTTAGAATCAAATCTGGAATGTGTAAAAAGTCTAGTGTTTTATTTGCTTTCATAGATTACACAAATTACTCACCAAGGCCTGCTGAAGAAGGCCTAAGTAGGAATGTTCTTGTTCTTGAAGGCTATCTGCAAGTTTTCTTAATTTTCCAAGATCCTCCCTATGTGCTTGCTATAGTATAGGAAAACAGAATACTCAAATCATGCTAAATTTGCTTTAACAAATGTCATAGAAATATACTATCAACCTCAAAAAAAAATATTACTGTTTAAAAGCCAAAACATTTGAAGAATGCAGCCAAAACTAAATCTCAAAATAGAGCCAAAATTATCTTGTTTTTTGTTGACCCTTTTAAGATACAATGCCAAACAATACTACTCTGTTGAAAACAACCTTTCAGTTTCAATATCATGTCAATAATTTTGTCTAATGTAGTTTTTTCAGTGAATCCAACATATTTTTATTTAACAGTTTAAAATTAATGAGATTGACTGTATATTTTAAAATAATTCAAACAAAATTGATCTAGACAAATGCTGGATTTATTTGTAATATACAGGATTTAATGTGAAATTTCTTTCTTATCCATAAAGGATGAGCCCCCCTCTCCCTCTCATAAGTGATATCTTTGGATGAATATCAAAATAATAAAATTAAAGATTTCTAGCATTTATCTAGAAGGAATAAAAAATGCCACCAACATAACTAACCCAGAGTTCTTCTAGAATATCCAGGAAAATTTTCTCCTGTTCTTTCAATGAAGCAATCACCTGTGCTAATTTACCCACTCTCCTGTGCTCATTCTAAAAATAGGACAAAAGGCTGAAATGTTCTCTCAACAAGTCACTGTATCTGTTTAAATCACTCTTTATTATTGTTTTTAAAATAGATTAAATCAAAGCATTTCAATGATCAAGACAGGATTTTCTTAAATTATTTATTATTGGTTACTGGGGAATTGATTGATTAATAGGAGCTAATGCATGTTGTCTTTTATAAGAAAGGATGTTGGCTTTCTCCAGACACCAGGTACTCATTTCTGTCTCATCCTAAGGGTAAGTTGTGTATTAGATTTCTCCCACATGACTAAGTGTATGCCCCTCTTAGAGGGAAGGCACCACATGGCAGATAAACTTAAATCATATTTCTGTACCTGGGAGGGTATTGTCAAGTACTTTTATATAATTCTGACTTATTCTTCAGCTTTAAATGAATATACAATAATTATTATTCCACTCTTAGGTCAATAATATTTATTCTACTTATATAGAAATTTGATTGGGCGAAACAACCCCCCGTGACAATTATCAAAACATCGTATTTCCCTCTCAACAACATCGTATTTCCCTCTCAACAACATCGTATTTCCCTCTCAACAATATCGTATTTCCCTTATTCGAATTTCTCAAGATTTAACGCTTTGGTCATACAACGACAAAACTCCAGAGATGTTCCGAAATATTATAATTTTGTAAACAAAGATGGCCAAAAGATTTCATTTGGCAGAATTCACCAAAACGTTGGCCTGGTGGAATAAAACATTCATTTCCCTTGCATAAGGGAGATATGAAAATTTGTTCACCCTCGAAATAGTTATATTTCCCTTGGACGTTGCCCTCGGGAAATATGACTTTTCTCAGGTGAACAAATATCCCTATCTCCCTTATGCACGGGAAATAAATGTATAGTATTCTTATATAAAGATTAAGGAACAAATCTTCTAAATTATGTGTGGATTTCTGAGAAATAAGAAATCTTCTAAACTATGTATGGGTTTCTGAGAAATAAGATATCTTCTAAATTATGTGTGGATTTCTGAGAAATAAGAAATCTTCTAAATTATGTGTGAATTTCTGAGAAATAAGAAATCTTCTAAATTATGTGTAGATTTCTGAGAAATAAGAAATCTTCTAAACTATGTGTGGATTTCTGAGAAATAAGAAATCTTCTAAATTATGTGTGGATTTCTGAGAAATAAGAAATCTTCTAAATTATGTGTGGGTTTCAGAGAAATGTGAAAATATTACCGGATCCCCAGACTTGTTGAGAGCATCCATCATTACATTGGCCTGTTTAATATACTCTCTGATCTGCATCAATCTTCCTACAATCTGTCCACTATTTGGCTGCAGAATAAAATTATATATTCAAAAAATAACAAGTCTATTTTTGGACTTTTCCAACAAAACAAGCATGGACAGTATAATATGTTCTATTTTAATACTGTATACCGGTACCACATAAAACAATAATATTAAATTATGTCATTACTATCATATTGCAAATTTCTCTATTTTTTCCAACCACTCACATAGGTGTAATGTTTAGCATGTTCTCCTTGAGTGGTGTAGGTTGTGGGTTTAGTCCAGAGTCAGGTCAAACCAAAGACTATGAAATTGGTATTTGTTGCTTCTTCGCTAAGCACACAGAATTATGGAGAAAGAACAAAGACGGGTTGGTTAGACAAATTTGTTCTTGCCATCATATGGCAGAAAAATTGCACATTTTTCGATTAAGCCCCAATCACTCACTCTCTATTTATTTTGTCATCTGTCAGACTCTACATTGTCTAAATTGTTAAGGCTTTATTAAATGTTAAAAGGAAGTACACACAAGTATAGATGACTATGATTACACTTCAACCTGTCCTTCACATAAAACTATGGTAACCTATGCTATGTATGTGTATGATTAGCCGAAAAGTTTGCTCGCTACAACTAAATACATGTACAATTGACCAACAATGTATGGTTACTGAGAAATAAATCTCAATAGGTATATTTTACCCAAATTGAATAAAGTCATATAAATGACCATTCAGTGACGGTCCTATACAATCTTAAGATATTGGACAGCATATGTTACCTGACAAGACTCAGTACAGAATGTTATTATATATAGTGGATTGTAGGATAACAGACTCAGTACAGAATGTTATTATATATAGTGGATTGTAGGATAACAGACTCAGTACAGAATGTTATTATATATAGTGGATTGTAGGATAACAGACTCAGTACAGAATGTTATTATATATAGTGGATTGTAGGATAACAGACTCAGTACAGAATGTTATTATATATAGTGGATTGTAGGATAACAGACTCAGTACAGAATGTTATTATATATAGTGGATTGTAGGATAACAGACTCAGTACAGAATGTTATTATATATAGTGGATTGTAGGATAACAGACTCAGTACAGAATGTTATTATATATAGTGGATTGTAGGATAACAGACTCAGTACAGAATGTTATTATATATAGTGGATTGTAGGATAACAGACTCAGTACAGAATGTTATTATATATAGTGGATTGTAGGATAACAGACTCAGTACAGAATGTTATTATATATAGTGGATTGTAGGATAACAGACTCAGTACAGAATGTTATTATATATAGTGGATTGTAGGATAACAGACTCAGTACAGAATGTTATTATATATAGTGGATTGTAGGATAACAGACTCAGTACAGAATGTTATTATATATAGTGGATTGTAGGATAACAGACTCAGTACAGAATGTTATTATATATAGTGGATTGTAGGATAACAAAATAAATAAAGATCTAAAGAAAATCTGATTTGATAATAGATTGGTCAATGGCAATACAAAAATAGAAGAACACATACCCCTGTTTCAGAAAACAAGTCATCAACATTATTAGGGCTGGCTAGATTTCTACTTCTCTGTTGTGATACAGACCAAGCTCCTTCAGTACTAGATGTGTCCTGCCGTGTAAAGTTTGGAGGATTTCCACGGCGGATCGGAACACTTTTTTCATTATTCCTTTCACCGTCATTACTAACCTGTAAAACAAAACGATGAACATTTATTTGATTGTTACATTTCTATTCTGGAAAATAATTTAATTGAAAAAAAACCAAACTTTTGATTTTCAAAAGGTAAAACAAGAATTTACTGTAAACAAACCAATA
The DNA here is from genome assembly GCA_963680875.1 of Bathymodiolus brooksi. Classification (NCBI taxonomy): domain Eukaryota; kingdom Metazoa; phylum Mollusca; class Bivalvia; order Mytilida; family Modiolidae; genus Bathymodiolus; species Bathymodiolus brooksi. The sequence continues at coordinate 10,981,104 of OY804582.1, forward strand.
TTCTGAATGACAATTTATGTGATGTATACTCTTGACATGTTATTAGATATAATATTCAGCAAGGTAGAACCTACAATGTAATATAATGACATAATATACATGTATATAGAAATAGAACTATCTTAAATACAGGAATTACTTTTCACTTAATTATTTGTCAGATCAATCAAAGAATGCAAAAATAACAACTTTTTACCAAAGAATTATTATATTTTGATAAGAAGAAAATAACATAATTTTTGCTTTTCTTCATTTGAAGTTAGTGTAAAGAAAAACAAGATATTACAAACATGATAAATCTAATTTTAATTAGATTATGAGTATATGAACTGTATATGTGTACAAATAGTATGGTCTATAGTATGATTTGGTTTATAATTACTAAATTCAAGGGAGATAAATATCATAAATTCTGCTACAATCAAGGGAGATAAATTTTGTATATTTAATTTTACATAAAATGAAATATCTTTTTTTGACAAATCTTTAAACACTTCAATATTAGTTTTATTAGTTTTTTTACATTATTATTATTATCATTATTATTATTAGAAAAGCAGTGTACAATGTGAATTAACAATTTGTGATTGCATCAGAAAGATAAGTAATAAAAAATTGCCGCACAACTGAAGCAAGATTATTAATATAAATGTTAGTAGTTAGGAGATGGTGGGTGATATCTAATGATGAAATTTGTTAAATGACCTATTATGATGACCTTTGACATTGTTCAGGGGTCAGGTGGGTGGGTTATTGGTGTTTCTTGTCACTTTCAGCAATGCTACATCTATATTATGACTACCAGACTAAATAGGGGGAAGAAAAACAGCAAATGTATAATGAAATAAAATGTTCCCATTTTCAACAACAAGGGGTTATAACTCCGATATATTAAATTAAAAATAAAATTCTTTCAGGTGTTTGATTTTTCTTAAGTACATATATTAAATGTGGAATACTTGTGTTCACAAATCAGTCAACTGGTTCTGGATAAACATATAATTATTTAGTATTTAGAATGTCCTCGTTCTACATTTATTGTAGTTGTAAACACGATATTAAATATAAGGTTGTGTTTGATTAATAGATTATAAATGTAACTGACCAACAACTATCAAAAATGGACTCTACATACTTATATATGTATATGCAACAGAAATAATCCAAAACATATCAATTTGTTCAATACACTACTTATAATAAAAATTATTTAAAAAAATTTAGAAGTGAATATGATAACAATTCTACATGGAACAGTAAAATACTCCAAAACATATAGAAACATTTGTTGGCCATCAAACTGGTGTCTACTTTTAGAGATAAAAAAATGAAGAATGGTAAAAAATGTGTGAATTAAATACCTCCCACCCCACTCACGGTATAAAAATAACATGGAAAACCATACAGCTGTATTATGTGTGAATTAAATACCTCCCACCCCACTCACGGTATAAAAATAACATGGAAAACCATACAGCTGTATTATGTGTGAATTAAATACCTCCCACCCCACTCACGGTATAAAAATAACATGGAAAACCATACAGCTGTATTATGTGTGAATTAAATACCTCCCACCCCACTCACCGTATAAAAATAACATGGAAAAGCATACAGCTGTATTATCACCTGATTTTTTTATCACATGAATGTCATTTTTTTTTTACTCCTCATGGGTTGACATGTATCAATACACATAACATTTTTAAAATACAGGTCTGAATAATACATTTATTTGTTACATGTACCCTTTTGCCTTATAGCAATACTGACTTACAATGATCTGTGAAAGGCATTTAAATGTTGTCAGTACAAAAACCAGAGGCACCCAGGAGCCTGTAATCGCTCACCTGGATCAAAGTTGCTTTCAATAACAACGCAACTGCACTGTGGTGGCCATCTTGGTGGGAGAGCACGACTGCCGGGCACAATTTTGTAAGAGGACCATCCAATGACTATTCCATCAAAGTTTGGTTCTAATTGAGCTACTGATTCCAGAAAAGATGGTTTTTATGTGAATTTCCCATAGGGTCCTATGTTAAACTAAGTTCAGCTGTGCAGCCATCTTGGTCAGAGGGCAGGATCACCAGACACGATTTTGGAAGAGGACCATCCAATGACTATTTTATCAAAGTTTGGTTCCAATTGAGCAACTGGTTCCAGACAAGAAGATTCTTATGTGAATTTCCCATAGGGTCCTATGTTAAGTTAAGTTCGGCTGTGGGGGCCATCTTGGTCGAAAGGCCGAACCGCCGGACACATGTTTGGAAGAGAACCATCCAATGACTATTTCATCAAAATTTAGTTCTTATTGAGCAAATGGTTTCAGACAACAAGATTTTTATGGGAATTTCCCATAGGGTCCTATGTTAAATTAAGTTCGGCTGTGGTGGCCATCTTGGTCGGAGGTCTGAAATGCCGGACACAATTTTGGAAGGGGACCACCCAAGGATCATTTCAGCAAAGTTTGGTTGAGTAGTTTCAGTAGTTTCAGAGGAGAAGATTTGTTTAATCCCATCCCCCCTTTTTTCTATTCTTAGCTTGATGGCCATCTTGGTTGGAAGTCGGGATCACCGGACACAATTTTGGAAGGGGGCCATCCAAGTACCATTCCACCAAAGTTTGGTCCCAATTGGCCCAGTGGTTTCTGAGGAGAAGATTAAAATGTGAAATGTTGACGGACGGACGACGGATGGATAACAAGTGATGGCAATAGCTCACATGGCCTAAAGACCAGGTGAGCTAAAAATAGGATAAGGTGATAGATCTAGCATATCAAAGGAAAATATGATTTAATTTAAACTAGCTTTATAGGATGAGTAACATTTACAAGGTTATCACGTTTTGAAGAGGGAAAAAAAGGCGCATAACTCAATTGAAATTTTGTTTATTCCAACATAAAATTTGAAGTATGTATCTGAAGTGATGACAATAAAGTCAACCTGATTTAAAACATGGGAGAAGTAATGAATACAGATTAAATTATGACCACAGACAATGTTATGTGTCTGTCCCGCTAAGAAGATGATGCCAAAAAATGATTTCTAACAACTTAACCACTTACAGTCAAACCTGTATTAAGAGGTCACCTTTGGTACAAAGAAAATGTGGCCTTATAAGACAGGTGACCTCTTAAAAGAGGTTCAATTCATAAGAAATTTTCTATGACAGGTGATTGCTTAATACAGACTGCTTAAATAAGTGCATATAGCATGTTGTTAAAAGCAATCCTATTTCATAACATGCTGTTAACAGCAATCCTATTTCATAACATGCTGTTAACAGCAATCCTATTTCATAACATTTTGTTAAAAGCAATCCTATTTCATAACATGCTTTTAAAAGCAATCCTATTTCATAACATGCTGTTAACAGCAATCCTATTTCATAACATGCTGCTAAAAGCAATCCTATTTCATAACATGCTGTTAACAATTCTATTTCATAACATGCTGTTAAAAGCAATCCTATTTCATAACATGCTGTTAACAGCTATTCTATTTCATAACATGCTGTTAAAAGCAATCTTATTTCATAACATGCTGTTAACAGCAATCCTATTTCATAACATGCTGTTAGCAGCAATCCTATTTCATAACATGCTGTTGACAACAATCCGATTTCATAACATGCTGTTAAAAGCAATCCTATTTCATAATATGCTGTTAACAGCAATCCTATTTCATAACATGCTGTTAACAGCAATCATATTTCATAAAATGCTGTTAGCAGCAATCCCATTTCATAACATGCTGTTAAAGCAATCCTATTTCATAACATGCTGTTAACAACAATCCTATTTCATAACATGCTGTTAACAGCAATCCTATTTCATAACATGCTGTTAACAGCAATCCTATTTCATAACATGCTATTAACAGCAATCCTATTTCATAACATGCTGTTAAAAGCAATCCTATTTCATAACATGCTGTTAACAACAATCCTATTTCATAACATGCTATTAACAGCAATCCTATTTCATAACATGCTGTTAACAGCAATCCTATTTCATATCATGCTGTTAAAGCAATCCTATTTCATAACATGCTGTTAACAACAATCCTATTTCATAACATGCTGTTAACAGCAATCCTATTTCATAACATGCTGTTAACAGCAATCCTATTTCATAACATGCTATTAACAGCAATCCTATTTCATAACATGCTGTTAAAAGCAATCCTATTTCATAACATGCTGTTAACAACAATCCTATTTCATAACATGCTATTAACAGCAATCCTATTTCATAACATGCTGTTAACAGCAATCCTATTTCATATCATGCTGTTAACAGCAATCCTATTTCATAACAAGTTGTTAACAGCAATCCTATTTCATAACATGCTGTTAACAACAATCCTATTTCATAACATGCTGTTAACAGTAATCCTATTTCATAACATGCTGTTAACAGCATTCCTATTTCATAACATGCTGTTAACAGCAATCCTATTTCATAACATGCTATTAACAGTCGTTCCGAAGGTTCGTCGGACAGTGGCAAAAGTCTGACAAAAATTGTCTTGGACCAATAAAATAATCTTAATCGTTGGACCAATTGACCGGTTAACATATGCCAGGAAGTATTCTATTTTTGGCAAGTTTTCAAACAATTGTCAAATCAAAATATTTGATCATTGCTCTCATCATAAGTTCAACTTGAGTTCGCAGAAAATCCCATTTCTATTTTTAAAATATTGTTATGGGGACTTCTGTAATTGTCAAAAGGGCATTTTAAATCCTTATCTTTACTACGCTTTAAATAACGAATCATGCATGGCTAAATTTCAAGCAATAATTTATCACCGATCTTTTGTAGAAATCAAAATGTTGGGGCTCCGATATGTAGCCGGGGCTATTCCTGGAAAGAGTCTGAAAAGGAAAACCACGGAAAGTGACAACAAGCGGAAGAAAATGAAGAAGTATGAGGAAATTAGAAAGGCACGTAAATTTAACGTGAAGTGGTTGATCAATCGCGAATGGCTGGATTATGATGAGAGCAACGACATCATGACATGCAAAATATGACAAAGATGATGATGATGATGACTTTTGTGAAGATTGGCGTGATGAAGCTGAAAACTGGGCTTACATATATGAATATACAAGAGAATAAAATATTGCACTTAAATTGTGTTAATTTTTTTTGGTCCAGTAAAAAGTGATTTGGTCCGGTAAAAGTTCTACCTTTACTGGACCAAATGTCCAGTGAAGTCCAAGGTACCTTTGGAATGACTGTTAACAGCAATCCTATTTCAATATGCTCATTACCATTAAAGGCCATACATTTCTTCTTTCATCCAAATCTTTATTTTCAACTCCAATATTTCATTTTTTTTAAATAAATTTGTGAATTAATATTCTCGTAAAGCAAAGCAAATGAAATAAAAATTCTGCATATCCCTTCCCCTTACCAAAATTTAAAATTGAAAGTAGGACAATTACATGAACATGTACCTGTCTTTCAAACTGCAAGTACTTACATCTTCATTATCACTAAAAGTCAACTGTTGTTTGAGGTTTTCTAGGGCCACCCTTTGTGATGTAGGGGTACTAGGTGTGATGCGAGTACGAGGGTAGGTAGAGGGTGTTCTGTGTTGTCGTTCAGATGGAGGTGGCGAGTCTTGAGATAAGGTCTGTTCCCTTTCTCTTTCTGGGTTGCCTTTTTTCCTCCGTTTAGCATTATCAAATGTAGCACTACTAGGTTTCCAGTCAGAAAAGTCCTATGTATCAAGATACAGAGTAATAATAGGACTAAAAGTGAAAGTAGCATGTCCCGCTTAAAGGGATTTTCCAAAAGCCTTGAAAAAGCCAAAAATAAATCTGAAATGCTAAACCTACAGTAAATAGGCCACATTGTCAATATCATTCATATTTCCATGAGAAAAAAAAACATGCCTTTAATTCTTTATTTCAAATAATGATATTGGAAATGTGAAAAAAAAAAATGAATGTAAAATCTTGAAAATATGTATATTAATCATGATGTGCATATCTGATAATGAATCTACATTACAAAGATAAAAAAAAAATGTACTTCTAAATAATGAAAGCCACTACATGAGGTATGATGATGATTGAAATGCTGATTAAAAACTCTGTGGTTTAAAATGACTTACATATTTTAGGACAAGGTTAATAATTTTTATTTTGTTTTACAAAAATTATGTCATTTACAAATTGAAACAACAAATTACTTTTTGCCTATAGCACCAAATGAGAAGTAAAATTTCTTTGGTGTTTCATGTCTTATTTCTTGAGAAATGAAGTTAATATAACTCAGGAAAATCCCTTTGTTTCAGAAAATTTAAATTACATATTGTATTTAAAAAATAACAGTTTTCTATAATATTAACACAAAGAACCAATGATAGGTGTCTTACAATGTATATGATAAATACAGCTGTGCAAATGAATTAAAAAAAGTATGTTTAATGAAGACAAATTATACTGAAATGAGAATGTTCATTGTGTATACAGATTAATGTGCATTTTCTGTGACTGTGTATAACATTATCTTCTTTTTGAAAATAAAGTAGAAAATGGATGACCAGAAATATACACAAGAATATAAAAGATTCAAGTTATAAGGTGAAGATTCCTCAGTGTCGGATTTAGGACAAATGAGACCCTGTGCTAGTTAAGTTGTGAGGCCAAGAAGGAGGTAGACCTGGTAGGCCTACACAGGCAGTCAGGCAAATTTAAAATTGCACCACATAAGCAAAAATCCATTGCCCTGTGCTTAAGCACACCTAAGCACAATGGTAAATCTGGCACTGAGATTCCTGGTGTATAACTATCCACTATGATACTGTGAATTCTACAGTCTAACTAAAATTACATGTTTGTTGTACAAATGTAACTTAAAAAAAAAAAAATTCTTTGACATTACACTAACCTATAACAACATCTCATTTGGGGTCATGTCATATAGCCTTTCATTTATCTTTTATTACCATCCAATAATAAGCAACACAATTAAATATATTGACAATCCGGACTACAGCTCTTGTCATGACTGTGTTTTGATACCTAAAGATTTAGTATGATCATTGCTGATTGGTTAGTTGAAAATATGAACTCTGCCATGACCCCATACAGGATATCGATATTACTTAGTTGCCAAAGAAAATATACACAACAAACATCTAATCTTAAAATAGATTGTGACTTCTACATTTCTATGTAACATATCCCTCTCATAATCAAGTTAAAAAAGGGAGTTAATAAAATCTCTTTTTGGTCCTATAAGCTTATGGATGACTATTTCATTATCTCCCTTGTATGACAGGTAAAAGTTGATTTTAATTTTTCAAATTTCTGTTAATGAGTTAATATCACACAAAACACTGTCTCAATCAATCAATCAATCAATTCACGGTCAAGTGCAACAATTAAAATAGCCTAGGTGTCAACCTCTTTTAAAGTGGGAAATTTCCACATGTTAAACCACTGTGAAGGATTTAGCATTTTTAAATCATTTTAAAACACTTTCATTTTTTTACAATCTCACACTCTATTGACTTACAATCAACCAAATAATATATTCATCCGAAACAAAACAATGTAAAATTTACATATTTCTGAAAACTGGATAATAGTAGAAGACTTCAAACTACTCTTTAGGGTGACTAGGATATTAGTATTATCAGTGAAAAAATTGTACGAAGCTCCCACCAAAAGAGGACAATTGGAAAACCTCGGATGAATCCACTCCTCTTCTAGGAGGAACAGAATCAATAGTAGCTGTAAAAAGTGTGAAACACTACAAGGTTGACACCTACAGAATACTTACCCAGTTATTTGGTCTTAAATCATTAGGTATACTATGTAGACTGACATTGTCATCTTTGTCCGAGGCACTAGCTGACCTTTGCCATGTACTCTTTTGTCTTGGGTCTGTTGCCGAAGGTATTCTAAAGGGGTTGCCTCCCCCTGTTGCCATCTTTATTCTTCTGTCTTGTGACTAATACACCTTGAGAATAATAGGAACAAGAATATCTATTTCTGAAATTTACATTTCTTAAATTAAAATTAAGGTTAAACTCGCTCAGACATAGGTAACTAATTATCTAATTTTTGCTATCCTATTTTTAAGTCCTTTTGTCCCAAATACTTTTTAATTCACTGTCTTTTCACCCATTTTGAGCCTAAATGCTGAAAGTTATACACATTACATTTTTGTATATTAGATAAAGATATTAACATTTTTATTACTGTAGAAAACTGACCACCACAATATGAATGAAATATTGTTGAAAGTGGTGTTAACACCATAAACCAACCAATCAGCAGGTGCCAAATATCTTTCTTTGAAGATTTATTCTTATATTTTTGTCAAAATGACCCAGCTTGCATACTAAATCACCAAAATTACCAATTTCAAGAAATATTCAAAACCATGTAAATTTAAATTTCAACTTATTCAAGCTTTAACACATCTTAATGAGATTATAAGATTAGCAAGAAAAGGTTAGAAAATAAACGAAAAGAAATTAATCTGCAAATTATGGAAACATCAAAAATGTAAAAACACTTCTTTTAGTTTCAGTCATAATGAGACCTTCATTGACTTTGAGTGAGGGGGAAATTGTTCTCTAATGCCAACTTGCAGGGGGGAGGGGGGGGTTATGGTTTTTTGTTTTGCTCAGAATTTTTTTTTCGGACAACACAAGAGTTAGAATATTTATTTTTTTCCAGAATTTAACATTAGGTTATATGACAAAAACTCTGAATCAGATTATTTTTTTTTTCCTCCACCAAAATCAGAATATTTTTTTCAGCAACATTGGGAATCAGAATATTTTTTTAGAAACCGGCATGGTTTGTTCATATTGCAAAGAACAAAAAAAAATGAAAATTCATTTACTACAGGATGTACAAGCTACAAACATCCACACCATATGTCAAGCTCTAATGTTTTGGAAATTTTTTATCTTCTGTAATACTGTATTAAATTATAGTTTCTGAATGGCCAATTTTGCTGCCAGGAAATGGCCAGAATGCAGGATTTTACACCATTTATCCCAGGGCCTTGAGCGGCCCCCAGACCCCCTGCTAAAAGGGCACCTCACAAGTGTGCCTGATGGGCCCCTAACAAATTGTGTGGGCTACCAAAATTAATTTGGTAGGGGCCCACTTGGCCCCCAAAATATTTCCCTAGCTTCAAACCCTGTGAAGGATGTAAAGCTGAAAGATGAAAATAAAAAACAACTCGGGACATTTTTAGTTCTTTATTTCATAAATAAAAATCAATATATAAATGATACCTATAAGAAACTTATTTACTCCAAGAACAATGGATGTCTTGAGAATCATGTTGTATGATCAACCTGCATTATCTCCCATTGTTGGAATTTCGCTTATCGTATTATTGAATACTCCGTAAAAATGGATAATATGCTCTGACATTTGCTGTATGCAAATAAGCGGATTTGACTGTACATGTTAATTTTCACCTTTTCACCTTTACCTTTACATCGAGTACACCTTGCTTGCACTTACAACATTAGTGTTGATAGGTACTGACTGCATCATTATCAATGACAATACATTTATAAATCAAATTACCATACCCTGCTCTTAGTCTTACCCTTATAAAGCCTTTACTGGCTTTAGATCAAAGTTTAACATTGATGGTTTTGATGAGGAGAAAATTTTGTCATTTTCAAAGCAATTACTATGTTACTACTGTAGTCATGTATTTGTTCTTGTGGCAACCTTATAGGTTTGGATTATGGTTTAGGTTTATGGTGTTTAATGCCACTTTCAACAATATTTCAGTTATATTGTGGCGGTCAGTTTTATTGATCGGAGAATCCAGTGTACACAGAGTCTGAGAAAACCACTGACCTATCGCAAGGCACTGAGAAACTTTGGATCTCTTGAACTTTATGATCGCAATACTTGTTATACGACGGATGCCAAAAGCTAACGCCTAACCCTATATTACTATTAGGCAATTTAGGGGTTGCGATCATAAAGTTCAAGAGAACTGAAACTTTATCACATGTTATATCGAGTACACCTTGCTTGCACTTACAACATTAGTGTTGATAGGTAATGACTGCATCATTATCAATGACAATGTATTTATAAATCAAATTACCATACCCTGCTCTTAGTCTTACTCTTATAAATAGAAATTTAGTTTATAAAATAAAAGTACGAAAGACTGAACTTGACGAAAAGATTTTTTTCCGTTAGTGATTTCTAAATACTTTGTTATCAAAACACGAACTCGTATTGACGAACATGCTCTGGTCAAAACTGCAAGTCAAAACAAAATTATAATCAGATATATCAGTAATAATGGGATGGACAATTGAATGCTTTGTCGCTTCTCTAGTGTGATCAAGATGTTCGACAAATTTATATGATTGTGCATATTTCCCTGCACCATGACAAGGTGTTTATGTTGTAAAACTTGCTTCGTATAGGTATTTTCTCTTAGAACAGAGCGTCTACAAAAATGTCATAGCAGCCATTTTGACGCCGCGCTGTAATTTCAATTTTAAAAATAAAAACTCCTGTACTAGATTCGCTGAAATATTCAAATTTGTATGTAAAAAATGCAAATTTATTCATTAAATAAAAAGTTAATTACTTATGTTATTTTTTTCCTTTTATTTTAATTGGTATAATGAAGAATTATTTTTTTGCACATTTGCAACCCATCGGATAATCCCATTCGGTACTTCTCATGACTCATTATACGGATGTGGACATTAATATTTGGGCAGTCAACATCAAGTTTCACTTTCAGTGTTTGTATTTCATGCTTTAAATATTTTTTTCAAGCATGTTGTAGCTTTCTTGACAAATCCTTCTTCTCTAATCAAATGTTACAATATGATATCATCTCTTCAATAGGAAGGGGCGGATAGTAATATGCTTACAAATGCTTACAGATCTTCTGGTAGAAGGCAATCATCTCATGATCTACCTCTTGGACCAGCTCTGTTTCTTCAGAATCTGATTCTAAACTGTCCTGTCCGGTGGTGATTACGGCACGATAGCTGTAGAATTGATCTTGATTTTCCCAATATCGGTCTAGTCGTCGCTCAAATGTTAATAATCATAATGTCTTGGGGTGATTTTCAAAAAAATGAAGACTTTGTGTGACATAGACTAGAGGGTGAAATTTTTAATTGGACAAATTGACATAATTTTGGTTGTAAAATAATGTCAATATGATATATTTTTCAGATTCAGTTGCTCAGTGCAATATATGAAGACAATTTTTTCCCCCCAACTTTTACTAGCAACACAGTGTTAAAATGATAACAAATACAGACTTACTTCCTCAGAGGTATCATTTTCTTTTGGGTATGGTAAAAGACCTAAGTTTATTTCCATTTGATAATGATATGAAAAAGGCACATTTTGGTACCAAACTTTGTATATATCATGAGAAAACAGTTTCAGTATATCAAAGAAACACTATTTTTACTGTATATTTTAAAAAATCTGGTAATTAAAGTTTTCATACAAACATTAAAAATATGATCTAATGAGGCTTAATAGTTGTAAATCAATTATTTGTATATGCCTAATAAATATAACAAAAGTTAAGTTAAGTTGATCATTGGTGGTAAAAACTAGAGGTATCCAAATGAAAATACTGTCCATTTTGTTATGTTTTGTCACACTCCTGACACATTTTTCTGAAAGATAAATACACCAAATATCAAGCTAAATGCAATCATTGTTGGTCACAATAACTTTTTTAAGTAGTAGTACATATTCTATTTTGACTGAAAAAAGGTTTCCCTTGAATATATTCCATTTTTGCATTGTTATGATGTTATTTCAATCATATGTTATCATATTCTAAGTAATACTATAATAATTATAAAAAATGACAACTCAATTTTCAACCATTTATACATCTTTTCAAGAAAATAGTGCTTATTGAGAATTAAATAATTCCCCGAGACAATTACAAGCAGTTTTATGGAGGCTATATGCTTACAAAATAATCTATTTCTTAAATAAAATTGTCACACTCCTGATTCCCTCTCGAAAATAAACCTGTCGAGCTGAAAATAATATAACCAACTTATTCTTTCCAAACTAAAAGTTATATTTCTTACAGTTAACTAAATATTAAGAAGATTCAAAATTATGTTTTTGTTTTTTCTAATGATTAGTGTGTTAATTATTTGCCCTTTAGGAATTTATCTCATCAAAAATGGTTAACATGGATTTGAAATTTATTAAAACTAGCAATAGATCATCTTTTCTTAGTATAAAATTACTTTTTAGTGGTTTTCAAATTAGTTTCGCCATGTTTGTCAATAATTTACTCTGCAAAAAAACTTCCTACTGCAATTGCAATCACATTTAATGTTTTTATGTCAGGAGTGTGACATATTACTGTTGAATGAAAAATCATTGATAAATTTTCAAAAATGCTATATCAAAAGAATGAAAATGTTTTATGAAAGGCAAGATATATTAAAGTAAGTATTCTGTTTATCTAAAGCAACATACATCAATTTTTCATTTAGAAAAAAAATACATATTTTGACATGTTTTAAGAAAATACAATGTATAACCCTTTATCATCACTTATTATGAGAAAGGTGTCATGCAATATACAAAAATACTACAATTATTACTTATTGTATATATGTAATTAAATTGAAAACATTGTGGAAGTTTGTAGAAGCATGATTTTTTATTTTTTTATTTATGCCTATTAAAAGTGTCACACTCCTGACATTAGTTATTTTGATTTCCTAGCTATGATATGTCATATATCAGAGCTATTTCCAACTTTTTTCTTTGATTGGGTCTGGAGCTTTTGGAAAATAAAGAAAATTGTGAACTATTAAAGCATACAACATAGTACTATACAACTAAGATAAACTGTCACACTCCTGACATTTTTTGTCTCTCTCCTTATGCAAACCCAATTTTACAACTACCATATTCATCCTGTCTAATACTACTAAATTATTATAACTAATGTTTTTTTACAACATATTTTGACTTTTCTGAACTAATTAGTCTCAACAATGAAAAACTATTAAGGTTTAATTTGACATTTGTACAATTTTCCAAATTAAATTTATTCACGTACACTAATTTAAAAAATAGAATAATTTTTTGTCGCATAATCATAGGGTCACAAAACATCTAGATATTTGAAGTAAAATGGTACGAAATTATAGAATACCATCTTTCTTTAATATATTTTTTATTTTATTTTTTTTATCATTAAGGTAAGTTAAGGGAATTTAAAGTTGTCACTATAAAACATCACACTCCTGACAAATTTGACCAGTTTTTAGAGGATAACTTTTTAACAGGAAGAGCAATCTCCATGACACTTTGCATGAAGATAACTGTTACCATTGTGCTTGTTTTAAGATATTTACTTTTCTTTCATACATGTATCATTTAATATTCAAATTATTCTCTGAAAATGAAAAGTCTTAATTTTTTTAAAAATCACCCCTTAGCTGTTACCACATTTTCTGAAAGGCTATTCCACATGTTGACAACTCGGATACAAAATGAATTTTTCCTTATGTTTAGTCTACATCTTGGTTTGAATAATTTGTATTTATGTCCTCTGGTGTTACGGTTTTCTTGTTCTTGATGTTGGAAAATGTTTGAAATTTCAGGATCATATTTACCACTCATAATCTTGTATACCTCAATCATGTCTCCTCTAGATCTTCTGTATGACAATGATGGCAGTTTTAGGCGACGTAAACGGTCTTCATATGACAAGTTGGAAAGTCCTGGTATTAGTTTCGTTGCCCTCCTTTGTATATTTTCAATCATGTCTATGTGTTTTTTGAGATATGGGTTCCAAACTGGGTTCACATATTCGAGATGAGGTCTTACTAAGCTGACATATAGCATTCTGAATGTTTTCAAATCCAGGTATTCAAATGTACGTCTGATTACTCCTATTATAGAATTGGCTTTGTTAACTTTTTCTGTAATATCTTTATCAAAAGATAGTTTATTGTTTATAGTTACTCCAACATCTTTTTCTGCTATTGTTTCTTCCATTGGTTTTAAATCAACCTTAAGAGTATATTCATGTTTTTCAACCTTTGAGCGACCTATCCGCATTGTTTTACATTTGTCTGGGTGGAATTTTAGCATCCATTTTTCTGACCAGGCATGCATTAGATGCATATCTTTCTGTAAGTCTTCACAGTCACTAGTTTTATATATTTCTTTAAAAATCTTTGTGTCATCAGCATATAAGTACGGTTCACTAGCAAACTCCATGGCGTCAGGCAGGTCATTTATATACAAATGTACAATTCAAAAAGTACTGGGCCTAGGACGGATCCTTGCGGGATTCTAGAGGTTACAGATTTCCACTCTGAAGATTCCCTGTTGACTGATACTTTCTGTTTGTGGTTGAGCAAGAATGAACCTATCCATTGTATATAGTTTTCACCTATGCCGTACATTTGCAACTTGTGTAAGAGTCTACGGTGAGGTACCTTATCAAAGGCCTTCATGAAGTCACAATAAGCAACATCTATGCATCCCCCTTCATCCAAAATTCTGTCCATCTATCTAATACTTTCAAAAGTTGTAATACTGTTGAAAGTCCAGATATAAATCCAAATTGTTTGTTACTATAAAGTTTATGCACCTGCATATCATTGACTATACTTTCTCGAACAATGGTCTCTAATACTTTACACACTATGCAAGTTAAACTAATTGGTCTGTTATTACCAGCATATTTGTGATCTCCTTTCTTGAACAATGCAATAACATTATCACATCACCATTCATCTGGACAAACACTGTTAGTAAATGAGTTGTTATAAATAATACTCAATGGTTCTGACAAAATTTTACTAAGTTCTCTTAATATGCGAGGATGTATATTGTCGGGTCCTGGTGACTTGTCGATTTTTAAGTTGTCTAGTTTTTTCTTAATCGTTTCAGCACTTATATTCAAAATGTCTAGTTTTGGAATGTCTGGGTTGATGTCTAATTCTGGCATTACTAGATCATCTTCCTCTGTAAATACGGAACTGAAAAAATCTGCAAGAAAATTTGCCTTTTCACTGTCTGAACTTGTTAATGTTTTCTTATCACTGTCAATGTACAAATCTGGTATTGAAGAACAGGTTTTAGTCTTTGACTGAACATAACTCCAGAATTTCTTGGGATTGTGTTTAACATTTTCTGCTATATTCATCTCTTTTAGTCTTAATCTTTTTTTTACTTATTCTTCGCACTTGATTTCTAACTATATTATATTCCTTACGGATACTATCGGAGGGATTAGTACGTAGTCTGTTCCATAGTCTCTGTTTTTTTCTTAATTTTGGCCCTAGCCTTTCTGGTTAACGGACAATTCTTATCTGATTTTATGTCAGTATTACTGTTGATTTTAACATTAGGTACACATTTGTCTATAGCGTCATTTATTTTGGAAACAAACACTGTCCATTGCTCATCTATGTCTTTATTCAACAAGATTGTTCTCCAGTCAATACTCAATATATCCTTGATCGACTCAAAGTCTGCTTTGTCATATTTATAACGAATTTTACTTGTGTTTTGGTTTTCCACATAAATGTTAAAAACAAATGAAAGTAGGTATTCACATTTTAATATTCTTTTTAGCAAACCTTGCCAAAGGCAATATGAGCTTTTGCATCACTAAGCTTGGTGTCCGTCGTCTGACATCCATTTACTGTACTTTTCACATTTAATCTTCTCCTCTGAAAACCCTCAGCCAAATGAACTGAAACTTGGCAGGAAGCATCTATGGAAGGTCCTCTCTAAAGGGTGCACATTTTGTTATGATCCATTACCAAACAGGCAATTCTTGTTTCTGATTGGCCGATTTTTAAAAATCTTCTCCTCTGAAACCGCTTGGCCAAATAAACCGAAACTTGGTAAGATGCTTCTATGAATGTCCTCTATGAAGATTGCTCATTTCGTCCGGATCGCTTAACAAACATGGCTACCACCGAAACTTGGTAGGAATCATCTATGGAATGTCCTCTATGAAGATTGCTCATATCGTCCCGATCGGTTGGCAAACATGGCTACTTAATAACCGAAACTTGGTAGAAAGCATCTATGGAATGTCCTCTATGAAGATTGCTCATTTCGTCCCGATCGGTTAGCAAACATGGCCACCACATGCAATTCTTGTTTCTGATTGGTCGATTTCTAAAAAATATTCTCCTTTGAAACTGCTTAGCTATATGAACCGAAACTTGGTAGGAAGCATCTACATGTATGGAAGGTTCTGTATTATGTTTCCTCAAAGCAGAATGAAAGGTGAGCGACAGAGGCTCAGCCCACTGAGCCTCTAGTTCTTTTAGTAGGTTTTGTAAAAAATGGGGATGTAAATTCAGGGAGGTTTCCTGGTGAGTCATTTAAAGTTTCAACAAATGCAACAATATCATAGCTATTTACATATGATTGAAAGTCATCATCTTCCCTTTTGTGATCACTTAGATCATGTATATTTAAAAAACCAATGTGTAGCATATCATACACTAATAAAGAAAGAAATGTTCAGTCATAAATTGTCTGTAAATATAACCATAATCATAAATTGTAATTCTATTACTGTATCATGGTATACTATGTTATACCAGTTAAAATAAAAATTCTAATAAGAAAGAGAGCCGTTCTTTTCTATCAAAAACTTAGTTCTGTTTGTTAATGACAAAAAATATAATAATAATAAAGCTTTTACATTATAAAAGCATATTTTTTCAAATTTGCTGTTTGAAGTAAGTTATTAAACATAACTTTTCATTGATTTATTTTCATTCACTTGCAGTTTTATTTTGATTCTAATTGCCTTTTCTCATTTCATTGTGGAGTAAAGGAAGGAACAAATTGAAGAAAAACATCTAAACAATTCAAATTTCAAAAACTAACATGTCTTATTTAGACTTCAAAAATCATAAACAACTTTGATTGAACTTGAAAAAAGTCTCTACATAGAGTAATAAGTAAAAAAGTCTCTACATAGAGTAATAAGTAAAAAAGTCTCTACATAGAGTAATAAGTAAAAAAGTCTCTACATAGAGTAATAAGTAAAAAAGTCTCTACATAGAGTAATAAGTAAAAAAGTCTCTACATAGAGTAATAAGTAAAAAAGTCTCTACATAGAGTAATAAGTAAAAAAGTCTCTACATAGAGTAATAAGTAAAAAAGTCTCTACATAGAGTAATAAGTAAAAAAGTCTCTACATAGAGTAATAAGTAAAAAAGTCTCTACATAGAGTAATAAGTAAAAAAGTCTCTACATAGAGTAATAAGTAAAAAAGTCTCTACATAGAGTAATAAGTAAAAAAGTCTCTACATAGAGTAATAAGTAAAAATGTACATGTTGAACTAGTTAAGTAGTCTTGCTAAGTTTTAAATTAACTGGCTGACTCCTGTTCTGATTTTGACCCCTATTAGTGCCTTGTGTATTTATTTTATTTAGGCTTTTTAACTTTGTTGTATAAGATTTATGGTGTTTAATGGCACTTTCAACAATATTTCAGTTATATCGAGGTGTCAGTTTTATTCATGGAGGAAACCGGAATACCCAGAGGAAACCACCGACTTGTTGCAAGTCACTAACAAACATTATCACATGATGTTGTTTCGAGTAAACCTTACCATGAACAGGGTTCAAACTCACAACTTTAGTGGTGATAGGCACTGATTACATATGTAGCTGTAAATCCAACTAACATACAATCATGACCATGACGGCCCCTTTTGTTAACACAGTTGTACAACTTCATCAAAAATCTAAACATTTTTCTATTAGTGCAGTTATAGTATAGATATTGACCCTCATATTTTTAATTTTTTTGTTACAGATATATGGTCTCGGCTACATGAGGAAGAATAATTTCTGATGGCTGGGAATTATTACTTTGTTATCGTTGGTCATCATGACAACCCAATATTTGAAATGGAATTCACACCAGGTAGCCGAAGTGCTGAATCTAAGGTAATTAATGTATAATTTGTAAATATTAATATTAATTAGAATGGACAGTTATTTGAATAATTGGAATTGGATATAAGTTACACAATCCCCTTTCCCCAATTATTTTTTCCTTGTTGGTACTATTTGATAAAATTGAATTTGTTTAGTAGGCTCACCTAGAGTGTGTAGATCATGTGTTCAATTACGTGTAGGATCCGACCAAGGACTATAAAGTTATATAATTAGTATATTACTTTCTCCTTATACTTAGTACACATAATTAAGAGGTCAGAGGCTCTTTGGTATTCCTGCTCCCAAAACTTTGGCCTTCAAATATTTTTCTCCTCCCTCGTGCATAGGTCACTTTAGCCGATTTTGGATATTCTGGTTTTCTTGCTCCCAAAGAATTTAAATTATGTGGGTTTTAAATATTTTGTTTTGAGCATCCCTGATGAAGGTTATTGAGCATCCCTGATGAAGGTTATTGAGCATCCCTGATGAAGGTTATTGAGCATCCCTGATGAAGGTTATTGAGCATCCCTGATGAAGGTTATTGAGCATCCCTGATGAAGGTTATTGAGCATCCCTGATGAAGGTTATTGAGCATCCCTGATGAAGGTTATTGAGCATCCCTGATGAAGGTTATTGAGCATCCCTGATGAAGGTTATTGAGCATCCCTGATGAAGGTTATTGAGCATCCCTGATGAAGGTTATTGAGCATCCCTGATGAAGGTTATTGAGCATCCCTGATGAAGGTTATTGAGCAACCCTGATGAAGGTTATTGAGCATCCCTGATTAAGGTTATTGAGCATCCCTGATGAAGGTTATTGAGCATCCCTGATGAAGGTTATTGAGCAACCCTGATGAAGGTTATTCACTAAATTTTATATCTACGTTTTTATTTGATAATTAAAATTAGTATAAAAATGTTGTATATAAATGTACATTTGTTTTTAGAAAGATGATCATCGACATTTAAATCAGTTTGTAGCACATGGAGCATTAGACCTTGTTGATGAACAGATGTGGGCTACTAACAGTATGTACTTGAAGATTGTTGATAAATTTAATGAATGGTTCGTGTCTGCATTTGTTACTGCAAGTCGTATCCTTGAAAACATAAAAAAAGATGTGACCTTACTATCATCATTAGGAAATGTAATGAGTTATCTCCCTTAATCAAGTTACGTAAGGGTGATAATAAGAAAATGTTACTTTGTCTAATTAGGCCTGGTCTTCTGTCATTAGTAAAAATAATTACTTTTAGTGATAAAAAAAAAGAAGAGATTTAAGCAAAGACAATTATATGTAGTCACGAAATTTATTGTTTTGAAAACCCCTGTCACACCCTAGTCAGGTGGTGATGTAAGGGAATTTATAAAATCCTGACTATTTGAAGAAGAAAAAAAAATTATATGGTTTTATGTTTGGGCAGTTTCAAAATAAATGGCTCCTACTGCTATAGCTGTCTAATTTACTCATTTTTATGATTTTATTGGATCTAAATAGTTCAAAAGATCTGTAATGATTTGATGTTTGTTACTGCAAACAATCTTTAAGATATCTAGAATAACAACAAAAATATGTCCAAAAACATGTCAAAATTGTCAGGAGTGCAACACTTTTTTGTGACACTTTAAAAAATCCTTAATTTTCAACAACCTACCACAGTGCTAAATCAAACAATATGTTATCAAAATCTATTTCATCACAAACTTTGATATGTTGACATACTTTAAGATAGCAATAGATCATGCTTCACATTTATTATTGCATATAAATATGGCTTTGTAAAAAAGATGTACCTAGTCAGGAGTGCAACAAACATTTATGCAAGTTTTCCTAAATTACATTGTAGAAATGTTGTCTTTTAGTTTTCAAAGATATGGGGTATAAATAAATCTTAATACATCATTGCTGCTTCAAAACCATAGTTAAAGGATACACTAAAATCAGTAGTAAGGCCAAGCATGTCACATTAAAGGCAGCACCCTCAAATGTCAGGAGTGCAACATTTGATATTTTCTTAGACATATTTTCTTTTAAATGTAACTAATATCACATTTGTCTTTCTATTGCAACAGAGACTGACCAAGAGAACAGATAAAACCCATTTACCTGTTTGAGATACATAACATATCTCTCACAGAAGCATTTGATTCATGGCAGGAGTGCAACTAGTTTTAAGTGATCTTCTACACAGTCTAAATTATAGCTTTTTATATGGATGATTTAAATTAAATGAGATTCTGTCAAGTTTAGCATAATGTTTGAAAAAATTAAAAGTGCCAATAGCATTTTATGTGCTTTTAATTTTATGTAATAAAGCATTTTTGTTCATTTTAAATGGTCTCATGCTTTAATATCTATTAGGTATTAATACTAAAGACATTCACTGACAAGGGAACATGTTTTCTAGGTTCATTAGCTATTGGAGATTAATTGACTTTATAAAGTTTATGATAAATGCATTTATCTATTTTCTTATAGATAATTTATGGTTGACCATGTAAATGTTGCACTCCTGACATAAATATTTAAAAATCATTGAAATTTGATATAATCAATTTTCTAAGTATCCAAAAAATACTTGTAATTGTACATTAAACATCTATTTTCAATATTAATTTAGATTAATACATGTTTTTGTATAGTTTATTTCAAAAATAAGTTGGAATTTTCGAGAAGTATGGCTGTAAACAAGTTACAAATAACTAGAAAAATGTTACTTTAAGAAACAATTATCATTAAAACTTGGTAAAACTAATGCTTGAAAGAACACCAACTGATTTTTTCCCCTGTGAATTGTTTTTAAGTTAATAACTCTTCTTTTTCTTGATGGCAATATAATGTCAGGAGTGCAACATATTCTGATAAAATAGTACCATAGATAAAATAATGATAATTTATAATAAATTGCCTTTTCTAGCCTATAAAAATATTCTAATTATTTCTTTATGATTTATCTAATATATTAGAGTGGTATAATACAAATTTTCAAATGTAATTAAAAATATTGCTGCTAAATCTGGGTATTAAAGAAGTGGGTATGGCAAAAAATTGTTACAAATTTCCAAATACTGTCATTTCTGTACAAATATTTCATTGAAACAGGTAAAGATTATTGTATGAGTTAACAGTAACATCACTGTTCAATGTTGGCATTTTAAATTTAAAATGTGATATTTTCTTCTTTTTTTTATTATAAAATGTCAGGAGTGCAACAAAAATAGATAAAATGTTTTTTCTACAACCAATTATTTTGCTATCGTTCAAAGAATCAATGTGATTTTTTTTTACAAATGGCTACTTATCTTTAAAGTTTGAAAATTTTGCTGTCTTAAGTAAAAATATTCGTTATTATTTTGATAATAAAAACTTTATCAGGTAGATTGGACAAAAATATTGAGAATTTTTCATAGAAAATAGCTTTTAAGAAAAACTACAACTACCAATAACCCAATATTTTGCACAAAAAGTCATTTATATCAGTTGCATTGTTTGAGAAACCATAATACAAAATAATTGAGACTACAGATTGTTTAACTGATATAGAATAAGTATGTGTTTTACATGTATTTCATGCCAATTTGTGTTCAATAAAAGGTTCTTAAAAATTTATTGCTTATCTGTTCATAGTTTCTTTCTTGTTTCATTTACTTCAATGTATACAACATTGAAAATTATCAGCAGAAAGTTTTTAGGAGTGAGTTTAAATTTTTTTTTTAAACAGCCCGCCGTTTGACTTAATAACCATATCCTAATGTTTACCGGTACCTTAATTTCAGACAATTACCGTTTTAGATATATAATTTAATTATGAATTTAAAGCATAGAGTTATGTTGGTATATTTCTGCCTCTACATTTTTGTACTTGTCAAATAATTATGTCAATGTCGTAGGTAGAAATATACTACTACAGTGTACAGTAGAGATAATAATACATTTTTTTTTAACACAAACGAAATATGCAGTGAAGTCTGTCTTTTCTGATCACAACAGTTGGTTCCATGGAGGTTCTGATTAGACATATTTCATTGAACATGTATATGAAATTGACCTAGATCATTTTGTTTTTGATTCACAACAAAAATTTATTTTAAAAATGCAAATTGACCAAAACAATAAATAATTCCACAAACTTCATATGTACTGGGATATATCTCATGTCACACTGAAAGGGGAGGTTTGGGCTTATAAAACTAGAGTTTAACCCCACCACTTTTTATTGAAGTGCCTGTACCAAGTCAGGTAAGTGTGCATTAGTTGTATAGATTTTGTCTGTTTCTACAACTTTATGATAAGATTTTAGAACTGTTCTGATGGTCTGGTATTTTTTGTTTTTCATTTTACACCTTTGTTACAAGGTTTGATTTTACATATAATAATGGGGGCAGTCATGGCCGTGATCGTATGGTAGTTGGATTTACAACTACCTATGCAATCAGTGCCTATCACCACTGATGTTGTTAGTTCGAATCTTGATCAGGGCGAGGTGTACAACATTATGTGATCAAGTTTGTCAGTGACTTGTGACAGGTCAGTGGATTTCTTCGGGTCCTCCGATTCCTCCACCAATAAAACTGACTGCCACGATATAACTGAAATATTGTTGAAAGTGGTATTAAGCACCATCAAACAAACAAACAAACAAACATATAATAATGTCGTTCATATTATAACATTATGTTAGCATTTATATTTTCTATTTATTGATTATTTTGTTATGAAACTATTTTTTCAGCTTATGGCAAAATTATGATACACAAATGTACTATGAAAAACATGCCTCCATTTTAGAATATTTCACAATAATATTGCTATCATTATTACCTTAACTGAGACCCTAGGTATGAGGTTTATAATGTTACATGAAGTGAAGAATGAGGATGGAATAAAGAACTTTTTTAATGAAATGTATGAAACTTACATTAAGGTAAGATATAGATTGTCAGTAGTCGATATTCTAAAATTAACAGAATAAAATAGTGTGTGTCAAATTCTGTAATATTACTATCCTCATCATTATCAGACATTATTAATTAGCTACTGTGATATTTACATAAATAAGATGAAAACTGCCTTTGTGATACAGATAGCACATTCGGCCAAAACGGGAATAAAATCTGTATTGGCCGACTTTGATCTGGCCAATATTGGTGTTCCGAATTCTCTCTAGATGTTTACATACATATCAATGATGAAATAGAGACGCTCTGTCACTGTCATCTGATGAGACGCTCTGTCACTGTCATCTGATGAGACGCTCTGTCACTGTCATCTGATGAGACGCTCTGTCACTGTCATCTGATGAGACGCTCTGTCACTATCATCTGATGAGATGCTCTGTCACTCATCTGATGAGACGCTCTGTCACTGTCATCTGATGAGACGCTCTGTCACTGTCATCTGATGAGACGCTCTGTCACTGTCATCTGATGAGACGCTCTGTCAGTCATCTGATGAGACGCTCTGTCACTGTCATCTGATGAGACGCTCTGTCACTCTCATCTGATGAGATGCTCTGTCACTCTCATCTGATGAGACGCTCTGTCACTGTCATCTGATGAGACGCTCTGTCACTCTCATCTGATGAGACGCTCTGTCACTGTCATCTGATGAGACGCTCTGTCACTGTCATCTGATGAGACGCTCTTGTCACTGTCATCTGATGAGACGCTCTGTCACTGTCATCTGATGAGACGCTCTCACTGTCATCTGATGAGACACTGTCACTGTCATCTGATGAGACGCTCTGTCACTGTCATCTGATGAGACGCTCTGTCACTGTCATCTGATGAGACGCTCTGTCACTGTCATCTGATGAGACGCTCTGTCACTGTCCTCTGATGAGACGCTCTGCCAGTGTCATCTGATGAGACGCTGTCACTGTCATCTGATGAGACGCTCTGTCACTGTCCTCTGATGAGACGCTCTGCCACTGTCATCTGATGAGACGCTCTGTCACTGTCATCTGATGAGACGCTCTGTCACTGTCCTCTGATGAGACGCTCTGCCACTGTCATCTGATGAGACGAAATGGTGAAAATGATCTAAAAGTGCAAGGATAAAAACGCAAAAACAAAGTATAATAGTATTAAAGAATATGATATTATTACGAGATGATTTCCATATTGGCCTAGTTATTAGTCTGAGGGTAACTATTGGCCAGAGGAAATAATCACGTAAGAATATCATACTCTTTAATAATATATACTTTGTTTTTGTGGTTTAGTAACATTCAGATTACCGAATTCTAAAATAGTTTTATTTTATTTTTCTTCAGAATATGAAGATCAAGATTATTCATAGGTTCATATTAATAGTTTGGTTTTGTTAATGGGTGTTTATCATCATTTTCAGCAATTTTTCAGCTATATACCGATTTCCTAACTTATTGTGAGAGGAAAGCCAGGATAATGATTACGTACTAACTGGTGAAATCCCTGAGCTTGGGTCAGATTAAAGGGGAGTAATACTGACATTTCTGCTAAAAAAAATACAAATATCAAAGTATGTAAATAGATTTAATTGCAACAAGGGGGATGTCGTGGTCGTTGGATTTACAACTACCTATGCTATCAGTGCCTACACCACTAAAGTTGTGAGTTTGAATCCCACTCCTGGGGAGGTGTACTTGATACAACATTATGTGATAAAGTTTGTCAGTGACTTGTGGCAGGTCAGGCCAGGATATAGCTAAAATATTGTTGAAAGTGGTGTTAAACACCTTAACCCTAATCCTTAATTACAACAAAATGTATATAACGTCATTTCTTGATATATTTTCAGTTTTCAATGAATCCATTTTATGAAATCAACAAGCCAATTATATCACCAGCATTTGAGAAGAAATCACAGTTTTTTGGCAGAAAATATCTACATGTACAAATATAACAGAGAAAATAGGAATTTTAGGAAAGGCAACACATACCGTACTACTAGTATTTGAAGTTCTTCTCTTCAGATGGATGTTTATTGTTGACTGAATTAGGCAATAGATGTATTGCTTTTGAATATTTACAGACATCAACAAGTTATTTAACTGTTGCAAATTTAGATCTGCTAGCAACATGTTAGTTGAGCCAGAAAAACAGATATTTAGAAACATTCAAGCATTGATTCTGAAATAGCCATTGCCACTATTGAAAAAAAAAGATTTTTTTTTCTTGAAAAATGTATGTTGTGAAAAGGGCTGTGAATATTATTGAGAAACTATTGGCTAACAGGTTATATTTAGACAGATTTATTTTTCACTAAAATTGAGAAAAACCATTTAAATATTTCCTGTAGAAATGTGTCTTCATACTCAACATGGTCCTATTTATATATATATGCAAATTTTCTAAATTAGATTTTGCATATATGTCTTAGGTCCAACAATCATCTCTTACTTCACAAACTTTAAAATGATGAAGAAAATTACCTGTTATTTACCTGTTATATGAGTTTCCCATTCATTTTCAATGACAGTGCAATATTGTATTTATAAAATAAATTATTATATAAAACTATCTAGGCTTTCCTTTCAATTTTTAATGTAAAGTATTAAAAATGTATGTTGCTTAAATCATTATATTACTTGTATATAAATCTCTCTCTACTTTAAGCAAATCTTGCTCCGTTTTCTCGAAAAGTTCTTGCAACATTTCTTGACAAAATTACTTTTGTATTGTGAGTGGGTTGTTTTTAAGCCCTGTCATATATAAATTTATGCCATTTTACAGATTAAACAGAAAGTAATTGTGTGTTCTTAATCGTCTTGATATTTGCTCTCACAATTCTCTTGAATATTTCAGACAAAAGTTTAGCGATATAGTCTTTTTACTGACAAATCTTCACGACTTTTTCTGAATAAATTGCTCTTTATTAAAAAGGGTCTGTCGTGGTCATGATCAAATGGTAGTTGGATTTACAATTACCTTTGCAATCAGTGCCTATAACCACAGTAACCACTAACGTCGTGAGTTTGAATCTCGCTCAGTTGGGGTGTACTCAATATAACAATATGTGATAAAGTTTGTCAGTGGCTTGTGTCAGGTCAGTGGGTTTTTTCCTTTTACTCCAGTTTCCTCCACCAATAAAACTGACCATCACAATATAGCTGAAGTATTGTTAAAAGTGGAGTTAAACACCATAAACCAAACCATCATTATTAAAAGTTTTCTGACTTTCATATTTAAAAATTCGTTAATTTTTATCTACTTATGAATACAACATTTATCAGAAAGTCATATAATTTACATTTTTTCCATTAAATATTGAACTACATTTCAGTAACTATAAATAGTAGTAGTCATAGTAACTGATATTTTTCATGAGTTTATTCTATTTATTCACTAGGCAGCATTAAGGAGTAAGAGCAAAGACTTGTTGGCTTAGAATCAGGATAATGTGTCAGAGTGGAGCAACACGTCTACAACACTGACTGTTGTTTCATGGAGCTAGCAATATAAAATTCTAGTACAAAGCAGACATCGTCATTATCAAATTGTTCTTGCTATCATTTTAGCTGACATATTGTTTTCTTGGCATTAATCAACACAATTACTCACTTTATATGGTTTGTGCAAATTTTTTGTAAAGTGTTGATATTGTTTATAACTGCAATGCCTTGATACTGCAAATTTTCATATATCTTTGAGATATCTGAAAAAATGTTCCTTATTTTTCTTTGCACAAAAATTCTTTCCACAACATTGAAATTTTATTGAAATAAATGTACCTGCATGTACCAAAGAAAGACAACTCTTCCAAAAAAGAAAGGGAGATAATATTTTCCTCCTCTGTAAAAGTGTCTAAACTGATTGTAGATGTGTACGTTTCTGAATGACTGTTTCTTAATTATGCCTTGGAAGTTAGGACTTCATGAAGGGATAAGTTATGATAACCCTTCCAGTTCACATGTTCTCTCTTCCCTGTTTTCATGTTGTTTCAAGTTTTTGATATTTGTTTTGCTTTACCTTTGTGTTTGTACTCCCTTTTTTTATCCAGATCATCTCTGTAGACTCTACATTTTGGATTTCTGATCGGCACAAAAAATTAAAACTTTTAGAAGGTCAACCAATGAATATTCATGTTCATTTTGGGTTCAATCAAATTTCTAATGTGAAAAAGTAAGTACAAAAAATGTTATTAAATTTCCCATAGGTTTGTGATAAATAAATGATTGAAATGAGAAAAGTTTAGACAATGGACACACAAGTGATGATGATACCTTACTTGGCCCTTTGGTTGATAATACAGTGAAACCTGTCTAAACCGAACCCTGAATAAACTGAACAATAAAGTCCCAACCAAGGAAATCTTTGTTAATTTAACCTGTGAATAGTTGGTCCCATGGAGGTTCGGTTTAGACAGGTTTCACTGTACTTAATAAAAGTCAAACTATTTGGTACACTACACAATCATTTAATATTATGTATATACCAATATTATAAAGATCTACATCCTAATATAATACATTTGTACATTGTATATCAGATGTTCATTCTTTCCTTCATCACGTTTGTTTGTTATACATCTCCAATCAACAATGATAAATATTTGAGCTTAAGATCATTTCCACAGTTACCTGTAACTGATTTATTAATGTTTCGTTAACATTTCATATTTACTGTAAACAGCCATGTATTTTAACATTGCTCAATGCTGTATGTATTTTCAGCACTACTTTCCAGCCCCTCAAAAAAACTTGGGTTAAAAAAATAACTTTGGTAAAATATTTTACACATTGCTGTATTTTCCGCACCACTTTCCAGCCCCTCAAAAACTTGGGTAAAAAAATAAGTTCGGTAAAATATTTTACATGTTGCCATATTTTCCGCACCACTTTCCTGCCCCTCAAAAACTTGGGTAAAAAATAAGTTTGGTAAAACAAATTAACAGTAATTTAATAGCACCAAGAAATGTATCTCAAAGATCAGATATGTCAAGTCTTAAATCTTTTTAAGTTCATTAACAACTTCTCTTAACCATATAGCAATCTCTGAGGACTGATCATATTTGTCGATCGGCTCAAATTCTTTTCCAAACAATCCATCCTCAGTCTGAATTGTTATCAGGTATTCACACAAACGTATTGACATTTGTTTGTATTTCTGGTTTTTTGTTTCTACGGCAACAAGAGCTGCTGCGTATGCGACCTTGTGACTAAAACTAAAGGAATAAATGCTTTCATGGCAAGTCATAGCAAAATCTATAATGGCTATGGCGCTGTTGAGAAATCGTGAATCTTTTGTAGTCTGAAAGAGTTTGGTCATAAAAATACCATGGTAACCAAGGAAGAAGTAGAGCTGATTGGGACTGTTCTTTTTAATTTTGTAGAAAGGCTCCATATTATCTGGAACTGTAGAAATCAATGATCCCGTTTTAGCTGACATTCTTAGTAACAGTTCATGTTCTATATTTGGTTGTAATTCTATGAACTTCAGTAATGTTTCTCCACAATTCTTAGCAGTTTCAACATCTGAAACAAACAAATTCTTTAAGTTAATTATTTATTATAGTTAAAGAGGTATTTTTTACATTATGGCAATTTTTTTTGATAATATTTGGTAAGTAAGCAAAGAGTTAATTATTTATTATAGTTAAAGAGGTATTTTTTACATTATGGCAATTTCTTTTGATAATATTTGGTAAGTAAGCAAAGATTCTTGGGTCAAATTTATAATGTTTTTTTTTGCCTTTGATAAAACCATATTTGTATCTGAACCTTTCAATGGAATTGTAGAAAATTGTCAAAATAGAATCATTCATTATGAATCACATCCTTGATATTGCTTTAATATGTAATGTAAATGTTCATATCTGAAATAATTAAGTTTTCACACCAGCCTCCGTCAATGTCTTGAATTATTCAAATTTTTGTGCAAAATATATTGATATAAGAAACAGAATTAATCAGAATAGAATTTAAGAATTTAAGATTGATCAGATGCTAGTATAAGGTAAATGTCTGAAATTGAGCTTAGGACAATATATTATTGAGTGTTTCGTTCGGGCAAATTTATTTTTTAGTTTGACCAGAATCTTGTTGACAGAGGTTGTTGTGAGTAGCAAAGAGGAAGGAAAGATACCCGCTAAATGTTATATTTAATGTGCTAGTGATCAAGGGACATAATTCTGATATTTAAAAAAAAAAAAAATAGCTAAAATTACCTCCCATATATAATGATAAAAGACCAAAATGTGCTGTGGAGAGACAATCCATTGTTGATTCATCTGTCATATCTTTAAACACTTCAGTAACACAGACAGCTTTTTGATCAGGGTTATAGAAAGTCTTGCAAAAGTTGTATGCCGGCAATGAAATGTCAAACCTACAATCAAACAACAGTAATGTGAGTGAAGGGAAAATAAAATGTATTGAAGTTATTCCAATGTTAGAATTAGGGTTTGGGGGGGGGGGGGGGGGGTAATAGTGTTTAACATCACTTTCTACAATATTTCAGTTATATCGAATTAACCTACGGTTTCTATATTGTTATATGTATCAATGTGTGAGTGATAGTTGTTTAATGCCAAGTTGATATATATTATATATATGGTGAGACAAATTGCATATTGATGAGATAATGATGATGTCCGCTTTGTATTAGTTGGATTTTATAGTGCTAGCTCTACACCAGTCTGTGAGTAGACATGTCACTACACTCCAACACATTATACAGATTCTAAGCCAGCCAGTCTTTTCTCTTATTCCTTAATGCTGCATGCTTACTGGAGAAGCAGCAAATACTAATTTTATAGTTTTTATTTGACCTGACCCTGGCTCAAACCCATGGTCCAAATCAGTGACAATAAAGAACACTCCTCCCATTCTAACCCCAAGCAATACACATTAATACAGAATGTCTTTCATAATAAATGTAGATTTCTCTCTATTAGGTCCAGTTGTTACAGTAGTCCCACTCTTATAAGGCCACTTCTTCTCCAATGAGAAGTGGTCTTGTATAAAGAAGGATGGCCTCTATTGAGGGGACAGTTGAGAAGTATTTTACTATCTCAGTGTATCTGAAATCTGGCCTGATTAAGAGTGGTGGCCTTTGATGGGAGGTGGCCTTACAAGAGAGGGACAACTGTATTATATCCCAGTAGCATTATTGGTGTTTTACACCACTTTCAACAATATTTCATATATCATGGCAGCTTTTGTTTAGGTGGAGGAAACTAATACCTGAAGAAAACCACTGACCTACTGCAAATCATTGACAGACTTCAATCACATATAGTTTTACATGTATCTAGTGTTTGGGTTTGAAAAGATAAAACTAGACCAACCCACTCCCAATACCAACCGTCCGTATCTATGAGCCCCCATTGCTATCCAGGCATTCATGTATGACCAGAAGTGTGACATTGGGAAAGATGTACTTTTTCTTTCTCTTCCTGTTTTCTCTGGATAAGACAAGAAATCGCCATCTGCCTATAAAACAAACACAATTTGTTAACCATATTTACAATGGATATATCTAAAATTCATAAGTTTATTTGATATTATAAAGGCAATGTGCCAACTTGTAATGTGTAATTAGGATACATGTGTATGCCATCAATTTTTTAGTGTATCAGCACCCGGCACGCGCCCCCCCTAAAATTGGAAAAAATATGATTTTTTGGCGTAAAATTGTGATTTTTCACACGAAATACCCCCCAAAATTTCGTGCCTCCCTCCGCTCATCACAATTTTTTTAAGTGCGCCCCCCCCCCCCCTAACTTGAAATCCTGGATCTGCCCCTGTATTATACTTTACAATTTTATTTACACTATTTATCTTTGTAAAGCAAGCCGGCCCAACATACAGTATATCGACAAAGATATTACATTGAACAACAAATGAAACCATTAAATTCTTATAAGCTTGTTTCTAAGTATGGTGTAGTTTGGTTCTTTGTTTAGTCCTTAAAAAGGATGTGTCTGCTTGAAATTAAACTTCAATGGTGATACTTAGATTTTCATTTTTTCTATGTTTTTAGAGATTGTTTTAGTATTTGTATTAAGAATGTCCATACAATGCATCCAATTGTGTTAGGATTGAAGTAGTTTTGGTCAGTTGTGTATAATATAACAAATAGTTCATGGCACTTTGGGCCAAATGCCATATGGCTCTCAGTGCCATGAACTACAATGTATCTGTATAATGTTAAATGCAGAGATGAACATTTTTAAAGGAACATCAATATAATATTAAACTTAAACCTGAAGAAAATCTCTTTTGATCCTGTCCAGTAGTTTATGGCCCTCTGCTGTATGTCCACTGATCAGTAACAGAGTAGCCAGTTTATACTGTGAACAGAGATC
This sequence comes from Bathymodiolus brooksi, assembly GCA_963680875.1. Taxonomy (NCBI): domain Eukaryota; kingdom Metazoa; phylum Mollusca; class Bivalvia; order Mytilida; family Modiolidae; genus Bathymodiolus; species Bathymodiolus brooksi. The sequence continues at coordinate 11,012,363 of OY804582.1, forward strand.
ATCACTGACTATCTTGTCATGATCAGTCAAAACACCATCCTCTCTGACATGACTAGCTAGAAATCTGGCTGCTTTCTTACTAGCCTCTAAAAACTTATCCATTACCTGAAAAAAATGTTGTAAAATGAAAAAAATTGCTTGAGAGGTGCAAACATTGGTGTAAATTGCTTGTTCATTGTGGGGAGAGAGAGGAGAGTTGTGACTCCACTTGTATGGTAGCTAAATATACATTTATCTATACAATCAGTGCCTACCATCACTTAAGCTGAGTATTTAATTCCTGCACATGGCGAGGTGAATTATGTACACATGGATTCTTGTAGGATAAAATTTTGATGAGGCCCAACCTAAAAGTCATGAGTCTCACAAGTGCATCCTTTGTTATTGTTTGTAAAGAATGGAGAATGCTAAACACAGTTTGACTACATTTGTAGTTGCAAGTATCTCTATGTACAACTATATGTTTGTTTGTTTGATGGTGTTTAACGCCACTTTCAACAATATTTCAGTTATATCATGGCAGTCAGTTTTATTGGTGGAGGAAACCATAGGACACGGAGAAAACCACTGACCTGTCGCAAATCAATGACTACCTATATCACATAATGTTGTACACCTCGCCCTGATCGAGATTCGAATTCACAACATCAGTGGTGATAGGCATTGATTGCATAGGTAGTAGTAAATCCAACTACCTTACGATCACGACCACGACGGCCCCTTGTTATAAAGTGAGTCAGTTACTTGCAGCATGTTAGTTTTCTATAAGTACTCTGTTTTCCTCCACTAATAAAATTGACTGCCACAATAAAACTGAAATAGTGTTGAGCAGACTATATACCAAATTATTCTGTCTCTATAGGGCTAATATTAATTTAACTTGTTTTCATAACCATACCCCTACATGTACATGTAGTTCATTATTGTACTGGAAATTTGATTCTCATAATTATGAAAATATGAAAAATTCAAATATTTCCTCGTTTTCTTTTATAGCCATAAAAAAAGCATGTTAAAAGTAAATGATTGTAAATGTAGAGAGTCTTATATTGTAGGACTACCATTAACCCTGTCACATGTTCTCTCCCAAGTCAGGACCTGTATTTACAACATGAAATCATATGGTCTTTTTATGTTCAATGAATTGAGGACAGAGGTGATCAGTGCATTTTGTCGATATAGGTGGAATTCTTGACCATCACTCAGTTGAACTTCCCTTTCATAATTTATAGTTTGTCAGTGACTTGGGATAAGTCGGTGGTTTTCTACGGGTACTCTGGTTTCCTCCACCAATAAAACTGACCGCCACGATATAACTGAAATATTGGCGAAAGTGGTGTTAAACACCATAAAACAAACAAAAATATAGTTGTACACAGAGATACTTGCAACTACAAATGTAGTCAAACTGTGTTTTGGATTCTTTACAAACAATAACGAAGGATGCACTTGTGAAAGTGGTGTTAAACATCATAACCCTGTAACAACTTTTATACAGCAAATGAAATACATGACCAATAAGAAAAAAGATATGATTGCATATACATATGACTAACCATGTAAACACATGTGTATATAGTAACCATGTACATGTGTACACATGTGTATAGTAACAGAAGTGGATAGTCAACAAGTTTGTGTACAAATGTATATGCATGGATAGTAACATGATGATATGTGGAAAATAGGGACTTGTTTTTATGGGATCTCCTGTACTTGGCGATCACAATACTGGTATACTAGTATTGTGCACAATAAAAATTTGTTCCAGTATTGTATACCAGTATTGTGATTTAAAAAAAATATTTTTTTACTTGTGTATAGTATTGTAGTAAGTATTGTGGAAATGTTAGTTCCTGGGTAGACCAGTTCTTGAAGTAGTTGTTCTTGTGTCGCTGTATAATAATCTTGACTCTATCCATAACGGATTGCTGTGTATTGTGATGTATTACTGATACGATGTTATAAATGCCAATAAAATGATACACAATGAACTTGTACTTTTAGTATGCTTTTCAACAGTTGATAACATGAACCTTCTAATATGAAGCAATCCAATACACTATAAAAAATCCATGCAATTTCATATTTTCATAATTGAATTACAATACTGGTATACCAGTATTGTACAAAATTTTGAAAAAAATTCACAATACTGGAACAAATTTTTATACTAGTGATCACCAAGTACAGGAGATCCTTTTTATATCATATACTGTTACATCATTGTATATATACTTGATTTCCAAAAAACAGTCTGTCTTAAAAAATATAAAAAACTTCAAATAAAATAAAATAACCCCCCTTTTTTATGTAAATAACTTCAAAATTTGTTTTACCCCCCCGCCCACTTTACTATATGCTACTACAGGAGGGGGTAATTAAAAAAAAAAGCTTTGTTATATGAAAAAACAAGTCCCCATGAATTTTGATGTGGACAAATACATTTTGTATAACAAGGCCCTTTGACATGGACAAATACATTTTGTATAACAAGGCCCTTTGACATGGACAAATACATTTTGTATAACAAGGCCCTTTGACGTGGACAAATACATTTTGTATAACAAGGCCCTTTGACGTGGACAAATACATTTTGTATAACAAGGCCCTTTGACGTGGACAAATACATTTTGTATAACAAGGCCCTTTGACGTGGACAAATACATTTTGTATAACAAGGCCCTTTGACGTGGACAAATACATTTTGTATAACAAGGCCCTTTGACGTGGACAAATACATTTTGTATAACAAGGCCCTTTGACATGGACAAATACATTTTGTATAACAAGGCCCTTTGACATGGACAAATACATTTTGTATAACAAGGCCCTTTGACGTGGACAAATACATTTTGTATAACAAGGCCCTTTGACATGGACAAATACATTTTGTATAACAAGGCCCTTTGACATAGACAAATACATTTTGTATAACAAGGCCCTTTGACATGGACAAATACATTTTGTATAACAAGGCCCTTTGCCGGCTTTGGTTGTGGTTCAGTTTTCCTATTTTCTTGATCAAAAGATTTACGTTTGACGTGTAACAGACATATACAGATACAGATACAAATTTTATTTAAAGTCGGAGTATAAAAACATACAACATAAGCTCTGAAGAGCTTTTAAAACCGACATACATGTAAATAACAAAACAAGCATAAGGACAGACATGCATAAAAAGCAGAGCACATACATATTATAAAACATAAAAGCACAGTAGTTGAACTAAATTAAAAATAAGCATAGTTGATGAACTAAACTAAAAATATCTAGTAAAACATAAAAGCATAGTAGTTGAACTAAATTAAAAATAAGCACAGTTGATGAACTAAACAAAAATATCTAGTAAAACATAAAAGCACAGTAGTTGAACTAAATTAAAAATAAGCACAGTTGATGAACTAAACTAAAAATATCTAGCATACTAAGGGAAGAAAATCAAACTGAAGCCTTGCATGCAAAGCAATGACATGAGCCGCCTGACCATGTATTAATCAAATTTTTAAACTGGTCTAGTGACATGTCTTTTCTAAAGTGGTCAGGCAGCTCATTCCAGAGTTTTGCACCTGCATAACGAAAAGATTGCAAACCAAAACTTGTATTTCTTACCTGTGGTAAAGCTGCTTTATTTTGATATCTAAAAGAATACGAAGTATTTTTTATATCTATGAGGTCAAATAAATAAACAGGACAATCCTTATTAACAATTTTGAAAACTTCTAAAGCAAATGTTCTAAGTCTCCTTACTTTTAGGGATGGCAGTTTAGATTTGCATAACAGGTCTTCATAACTAGAGGTGTATTCATTGTATATAAATCTCAGAGCCCTTTCCTGTATTTTTTCTATTTTTTGGGTATTCGTTTCTCCACAAAAGTGCCAAACAAGTGGGCAATAGTTAAAGTTGGACATAATAAAGGAGTAGTAGATTGTAAGTTTTCCTAGTTTTGTTAAATGGGTACCAATTCTTTTTAATACATTTAATTGCCTGGAGGCTTTTTAACAAATATTTGACACATGTTCATTGAAATTTAATTGAAAGTCTATTGTTACCCCTAAAAGTTTAACTTCAGATTCACATTCAATTTTATTTCCGTCAATAGTAAAGGTTAAGTTTTGTTGTTTGGTTTGTTTACCTATGGCAATTGCCTGGAACTTTTCTGGGTTAGCCTTCATTTTGTTAATGGAAAACCAATTAATTAAAGTCACAGTCATCCTCCAAAGTAGAGATTACTTTATTTATATCATGATCAGAGTAGGAAAGTGTATTGTCATCCGCGTAGTTATAAAGATCACTATTTTTTATAAAATAGAAAATATCGTTTAAAAAGATATTAAAAAGGATAGGGCCAAGTATTGAACCCTGGGGCACCCCTTTATAAATATCTTGCCAGTTACTAATATGTGGGCCCACTTTAACACACTGTTTACGATTTTTTAAGTAACTATCTATTAGATTTAAAGCAGAAGGAGATACACCATAGGTTTTTAATTTTAATATAAGCAGGTCATGGGGTAAACAGTCAAAAGCTTTTGATAGGTCCATGAGTATGGCCGCAACATATTTATTTTGATCTAAAGCCTTTTTCCAGTCTTCAATTACCTTTAATAAAGCAGTTTGGCATCCGTAGCCTTTCCGAAAAGCAGATAAAAAAGTATGAAAATGTGAGTCAAAGAATTCGACAATTTGACTGTTTACTGCTCTTTCAAAGATTTTAGATATCATGGGAAGGATACTGACTGGCCGGTAATTGCCTTTATCTAGAGTGTTATTCTTTTTATGTAAGGGAACCACTTGTGCTTCTTTAAGTTTATCAGGAAATGTTGATGTTTCAAAGGATTTATTTATAATTTTAGAAATGGGCTTTGCTACAACAGATTTAGATAATTTTAAGATTTTAGAAGATATTCCATCTTTTCCAGTAGCCTTTTTTATACCAATTTTATTAATTTCTTTATTAACAAATTCTTCATTAATGGGATTAAAAATAAATTGGTCAGATTCAGTTTTATTTTCTTTTATTGCTTTTATACTTGGATGGTTATCATCTGTTTTTATGTTTTGTGAACCGATGTCTTTAGCAACATTTATGAAGAAATTGTTAAATGTTTCAGCTTATAACTTCTGTTTGGTTATTTATAATATTATCATTTTCACACAGAATTATGTCTTTAGCAAAATGAGAGCCTTTATTCGTTAGAAAGGGTTTTATTGTAGGCCAGGAATGTTTACTTTTAGAACCACCTGCACATCTTTCAATAAAATAATTTCTGATGGATTGTTTTTTTATTTTGTTCACCAAATTTCTCTGTTTTCTGTATATTTCCCAATTTTGTTTATTTTTACATCTATTGTACTTATTATATGACATTCTTTTTTTGTAGATTGCTCTTTTGAGATTTTTATTCATGAATGGGACTGGTTTATCTACAGGTTTTTTCTTTTTCATTGGGGCATGTTTATTAATTACAGAAATAAATTCTGATTCAAAATTCTCATATGCTGAATTTACATTATCACACTTGTCAACAATTGAGTTTAAATTTATTTGCTCTAAATCATTTAAAAAAAATTCTTGGTCGAAGTTTTTAAAGCTCCTATATTCTACAAACTTTTTATTTATTCTAGGAATTGTTCCTTTGATTTGAACCGATATAATGTTATGAACGTCGCTCAAGCCACAATTAAAGTTTTGTATATTTTGACAGAAAGTTGATCGATTTGTCAAAATAACATCATTAAGAGTTGCAGGGGCACCTTTAGTAAAACAAGTAGGACTTTTAACAAACAATAAGGATGCAAGTTACCACAGGCGAGATTATTAATTTAAAATTGACAATATCGTCTCTCGTGTTGCTTACCAATCAATGTTTAGGTTGTGTCGTTTTTTCCACTGAGAAAATAAAATCTATAAATAGTTTCTTCCGGTTACCAGTGGTAGGGTCAAGACCGGAAAACGGACCAGAACGATTATTTTTCTGTAAACAGGATTTTAACAGTATGAATATGGGTACCTATAAAGTGCAGGGCCGTAACTACCATTGAGGCAGACGTTGCCTCGTCTGATTTTCTGAGAGAGAAAAAAGAAAAAACAGAGAGAGAGAGAGAGAGAGAGAGAGAGAGAGGTAAAAAGCTCCTGAGAGCTTATGTTTATTGTTATTCAAAAACCGAATTCAAATAAAGTTTTCTTATCTTATCTTATCTTAGAGCACATGGGCATTGGAAATATCTAAACAAACTTGGCAGATTAACTATTTATTGTTCTTTTATTTTATCAAACTTGAATTATTGTCCGATCACCTGGCATTTTTGTAGTGAAAAAAATACTTTAAAACTGGAAAAATTACAAGAACGAGCCCTACGCTTTGTTTATAGTAATTACACAATTAACTAAGAACTACTACATTTGTCAAAGTTACCATCTGTATCTGTATCTGTAAAATCAACTTCTGCCAATCTAGGCACACCTCCTTGACCGGGAAGTACGGTTTCACATAAAATCCAATAATTAAAACGAATCAGCGTTGTAAATCCACTTCCATAAAAATGTATTATATACACACATGCACAATAATAAAACTTAAGTATTACTATACACTATACACTATTTTACGTTGTTTAAAATTATAGCGGAATATCCTTGGAAGATTTCAAAAATCTAAAAAGTCCTTAGACGATTTTAAAATCTAAAAGTCCTTAGACGATTCTAAAATCTAAAAGTCCCTAGACGACTTTAAAATCTAAAAGTCCCTAGACGATTTTAAAATCTAAAATGCCACTTCAGGTAAAATTAATGTAGGGCCCTACCAGAGTGCGATCAACACAAGCCCCCTATTCACAGTTCATATCTTCGCACTACCACCCTTCTTCATCTTCTTTGACGTCAATCCTAAAAGTTCATCACTAAAGGTGCGTAGACTAACATCAATTGCACTGGAAACATTTAAAATTATTAATAAGAACTGTCCATCATATTTGTATGATCTAATAAATATTAAGAAACATCAATATTCTTTCAGATACAGTAACACAACTGAATTACCCCAGGTCAGAACTACTAGGTACAGTATACTCTTTTCGTTATACCGCTTCAAAACTATGGAATGAATTGCCAGAACATTTTCGAAATGAAACAAATTTTAATCAATTTTCAAAATTAATCAGTACATGGACTGGCAATTCATGCCGTTGCAATGCATGCAAATAACTTTGCTCTGTAGTGCTATAGTTTCAAGCTTTTAGTATTGCTATTTTTAAATTAGTGCTTGTAATGCATAAATTGTTTGTGTTTGTGCTTAATTATCTCTGTCGCTTGTGTTTTATAATAATATGTGCTTCATATGCAATGCCTTATGTTTTTATTTATTAGTAAGTATGCATGATATATATGTGCTATAATATTTAATGTTGTAATGTCAATGATTGTATGCCTTATATGTGCCTTGCTGTATTATATGTACTGTCATGCATGTTTTCTGTTACTATTTTATGTTTGTTTGATAGACGATTTAAAAGCTCAATAGAGCTTGTGTTATTTGTATTGCTATGTATCGTCTTTAAATAAAGCTTTTGAACATTTGAAAGGGTAGATTCCGATGCTTCTTCTTCTTGTGGAATAATTCCCTCTAATGTCCGGAGAACCACTATAAATAGTGTGCTGTGTGTAACGGTTAACGATTATATATACTGTAAATTGCCGGTTGAATGTAATATAAAAGCACTATAAGCATGTGTCCAACACCAATATTGTACGCTGCCGGTTAAATGTAATTTAAAAGCAATATAAGCGTGTGTCCAACACCAATATTGTACGCTGCCGGTTAAATGTAATATAAAAGCACTAGTGCAAAGTTTCATGATATGTATGAGCGGAGCGTTTCCATCGCAAATGAAAATGACGGTTTGCCAACAAAGCCAAGAGGTTCACAAAGGCAAAAACAGAGTAAACGCCCCAGTCGAAAGTATGGAAGATCATTATCGCGTTAACTACTTTCTTCCATTCATTGATCATATCATATATCATATCTAAATTCGCGATTTCCAGAATACATGAATGACTTGCCATACCCAAATGATCTCCTACAAGAGGTTGACAACTGATGGGTGGCAAAATGTATCCGCTGCAACTTACAGTTTATCAACACACTTACAGACTCAATTTCTTATGCTGACACTGGCTTGTACCAAAATGTTCAGGTGATATTAAAGCTACTTCTAACATTACCATTCGGCTGCTGTGCATGTGATCTCGAGGTTTTTCTCGGCTCTTCAGTGCCAAAAGACTTGGTGTAGAGCAACAATGACTGAAGATCGCATGTGTGTGTTGGCGATGTTTCACGTCCACTGTAATGATACTGTCTGGCAGGTAAATCCACAGGCGCTCGTGGCACGGACCACCCCCCTTTTTTCTAACTTTCTGTTTACAAATTTATTTTCAATAAAGTTTCTTTATTTCTTTATTATTTCATCTCTTTTTCCTTATTTTAACTTGTTCGTGTCAATATTCATACAATCTTATGTTAACATCAAATTGCATGTGTCGACCCTATATAGATAGGGTCGACATATGCAACTTGATTTGAGGTTAACATAATCTTATGTTAACATCAAATTGCATGTGTCGACCCTATATAGATAGGGTCGACACATGCAATTTGATGTTAACATAAGATTGTATGAATATTGACAGAGCTCTATATAGGGTCGACACATGCAATTTGATGTTAACATAAGATTGTATGAATATTGACAGAGCTCTATATAGGGTCGACACATGCAATTTGATGTTAACATAAGATTGTATGAATATTGACACGAACAAGTTAAAATAAGGAAAAAGAGATGAAATAATAAAGAAATGTTATTGAAAATAAATTTGTAAACAGAAAGTTAGAAAAAGGGGGGTGGTCCGTGCCACGAGCGCCTGTGGGTAAATCCAGAAGCTGTTCTCACAAGATGGGATTCGAGTGGTAATAGGAAAATCCATCTTGCAAAGTCAAAGTCAAAGATTTTATTGATTTAAAATCCAAAATCTGGATTGTCATCAAACAATACAAAATAGGAAACATTAATCATTATACAAATACAAATACTTTATTAGCACAAACTCATTTATAATAAATGGTTAGGGCCCATATACAATGTAACAGTATGACAAGTTTGTGAAGTATGGTTTTACTTCGTCAATATCGCTATATGGAAGATTTTAAAATATACATATTCGTTATATGTACAAAAATCATTGCTGTGCAGGTTAGGAGAAATATCTTTAGTTTCTAATTAACATATAGAAAAAAATGTGGTATTTGTTTGATTTTTTTCAAATCCAATGCAGTGTCCTTTCGATGTTTTGTAGACAATTCTGATGTTCCAAAAGAACAGCTGGTCGATGAAAGTAGGCTTCAGACAAAGGCCAAGCGCAATCTGGCGATAATCCATTTGAAGGTGAAAACATTCATTTGTTACCAGACTGTTGATAAAAGTCCAGGGCCATCAACGACTTTTACGTTAGTGACAACTGAAATAAGCCAAGCCGAGAAAATTTCAGTAGCCCAGTCGAATCCAAAGAATAAATCGACCGTTTCCCTTGACCCTTCATATTAAAAGAAAAGACTCTCCGATTCAGAGAAACTGACATTTCTTACTCCAAAAATCGACTCCAAACCAGCAAAATCTTACAAAAGGTCGTCGCTATCTACCCTCATAGGTAAGTCAGTTTCCTTGGCTTAGATATTAACAAATAGAAGATGCTGCATACTGTAAATACTGTATGATATTCGCTGAAAATGTAACTTTATTCGGCAATAAGGGATCTACTAACTGGAAGAATGCTTCATAGGTGTCAAACGCTCCTCTTTGAAATTGTATGAGGAAAGTAAGGATCATATTGATGCTGTTGAAGCATCAAAGGACTTTTTGGCGGTTTGTGAAGATGCAAAATCAGACATTTACTCTTCACTCAGCAAAAGTTACGAAGCGCAAGTAGCTAAGAACAGAGCTATAGTGATTTCAATCATTGTTTAGTTGTGCCTAAGAAATATCGTGGTAACTGGGACAAAGAATTAAAAAAAAAGAGGACGGGAATTTTCAGTTCTTCATCGACGTGAAATAAAGTTTTGACAATGCTTTGAAGGAACATCTTCTTAAAGTTACCAGAGACATTAATGCAGTTGCTAAAATTAATTCTTCTGGTATTAGTTTCTCGTGTACATGGATTTCGAAATACTCCCTCTTGCCTGTTAAAAGTAGAAAATACGAAAATTATGAAAAAGTTACGATTACTGAACTAGAAAAAAGATGCCCTAGGCGGCCCCCAGAACCCTCGCCCCAAATATTTTTCCTCATTTAAACTTCCGGTTTTTAGTGGGGTTCGTGTAGACTGACGAGTTATGTCCCCTGGCTCGTACCTCGGCTATCCAATAGATTGAGACAGGCAATTGTCAGTCTAGGGTTCGTGTTACTCGATCTTTAGTTTTATGTGTATGTTTTGTAGATCGTTGTTTGTCCTTTTGTACCTTTTCTTTTGGCCATTGTTTTGTCCGTTCTTCTTCGATATACAGATTCTGATTACCCATTGGTATCTTCAAACTTGTCTAGTTACGGCCATTATTTATCTTACAATAGGTCATCTACGGATCCATCTGTCAGGTTCTTTAACGTGTGCAGAGCACATTCACAACATATGGATATTTTGTGTATTTTGTTTTGTTGTTATTATTGTGATTTTTTACATGTATTTTTTGTATCATTATTTGAACACACCTTTACGGATTGTTATATACTAAATAGGAAAATTCAATATTTCTATTAAATGTACAAGTATATTACAAGATTCGACATTGGAAAACTAATTGCATTCGTCGGTTTCCGTCAGCAGCGAATTACAGTTGGACGATGCGATACAGATCTATTCGATAATCTCGATGAATAAGTACCATCCCATTGAATTGTTCCTCAAGTATTGATCGATCCTTTATAGAGAACTGAAATAACTGAAATATCTTTTTTCTGTGGCTGAAAAAAAAATGGTCAGAAATATATCAACCGCAGCACGTATATTTCGGTAAAAATCCGGATGCAGGCCGGGCGGATCCAGGGGGGGGGGGGGGGGGGGGGCGCCCTAAAATTGAAAAAAAAAATGATTTTTTGGCGTAAAATCGTGATTTTTCACACGAAATACCCCAAAAATGTTCGCGCCTCCCTCCGCTCGGCGCAATTTTTTTAAGTGCGCCCCCTCCTAACTTGAAATCCTGGATCCGCTCCTGTGATGAACAGATTTCAGTGTTTGTGTAGTATATTTGAAGCTGAAGGTTTATCATAATCGTTTTCCCATTTACATTTTCATATTAGTAGTTCGTTTTCTACACTTGATGTTTTGTTGTCTGGCAGGTCTCTAGCACTGTGGGACAGATGTTTCTCTGGAGTGAATAGACGTAATGATCTAAAAACATGTCTTTAAATTCTGTAATTCTGTAATTGCCGTTCTGCCAGTCAAGACACACCTATTAACAGGAAGAATCTTATTGACTATCCTCCACCACTTATTATTAGGTTATTATTTACATGATAGTGACTAGAGTATATGACGACATAAAATATAATATAATAAAATCTAAAATACTAAAAATAATGTTTTAAGTGAACCTTGTGTATCCCAAGACCAAGATTGATTGATATCTGCGTATGATATTACTATCTATCTGCTATTAATTTCTTTCAATAAATCTATGTAGATTTTAGCAAAGCATAGCGTTTATTATGCAGGGCATACAAAAGTTGACGACAGATAGGTTCCAGATTGTTACTGATAGAATCAGTTAAATTTGTATCTTCATCACCAGCCACATACCGGTATGCAACGGGGTTAATAATTATTTGTAACAGATCTATTTTTTCGGTTAAACGGTTATCATTTTGGATTCTCAGATTTCATCATCATTTTGGATTCTATTTCATTCTGCTTGAATATAGACGTCTTCCAATAAAGTTCTGGTGCGCCACCTGTGACATAACCCCGGTGCATTTGACTGCCGGTTGTACCACAGGCACTCGAATTCCGGACCCCCCTTTTTCCTCATTTGGTCCCTCCCGCGATTATGGTATGGATCTTTGTCTGGAAGTATATCTTTGAACCATTTATCCATATTTTACAACATTTCGTGTTACAACTCTCTCGTTCTACTAACTTTTGTTTCTAGGTCCAGCTGCCGTATTACTTATACATAAAGGTATGAAACAATCGTCAAAATACAAAGAGGGAATCCTCGCTTCGACTCGATATTTTACAATAACGCGCCAGTTTTAAAAAGGACCTTCGCTTGTCCTCGTCTCAAAAATGATTTCCCTTCATTCCTATCTAGTTTATACGTACGAACAACAAATATTTATTGACGAAATTCAAGTTTATTCTCGACGACACATCCAACTTTCCTCCACTCGTGCCCATTCAGGAGGTCAGCCGAACATATTTTGTTTCGCGCTATTTCATTGGTCGGAAAGATTTTCGGAACTTTTTTAGCTTGTTCTTCGCTATGCACGGCCAGAATTGTGGGCTGTGGTGCCATTTAGACCCACTTATATGTTGGACTCGGTAAGAGCCATAATAAACCTGTTTCATACTCAATCAGGAGACTTTTATTAGGAACACAAAGAAAAAAACTTCAAGTTTGGCTGAAAAATAAATGCTCCACACCTCTTTTTGACACCTTCAAGCTGTTTCTTACTTCTTTTATGTACTGCTGATCAACATAAACTTTATAAAAAAAAACATCCAATGAAGTTCCTATCATGCTTGGTTCCAATTGGCCCAGTGGTTTCAGAGAAGAAGGTTAAAAACAGACAAAGCCCATTTTGACACCTTTGGGCCTCTTATTTCATTTGTGTAATTCTGAACAACAAAAAAAACCACAATGTTATTAGAGGACCATGCTATGAGTATCCTGCAAATTTTGGTTCCGATTGGACCAGCAGTTTAAGAGAAGAAGATTAAAATGTAAAAGTTTACGGACGAAGACGATGGAAGCCAAGTGATGGCAATACCTCAGGTGTGCTAATAAGAGAGAGAGAGAGCTAGGGGTCTGTATTGTACTATAATTTTAAAGAGAGTGTGCTAGGGGACCTATATTGTACTATAATTTTAAAGAGAGTGTGCTAGTGGGTCTATATTGTACTATAATTTTAAAGAGAGTGTGCTAGGGGGTCTATATTGTACTATAATTTTAAAGAGTGTGCTAGGGGGTCTATATTGTACTATAATTTTAAAGAGAGTGTGCTAGGGGGTCTATATTGTACTATAATTTGAGAGAGTGTGCTAGGTGGTCTATATTGTACTATAATTTTAAAGAGTGTGCTAGGGGGTCTATATTGTACTATAATTTTAAAGAGAGTGTGCTAGGGGGTCTATATTGTACTATAATTTGAGAGAGTGTGCTAGGTGGTCTATATTGTACTATAATTTTAAAGAGTGTGCTAGGGGGTCTATATTGTACTATAATTTTAAAGAGAGTGTGCTAGGGGGTCTATATTGTACTATAATTTGAGAGAGTGTGCTAGGGGGTCTATATTGTACTATAATTTTAAAGAGAGTGTGCTGGAGTCTGAATTGCACTATAATTTGAGAGCTAGGGGGAGGGAGTGTGCTGCAGGGCTGTAGTGTATTCTAATTTGAGCTTTTCAGAGAAGAGTATATCAATAGTTCAACACTTTATTGGTCTTGTTTTATTGTGCCAGTACTTATAATTTGTGTCATATTCATATAATTTATGACAAAATCTATTTTTATTTTCTTGTCACATGTCACTTTCATCACATCCGAGTCACGTCTATCTCCAGGTTTTTAACCAGTCCATTCCACTAAAATTACCTCTTTAAAAAATTATTTACAGTGGCATGGCGGATCCAAAAAAGACACCAGATGGCACCACCGACACATTTAGAGAGTCTTGTGGTTTAAATGATCCGATTAAAGAACCAGTAAATACTTCAGTGATGTTATAACCTCCAGGACTGGTTAATCCAAGGTCACTACACTTAACACTAACCTAAAATGAAATGTACATAAACTTGAAATTAACTATAATCTTGTGGTAATTAGATATATATCTCCCTATACATTAACCGCAACGGTGGTGCATTGGTTAGCGTGCATGTCTCCAGTGTGATAGATCTTGGGTTCGAGCACCGTTCAGGTCAAACTTAATGTAATGAAAATAATATTTAGTGATTTTTCGTTATGCACGCAGCATTAAGGAGTAAGAGCAAGGACTTCTTAGCTCGGAGTCAGGATAATGTGTCCAAGAGGAGTAACATGTCTACCCGTGAACAAATGTTTCAGTGAGCTATCACTATAAAAGCACAACAAAATAAATTGGTTTAGCACAAAGCGAACATTGTCATCATCTCATCGAAATGTCATGATATAATTGAACATTGCTCAGTTGGTGTTTTTAGTGGGGCTCGTGTTACTTGATCTTTAGTGGGGCTCGTGTTACTTGATCTTTAGTGGGGCTCGTGTTACTTGATCTTTAGTGGGGCTCGTGTTACTTGATCTTTAGTGGGGATCGTGTTACTTGATCTTTAGTGGGGCTCGTGTTACTTGATCTTTAGTGGGGCTCGTGTTACTTGATCTTTAGTGGGGATCGTGTTACTTGATCTTTAGTGGGGCTCGTGTTACTTGATCTTTAGTGGGGCTCGTGTTACTTGATCTTTAGTGGGGATCGTGTTACTTGATCTTTAGTGGGGCTCGTGTTACTTGATCTTTAGTGGGGATCGTGTTACTTGATCTTTAGTGGGGCTCGTGTTACTTGATCTTTAGTGGGGATCGTGTTACTTGATCTTTAGTGGGGATCGTGTTACTTGATCTTTAGTGGGGATCGTGTTACTTGATCTTTAGTGGGGCTCGTGTTACTTGATATTTAGTGGGGATCGTGTTACTTGATCTTTAGTGGGGATCGTGTTACTTGATCTTTAGTGGGGATCGTGTTACTTGATCTTTAGTGGGGATCGTGTTACTTGATCTTTAGTGGGGCTCGTGTTACTTGATCTTTAGTGGGGATCGTGTTACTTGATATTTAGTGGGGCTCGTGTTACTTGATCTTTAGTGGGGATCGTGTTACTTGATCTTTAGTGGGGCTCGTGTTACTTGATCTTTAGTGGGGATCGTGTTACTTGATCTTTAGTGGGGATCGTGTTACTTGATCTTTAGTGGGGATCGTGTTACTTGATCTTTAGTGGGGCTCGTGTTACTTGATATTTAGTGGGGATCGTGTTACTTGATATTTAGTGGGGATCGTGTTACTTGATCTTTAGTGGGGATCGTGTTACTTGATCTTTAGTGGGGATCGTGTTACTTGATCTTTAGTGGGGCTCGTGTTACTTGATCTTTAGTGGGGCTCGTGTTACTTGATCTTTAGTGGGGATCGTGTTACTTGATCTTTAGTGGGGATCGTGTTACTTGATCTTTAGTGGGGATCGTGTTACTTATCTTTAGTGGGGATCGTGTTACTCGATCTTTAGTGGGGATCGTGTTACTTGATCTTTAGTGGGGATCGTGTTACTTGATCTTTAGTGGGGATCGTGTTACTTGATCTTTAGTAGGGATCGTGTTACTCGATCTTTAGTGGGGATCGTGTTACTCGATCTTTAGTGGGGATCGTGTTACTCGATCTTTAGTGGGGATCGTGTTACTTGATCTTTAGTGGGGCTCGTGTTACTTGATCTTTAGTGGGGATCGTGTTACTTGATCTTTAGTGGGGATCGTGTTACTTGATCTTTAGTGGGGATCGTGTTACTTGATCTTTAGTGGGGATCGTGTTACTTGATCTTTAGTGGGGATCGTGTTACTTGATCTTTAGTGGGGATCGTGTTACTTGATCTTTAGTGGGGATCGTGTTACTTGATCTTTAGTGGGGCTCGTGTTACTTGATCTTTAGTGGGGCTCGTGTTACTTGATCTTTAGTGGGGCTCGTGTTACTTGATCTTTAGTGGGGATCGTGTTACTTGATCTTTAGTGGGGCTCGTGTTACTTGATCTTTAGTGGGGATCGTGTTACTTGATCTTTAGTGGGGATCGTGTTACTTGATCTTTAGTGGGGATCGTGTTACTTGATCTTTAGTGGGGATCGTGTTACTTGATCTTTAGTGGGGATCGTGTTACTCGATCTTTAGTGGGGCTCGTGTTACTTGATCTTTAGTGGGATCGTGTTACTTGATCTTTAGTGGGGCTCGTGTTACTTGATCTTTAGTGGGGATCGTGTTACTTGATCTTTAGTGGGGATCGTGTTACTCGATCTTTAGTGGGGCTCGTGTTACTTGATCTTTAGTGGGATCGTGTTACTTGATCTTTAGTGGGGCTCGTGTTACTTGATCTTTAGTGGGGATCGTGTTACTTGATCTTTAGTGGGGCTCGTGTTACTTGATCTTTAGTGGGGCTCGTGTTACTTGATCTTTAGTGGGGCTCGTGTTACTTGATCTTTAGTGGGGATCGTGTTACTTGATCTTTAGTGGGGATCGTGTTACTTGATCTTTAGTGGGGATCGTGTTACTTGATCTTTAGTGGGGATCGTGTTACTCGATCTTTAGTGGGGATCGTGTTACTTGATCTTTAGTGGGGATCGTGTTACTTGATCTTTAGTGGGGATCGTGTTACTCGATCTTTAGTGGGAATCGTGTTACTTGATCTTTAGTGGGGATCGTGTTACTTGATCTTTAGTGGGGCTCGTGTTACTTGATCTTTAGTGGGGATCGTGTTACTTGATCTTTAGTGGGGATCGTGTTACTTGATCTTTAGTGGGGATCGTGTTACTTGATCTTTAGTGGGGATCGTGTTACTTGATCTTTAGTGGGGCTCGTGTTACTCGATCTTTAGTGGGGCTCGTGTTACTTGATCTTTAGTGGGGATCGTGTTACTTGATCTTTAGTGGGGATCGTGTTACTTGATCTTTAGTGGGGCTCGTGTTACTTGATCTTTAGTGGGGATCGTGTTACTTGATCTTTAGTGGGGCTCGTGTTACTTGATCTTTAGTGGGGATCGTGTTACTTGATCTTTAGTGGGGATCGTGTTACTTGATCTTTAGTGGGGATCGTGTTACTTGATCTTTAGTGGGGATCGTGTTACTTGATCTTTAGTGGGGATCGTGTTACTTGATCTTTAGTGGGGATCGTGTTACTCGATCTTTAGTGGGATCGTGTTACTTGATCTTTAGTGGGGCTCGTGTTACTTGATCTTTAGTGGGGATCGTGTTACTTGATCTTTAGTGGGGATCGTGTTACTCGATCTTTAGTGGGGATCGTGTTACTTGATCTTTAGTGGGGATCGTGTTACTCGATCTTTAGTGGGGCTCGTGTTACTCGATCTTTAGTGGGGCTCGTGTTACTCGATCTTTAGTGGGGCTCGTGTTACTTGATCTTTAGTGGGGATCGTGTTACTCGATCTTTAGTTTTATGTGTAATGTTTTGTAGATCGCTGTTTGTCCTTTTGTACTTTTTCTTTTGGGCCATTGTGTTTTCTGTCCTTCTTTGACTTATGGATTCTGATTACCTCTTGGTATCTTCAAACTCTTCATAACAATCACTCAGTAGCTATCAAAACTAGGTCAAGTACGACTGCCACCTGTGGCAAGTTGTACTAAATCCACCTGCACGTGGTAAACATTCTCTATTACTGTAAGACAGTAACATTGGTGGATTTCTCCAAGTACTTCCCGTTTCCTCTACCAATAAAATTAACCACAACATCATAACTGAAATATTGTTGAAAATAAAGTTAAACAGACTTAATCGTCATAGGTGACCGTACCGTGGTGGTTTATCCTTTTTGGGCACTTTGGTTTTCTTCTTTGGCTTTTCAAGTCTTTCGATTTTGAGCGTACATGTCGAAGGTTATTCCAGAAATGCGTCGTGCGCACTAAATTAGATATCTACGTTTTTATTCCTTTATCTTAAGATACACACATGTATTTAAATTGTTTAAAGATACACACATGTATTTAAATTGTTTAAAGATACACACATGTATTTAAATTGTTTAAAGATACACACATGTATTTAAATTGTTTAAAGATATACACATGTATTTAAATTGTTTAAAGATACACACATGTATTTAAATTGTTTAAAGATACACACATGTATTTAAATTGTTTAAAGATACACACATGTATTTAAATTGTTTAAAGATATGTTAGTCTATAATAATTAATAAAATTGTGTAATCTGATGCCTAAGGAACAAAGAATACACAGATCACCAGATAAAATACACTGATACATGTAGTATAAACCTAATGTTTAACAAAGATTTACAGTTCCTTGGTTTTACAATTATTTAACAAAGATTTACAGTTCCTTGGTTTTACAATTATTTTACAAAGATTTACAGTTCCTTGGTTTTACAATTATTTAACAAAGATTTACAGTTCCTTGGTTTTACAATTATTTAACAAAGATTTACAGTTCCTTGGTTTTACAATTATTTAACAAAGATTTACAGTTCCTTGGTTTTACAATTATTTAACAAAGATTTACAGTTCCTTGGTTTTACAATTATTTAACAAAGATTTACAGTTCCTTGGTTTTACAATTATTTAACAAAGATTTACAGTTCCTTGGTTTTACAATTATTTAACAAAGATTTACAGTTCCTTGGTTTTACAATTATTTTACAAAGATTTACAGTTCCTTGGTTTTACAATTATTTAACAAAGATTTACAGTTCCTTGGTTTTACAATTATTTAACAAAGATTTACAGTTCCTTGGTTTTACAATTATTTAACAAAGATTTACAGTTCCTTGGTTTTACAATTATTTAACAAAGATTTACAGTTCCTCGGTTTTACAATTATTTAACAAAGATTTACAGTTCCTTGGTTTTACAATTATTTTACAAAGATTTACAGTTCCTTGGTTTTACAATTATTTAACAAAGATTTACAGTTCCTTGGTTTTACAATTATTTAACAAAGATTTACAGTTCCTTGGTTTTACAATTATTTAACAAAGATTTACAGTTCCTTGGTTTTACAATTATTTAACAAAGATTTACAGTTCCTTGGTTTTACAATTATTTAACAAAGATTTACAGTTCCTTGGTTTTACAATTATTTAACAAAGATTTACAGTTCCTTGGTTTTACAATTATTTAACAAAGATTTACAGTTCCTTGGTTTTACAATTATTTAACAAAGATTTACAGTTCCTTGGTTTTACAATTATTTAACAAAGATTTACAGTTCCTTGGTTTTACAATTATTTAACAAAGATTTACAGTTCCTTGGTTTTACAATTATTTAACAAAGATTTACAGTTCCTTGGTTTTACAATTATTTAACAAAGATTTACAGTTCCTTGGTTTTACAATTATTTTACAAAGATTTACAGTTCCTTGGTTTTACAATTATTTAACAAAGATTTACAGTTCCTTGGTTTTACAATTATTTAACAAAGATTTACAGTTCCTTGGTTTTACAATTATTTTACAAAGATTTACAGTTCCTTGGTTTTACAATTATTTTACAAAGATTTACAGTTCCTTGGTTTTACAATTATTTTACAAAGATTTACAGTTCCTTGGTTTTACAATTATTAACAAATCTAAGGTTCATCTCCTTCTGGCATAAAGAACCTCAGCTATAATGTTCAACAGCTTCAATGGTTGTCTTGCTTACAAGGCCTTTTATATTATTTGGCTTTCCAATCTTATGATTTAGAGTATACAATGAAGGTTATTCTTAAAACGCGGTATGTGCAATGATTGTTAGATAAAGACAATTTTATTAAGTGAATAAAAGCTGGTGCAACAAACTCACACAAAGATGAGGAGTGAAATCTGCTGTTCTGAAATGACTAGCTTCATACATAGTGTCCACTTATTTAAATATTAGTACTAACAATAGTCAATGTAATTGAAATTAGATAATTGTTGTATTAGATGTTAATTAATATATAGTGTCCACTCATTTAAATATTAGTACTAACAATAATCAATGTAATTAAAATTAGATAATTGTTATATTAGATTTTAATTAATACATAGTGCCCACTCATTTAAATATTAGTACTAACAATAGTCAATGTAATTAAAATTAGATGATTGTTATATTAGATGTTAATTAATATATAGTGTCCACTCATTTAAATATTAGTACTAACAATAATCAATGTAATTAAAATTAGATAATTGTTATATTAGATGTTAATTAATACATAGTGGCCACTCATTTAAATATTAGTACTAACAATAGTCAATGTAATTAAAATTAGATGATTGTTATATTAGATGTTAATTGATATATAGTGTCCACTCTTGTAAATATTAGTACTAACAATAGTAAATCTAATTAAAATTAGATGATTGTTATATTAGATGTTAATTATTTTTAATTATTTTTAACAAACAGTATTATGTGGTGTTGTATATACTTCTTGTGAATGTGAACATTCGATTGTCAACTCACTCTTAGGAGTTCTCCCCAATCACCAGTATTTAATATAGCTATTGCCATGGTTCCCTTTGGTAAAATAGGGCGTGTCCATACATCTATATTGTGTTCCTAAATAAAATTAATAAAATGGTCAATTAGATCTTACAAATAACATGTGAAAAAAGTGAACCGGAAAAGACTCACTTTTATGACTGTTGCCTCACCAATACTTAATACAGCTATTGCAAAAGATCCCTTTGGTAAAATAGGTCTTGTCCATATACCTATATTGCGTTCCTAAATTAAAAAATATGTCAATTAGATGGTACAAATAACAACCACATGTTTTCAATGTCCAGAAAAAGATGTTCCAACCGAATATACAATCTCATAAATGCCATATATCGAACACCTATACCAGGTGGCAATACAACATGCACTATTTAAGGAGACATAATTTGAACTGCTCTGAGGAAATATGACCGCAATATACAGAGGTGAAGCTATTTCTGTTCTCCTGTGTTGTATTTTTTCTACCGACTATTGATAAACTATTGTTAATGTTGTTTGCATTGCACAAAACATGTACATGTATTTGTAAATACCATTTTTCTGTGTTTATATTAGTTTTCAGTTGTCTGGTATTCTTGTGTCCCATAACCATTCAATGCCAGGACGTGGATTTCCTACGTCACATGTCATGGTCTATAGGACGTGGATTTCCTACGTCACATGTCATGGTCTATAGGACGTGGATTTCCTACATCACATGTCATGGTCTATAGGACGTGGATTTCCTACGTCACATGTCATGGTCTATAGGACGTGGATTTCCTACGTCACATGTCATGGTCTATAGGACGTGGATTTCCTACGTCACATGTCATGGTCTATAGGACGTGGATTTCCTACGTCACATGTCATGGTCTATAGGACGTGGATTTCCTACGTCACATGTCATGGTCTATAGGACGTGGATTTCCTACGTCACATGTCATGGTCTATAGGACGTGGATTTCCTACGTCACATGTCATGGTCTATAGGACGTGGATTTCCTACGTCACATGTCATGGTCTATAGGACGTGGATTTCCTACGTCACATGTCATGGTCTATAGGACGTGGATTTCCTACGTCACATGTCATGGTCTATAGGACGTGGATTTCCTACGTCACATGTCATGGTCTATAGGACATGGATTTCCTACGTCACATGTCATGGTCTATAGGACATGGATTTCCTACGTCACATGTCATGGTCTATAGGACGTGGATTTCCTACGTCACATGTCATGGTCTATTTTTTGTGTTCATTTTGTTGATATTGGTGGAATTGTTTACCATCACTGTTTAAATTTACTTTTCCTAGCTATTGTTGACATTGTGGATAAGAAATATTAACCACAGTTATAAATTAATAACTGAACATTAACCAATAGATAGAGTTTTATTTTACTCCATGAAAGCAGTTTACAAACAATATGTGTTGGTAAAAGGTGGCAGTTTACAAACAATATGTGTTGGTAAAAGGTAGCAGTTTACAAACAATATGTGTTGGTAAAAGGTGGCAGTTTACAAACAATATGTGTTGGTAAAAGGTGGCAGTTTACAAAAAAATATGTGTTGGTAAAAGGTGGCAGTTTACAAACAATATGTGTTGGTAAAAGGTGGCAGTTTACAAACAATATGTGTTGATAAAAGGTGGCAGTTTACAAACAATATGTGTTGATAAAAGGTGGCAGTTTACAAACAATATGTGTTGGTAAAAGGTGGCAGTTTACAAAAAATATGTGTTGGTAAAAGGTGTCAGTTTACAAACAATATGTGTTGATAAAAGGTGTCAGTTTACAAACAATATGTGTTGATAAAAGGTGGCAGTTTACAAACAATATGTGTTGGTAAAAGGTGGCAGTTTACAAACAATATGTGTTGGTAAAAGGTGGCAGTTTACAAACAATATGTGTTGGTAAAAGGTGGCAGTTTACAAACAATATGTGTTGATAAAAGGTGGCAGTTTACAAACAATATGTATTGATAAAAGGTGGCAGTTTACAAACAATATGTGTTGGTAAAAGGTGGCAGTTTACAAACAATATGTGTTGGTAAAAGGTGGCAGTTTACAAACAATATGTGTTGGTAAAAGGTGGCAGTTTACAAACAATATGTGTTGGTAAAAGGTGGCAGTTTTGATTGCCAGATAATGGGTGGGATCGCAACCATTAACCTTATGACTGGCCGTATACAACCATTAACCTTATGACTGGCCGTATACAACCATTAACCTTAAGACTGGCCGTATACAACCATTAACCTTATGACTGGCCGTATACAACCATTAACCTTATGACTGGCCGTATACAACCATTAACCTTACGACTGGCCGTATACGACCATTAACCTTACGACTGGCCGTATACGACCATTAACCTTACGACTGGCCGTATACAACCATTAACCTTATGACTGGCCGTATACAACCATTAACCTTATGACTGGCCGTATACAACCATTAACCTTATGACTGGCCGTATACAACCATTAACCTTATGACTGGCCGTATACAACCATTAACCTTATGACTGGCCGTATACAACCATTAACCTTATGACTGGCCGTATACAACCATTTCTAACAAACTGTTGTTCGTTAGGGTCTGCAAAAACTTGTTTTTACATACAACGAACATGATATTCCCCATAGACACGAAACTCTAAATAACACACAGTCCTAAATATATTAAAAACTCTTTTATATATGTTTTTGTATACATATGCACACTCTAATCAATATTGCAATATGCTTACATGCAATTTTCGTTTTCTGTTTTGTTGTAAAGACTATCACCCTGCTATATTCTTTCACAATAGTTAGTATAAAACATATGAATAGATCTGCAGCTATTTAGTTTAGAATCGTATAAGATTACTGTAATGAAATTCTTCTAATGACTGAAACATTTGTGAGAGAAAACAGAGAAAAAGCACTTTATTTGTTTCAAGTTTACCCGAGTTTCGTTGACTTACATCACAGCTTTTCTTATGGGGTTTAGAATTATTGTTGTTTAAATAAGTAGTTTTCCTGCTATATGGTGACTACCATATTTAATGGAGGAAGATGTACAGAGAGATATAGAGGTATAACGAACCGATTGATGAAACCCATGCAATGGAGAGGTTTCTTGAGATTGCTATCAGGGCATGAACCAACGTCAGCTGAGTGAGACTTGTGATCAAAAGTAATTGACATTTAAAATTCGACCATGCTGCTCCTATCCATCATTCCTTATGAAACCATACCTTATAATAGCATAAATTACCTGAAAGAGTCTCTTCCCTTGAATCCCCATTGGATCTTGATTAATTTTGATGACATTCTTGTTCAACAGTAACGCTTTAGACATAGGATCAATCAGTCGTAAGTCAT
Source organism: Bathymodiolus brooksi (assembly GCA_963680875.1). Classification (NCBI taxonomy): domain Eukaryota; kingdom Metazoa; phylum Mollusca; class Bivalvia; order Mytilida; family Modiolidae; genus Bathymodiolus; species Bathymodiolus brooksi. The sequence continues at coordinate 11,036,206 of OY804582.1, forward strand.
TTGACATAAGTAAAGGAGATGCCATAATTGACCACAACGCCATCTGAGATTTCTGCTGTTCATAACTCAATCCATAATTTCCAACAATGATCTAAATGAATTACAATGACATTAAATTAATTACAAAGACATTAACTTAATTTCAATGACATTAAATTAATTACAATGACATTAAATTAATTACAATGACATTAAATTAATTACAAAACATAAGTTATTACTATTATACTCATATGATGAGATATCAACCACATTGGTGGTGTAATGGTTAGCGTACTCGCCTCGAGTGCGGTAGATCGTGTGTTCGAGCCCCGATCGGGTCAAACCAAAGACTATAAAATTTTGTATTCTTTGCTTCTCCGCTAAGCATGCAGCACCAAGGAGAAAGAGCAAAGACTTGTTGGCTCGGAATCAGGATAATGTGTCCGAGTTCGGCGACATGTTTATCATCGAACTGTTTTTTCAATGAACTAGCACTATAAAAATCCAACTAAGTATAATGGTCTAGTACAATGCAGATCTCATCATCATTTCATTGCAAATTAACTTATTCTCGTCACCATATAGCTGAAAAATTGCTGAATTGGCGTTAAACAACAATCACTCGATCACTCCCTGATGAGATATCAACTATCCTACAGTCAACAATATAACAAATCTATCATAACATTGCACACTATTTGAAGTTTTGTAACAAGAGTAACACGACGGGTGCCACTAGTGGAGCAGGAAGTGGAACTGCTTACCCTTCCAATGCACCTGAGTTCACACCCGGTATTAGTGGAGTTGGTGTTGATCAATCTTTAATTTTCCGTGTTTCGTAGATCATTGTTCTGTTATCCTTTTTATTTTGGCTAATGTATTGTATGTCCTTCTTCAATTTACCACTTCTCATCACACATTAGGTATCCTCAAACTTTTCTTACAGAGACTTTCTTTAATTCATCAATTAAAATTAAATCTATTTAAATTTTATGATATTAAATAACAGTACCAAATTTATAAATCATATTTTAGTTGTTTAAATTTTATACAATACAAAAGGTTTTCATCGATATAATGAATCTGTAATCGTATGAAGGTCTTGTAGGTGTCCATGCAATGTAATTGTATTGATCATTTGGGAGTAAAAAATAATATCAAATATAGTTTAACCCCGCCACTTTTTTTTTTATTAAAATTTCTGCACCAAGACAGGAGAGTGAGAAGTCATGTAAATGTGAACTGTCTGCACCAAGACAGGAGAGTGAGGAGTCATGTAAATGTGAACTGTCTGCACCAAGACAGGAGAGTGAGAAGTCATGTAAATGTGTGTTAGGGTACCAGTATCTGTTTCTACCAACTTCTGATTGGATTTTGAAACCGTTCTTACAGTGTTGTATTTTTTGCTTTTCATTTCATTACTGCTACATCATATCAGGGCCTTTGAATTATCCAGGATACATCATGTCATGCAAATAGGGACTACACAATGATAGCGCAATTCAAGATGGCTAAAATAGACGTCTTAAGTGGTTATTTAAGTTATGGTTTCCATAAACTTGATTGGGTAGCTTTTGTACTTTTTCTTTTGGCCATTGTGTTGTCTGTTCATCTTCGATATACGGCTTCTGATTACCCCTTTGGTGTCTTCAAACTCTTCTTGAGACAAACATTATCTTTCATAAGTACATACAGTTAAACCTGCCCATGTGTTCACCTCTATTAAGCAGTCACCTGTATTAAAAGGTCACCCTTTTCTTGTTCTGTCATAGAAAACATCATATGAAATGAACCTCTTTTAAGATGTCACCTGTCTTATAAGGTCATCTTATCTTTGCCCCAAAGGTGACCTCTTAATACAATCTTGACCCTATATGACATACTTACCATATCAGGGTCATTGAAGTGTCCAGGTCCTGCTACAGCACTAAAACTTCCACTATCTTTACCATAGAAGTCTATGATACCTTTCACACTGTCCCATGAATCTTGAATGTCGTTATAATTTCTCCAAATGTTACAGCTGTTTGCAATAGCTTTGTAATCAGGCTATAAGAATAATTAAATGTTACACTTTAGGATCACAATTTAATACTAAACATTACAACTGTAATTACAGTTTGTAATCAGGCTTAAAATAATCTGAAATTGTCACTTTATTATCTCAAAAAACCTTATCATTTATTTGTTTCTTTAGAAACTAAGTCGTCATTCGAATGCTTCAAAACTGAGTTAATATGAAAACATTTTATTCCATGAAAAATTCTCGTCGCGCATGGATTTGAAATTTTGTACACAAAAATATATTTCTTAGATACGATAAATTTCAAAGAAAAAATGTCTTAATACAATTCCAAGGTAATATTTTTTGGTTTTAAAGAGTTACAAAAGCGTTGACGGAAGCGTATATGTTACCATAAAGTAAAGTACGGTAACGGGAAATTTTGGTAACTTCATATTAATTTAATTTCAGTGAATGCTTACATTTATTACAAAAACACATTTGTAATTCAAAAGATGATGGACCATTTCAAATTCCAGCAAGAAATAGTCAAGGTGCTACTTGGTGAATTTAGAGAGGGACATGCACAACCGGGTCGTAGATCATTGCTACGTACAGTAAGACTCACTGCAAGACATTTCATAGAATATATTCCAGAAAAGAGAAGGCTAAGGTGTTCCGTATGTACTGGAAAGAAGAGCAGGTTTTCTGGTTCAAGGGTCAGAACTTGGTGTGCTGATTGTGGTGTAGGACTATGCATAGGACAATGCTTTATATACTTATGAGTTTTGACTTTCCCTTTGTAAGATTGTTCGGAGTTCGGTAATTTTGTTATTACCCTTATTTAGAAAGCATCGCACCACGCTTATGTATGAGGAATAGCTATAGTTATTATATTAAAAACTACGATTGAAATATCGAGATAAGGTTTATTTCATGGAGGAAAATAAAATGGAAAAAGAAATATCTAATACATTTGTTAGCAAAAGTAGATTTGAGCTGAATACAATTATAATAAAAGAAATGACACTTTTTGAAAATTGTTTTAGTTTTATTTTGCTTAGATTTAGAATAATATTACAAGGCAACATATTCATCAGGGATGATAGTACCCATTCCAAGACACGGAAATGTTGCTCTTTCTTTCTTTCGCACAAATTCGGGAATCGCTCTTTTTTTATTTGGAAATCTGATTATTAAATGTATTTCCCCGTGGAAATACATTACATTTTGTTTGACATGATAACATTTTTAAAACGAAAAAGATCTATGCATTTATATAAAAATTGAGCATTAAAAACCGATGGACAAAAGTCTATAGAGCACGCTAACGTCACTGTACAAAACAGACGAATTCATAAGACGTCAAAAGTATCTGGCACTGGTGACGTCCAAATAAAATGATACAAAGTCGATGTTATAACGTCATACTATTTAAATCTGGCATCAAGAGGGTTAAGACAAAACAGTTTGGATACAGAACAAAATTGTGTCTACAGACAGACGACACTTTGAAACCAGTATTCACCCCTCAACTTCGTTGCGATGGTTTAGTTTTAGTATAAGAATGTATCCTCCGACTGGGTTAATACATCTCATTTTATACATAATGGGATTGCACGAAATATGTCTCTTGTAGTGAGTCATATTACTACTAAATAATCATCTAATTATTACAATATGTGAAATCTCACTCAACACGTTTTACAATCATATATTTGCATATGATATTTTTTTCTGACATTTTTCAACAATAAAACATATAAAGAAACATGATAATGTAGATGTTGAAGCCTATTGTTAGTGTGTTGTTATCTTGATTTGTATCACTTATATTGTATCAATTATATCTTATACTCTTTGTACCTACTAAATTAGATATCTTCAGTTTTATTTATCTTATTACATTACCTTAAAGACAACAAGACAACTGTATTATTCTACCTACTATACACAATTATTTTGAGATCATGTTCCCTAGTGAGTTCCGGCGTGTCGAGGGTTTCCAACACCAATAAAACTGAGTCACCAAATGCACACAGTCCTCGAAATGAAAAATGCGAATTTACTGGTCGGAATCAAATTCTTGAATACATTTTTTATATAATTCTAAATAAAAACTGAAAAATTTACTGGTTGGAACAAAGTTTTACTGGTCTTGGGCCAGAGGACCGGTGCTCATCGTAAGGACTGGTCACGATATAAACTGACATAACTAGCGTTAACCTAAACATCCATCATCAATACAAACAACTTTTGTAAAAACCAAACTCCACTAATTACTAAGAAACAATGCAATAAAAACGTAGATATCAAAGTTAATGCCACGATGCGTTTCTGGAATAACCTTCATCAGGTACGGTCAAATAATTTTGAGCCAATTAAACAAAACAATTATGTTAAAAACTATTTAAATACAATAAATTCGGTTGCAGCCAATCTGGATTTCAAATTGACCTAAAACAATATTAAAATAGTCGTCAACATCATCATCTCTCTGATTTAATGTACACTTGATAGAATATTACTTAATTATACCACCCATCTGTTTAAATCGAGGGCATTGACTTGGAAAAGATTGAGTTGAAAATTTCTTCTGAAGAACTGACAGTCTCTAATTGATACTTAAATCCAAAAATATAGACAACAATATTCTCCGACTTTTATAAGCACTTCATGAATACATACTCCACTTTTAAAGTTCTGGGACAACATATAAAAATAAAGGAAGATATTTCATATCACCTGGAATAATATTTCAAGTAAGATTTCAGTACTGTTAAATTACTTAAATTAGTGGATCCCGATTTTCGTGGATTGCTCACAAGAGACATGCAATGTATTCATGGATTCCGAATTTTCAATATGAAAACAATATGATAAATCTCTACACCACACACAGCATGATTCTATTGCAGCATGTCGACAAGGGCTTACCTCTTGTACAATTACTGTACAATGATCATTATCCAGCTAAAGTCATCACTAGGTAGACTGCGTTTGAAAAAGAGCAGGAAGACTTTAACAAGGAATTTAGAAAAACAAATATCAGACTTATAATTAAAAGAAAATGCCTGATGACCCAATTTGACTCCTTCCTAATCAAAAACGGTAAGATCTGCAGCAAATCTGTTTGAGACTCGGGAACCATTAGAATAAAACATCAAATCTGTCTGAGACTTGGGAACCATTAGAATAAAACATCAAATCTGTTTGAGACTCGGGAACCATTAGAATAACATCAAATCTGTTTGAGAGTCGGGAACCATTAGAATAACATCAAATCTGTTTGAGACTCGGGAACCATTAGAATAAAACATCAAATCTGTTTGAGAGTTGGGAACCATTAGAATAACATCAAATCTGTTTGAGACTCGGGAACCATTAGTATAACATCAAATCTGTTTGAGAGTCGGGAACCATTAGAATAACATCAAATCTGTTTGAGACTCTGGAACCATTAGAATAACATCAAATCTGTTTGAGAGTCGGGAACCATTAGAATAACATCAAATCTGTTTGAGACTCGGGAATCATTAGATTAACATCAAATCTGTTTGAGACTCGGGAACCATTAGAATAACATCAAATCTGTTTGAGACTCGGGAACCATTAGAATAACATCAAATCTGTTTGAGACTCGGGAACCATTAGAATAAAACATCAAATCTGTTTGAGACTCGGGAACCATTAGAATAAAACATTAAATCTGTTTGAGAGTCGGGAACCATTAGAATAAAACATCAAATCTGTTTGAGAGTCGGGAACCATTAGAATAAAACATCAAATCTGTTTGAGAGTCGGGAACCATTAGAATAAAACATCAAATCTGTTTGAGACTCTGGAACCATTAGAATAACATCAAATCTGTTTGAGACTCGGGAACCATTAGAATAACATCAAATCTGTTTGAGAGTCGGGAACCATTAGAATAACATCAAATCTGTTTGAGACTCGGGAATCATTAGAATAACATCAAATCTGTTTGAGACTCGGGAACCATTAGAATAACATCAAATCTGTTTGAGACTCGGGAACCATTAGAATAACATCAAATCTGTTTGAGACTCGGGAACCATTAGAATAACATCAAATCTGTTTGAGACTCGGGAACCATTAGAATAACATCAAATCTGTTTGAGACTCGGGAACCATTAGAATAAAACATCAAATCTGTTTGAGACTCGGGAACCATTAGAATAAAACATCAAATCTGTTTGAGACTCGGGAACCATTAGAATAAAACATCAAATCTGTTTGAGACTCGGGAATCATTAGAATAAAACATCAAATCTGTTCGAGACTCTGGAACCATTAGAATAAAACATCAAATCTGTTTGAGACTCGGGAACCATTAGAATAAAACATCAAATCTGTTTGAGACTCGGGAACCATTAGAATAAAACATCAAATCTGTTTGAGACTCGGGAATCATTAGAATAAAACATCAAATCTGTTCGAGACTCTGGAACCATTAGAATAAAACATCAAATCTGTTTGAGACTCGGGAACCATTAGAATAAAACATCAAATCTGTTCGAGACTCGGGAACCATTAAAATAACATCAAATCTGTTTGAGACTCGGGAACCATTAGAATAACATCAAATCTGTTTGAAAAACGCAGACAGGAAATTCAATAAGGAATCTGAAAACAACTCTACAAAAAGTGGACTTGAAATAAAATGTTCCAAATTTTGGATGTTGGTCCCATTTTTACTCCATTAAATCTTGAAAACAGCCATACAAAATATGTCTGCCTACTACATAAAGAGAAAATGATATGAAACGTATAAAAAACCACATCAAATAAAGCAAAAATCAGAAAATACTATTTTTGGCATCTTGTGTCCTCTTATTTGCAAACATATGTCTAAAATCGCCAAAGTCAATTTCAACATTTATTCTGTGCCAAGGGTCGTTGTGTACCAATTTCAAATAGCCAAAAGTTACTGCAAACAAACCACTGTCTACCACTACTACAACGACCACACAAGAAATCTATACCAATATACCATTACACAAATTTTGCAGTCGAATATAAATATAGAAATTGTGTTATTTATTGTTGATGTTCCCGAAAATGAAAAAAAAACAACATTGTAAATTTAAAATCGTGGATCAGTACTAGTTGACCAACGGAACTACCAAAAGGAGTTCCCCACAAATAAATATTATTTCACTGTAGTTAAAAACTAATTAGATGTGTTATAAGACAAATAGAAAAAAATTCTTACAATTTTGCCACTAGCTACCACATATGCTGGCCAGCTACAGGAGTATAATATTGGTCTCCCAGTTTTGTTCAGGTAAAACTCCATAATAGGATAACCTATTTAAACATAAATAAAAGATTTCATGTATTTATTTACAGAAAAAAAAGGTAATCATTGAATATTGGTAAAGTTTCTAACTTTTTATACAAAAATCTAGGGTCTTGCACAACAAATGTCTGACCAGCAACCTAATAATACAGTATAAAGGTATAAGCAGGACCGTCTTAAGGCATGGGCACTCTGGGCAGTTACCCGGGGCCCCACTAACAGACGGGCCCCATGCTAATATATGTATGTTGTGTACAGTATGTTTGTAATGCTTATACACTTATTTTGTTGGAAGTACCAATACAATAAATTAATGCATAATTTTATCGACCATTTACATTTTTATTCATATAAGTGGTTGTGTAGGTAGGGGGCCCTAGTGCACTGCTTTTCCCCATGGCCTATAATGCTATTCAGACCGCCCTGGGTATAAGCATTCATGAACACAAACCTGAAAAAAAATCTGTTTAATTCTTAGAAGTATATACTCTAGACCTGTATCACCATCTGGTAAAATATTGACTATATTTTGACATCTATTGGAGCAGGAACTACCCTTCCGGAACACCTGAATTTACCTCAGGTTTTTGGTTTGGGGTTTGTGTTGCTCTCTTTTAGTTTTCTGTGTTCATTATGTGTAAATTGTGTATGTAGTTTTCTGTGTTCATTATGTGTAAATTGTGTATGTAGTTTTCTGTGTTCATTATGTGTAAATTGTGTATGTAGTTTTCTGTGTTCATTATGTGTAAATTGTGTATGTAGTTTTCTGTGTTCATTATGTGTAAATTGTGTATGTAGTTTTCTGTGTTCATTATGTGTAAATTGTGTATGTAGTTTTCTGTGTTCATTATGTGTAAATTGTGTATGTAGTTTTCTGTGTTCATTATGTGTAAATTGTGTATGTAGTTTTCTGTGTTCATTATGTGTAAATTGTGTATGTAGTTTTCTGTGTTCATTATGTGTAAATTGTGTATGTAGTTTTCTGTGTTCATTATGTGTAAATTGTGTATGTAGTTTTCTGTGTTCATTATGTGTAAATTGTGTATGTAGTTTTCTGTGTTCATTATGTGTAAATTGTGTATGTCCCATGTCTTTTGTTCCATTTTACCATGGTTTTGTCGTTTTCTGTAGATTTATGGCTTTTGATCATGTCTTGGTACATTCTAACTTTATGTCCGTCAACCTAGCCGTGCATATCAAAGCCAATCTGTTACACAGCGACATCTACAATTACGTCTGGTGTCAATCACATTATCTTGGCGGTTAATCAACAACTGAGTCATGTGTTCACTCTACTGCATTCAGATGGCTGTGCTCCAATTTAATGATTGATTTATTTGGTTGTTGGTTGCTTAACATCAACTGGCAAATAAGTCAAGCCAAGAACAAGTTCAACAATATGTAGTTAACAATATACACAAAGATGAGAGGAATTACATAGAGATTTGAGTAGGGACAAAATACCTAGAGTTGTGTAGCAGCATTATATACTTTTGATTGGCTGTAATGACATACCTTCTGTCATATCAGCAATTCCACTGTAACAACCATCCAACTTTAAACTATCTACACCCCAGTCGGCAAATGTCTGTGCATCCAACTCCATATAGAATTTACTTCCTGGATAGCCACCACATGTTTTGATTCCGAAGTCTTCATAAATACCTAGTTTTAGACCCTTACTGTGAACCTAAAAACAAGAGCAAGTGGCTTACTAGGATACAACAAATTTATACAGAATATTAAAATCAAGAAATAAATCATGCATTTAATTATTTAAAGCTTTATATTCATGTACGATTTCTTTGGGCTAGCTCTATAAAGTATAGACCATCATGTACTGAATCTGGACACATTTACTCCACAGTTAATGAGCATGTCTATGAAGCACGCGGGACAAAAACTTACCTATAAAAATTTGGTTCGCCATGAGTATATACATTGTGCAAATGATCAATCAAGAAAAGTTTGAAGATAACAAAGAGGTAATCAGAAGCCGTAAGTCGAAGAAGGACAGACAATACAATTACCAATAAGAAAAAGGACAAGCAATACACACTACACAGAAAACTAACCATCCATCAACACGAACCTCACTAAAATCTTGGGGTAAGCTCAGAAGCTCCGGAAGAGCAAGCAGTTCCTGCTCCACATGTAGGACCGTTGTGTTACAATCTTGTTAAAATGTTAATTTCTATATTCGTAAGACACCACAGGTACAATTAATGACATTCTATCACACTTGTACGGTTACAAGTTCTAATTAAGCAAATATTTGATGTATTCTAATTATAACAAGATAAAACAAATACACATTGCATAATAAAGGAATGTAGTTATGCTATCTAGGGTTTGTTCGACTTGTACATTTATGAAGAATTAACCAGGCACACTGCATTCTTTTTTTAAGTAAGTTCTGTAGAACAATGGTAATTGTATTGTACTAACACGACTAACACTATTTCTATAACATGCTACTAATATTAACGAGGCAAGGATAAAGTACTGGTATTTTATGTTTGTACTAAAACGATTAACACTATTTCTATAACATGCTACTAATATTAACGAGGCCATGATAAGGTACTGGTATTTTATGTTTGTACTAAAACGACTAACACTATTTCTATAACATGCTACTAATATTAACGAGGCCATGATAAGGTACTGGTATTTTATGTTTGTACTAAAACGACTAACACTATTTCTATAACATGCTACTAATATTAACGAGGCCATAAGGTACTGGTATTTTATGTTTGTACTAAAACGACTAACACTATTTCTATAACATGCTACTAATATTAACGAGGCCATGATAAGGTACTGGTATTTTATGTTTGTACTAAAACGACTAACACTATTTCTATAACATGCTACTAATATTAACGAGGCCATGATAAGGTACTGGTATTTTATGCTTGTACTAAAACGACTAACACTATTTCTATAACATGCTACTAATATTAACGAGGCCATGATAAGGTACTGGTATTTTATGTTTGTACTAAAACGACTAACACTATTTCTATAACATGCTACTAATATTAACGAGGCCATAAGGTACTGGTATTTTATGTTTGTACTAAAACGACTAACACTATTTCTATAACATGCTACTAATATTAACGAGGCCATAAGGTACTGGTATTTTATGTTTGTACTAAAACGACTAACACTATTTCTATAACATGCTACTAATATTAACGAGGCCATGATAAGGTACTGGTATTTTATGTTTGTACTAAAACGACTAACACTAATTCTATAACATGCTACTAATATTAACGAGGCCATGATAAGGTACTGGTATTTTATGTTTGTACTAAAACGACTAACACTATTTCTATAACATGCTACTAATATTAACGAGGCCATGATAAGGTACTGGTATTTTATGTTTCTCTCACTAACAAATGTAAAGATTTCAAATAAAGATTTTAATTGGGAAAACACATGTAGAACACATGAGAACATTCATTATTCTGAAGTCTATTTAATAAAATAATATGAATTCAAAATGTTAACGAGGTAGTGCCACATGACCAACGCTATCTCTAGCTTTGCACCTTTCAATTGGTATTAAAATATTGTCTCTTAAAACGGCGATTAAACAATATTTACATAGTCAGCAAGTTTCTTGATTCCATTTGGAAATCTCACGGGATCAGCAACTAATCTACCATCAGAATCTCTCTCCTTTGCCATCCAACAGTCATCAATGTTGACATACTCATACCCTACAGCAAGGTAACCATCTTGGGCTAAATGATCGGCCATTTGCATGTATAGTTTCTCACTGTAAATCAGTACAGAGGTAGATTGTATCAACAGAAGTAAAGAGTACCACTTAACTGTACGCTAGGGACGGATTCCAGGGGTGGATCCAGAGGGGGGCGCACCCGGTGCGCGCCCCCCTAAAATTGGAAAAAATATGATTTTTTGGCGTAAAATCGTGATTTTTCACACGAAATACCCCAACAAATTTTGCGCCTCCCTCCGCTCGGCGCAATTTATTTAAGTGCACCCCCCCCCCCCCCTAACTTGAAATCCTGGATTCACACTCATGAAAAGCTGATTCATCGTCAAGGATTCTTACATGACACATGAAGAAAAAAACCAATAAGGTCTCCCAACATGGTGTCATCGATTATTGATCGTTTAATGTCTGTATTGTAGTATATGATATGTTTGTACAAACTAGTGATTCCACGATGATAGGTCAATCATAAAGTATGGGGGTTGACAATTACCGATTCCCAAAGTCATAACTACAATATTTAATCTGATTCCTAAGCCTCTTTATACATGAATACTAAATTTCAAAAACCTTTTCTAAAAATCTCCATTGATTTTATTACCACCAAACGTGATTCATACTGTGTTGGAATTAAAAATAATTGATTGTCTTAGATTCTGTTTGTATGATACTATGTTTATATATTTTCCATAGACACGCCTCATCATATGTTGGTCTGTTTATTCTCCAATATCCCCCAGATTGTATAATGATAATTGGAGTGTCGTAGATAAAAGAGTACAAAGATATCGTGTCAATTTACGACCGATCAATGAAGCAGAAAGGTCAAACATATTAAATAGACAACGCAATGTCGTCATATGTTGACGGATCTTAACATAACTGCGGAAGCAGACAATTATAACGAAAAGAATCTTCAGTATCTACGCCAACAGAGGGCGCATTTGTTTCTAACACTGCTTTTCATCAGCGATGACTGTCGACACACAAAACGAATTTTCAAACTTTTTTCATAGTGATATTGCATTGTAGTAACAATATTCCAGCAGCACCTGCATATGGAGAGTAGTGCTCCTGTCATAGGAGGGAGATACAGAATAGGTAACAGGTAACAGTGCATATCTCTCAGAGGAGGTTTGGGCCCATTAAACTAGTTTAACCCTGCCACATTTTATTGAAGTGCCTGTATAAAGCCAGTAAAGTAAGCTGTCATGTTTTTGTGTATTTGAGGTATCGATTTTGCCTCTTTCTACAATTTTGCTATTGAAATTTAGAAATGCTCCGACATTGTGGTATTTTTTGTTTTCCGTTTTACTAATACGATATTTCAGAACTTGTGATTCCTATCATTTCATTGATAGTGGGTTGCTGCTAACTTGGAAGCCACCGAACCAAGGGTTCCTATTGGTTAAGTCATCGCTTCTAAAGCTTTACGGTCGCCGCCATGAGTTGGTTAACCTCTGCAGAATACCTGTTTCACAGATGACCACGGATATCGTTTGTTTGTCTTCATCAAAATCCCGTCCTTGTCTAATTCATGACTTACCACCGGATTTTGGACAAGTGTAACAAGTGGAGTATGAAATGCTTATCCTTCCGGAGAACATGAGTTCACTTCCGGTTGTTTATGGGGTTCGTGTTGCCTAATCTTTAGTTTTCTGTATAGTGTTTTGTAGATAATTTTCTGTCCTTTGACACAGGCACTTGTTTCATATAGATTTGTTTACTATCTACGTCCACCCACGTAGATAGTAAACAAATATATGAAAATGTCCTTTGACCATTTTTCTATTTTGGCCATTATATTGTCTGTCCTTCGATTTACGATTTCTATTTAGACATTTGGCATCTTCAAAATTTTCGTAGTTACGTGTATCCAAAAACATGTTTTAGATCCAGAGTCGAAAATCATAGAATTGAAAAAAACATTTGTTTTACTGAAAATGTCGCCATCGTAAGCTAATTTTAGAATGCTTAGTTACATTGACTACATTGTTACAATGTATATGTAATTGTTACATTGTATATGTAATTGTTACATTGTATATGTAATTGTTACATTGTATATGTAATTGTTACAATGTATACTATGTATTTGTCAGTGTATACTATATAGATAACATATAGTTGAGAGGGTGATAGATCAGATTGTTACCCTGAGAAAAACATTGTCAACCAAGACAATGTCTTTTTCGAAGGGTAACAATCTGATCTATCACCCTCTCAACTATATGTTATTTAATTTATTATACTGAATGTTTTCACCTTCTCGTTTGCAATGATGTTTTGTTTCATTTTAATGTTTCATTTCATATTCAGTCTATTCATTTTTACAGATGTTCAGTAATTTTGCTAGGCTCTAAATGAGAGGGTAACAGTAAAAAAAAATGTTACCTGCTGAGCCATGTGTCAGAGCACAATGTTACCCTCGTCTTATCCAATAAAATTACAGCTTGCATACATGAAGTATAATAAAAGCATTTATGATACAATATATAATTAGCTAGTCAAATATGCAAAAAAAACCAACAAATTATTGATTGTAGGTGTACCTAATGCAGTTATATGGGTCATTCGTGCAGTCTATGTTGCATCGGAATCGTTCCCATGACATCCATCCCATCGGTGGTGTTCTACCCAGTCCATTGTCTAATGTTGATACACATGTTATAAACACCATAAATAATGGGAGCAGCTTCTCCATTTCTGATAAAATACACAAATACCATGATGAATTGACGAGTATAACGCAAAATAAAACAACATTAGATTTTGATTGACCGTTCGTCTGGCCAAAGTCCAGGGGAGCTTTAAGTATCACTTCTAGGAAACGGATTAATATAAGCGTTACGCTTGTTTCTGAATTCTATGTTATATTGTATTGTGGGAAAAAAATGTAATATGTAATTCATCAATAAAATATGTTTAAATCAAGTATCACTTGACGTCTGTCGTTCGTCCGTCCGTCCCTCCATTTTTTTCTTCTTCACATTTTAATCTTCTCCTACAAACCTGTTCAAGCAAATAGAACAAGACTTGGCAAGAATGGTCATTGAGATTCCAAGGTGCACAAATAAAATTGATCCTCAAAGACAAAGAGCTAATATAGGATCTAAAAGGGGGGATTGATTTAATCTTATTTTTTCCTCTCTACAGCAATGTAAATGCTACACTATTTGTTGAGCAGTATCAATGTGATATGCAGATCTAAATTTGAATAAACAGTTTCAATGGGGTCAGAGCCCCGTGAGTTTATGGGAATGCAAGCAAAAATGGCATAATCATCTGTTCATAGATTCAAACTTGCACAAATGAAGCCCCCCAGAATGAGAAGTCGAGCCTTGGGTTCCAAAGTTTGACAGAGACAATAAAAGATTATATCATAAATAACCAGCAATGGAGATGTAATTGTATTTGGCATGAATTATCATTGTAAAATGGAGATTCAATCTTTTTCATATGGAAAACCCTTGATTCTATATGGGGTCAGAGTATTTAAGGTTCAAAATTTAACACAGGCTGCAATGCAGAAAATGTGATATATCAGTTTCTTAAATATCTGTTATGGAAATATCATTTTACAGGAATGAATTATTCTTGTGAAAGTGAAATCAAGATCTGACATTGTACAAATGAAGACCACAGACTCTATGGTGTTCGACTTTATAATGTGTTTCTGTATACAGGAGTCCCTTAGCAAATAAAACTAGAAGGTAGTTTATTATTAACCAAATTTGTAACTGTTTTTTCGTAAATATAATTTGTCCCATTTTAACTAGTTTAATACATATTTATACAGATTAACACATATTTTAATGTCTTTTGATCAGTACTACATTTTGCTATAAACATATAATACAGTGTAAAAATATGTGTAATTGTAAGATGATTGATACAAACTGAAAATCATAAATTCTCCTTTAATTTTAGTAAAAAATACAGATACAGGTTGTATAACTGTAAATACAGATACAGGTTGTATAACTGTAAATACAGATACAGGTTGTATAACTGTAAATACAGATACAGGTTGTATAACTGTAAATACAGATACAGGTTGTATAACTGTAAATACAGATACAGGTTGTATAACTGTAAATACAGATACAGGTTGTATAACTGTAAATACAGATACAGGTTGTATAACTGTAAATACAGATACAGGTTGTATAACTGTAAATACAGATACAGGTTGTATAACTGTAAATACAGACACAGGTTGTATAACTGTAAATACAGATACAGGTTGTATAACTGTAAATACAGATACAGGTTGTATAACTGTAAATACAGATACAGGTTGTATAACTGTAAATACAGATACAGGTTGTATAACTGTAAATACAGATACAGGTTGTATAACTGTAAATACAGATACAGGTTGTATAACTGTAAATACAGATACAGGTTGTATAACTGTAAATACAGATACAGGTTGTATAACTGTAAATACAGATACAGGTTGTATAACTGTAAATACAGACACAGGTTGTATAACTGTAAATACAGATACAGGTTGTATAACTGTAAATACAGATACAGGTTGTATAACTGTAAATACAGATACAGGTTGTATAACTGTAAATACAGATACAGGTTGTATAACTGTAAATACAGATACAGGTTGTATAACTGTAAATACAGATACAGGTTGTATAACTGTAAATACAGATACAGGTTGTATAACTGTAAATACAGATACAGGTTGTATAACTGTAAATACAGATACAGGTTGTATAACTGTAAATACAGATACAGGTTGTATAACTGTAAATACAGATACAGGTTGTATAACTGTAAATACAGATACAGGTTGTATAACTGTAAATACAGATACAGGTTGTATAACTGCAT
Organism: Bathymodiolus brooksi; assembly: GCA_963680875.1. NCBI lineage: Eukaryota > Metazoa > Mollusca > Bivalvia > Mytilida > Modiolidae > Bathymodiolus > Bathymodiolus brooksi. Next base: position 11,052,127 of record OY804582.1, read on the forward strand.
GGCAACATAGGCAAAAACAAAAACCACACAAAATAAAAGCTCATTATGTACACTTGTGGCATATATTTTTTTTATAATTATTCTAATTTCCAACACTTTTTTTTCTTATAAATTTCATAAAATCTGGATCAAGTATGATATTAGAGTATCTGTCAACTGGGGCCGTGCTGAGCAGCTCTTTGGGTTGAGCCATGGAAATCTTCACCAGGAACCAGACTGTGATATTAACATGATTAATATCAACATTTAAAGGTCTGACCATTTACATGTATTTTTTTCTAATTGCAAAATAACTTTTTTCTTTCTTCCATCCATTCTTGTGAATAGATACTATAATATTAAGGTTTATTAGGATGTCTTGCTCAGAAGACCCTGTATTTGAACTTATTTTTATACTAACTAGAGCTAATAGAATGCAAAGTTTTGAAAATCAAAGGGTATAGCAGTACCTAGATATGTCTTTTTTCAATACTATAGTGTAACAGTGTTTGTTCTTTAGTATGGGGCCCGGGTGGCTCAATGAGTTAGGTAGTTGTAGGGCCCAGGTGGCTCAATGAGTTAGGTAGTTGTAGGGCCCGGGTGGCTCAATGAGTTAGGTAGTTGTAGGGCCCGGGTGGCTCAATGAGTTAGGTAGTTGGATTACCTAACAACTCAGACAAGCCTATCACCAATACGGAGTGGGTTCGCACACAGTTTTGTAAATTACAAAAAAGGGTACACTCAACTCGCAGCCACAAGTGATAAAGTTTAAAAGTTGCTTGCCCATGGTCGGTGGTTCTCTCCGGGTACTCCAACTTCTTCCACCACTAAAACTGGTTGCCATGATATACAATGTAGTTGAAATATTGCTGAAAGTGGCATTAAACACCAAAAATCAAATCTTTAATATATAGTCTAAGTCAATAATAATACACTGTATTACATCTCAGGTTAAAAAGGTTTTTCATTCTTATAAAATTTATAAGGAAAACTTGATAGTGGCTGTCCATCCCCCCTTATTGTTGTTTAGTGACGAATAAAATTTAGTTTGCTTGATTTTTGTCAAAACTGACAAAATGGTGCAATTTCTTTTGAGAAAATCTCTGCAAAAATCACCTGTTTACATAAACAATAGGTAAAAATAGAAAGAATCAAAACTGACTTGTCCAGTTTTAAATCCCATGTTTAATAGAGCATTTCAAAATATTGTTTGTTGTAAGTCTACTGTTTGTCATTCATCTTAGAAAAAGAAAAAAATTGACAACTACTACCAGGTCAATTTTCTTACAAATTATTATTGGAATATATATTAAAATTCTCTAATTGAGTGGTTTTTGCTCCAGTCAATAAAAAAATTCATTTTAAATTAAGGGTCATTTCAGGTCATATTTTTATGTCAAGATGAATCTAGTTACATTTATATATAGCCTAGGGTTAGATAATATCACTACATAAGACCACATGCCTAGGTGTCTTCACTTGGTAGATTTCCTCCCCTATTTTTTCCTACGCACTACCATACACATAGTATATAAATATCTGAAGTTCATGTCATGTCACATGTGTATCAGACCTGACTGACTAACATGATATAATTGTTTGTATTATCAGAGAGATTACACATACATGTTGTCATATTATTTAATCGCTTCATTCTAGATTATAGAATTTGATAATACAAACAATTGTTACAGGGGTTTTCTCCTTCACTGGCCCCAGTAAAAAGGTAACCAGTAACTAACCAAAACGACAGCTCAAAATAATACCCGGTAGTATATTCCAATAAAAATATAAAATAAGATATACCTAATACACGTAGTTATATTATAACAGCATTTCTAAATGAGCAAATCAATGTTACATAGGGGGGACATACTACTTACTCTTAATCGGCTTGTATAACTTGTTCATACCATGCAAACTGTCAGATCATGTGACGCTTTTGTTTTCCATCGATCTATCATATGATCAAGCACGTGACAAAGAAAGATTCGGTTTAACTAATCAAAGAAAAGAAGTTTTCGGCAGCATGAATCGACAAGAAACACTTTATTTATTTTCTAAACAAAATCAATGCAAATAATACGCCTGCACACACCAACGCATACTACCTACATATATATGGTTCACTTTTATTGAATGTATTTATAAAAAATAGTAAAAAGAATATATCACATGTTATTTTCAGTTTTTATATCTATATTTTGTACCACAACAACCCAGTAATTCAATTGTAAATGTGGCCTCTAATATTAGTTACAGGCCGCTGTTAGAGGTCGCTGATACGGACCAATGTTACAGACCGATGTTTTTGCAGCTTTTTTTTTATGAACGAGCTTAAGAATTCGACTGATCAATGTTGTTATAAGAAACATATAGGTAAACTCGTTCACAAACAAATCTGTTCTCACGCCTTGTTTTATTTTAGATTATAACATCATTATTGTACAAGTTAGATACATTACTATGAAAACAAAAGAAGTTGCCCGTATTGGATATAACGGTTTTCTTTTTCCGTATCCGTACTCAGGTGAAGGTCTTGGTGCTACGACAATAAACAAATCTTTTGCAAATTGAAACTTTTCTTGAAATGTCGTTTTATTCTCTCTTCCGGTTGACGGTTGTGAATGAATTTAACTGAAAAAATTATTTGATAATATTGAAATATACATAAAAAAAGACTTTACTATTAATTATGTGTATGTTTTCTCCGTCCTAATAAAATTATTAACTGTAATTAATCTAGTGTTATTTTATTGTGAGATGTATAAAACAGGATTATCTTAATAGATAATTTTATATTATTTGTTCAATTCATATTATTTCTGTTCGTTGCCTTATCTTTTGTATTGAGTCCTGAAGAAAGTGAAGAAATGAAATGAAATAAAATAAATTATTACCCACAAGTAGAACTACGTCCTCGTCGTTGGGTCTGGAAGCACATTCTTTCAAGGTTCTATACATTTTTGCTCTTAAATAACAAAATTAATTAAATGTGCAAAAAAAAAAAATAATGAAAAAAATTAGATAATGTACTGTATAATTATGGTTATATGTCTCCTTTCCTCAGTTCTAATGACTGTCGAATAAAATAAACCACTGTTTTGATACCTTCAGGTGTTGATAGATTTAGCATTACATGTTTATTTAATTTTTCATCTTTATTACAGTAATTAAAATTATAGGGAGCTTCTTGGTGGTATTTTAAGAAAACGTTGTTCTTATATTTTTTATCAATAGCACAGTTAAAAAAGAAATGAGATTCATCATCTAAACAGTTACATAGCTAACATTTCCGTTGATCCCTTTGTTTTTTGTGTATCTTCCAGTTTCTATTATGATGGTCACTTATTCTAAATTTTGTTATGATTTTTCTAGTTTTTTTATTAGGATGAGATAAATAATATTTCAAATTTGTTTGAAGGACGAAGTCCTATAATGTTTAGAGGGAGGCATGAGAAGGGAATGTATTATTTTTTTCAAGTACTTTTTTTTTTAATTTAAATTTATTATTTGGCTGGAGTTATCTCTCTTTGACTGTGTAACTGAAGACTGAAGGTATGTTTGTTTATAAAATAAATAATAAATAAATAAGCTTTATTTAGAGTCGGCATGGTTAAAACAACATACAACATAAGCTCTGTTGAGCTTTTAACCGACATACACAGACACATAATAAATAACAAATAACAAGCATGCAACATACAGCTAAAATACAAGACTAAGTAAGCACTACATGTAAAATACTAACAGTTATAAGATAAGCAAAAAAGCAGATTAAAAGCTGATGTTATAAGCTAAGCATACCAAGAGCTAATGTAGCAAACTATGAACAACTAAAAGCTGATATTATGAGCAAAGCATAAAATTTTTATAAGCACAATAAATAAAAACTGGATATGACCTAGATGGTAGAAATTTAAACAAATTTAAAAGTCAGCACAAGCTGAACATTTACATACATTTCCATTCCAAGATTTTAAAATATTCTTAAACTGATTAAAATTGGAAATTTTTCTAAAATCATCAGGTAGGTCATTCCATAAAACAGCTGCTGCATATTTAAAACTATTCTTACCGTAGGTAGATGTTCGTACCCTAGGTATATCTACAATATTGGAATATCTAAAATTATATTTACAATCTTTAAAAACAACTAAATCATGTAAACAAGATGGTGAAAGTTTGTTTAAAATCTTAAAACATTCAATAGCCATGGTACGCATTCTTCTAACTTTCAGAGATGGAACTTTAGCTTTTTCTAATAACTCATCATATGTGCTCTCATAGTCCTCGTATATAAATCGTAAAGCCCTCGCCTGGATTTTTTCTAATTTAGAGGTATTACTTTTATTGCAAAAATGCCACGCCAAAGGACAAAAATTAAAATTAGACAAAATGAAAGTATGAAAAATTGTTAATTTATTTAATTTTGAAAGGAAACAACCAATGCGCTTTAAAACATTCAACTGTTGAGAAGCTTTACGACATATATTTTTAATATGATAATTGAAATTAAGTTGGTAATCAATATCTATTCCTAGTAATTTTACCACTTCATCACAAGTAATTTCAGCTGAATCTATTTTAAATACTGGTGTCTTGGCATGTGTCTTATTGCCAACTGCAATGGCTTGAAACTTATCTGGATTAGCCTGCATACAATTGAATTTGAACCAGTCTATCAATACTGAGCTTTCTTTTTCAAGTATATCAATTAATTTCTCATAATTATCATTTACATAAGACAAGGTGTTATCATCAGCATAATTATACAATGTACCATATTCAATAAAATAAAAGATGTCGTTAATAAAAATTTTAAATAACAAGGGGCCAAGTATAGAGCCTTGAGGTACCCCTTTTTGTATATCAGCCCAACTGCTGAGATCTCCCTGAAGTTTGATTTGTTGTTTACGACCAGTTAAATAATTTCTAAGTAATTCCACAGATTTTGGAGATAGGCCGTATGCAGACAGCTTACAAAGGAGAATGTCATGTGGCAGACAGTCAAAAGCCTTCGAAAGATCCATAAGAATTGCTGCCACATACTGATTTTTATCTAGAGCTGTTTTCCAATCTTCAAGGAGTCTCAGCAAAGTTGTCTGACAACCATGACCCTTTCTAAAAGCGCATAAAAAAGTATGAAAAATATTTTCAAATAAATCAGTTAGTTGGTCAGATAAAACCATTTCATAAATTTTAGAAATTGTGGGTAAGATGCTAACTGGCCGGTAGTTCTTTTTGTCTAAAGGGTCATTTTTTTTATGTAGTGGAACAACCTGAGCTTCTTTTAACCTGTTTGCAAAAAAAATCTTATAAAATATATAGATCTTTTAAAAGATCTTACATAGATCGAAACATACTTTACTATAATAAAAATAAGATTCAAATTAAGATGTTTGTTCTCTTTCCTAATATATTCGAAACTAAGCAATATGTTACGTATCCTAGCAACAGATGCTTTTTATTTACAGTAACTACGTCATTTTTTTTTATTACAGCTACACTTAAACAACACGAAAATACAGGAAATAACGATCAACTGGTCAAATGCAAATCCTTCAATGAAATTTCAATAATACGATGATCCGTACACGTAAATTATCTTTTATTTTGAATGCATTTTGTAGCAGATTTCTTATGGCTGTTCCGTTCATTTTACCTACGCTGCTCTTCCGTCGAGAGTCTCGTAGACAAATTATTTTTTTATTAGAATTTTATTTCAAATTTATTTCGATTTTGCATTGAGTAAATAATTAAAGAATTGGGAATTTTTCATTAAATATATATTTCTTTTGCGTTTCTAAATATGAATTGATCTATCTTTAAAACTTCCGGTGAAAAGATATTTGGCTATGAATAGATATAGAGGAAAAATCGTACAGCATATTAAAACTTCCGGTGAAAATATATTTGGCTATGAACACAGGTACTTGTGGACAGGACACAGCATCCCCCATTTTTACACCCTACCCCCCTCTTTTCATTTTTTTTCTCCATTTCCATGGCTTAGAAATATGTAAAACAGCAATAATATGCCGTTTTCTGATTGCATAAGTCGACTGATATGTATATAGAGATGCCGTTTTCTGATTGCATCAGTCGACTGATATGTATATTTCTAAGCCATGGAAATGAAAAAAAAAAATAAAAAAGGGGGGGGGGGGGGGGGGTAGGGTGTAAAAAGGAGGGATGCTGTGTCCTGTCCACAAGTACCTGTGGCTATGAATAGATATAGAGGGAAAATCGTATGTAGCATATCATTCTTTCGTTTTTAAGAATTTATCTAAACATAGCTTACTGTTTTCAGTTAGGTTATTCATTTTAATTATTTATAAGATTTTCATATTAACAATAGCTTGCTTTTTAGTTTTCTGTGTAATATTTTGTAGATCGTTGTTTGTACCTTTTTCCTTTGACCATGGTGTTGTCTGTCCATCTTTTTCCTTTGACCATGGTGTTGTCTGTCCATCTTTTTCCTTTGACCATGGTGTTGTCTGTCCATCTTTTTCCTTTGACCATGGTGTTGTCTGTCCATCTTTTTCCTTTGACCATGGTGTTGTCTGTCCATCTTTTTCCTTTGACCATGGTGTTGTCTGTCCATCTTTTTCCTTTGACCATGGTGTTGTCTGTCCATCTTTTTCCTTTGACCATGGTGGTGTCTGTCCATCTTTTTCCTTTGACCATGGTGTTGTCTGTCCATCTTTTTCCTTTGAACATGGTGTTGTCTGTCCATCTTTTTCCTTTGATCATGGTGTTGTCTGTCCATCTCTTTCATTTGACCATGGTGTTGTCTGTCCATCTTTTTCCTTTGACCATGGTGTTGTCTGTCCATCTTTTTCTTTTGACCATGGTGTTGTCTGTCCATCTTTTTCCTTTGACCATGGTGTTGTCTGTCCATCTTTTTCCTTTGACCATGGTGTTGTCTGTCCATCTTTTTCCTTTGACCATGGTGTTGTCTGTCCATCTTTTTCCTTTGACCATGGTGTTGTCTGTCCATCTTTTTCCTTTGACCATGGTGTTGTCTGTCCATCTTTTTCCTTTGACCATGATGTTGTCTGTCCATCTTTTTCCTTTGACCATGGTGTTGTCTGTCCATCTTTTTCCTTTGACCATGGTGTTGTCTGTCCATCTTTTTCCTTTGACCATGGTGTTGTCTATCCATCTTTTTCCTTTGACCATGGTGTTGTCTGTTCATCTTTTTCCTTTGACCATGATGTTGTCTGTCCATCTTTTTCCTTTGACCATGGTGTTGTCTGTCCATCTTTTTCCTTTGACCATGGTGTTGTCTGTCCATCTTTTTCCTTTGACCATGATGTTGTCTGTCCATCTTTTTCCTTTGAACATGGTGTTGTCTGTCCATCTTTTTCCTTTGACCATGGTGTTGTCTGTCCATCTCTTTCATTTGACCATGGTGTTGTCTGTCCATCTTTTTCCTTTGACCATGGTGTTGTCTGTCCATCTTTTTCTTTTGACCATGGTGTTGTCTGTCCATCTTTTTCCTTTGACCATGGTGTTGTCTGTCCATCTTTTTCCTTTGACCATGGTGTTGTCTGTCCATCTTTTTCCTTTGACCATGGTGTTGTCTGTCCATCTTTTTCCTTTGACCATGGTGTTGTCTGTCCATCTTTTTCCTTTGACCATGGTGTTGTCTGTCCATCTTTTTCCTTTGACCATGATGTTGTCTGTCCATCTTTTTCCTTTGACCATGGTGTTGTCTGTCCATCTTTTTCCTTTGACCATGGTGTTGTCTGTCCATCTTTTTCCTTTGACCATGGTGTTGTCTATCCATCTTTTTCCTTTGACCATGGTGTTGTCTGTCCATCTTTTTCCTTTGACCATGATGTTGTCTGTCCATCTTTTTCCTTTGACCATGGTGTTGTCTGTCCATCTTTTTCCTTTGACCATGGTGTTGTCTGTCCATCTTTTTCCTTTGACCATGGTGTTGTCTGTCCATCTTTTTCCTTTGACCATGATGTTTTCTGTCCATCTTTTTCCTTTGACCATGGTGTTGTCTGTCCATCTTTTTCCTTTGACCATGATGTTTTCTGTCCATCTTTTTCCTTTGACCATGGTGTTGTCTGTCCATCTTTTTCCTTTGACCATGGTGTTGTCTGTCCATCTTTTTCCTTTGACCATGGTGTTGTCTGTCCATCTTTTTCCTTTGACCATGGTGTTGTCTGTCCATCTTTTTCCTTTGACCATGATGTTGTCTGTCCATCTTTTTCCTTTGACCATGGTGTTGTCTGTCCATCTTTTTCCTTTGACCATGGTGTTGTCTGTCCATCTTTTTCCTTTGACCATGGTGTTGTCTGTCCATCTGACTACCCCTTTGGTATCTTCAAACTCCTCTGGATTTCTTGTTTGGGGTTTTAACTTATTTGTTTGTTTTAGGGTTTTACCTTCCTCTGTTAGTTTGACATCAATGCCTATTTCTTCTGATATATTTTTGCCATATGTGTACCAGAAGTAAGTTCCTTGCGTACTTAATATTTTTGTTAGATTATATACTTCATGGAGAAGATGGTTAAATTTTTCATTGTTTAATCTGGCTTAATACATACTAGTTTGAGATCTGATGAAGCTTTCTAATGGTGGCATATTTAATTCTGCTCTAGCCGCTATTTTTGTTGAATTTCGTTTAAGTGCCTAGAATATGTCTAATAAATTTAAGTTTAATTTTTTCTAAAGGACATTTGTCAGCGAAGGATAAAATGTTCCCTGCAGAGTTATTTTTGTTTGCCCGGATCATAGCTCTGTATAATTGAAGGTATGAGTCCATAAAGCAGATTTCTGAGTTGTTAACAAAAACGTGACAAGAACAAGATTTCCTTTATGGTATATTTCCTTGTTAAAGGAAAATGTTCCAGGAATTTAAAGAGAGAAGAAGGCTCAATCTCAAACATGCTTAAAAACATAGAACTCCAAGACCTCCAGACAAGACAAGAGGGAGTCCTAAGTTGTGATAACTTGTGCCCAAACCGTTTCATGTTTATTCGGAATAAAATATGTTCAAGTTAAACTGAAGACACACTACAGCCAGAAACTTATATTTCTGTACAAAGTGGTGGAGGGGCTTGTTCCGGCTATCGATCCAGAATAATACTACCGACAAAAACTTATATTTCTGTACAAAATGGTTGAGGAGCTTGTTCTGGCTATCGATAGTATTCCAGAATAATACTTAGATAAAACCCGGCCAAAGATAACAGCAAATAAATTTGAGAACCATCCGTTAGAAATAATTCAAAATATTTTGATATACCACCTAGCACAACCCAACAATACTCACACTCTTTGTTCTTAGTTAAAACACTGGTTGATTGGAAATATCTAGAAGATACATTAATGGGCGCAACAAGCGTGGGAACTTCAAATCTGCTCTGACACAACGTCAATAAGTCGAATGAGAACTCTCTCGCTCCCATTGTACTGAAGCCACTATTAGTATTAAAAACGTAATCACACATATACAGATTCATAGAAATATAAGATTGTTTCAGCTCATTTTTCTGTTTGTCGTAATGACAACCCAGTCTTTCTTCCTCGTTCATGACTTATCACTTGTAACACGACTGGTGCCACTAGTCCAACAGAACAGAAATTGCTAACCCCAAAGGAGCACACGAGTTCGTTCCTGGAGCTTAGTGTGATTCGTTTCGTTCCTTTTGTCCAATGACATGTATAGTTCCATGCTATGATGTCCGCTTTATTTCAGCGTAAAAACGATGTTCGTTTAGTCTTGTCATGGTATCTTCTGACATGATAATAAAGTAGGTCAATATAGATACACAAATATGTGACCAGAAAGGAGGACATACTCAACGTGGGGAAAAAAAGAGAGAGAAAAAATGAGCAACACAACCCCATGAAAACCGGGGGTTTCTCAGGTGCTCCGGAAGGGAAAGTCATTCCATCACCATTAGTGACAAACGTCGTGTTGCTGTTAAACCCACAGGCGCATGGGGAGAGGAGGGAGGGGGGAGGAGGAAACGAAATCCATGCCCCATGCGCCTGTGGTTAAACCACTAGAACACCATCTGAATTGGAAATCGCATTGCAAACGAGTATAAATAGATAAATATAAATAACGTAAATAAAACAGGAACACATACAAAACAAATAGGATTAAAGACTAAACAAACCTAGTTTTTACGCTGAATTAGAAGTGGACATCATAGAATGGAACTAAACATGCCAAATTTTACTACAACAAAGAAAAGAAAACATACAGCTTACATATCACCGACAGGAATAATATTTTACATTTAATATGGGGAAATGGATGTAAAATACTCTAGTTATCACACTCCACGGGAAATAAATCCTCTCTAGTCGTGTCTTCTGTATCAACAATGTTTCGATGGAGCCTGGAGGTGTCAATTAATGTGTCTGTACTATTGCCAAGAACAAAATGAGAACAAACAACGCACATTTCGCGAAAACAATTTAAAAGAAACATTTGAAATATCACAACCAGAGGCTCTCAAGAGCCTGCAACCGCTCGCCTGATTTATATAGACAATGCACAAGAAAATGTGAAATTCCTCGCCAGATTATTTTTCCCCAATGTATAAATTTATTGTGCAAACATCCATGATGGCTTGTTGGCGGGATTATTGGATACATAACCTAATGATGACTATGCCAAGTTTTTTCAGAGAAGATCTTGAAATATTTTGTTTTGGTTAAAATGAGCATAGTTTGCTTATAAAGAGTCAATATTGCAAACTTCATAAAAAAAACCTCCAAATATATTTAATAACTCATTAGCATAAAAACTACAGTTTAAATTTCAGTTCATTTAACTCATCGCCGGTTTTGAAATGAGGCTCGAGTTGTTCGATCATTAGTTTTCTGTGTAGTGTTTTGTAGATCGTTGTTTGTCCTCTTGTCCGTTTTATTTTGGTCTTTGTATATTGTCTGTTCTTCAATTTACGGCTTTGATTTACCCCTTGGTATCTTCAAACTTTTCTTTAGCTTAAATGTTAGCTATTTTGTCGATTTCAAGAGCCTAATTTGCATATTTTCGTAAAAAAATGACAGAGCGCAAAATGCTTCGACAAAACCCTTAATATATGTCATACTACTCATTAATATGCAACTACTATTCAAATTTAAGATAATTTATACCAAAATGTGGCTGTATTAGCTCTGCATGTGTGTTTATCCACTATGTTCTATTTATAGTAACAATAACCATGTTTGTCAGTTGGGCGTGGTCATCGGATACAATTTTGAAAGTTCATATCATTATGATGAGTCAGGACAAGTTTGGTTCAAATTTGTCACGTGGTTTCAGAGAAGAAGATGTATTGGTTAAACGTTACCGAATATTTTGTATGTGTCACAAATGACCATGTGTATGTTCCGTTTAAATATTGCGGTGTATACAAACACATCATTAGATGCCCTCGTTCATGACTTATCGCCGGATATTTAACATAAGGAACCCGACGGATGCCATTAGTGGAACAGGAACAGTTCATCCTTTCCGAACACCCGAGTTCATCCTGATATTTAGTGTGGCTGCATTGCCCAATCTTTAGTTTCCCGTGTAGTGTCTTGTTGACTATCGTTTGAGACATTTTCACATTCTGGCCATTGTGTTATCTGTCCTTTTTTCACTTCTTCTGATTGCCCCATTGGTATATTCAAACTTGTCTTAAAATTGTTAAAATTCACTATTACGTGGAAATGAAATAAATCTTTTAACTTCATTTCATTAAAGAAAATATACTTTTTTTTTAAATTACATACGTTGAAAGCGGCAGAGAGACTGCCACTGGCAAAATTGTTGCAGACAAACACCCGGACCACATATTCATATTCCAGGGTGTATTCAGACAAGACTCCATATTTTATCGGGTCAATTAAAACCTCTTGTACGTGGATTTTAATAGCATAGTTTTTTTTCGGTGGAAAAGACCAAAACAGACATTCAATAGAATTCCATCAATACATTGACACATATTTTTTAATAGGACATCATTATATGGTGGTGACAGTTCTATATATTATACAACCCTCATTACTAGCTTCACGGAGTTCCTCCTTTAATGAAACCTTTGATAGCAGGTGCGCAAAACTGCAACTCAAGTTTTAATCCTATATTTTTCATTCATGCCATGTAATTTTAAAGTAGTAAAAGTGTAATTACATTACAAACACGTCATAGCGTAAAATAACTAAATTCTTTTATTCAGCAATACATGAATCAACTTCAGCACTTTTTTGCTGTGGTTAATTTTTAACAAAGAATTACGCAAATTCTTTATAAATAATTACACAGCTGGGTCAAAATACAAAAAATAAAAAGTATAATAATAATAAAATACAAATTTCTTAATCTCCATGAGGACACGTGCACAGACATATTTAACCCACATAAAGAACACCCGGAAATTACTACAGTGATATCAAATTAGACCCAGCTAGGGATGTTGAAATATATTTAAAAGTACACAAATCTTACATCAGAGGCACGTTTGATTTTCTAACATACCAGGGGCGGATTCAGGGGGGGCGCACTCGGCGCGCGCCCCCCCTAAAATTGGAAAAAATAAGATTTTTTGGCGTAAAATCGAGATTTTTCACCCGAAATACCCCAAAAATTTTCGCGCCTCCCTCCGCTCGGCGCATTTTTTTTAAGCGCCCCCTCCCTAACTTGAAATCCTGGATCCGCCCCTGCATACAATGTCCAATAGCAGATGGTGTCTTCTTTAGAAGTTAATACAGCAGAGAGGAGGTTTTAAGCAAACTTGAACCATTACAAAACAGCAGAGGGGACAGAGAGAAACTCAGGTTTTATGCAAAAAAGAATCATACTACATTGTAGTTAAATCTTAGATATTAAATATCCGGTTATTCTTTTTCTCAAATATATTGAGGATTATATCAACGTGGTACTTGTATACTTAATTCAGAGCTAATTTACCCGATGATGTTACTTGTATCCTTGGTGATACACGTGGTACTTGTATCCTTGGTGATACACGTGGTACTTGTATACTTAATCCAGGGCTAATTTACCCAATGATGTTACTTGTATCTTTGGTGATACACGTGGTACTTGTATCCTTGGTGATACACGTGGTACTTGTATCCTTGGTGATACACTAACACTTAAAGTAACAATTCTTCATCTTTGACCGTCCATCACTACCGGCACATAGAGATAGCCCCATTCTCTGTGCCAACTGTCGAGACCAAATTTATAGTCCACCGATATACTATCACAAAAGCCATACCTTGACCAATAATACTACCCATAAAGTTTTACCACAGAAATGAAATTTAACCATCATGACGTTAATATGACAAGCTATGGATACCTTTATTGTGCAAGTCACAATAATTGTTTATATTTATGCATAATAAACATACACCATCCATTAAATAAGTTTAAACTATTGAAATAAGTTGTAAATAATGAAATCAAATAACAATAGTTCCTGCTTCTAATGTTTTATGTGTGAATAGGAGATTTATTACCTTTATATTGTACTTTAATGTAAAACCTTACAGTTGGATCATATTGAGATAAATTTAAAAAAAAAACCATTTTTTATTTATGATCCTTTTAACGACAATTCAGTTATAACCGGAGTACCCGTATAGAACCACGTGACCTGCTGCAAGTTGCTGACAAACTTGTATCGAGTACAACTCGACACGGGCATCAATCGAACTCACCAAAGTTTCTACCTTCTCATCTAGAGGTTAGTTAACTATAAAAAGATTCACTGACCCTTCTTCTGTACTGTCCATTGCTTTGTTGTCAAAACTTCCGTGAAAAAGTGTGGTTGATCTTTACAGATGTTATATATCCATTGTTTACTTCTGTTTAATCGGTGGAGATCTAGATATCAAAAGGGGGAGGTTATGGTCCCATTAACCGGTTAAATCCCATCAAAGAAACGAGTGAAACATTTAGTCTCGTAGCCTCGAATTAACAACCAGTTTCACTTAGACCTACTTCCACATCATGTAAAATCATCGAAAAAGAATAATCTAAATATTACGAATTGAAATATAGTGAACAACAAAATATACTTCAAATGATCATACCAACACACCATCGGTATCAACAAATCTTATTAAAATTATATACAAGCATACTATTGAAGACACCAACTATAACCTTGATCAATATTACATGTGTAGTGTTCTTGACATTCACCTTTATGATAGTATGTGATCTTTTTGAGTGGAAGTGAATCTGTGCAGGTTTTCTTTATCGTTTGTTTATATATACATCTTCGTGGGAGATCCAGCTATCTAGAGGGGAGTAAGGGCTAGGTGGCTCAATGAGTTAGGTAGTTGGCTTATGCATCTTCGTTGGAGATCCAGCTATCTAGAGTGGAGTAAGGGCCTAGGTGGCTCAATGAGTTAGGTAGTTGGCTTATGCATCTTCGTGGGAGCTCCAGCTATCAAGAGGGGAGTAAGGGTCTAGGTGGCTCAATGAGTTAGGTAGTTGACTTAACTAGCAACTCATACAAACCTATCACCAATACGGCGTGGGTTCGCGCCCGGATTTGTAAACTACAAAACAGGGTGCACTCGACTCGCAGCCGCAAGTGATAAAGTTTACCAGTTGCTTGCACATGGTCAGTGATTCTCACCGGGTACTCCGGCTTCTTCCACCACTAAAACTGGTCGCCATGATATAACTGAAATATTGCTGAAAGTGGCGTTAAAACACCAAAAATCAATCAAGAGGGGAGGGTTAGGATCCCATTCAATCGGTTTAAGCCCGACACATTTTTGTGCCCGTCCCAATCCTGGATTTCCATCGTCATATGTCGTGGTCTTCTTTGTGTTCAGTGAATTCAGTTAAAATAGGAGGTGATTGTTCGTTTTGGTGATACCGGTGGAATTGATGACCATCGCTGTTTAAATTTTCTTTTCATAATAGCCGTTACCAAGATAAATATTTTACATGTATAGTCGATATCAAGATCAGTATTACGTGTAATCTGTATTGGACTACTTATGTTTATTTACATACATGATGCAGACAACAATGGTATGTTTACATAATATACATAAGAAGTTATTATACGATAATACTGGCTTTAAATACATTTGTATTTGTATTTAAAAGATATGCTGTGCATTGATTACGCGATTAAGGTTAAATTAATTCAATAATAAAAAATAATCTTGAATTTGCTTTATTTTGTCATCTTTAATTTAGTTACATACCTAAGACTGTATGTGGGGTGTAGTTAATACGATGCCCCACCCGCCAGACAAGGCAATCCTTGTCTATCCATTTTTTAATAATAAAAAAAAAAAATTAATTATGGGGGTATTGGTATTATATAGTGTTGTCATACTGCAATAGAAAATCTAAGTAATCTGATTGATTATTTACTCGATTTTACTAATCCATATTATACGGCTCTAGCCGGTAATATGAAAGCACGTGCCAAGAAAGATAATTTATTTGGAAATCATACGTAATCAAGATGGCGACCCCCAGGTTCGCCTGTCACTCTGACCCCGATATTGAGGCAATTCTAAATCATTTGTTATTTTTCTGTTAAAATTGTTAAGTTGTTTATTAAATATGTTGAAGAATTAATTTCTTCTTTAAAGCAAAGTCATATCTGGGGTTAAATATTCATGAGACAATACATGTATAGTAGTCATGTTCTTTATTTAGGCTTTACACAGGTAATATGGACCCAGGGTATTGCAGTATGACAAATTCGTTATATAGGCTTTAGACAGGTAATACGGGCTCATATAACTATATAACTAATATTGACGGGAGAAAACAAAAGGTAGATAGGAAGCTTAACAAATTGTAGGATTTTGCAAACTGAATAAGTTTAAACAACTGTATAATGTATATGCATACTATTATAAATGAATTATGTAATGAAATCAAATAGCGTTGGTCCTAAACAATAAGGTTCTCATCTTTGTATTGTTAAAACAGACAGATAAATTGTGAATGATCCATTACGTTATTTTATAACAGGTGAATTATGTCCCTTTTATATCTGTGTTTAGATGCCGTTTAAATATTTGATAGAATGTACAGAAATAGGATATTATAAGATTCTACTTATAACAAAGTTTGTAGATAACAAACGAAATATGTACATTGTTCAGACATGTTGAAGTGTGCTATACTGCTGTCAGTTATATTGCTCGTGTAACAACGATGGTCGGGCCTTGTTTGTGTGTTTTGGGTGGGTTCATGGGGAGAGGGGTGATTCAATGGTTACTTGTACTTTACTGTATTTGAATATCTTATTATACCCCCACTCATAGTACCCTCACTCATAGAGTGGGGGCTGAGTGGGGGCTATATTGCAATCACCTTGTCCGTCCGTCCGTCCGTCCGTTTGTCCGTCCGTTCACACTTTCGTTAAAGATGTCACAGCTGCTACTGGAAGAAATGATTTTATTTTTGATACATGACTTTGGCATAGTGACTTGTACCGTGTCTCCCCTTTCCAGGCGTACCGCACATCTACTTTCTGTTTACCGCGCAACTTAGAATTTTTCATGTTTGCCGTAATGAAAACTTTCTAATAGATATCTCAGCTTCTACTGGAAGAAATGATTTTATATTTGATATATGGCTTTTGGCATGGTGACTTGTACCGTGTCTCCCCTTTCCAGATTTACCGCACATCTACTTCCTGTTTACAGTGCGACTTAGAATTTTTCATGTTTGCCGTAATAAAAACTTTTGTAACAGATATCTCAGCTTCTACTGGAAGAAATGATTTTATATTTGATATATGGCTTTTGCATGGTGAATCGTACCGTGTCTCCCCTTTCCAGGTTACAGTGATAACAAAATAGTTTAGCTTGTGGTTACACAAATCCCTGTTGTGTACTTTTCAGCCAGTTTATAATGATTTGTGCAGAGCTCGATGTATCAGATTAGTTTGTGATCCATTTTCTGGTAATGAGTGTTGAGATATATACAAATTTGACACAAATGAACGAATGGTGGTATTCTTAGCACGACGTAGCGTGCAACATCTTGTTAATAATTAGCATTACATTGTATACTATGTGCAAAGAATATGTATTATGTGTTAAAACGATGCTCGTTTCGTCCTTTGTCTCTGTGTGTTAAACCACATCGGTGGTGCAATGGGAAGCGTGCTCGCCTCACGTGCTGTAGATCGTGGATTCGAGCCCTGATCGGGTCAAACCAAAGGCTATGAAATTGGTATTTGTTGGTTCCCTGCGAAACACGCAGTATTAATGAGAAAGAGGAAAGACTGGTTTGCTCGGAATCAGGATAATGTGTCTGGGTGGGGCGACATGTCTATCCGCGGGCTGTTGTTTCAGTGAACTAGCACTATGAAAATCAAACAAAGCGTGTTGGTCTAGTACAAAGCGGACTTCATGATCATCTCATTGAAAATTACCCTTTTCTCGCCATGATATAGTTGAACAATTGCCGAGTTAGCGTTAAGCAACAATCACTCACTCACTCTATGTGTGTTTGTACCGATTCCTGCTTTTACACGAGTGCATAAATTGGAGAGCAAAATAAGGGGAGAGGGGATCATAGAGGCATAACGTAAATCTCCCCGGGAATGTTTTATAATTTGCCGAAATCAAGCACACTACATGAGTAATCGCTACTGTATTGTTGATGGTTGTGGGTTTTTTACTGTACTTTGGACTGTCATGTGTTTTTGTTTTTCGTTTTCTATCAATACCAAGTAATACAATAAACCCTACCAAAGAATTGTTACTACACTTACTTCGTTCATGTTTATGGTCAGGTATTTTTCACCCCATTATGTGATAAAGTTTGTCAGTGACTTGCGGTAGGTCGGTAGTTTTCTCCAGGTACTCCGGCTTCCTCCATCACTAAAATTGACCGACATGGTATAGCTGAAATATTTTTGAAATTGGCGTTAATTACCATAAGCCAAACCAAACCAAACTACATTTTGAATCCCCCCCCACACACACACACACTTTTTCCAATTTATTTTTGTTTTACCAATATGCAGTATATTTATGTACAAAATGAGATGAAATTCATCAGAGTTCATCTACTTTTGTAAATTGATGTGTTCTTTCAATATAACATTTTAAATCCTATAATTTTATCCAAAAAAACGAAACAAATGAATTTAGAGCTTTATGTAGATTTAGATAATGTCTCGATATTAAACTTCGTGTTAAGATATAATCAGACTTTAACTCTATTGTATTATCTGAGTTAGATTTTTACATTAAAATGCATAATAAAGCCATTAAGGGGTTTCTATTACATATTAGTATTATGTCGCTGCTACTTAGATTTGATATATATTAACTAAATATTCAGTGCACACCTATTTCTGTGACGTTAATGTGAAATAAGTCAAATCGTTTTTATTACGTCGTTGGTGGTTAAGAGCAAAAATTACACTATATTAAAAAAAGGTCATCTTGAACTGTAACAGTTAAAAAATTAACATCTCAATAACGGTAAAAATAACAAATAACTATAACCTAGAGAATCTATTTCTATAAATAAATATATGTTGGTGGAGAAACAATACACGCGGCGACTACTAAACAACGGATAGAAAATAGCGAGAGAATGGGGATATATAATGTTAATTAGATTGGAGGAGAAGTGGGGATATATAATGTTAATTAGATTGGAGGAGAGAGTGGGGATATATAATGTTAATTAGATTGGAGGAGAAGTGGGGATATATAATGTTAATTAGATTGGAGGAGAAGTGGACATTTAGAGAGTGGGGATATATAATGTTAATTAGATTGGAGGAGAAGTGGACATTGAGAGAGTGGGGATATATAATGTTAATTAGATTGGAGGAGAAGTGGACATTGAGAGAGTGGGGATATATAATGTTAATTAGATTGGAGGAGAAGCCGACATTGAGAGAGTGGGGATATATAATGTTAATTAGATTGGAGGAGAAGTGGACATTGAGAGAGTGGGGATATATAATGTTAATTAGATTGGAGGAGAAGTGGACATTGAGAGAGTGGGGATATATAATGTTAATTAGATTGGAGGAGAAGTGGGGATATATAATGTTAATTAGATTGGAGGAGAGAGTGGGGATATATAATGTTAATTAGATTGGAGGAGAAGTGGGGATATATAATGTTAATTAGATTGGAGGAGAAGTGGACATTTAGAGAGTGGGGATATATAATGTTAATTAGATTGGAGGAGAAGTGGACATTGAGAGAGTGGGGATATATAATGTTAATTAGATTGGAGGAGAAGTGGACATTGAGAGAGTGGGGATATATAATGTTAATTAGATTGGAGGAGAAGTGGACATTGAGAGAGTGGGGATATATAATGTTAATTAGATTGGAGGAGAAGTGGGGATATATAATGTTAATTAGATTGGAGGAGAAGTGGGGATATATAATGTTAATTAGATTGGAGGAGAAGTGGACATTGAGAGAGTGGGGATATATAATGTTAATTAGATTGGAGGAGAAGTGGACAGTGAGAGAGTGGGGATATATAATGTTAATTAGATTGGAGGAGAAGCCGACATTGAGAGAGTGGGGATATATAATGTTAATTAGATTGGAGGAGAAGCCGACATTGAGAGAGTGGGGATATATAATGTTAATTAGATTGGAGGAGAAGCCGACATTGAGAGAGTGGGGATATATAATGTTAATTAGATTGGAGGAGAAGCCGACATTGAGAGAGTGGGGATATATAATGTTAATTAGATTGGAGGAGGAGCCGACATTGAGAGAGTGGGGATATATAATGTTAATTAGATTGGGGGAGAAGTGGGGATATATAATGTTAATTAGATTGGAGGAGAAGCCGACATTGAGAGAGTGGGGATATATAATGTTAATTAGATTGGAGGAGAAGCCGACATTGAGAGAGTGGGGATATATAATGTTAATTAGATTGGAGGAGAAGCCGACATTGAGAGAGTGGGGATATATAATGTTAATTAGATTGGAGGAGAAGCCGACATTGAGAGAGTGGGGATATATAATGTTAATTAGATTGGAGGAGGAGCCGACATTGAGAGAGTGGGGATATATAATGTTAATTAGATTGGGGGAGAAGTGGGGATATATAATGTTAATTAGATTGGAGGAGAAGCCGACATTGAGAGAGTGGGGATATATAATGTTAATTAGATTGGAGGAGAAGCCGACATTGAGAGAGTGGGGATATATAATGTTAATTAGATTGGAGGAGAAGCCGACATTGAGAGAGTGGGGATATATAATGTTAATTAGATTGGAGGAGAAGCCGACATTGAGAGAGTGGGGATATATAATGTTAATTAGATTGGAGGAGAAGTGGGGATATAAAATGTTAATTAGATTGGAGGAGAAGTGGGGATATATAATGTTAATTAGATTGGAGGAGAAGTGGGGATATATAATGTTAATTAGATTGGAGGAGAAGTGGGGATATATAATGTTAATTAGATTGGAGGAGAAGTGGGGATATATAATGTTAATTAGATTGGAGGAGAAATGGGGATATATAATGTTAATTAGATTGGAGGAGAAGTGGGGATATATAATGTTAATTAGATTGGAGGAGAAGTGGGGATATATAATGTTAATTAGATTGGAGGAGAAGCCGACATTGAGAGAGTGGGGATATATAATGTTAATTAGATTGGAGGAGAAGCCGACATTGAGAGAGTGGGGATATATAATGTTAATTAGATTGGAGGAGAAGCGACATTGAGAGAATGTGGATATATAATGTTAATTAGATTGGAGGAGAAGCCGACATTGAGAGAGTGGGGATATATAATGTTAATTAGATTGGAGGAGAAGTGGGGATATATAATGTTATTTAGATTGGAGGAGAAGTGGGGATATATAATGTTAATTAGATTGGAGGAGAAGTGGGGATATATAATGTTAATTAGATTGGAGGAGAAGTGGGGATATATAATGTTAATTAGATTGGAGGAGAAGTGGGGATATATAATGTTAATTAGATTGGAGGAGAAGTGGGGATATATATTGTTAATTAGATTGGAGGAGAAGTGGGGATATATAATGTTAATTAGATTGGAGGAGAAGTGGGGATATATAATGTTAATTAGATTGGAGGAGAAGTGGGGATATATAATGTTAATTAGATTGGAGGAGAAGCCGACATTGAGAGAGTGGGGATATATAATGTTAATTAGATTGGAGGAGAAGTGGACATTGAGAGAGTGGGGATATATAATGTTAATTAGATTGGAGGAGAAGCCGACATTGAGAGAGTGGGGATATATAATGTTAATTAGATTGGAGGAGAAGTGGACATTGAGAGAGTGGGGATATACAATGTTAATTAGATTGGAGGAGAAGCCGACATTGAGAGAGTGGGGATATATAATGTTAATTAGATTGGAGGAGAAGCCGACATTGAGAGAGTGCGGATATATAATGTTAATTAGAATGGAGGAGAAGCCGACATTGAGAGAGTGGGGATATATAATGTTAATTAGATTGGAGGAGAAGTGGACATTGAGAGAGTGGGGATATATAATGTTAATTAGATTGGAGGAGAAGCCGACATTGAGAGAGTGGGGATATATAATGTTAATTAGATTGGAGGAGAAGCCGACATTGAGAGAGTGGGGATATATAATGTTAATTAGATTGGAGGAGAAGCCGACATTGAGAGAGTGGGGATATATAATGTTAATTAGATTGGAGGAGAAGTGGGGATATAAAATGTTAATTAGATTGGAGGAGAAGTGGGGATATATAATGTTAATTAGATTGGAGGAGAAGTGGGGATATATAATGTTAATTAGATTGGAGGAGAAGTGGGGATATATAATGTTAATTAGATTGGAGGAGAAGCCGACATTGAGAGAGTGGGTATATATAATGTTAATTAGATTGGAGGAGAAGCCGACATTGAGAGAGTGGGGATATATAATGTTAATTAGATTGGAGGAGAAGCCGACATTGAGAGAGTGGGGATATATAATGTTAATTAGATTGGAGGAGAAGCCGACATTGAGAGAGTGGGGATATATAATGTTAATTAGATTGGAGGAGAAGCCGACATTGAGAGAGTGGGGATATATAATGTTAATTAGATTGGAGGAGAAGCCGACATTGAGAGAGTGGGGATATATAATGTTAATTAGATTGGAGGAGAAGCCGACATTGAGAGAGTGGGGATATATAATGTTAATTAGATTGGAGGAGAAGCCGACATTGAGAGAGTGGGGATATATAATGTTAATTAGATTGGAGGAGAAGCCGACATTGAGAGAGTGGGGATATATAATGTTAATTAGATTGGAGGAGAAGCCGACATTGAGAGAGTGGGGATATATAATGTTAATTAGATTGGAGGAGAAGCCGACATTATTAATATATCCTCAAAAGTACAATAATTCTTTGTTAAGAGAACGTTTGTATAAGATGACTTCACCCGTATTTTGTTTTCGTATAACCTGCATATGGAAAATTAATTCTATACAACAAATAATATAAAAACGACAAAGATGTCTTGCTTTATCAGTTATCATCAGAAGTAACAGAGTACCACTCAACTGCTGTTATTTTAAGCTATGAGTTATGTTCATTGTTGAAGACTACAGTGACTGTGAAATGTAGAACAGCAATAAAAGTACTGTTCCTTTACTTTAATTTGTGTCTAAGAGTAAAGTTGTAAAGTCTATCGTGTTCATTTACATCCACATCCTTTCATACTAAATGATACATGTTTTAAACAATATTGACTCACATTTTAAACAATACTCCTCACATTTTAGACAATACTCCTCACATTTTAGACAATACTGACTCACATTTTAGACAATGCTCCTCACATTTTAGACAATACTCCTCACATATTAGACAATACTGACTCATATTTTAGACAATACTCCTCACATTTTAAACAATACTGACTCACATTTTAGACAATATTGACTCACATTTTAGACAATACTCCTCACATTTTAGACAATACTGACTCACATTTTAGACAATACTCCTCACATTTTAGACTACTGACTCACATTTTAGACAATACTCCTCACATTTTAGACAATACTGACTCACATTTTAGACAATACTCCTCACATTTTAGACTACTGACTCACATTTTAGACAATACTCCTCACATTTTAGACAATACTGACTCACATTTTAAACAAAACTGACTCACATTTTAGACAATACTGACTCACATTTTAGACAATACTGACTCACATTTTAGACAATACTCCTCACATTTTAGACAATACTGACTCACATCTTAGACAAAACTGACTCACATATTAGACAAAACTGACTCACATTTTAGACAATACTCCTCACATTTTAGACAATACTGACTCACATTTTAGACAATACTGACTCACATTTTAGACAAAACTGACTCACATATTAGACAAAACTGACTCACATTTTAGACAAAACTGACTCACATTTTAGACAATACTCCTCACATTTTAGACAATACTGACTCACATTTTAGACAAAACTGACTCACATATTAGACAAAACTGACTCACATTTTAGACAATACTCCTCACATTTTAGACAATACTCCTCACATTTTAGACAATACTGACTCACATTTTAGACAAAACTGACTCACATATTAGACAAAACTGACTCACATTTTAGACAAAACTGACTCACATTTTAGACAATACTGACTCACATTTTAGACAATACTCCTCACATTTTAGACAATACTGACTCACATTTTAGACAATACTGACTCACATATTAGACAAAACTGACTCACATTTTAGACAATACTCCTCACATTTTAGACAATACTGACTCACATTTTAGACAAAACTGACTCACATATTAGACAAAACTGACTCACATTTTAGACAATACTGACTCACATATTAGACAAAACTGACTCACATTTTAGACAATACTCCTCACATATTAGACAAAACTGACTCACATTTTAGACAATACTCCTCACATATTAGACAATACTGACTCACATTTTAACGTTAAATTTGCATTCAAACTGGTTTAAGTGATCAATATCAGTTATGAAAGTTTTGCAGAAGAACAAAGAGACAAATGATTAACACACTAAGTAACAGGTATACTTGTCTTTCTCTATGATTAACACACTAAGTAACAGGTATACTTGTCTTTCTCTATGATTAAAACACTAAGTAACAGGTATATTTGTCTTTCTCTATGATTAACACACTAAATAACAGGTATATTTGTCTTTCTCTATGATTAACACACTAAGTAACAGGTATATTTGTCTTTCTCTATGATTAACACACTAAGTAACAGGTATACTTGTCTTTCTCTATGATTAACACACTAAGTAACAGGTATACTTGTCTTTCTCTATGATTAACACACTAAGTAACAGGTATACTTGTCTTTCTCTATGATTAACACACTAAGTAACAGGTATATTTGTCTTTCTCTATGATTAACACACTAAGTAACAGGTATACTTGTCTTTCTCTATGATTAACACACTAAGTAACAGGTATATTTGTCTTTCCCTATGATTAACACACAGGTATATTTGTCTTTCTCTATGATTAACACACTAAGTAACAGGTATATTTGTCTTTCTCTATGATTAACACACAGGTATATTTGTCTTTCTCTATGATTAACACACTAAGTAACAGGTATACTTGTCTTTCTCTATGATTAACACACTAAGTAACAGGTATATTTGTCTTTCTCTATGATTAACACACTAAGTAACAGGTATACTTGTCTTTCTCTATGATTAACACACTAAGTAACAGGTATATTTGTCTTTCCCTATGATTAACACACTAAGTAACAGGTATATTTGTCTTTCTCAATGATTAACACACTAAGTAACAGGTATACTTGTCTTTCTCTATGATTAACACACTAAGTTTTAGTTTAAACATATTTTATTTGCTCAAATGTGCAAAAAGGATAAGACACAAGTTAAACAAACTTATGAAGTCTTCTCCTATATACATTAAGTTACAATATTATTTGATAGAGCATGCATGTATATAAATATTTCTTACATTAATATGTGTAGATTGAACTAAAACAGAGAATGAAGAAAGGAATGAGAGAGAGGGTTAGTGGTGGTGATGTGTGCGATTGTTGTTTTGGTGAACAACTAGACAATAAGAAACCTTTCAGACCTCTTTATATATTCAAACACATGCTTAAAAATAATTTCGTTCTGTTCATACGGGAGTGTAGGATTACCACAGGTCAAAAGTGTAAGGTCTAAAGCACAATAATTAGATAGCCAGTTGAGATTTTGAAACAATGTATGTCTTATATTTGAATAATGGGAACAAACGAAGAAGAAATGATAGGAGTCTTCGCGATTGGCACCACAACGACAAGACGGATCTGAGACTATATTTACTTGGAGCAAATCGTAATTCAAAAAAGAAGCAAAACATCGAAGCTGGGTTAAAATAATATTCAGTTTTCGAGGTCCAATTTCGTAATGTTTAGGAACTTGGCTAATATCTTTCCGCTTTCTTAATTCAGCTTTAAATTTTGCAATAGAATCCACATTTCGAAGAGATGGATCTAAGCTATTCCATTGACGTATAGTTGAAGGAATAAATGAATCATAAGTATTCGATAGTCTACAAAATGGCATTATAATATCACTTCCATTACGCAATGAATAAACGGTTGTACTTTGAATTGATGGTGGAATTAAGTCACAAAGATACATGGGTGCATTATTATTTTGTATGTTATAAAACATTTGTAATTTTCTCCTTTTTCTTCTTTCTGCCAATGATTCCCAGCCTAATTCTTTATAAATTAAAATTGAACTAGCAAATATTGGAAGACCAGTAACGATTCTAGCAGCCTCAAGTTGCAAATGGTCAAGCTTATTAGAATTCCCTACCCCACAATTATCCCATACTTCACAAGCATATTCAAAAATTGGTCTGATACAAACTAAATATAATTTCTCTAGATTTTTCCGAGAAAGTTTATATTTTAACTTTCGAAGAACATTCAGGTGTTTGTAAATACTTAACAATATATTTTCGACATGTATATTCCATTTAGCATCGCTGCTAAATGTAACTCCCAAATGTTTGTGAGAATTTGTAATAGGAATAGTTCTTTCATTAAATGTAAAATTTAATTCTGGAATATCCGTATTTGAAAATAGCATAATTTCTGTTTTATCTGAGTTAAAAGTCATCAACCATTTCTTTGACCATTCATCCAGCTCTTTCAAATCGTGAGCAATCACAGTTTTTATCTGTAATTTATCACGGTTGGAATAGCTGAAGGAAGTGTCATCTGCGAAAAGTCGGGTAAGAGAGATTAACTTCTCAGCAATATCGTTGATATACATATTAAATAATAGAGGGCCTAGTACTGATCCTTGGGGTACACCAGCTGCAACATTGCAAAGTGAAGAAGACGACTTGTTTATTAATACTCTCTGTTGTCGATCTTGCAGGTAACTAGAGAACCAATTTAATAAATTACTATCCACCCCGTATGATTTAATTTTATGTATCAACCCTTTATGCCAAACTTTATCAAATGCTTTAGAAAAGTCACAGAATACAAAACAGCTAATTTCCTTTTTTTCTAGTGAATTTAAAATGCAGTTATACATTTCTAATAGTTGGTGTACTGTTGAATATTTTGGGAGAAAACCAGATTGATATTCATAAATTAACTTGTTTCTTTGTAGATGGTTAAATACATATTTGTAGATAACTCGTTCCATTATTTTTCCAACACAACTTATGAGAGATATAGGTCTATAATTAGACGGTAATGACTTGTCACCTTTTTTAAAAATAGCAATCACATGTGCAATCTTCCAGCTGGTTGGATATTTACATTGTAGAAGAGATTTATTAAAAAAATTTTGGAGAGGGGCTGCTATTTTTTCAGGACAGATTTTTAACATTTTGTGACTTATTATATCTGGCCCCGATGCCTTATTAGGATTTATTATTTTAATAATATCAACAATCTCCTCTGTGGCAATGACTATATCTCGTAGAAAATTATCGGTCTTAAGTTCAATATCTGGAAGAGGAACGTTCGCATCTTCCAATGAAGAAATAAAACTAAAATATTTATTTAGTAATTCGCACTTCTCGTCGTCTCCGTAAACTATCTCCTCTAGTCCTTCATCCTGAATTATATTTTGGAGAGGGGGTATATTACTACATCCTTTATTAGATTTAATTAACATCTTCATTATTTTCCAGTAAGTTTTTGGATTTGATATATTTTCTAAGATTATATTGTCTAAATTTTGTTCAAAATGTTCTTTAGCAATCTTTTTTAAGTTATTAACTCTATTTCTCTGTTTATTGTATTTGTCGATATCTGATTGTTTGCTATATTTTTTTACTGTCTTACGAATACGGTCTCGTTTTCTAATTTCTCTTCTGAGTTCACTATTAGACCATGGTCGATCGCTATTACGTATTGTGACAATTTTGGTTGGAATGCACTCCCTTGCGACTCTGAGGAATGTCTCGGTGAAAGTATTACACATTTCATCAACATCCTGAGAGTCAGAAAGTAATGCATTCCAATCGACGGTATCTAGTTTGCTTGCAATTTTTTCATTGTCAGTTCGTTCATATAACCATACCTCCCTTTGAAATGATCTGGTTTGAAATTTAGGACATTCTATAAAAATTATTGATGCATCATGATCACTTATATCAGATGGGACTTTCAAAACATCCGAAAAAGAATAATGTATAGAATCGCTTATTATAATCGGGTCAAGCAGCGTACTGCTGTGTTCCGTAACTCTCGTGGGCTTTTCAATAACATTCGTCAAATTAAACAAATTCATTGTGTCAATCAATTTATTGTTATGAGAAGTAAATAAATCTGAATTCAGGTCACCTGTTAGTATTATGTTTTGATTAATCTGATAACCCATCCCTATAGCATGATTAAGTCGTGTCCAGTAGTCGGCGTCTGTCCATTCAGGTCTATATGTACTACATAATAAAAACGTCGTACCCTTACCTTGTATTTCTACCCAGATGGATTCATCAATGTGATTTTCGAGTTCATTTTTACGGATAACTGAAATATAATCTTTGAAGTAAATCAGAAGACCCCCGCCTGCATTGTTTCGATCTTTACGGATTATATGTTTTGAAAAGGAATCAATCTCAATATCATTATTACTGATGTTTGGATGTAAATGTGTTTCTGTTACAGCAATGATATCAAATTCGTCAGTGAAATTATTAAGAAAATCTAATTTGTTCCGCGCACTACGAATATTTATGTTACATATTGAAATGGAATTATCACTAACACTTGAATGATTTATTAATTCTGGACCTGGATTAACTTCAACGTTACCAATGATCAGGATATATTGTAATACAAACAACAGAAAAATAATGTCTATATTAGGATTTAGGCTTTGAAGTAGAGAGAGCGAGACGACGAGAAATGTACATCGAAAATTAGTAAGTAGTATTTCTTGATAAGAATAAACAGGAAAGTTTCCTTTTATGCGTATATGAAATAGTCCGATGGCTGCCCTGTAGTCTTCTATACTATTACCCATTAGGGTTTAATATTATACAATTCATTTTACAGGAACAGACCACCGAGTAATTTACAACTTGAACACCACGTGCACACACATCATCACACTAAGTAACAGGTATACTTGTCTTTCTCTATGATTAACACACTAAGTAACAGGTATATTTGTCTTTCTCTATGATTAACACACTAAGTAACAGGTATATTTGTCTTTCTCTATGATTGACACACTAAGTAACAGGTATACTTGTCTTTCTCTATGATTAACACACTAAGTAACAGGTATACTTGTCTTTCTCTATGATTAACACACTAAGTAACAGGTATACTTGTCTTTCTCTAGTGATTTTAATAATCTGTTATTCAAACTTTCATCAGGTGTCTGAAAACCTTTAAATATGAGATAGGTATATGAGTGTGGTAACCCACTTCGGTGGTGTTCGGCTTGTTGTCATAGTTACCCACCGGGCTGCACAAACTCTTTGAACAGATGGCAATAATGAATTCGAACATCATATTACATTTAAATCGTGTTGGACTACAGTATAGTAACAGGTGGTCTTGCAAATTATCCAATGGGAGCCCCATGTGTGTTTCATTGTAATGTTAATACATGTATTAACTATTTGTGTTTGTTTCTTAACCTATACACATTGATGACGTTATTTGTAAGATTATTTCGGTCATAGCTCCGTATCCTAGATACGTATTATATAAACGAATATACATCAGAACGACAAATATGTCAAATTATAGTGTGCATCGGCAAGAAAGAAAAAGGACCAATCAACCACACGCTATGAACAATTTGTTTAAGGTTCGTATTTGAAAACCCGAAGGACTGTGAGTGAGGAACATTCATACATTATAACTGTCAACTGGTATTTTCTCTCTAATTCACTTTGATCCATATTTACCTGATGAGATAATGAAATAAAAAAAAAAAATATCACACTGTCTGAACAGTTCTAAAATACAATGGAAAAATAGTATAATAGAGCAAAATTGAGACCCCTAACACAAATATATATGACAGCTCAATTTTCTGGCTTGGTACCGGCACTTCAAGCAATAAAAAATGTGGCGGGGTTAAGCTAGTTTCATAAGCCAAAGACCGGCCCCCTCTTAGTGAAATGATGCGGTCATGAAAGTGTTTAAAATATTTTGAAAAAAAAAAAAAAAATCAAATTAAAGACAAATATATTTTTGATTCACAAGCCATTCTGACCTTGAACATTATAATGCATTTGTCTCCTGATTACATATCAGTGTTATACACTGGCTTGTCTTAAAGTATATATAAATATTAGCCAGTGTAAAATTATAGCCCACCTGATAAAAAAGTCAGTACGTGCCAGCGAAAATTATGTCATTAAAGATAATTTATGAATAGACAGATAATTGCAAAAAAAAATAATATTAAGTATATGAGTGAATGCACATTTAGATTTGAATAAACTGTACAATCGTAGTTAGCCAGCAATGA
This sequence comes from Bathymodiolus brooksi, assembly GCA_963680875.1. NCBI lineage: Eukaryota > Metazoa > Mollusca > Bivalvia > Mytilida > Modiolidae > Bathymodiolus > Bathymodiolus brooksi. The sequence goes on from OY804582.1 coordinate 11,082,107, forward strand.
GAGAGTGTATATATATCGTGTGTGTCTCAAATCAGCGAAACGCGACTTTTTAAAATGTGATATACGACACCAGAAATGTTCGTCTACAATTTTCTACGTGTCTCTCCCTCGTCTTCCGTGTGTCAGAACCAGTGGACACTACTTCTACTAAGAAGATAAACATTTAATTACCCAACTGTAAACATGTAGATACATTATAATATGAAATCTTATCACCTTAAGTTTAGAATGAGTTTGAAGAATGTTATTACAGCTACCGTATAATTTTGTGAATTTAAATATAATGGAGATTAACTTTAACAAATCAAGTCTGATGTTGATGGTCAAAAATTAAATTATTACACCTTTGGTACAGTTCGTGTGATGTTGACGGTCAACAATTAAAGTTAATACAACGTCAGTGCAGTTTGCGCTTAAATTATATTTTTTAACGAAATTTTAGAAATTTGCACAAAACCTCGTCGAAGTAGATTATACTAGAATCAATGTGTTCGTTCAACTTTGTGAGGCGACAGACTTTATTTGTGAATTTTTCATATCCGTTATAATTCTGGATAGGCTTGAAAGTGTGTATGTTACTAAACCAGAGTATTGTTAGGAACAATTTGAGACATGAAAAAGAATAAAATAGGAAGTAAGAAAGCAGAAATGTTCAACGAAAGGTCATTCAAGTGGTAAGTAACATTTTATTTATGTTAAATATTAAAAAAATACTAATCCCACTTTTGTTTCAAATATGTATTAAGTCAACCTCTATTGAGAATTGACTTTTGGGACAAAGAAAAGTGGTCTTATAAGTTAAATGACCCCTCAAAAGAGGTTGAAGTCATATGCCAATTTCTATGACAGGACAAGAAAAAGGTGTCATTTTAATACAGGTTACTGCTTAATGGAGGTGACCACATGGGTAGGATTGACTTAATGGAGGTGACCACATGGGTAGGACTGTATTTATATCTATACAAGAAAGGAAAATATGTAGTATTTTTATACTATTATTATAATTTTTTTGTTGTTGTTGCTGTTAGGTTTGAAAACGGAATCAATCCTTTGACGATAATTATAGCAAGTTCATTGTAAATATGAACTTCCATCTTAAGATTTTTTCCAAACCACAGGTGTTTACTCCTTACTATAAATAGATATTAATTGAGGAATGTGTATTCAATTCAATTGTGTGAATTTACCTGTAAAATATCTAATTGATCATGCTTAAGTAATTACCTATATCTAATGACTAGGAATTACATAATTTTACAGATAATTTGCTTGAATACACATTAAAATTGATACGAGTGTTTTATATGTGATAAGAAATGGTATAAATATTGATGTCTGGGTCGTATATGTCAATTAACTATAAAATTCGAGAAATACTTTGTGTTAATTACGATTAACTAAACACCCCCTATATGGTCAGTCAACTGGCCAAGCCAACTAAATATGATCCGTCAACTGGCCAAGCCAACTAAATATGGTCAGTCAACTGGCCAAACCAACTGAATATGGTCAGTCAACTGGCCAAGCCAACTAAATATGATCCGTCAACTGGCCAAGCCAGCTAAATATGGTCAGTCAACTGGCCAAGCCAACTCAATATGGTCAGTCAACTGGCCAAGCCAGCTAAATATGGTCAGTCAACTGACCATGCCAACTCAATATGGTCAGTCAACTGGCCAAACCAACTAAATATGATCCGTCAACTGGTCAAGCCAGCTAAATATGGTCCATCAACTGGCCAAACCAACTCAATATGGTCCGTCAACTGGCCAAACCAATTCAATATATTCCGTCAACTGACCAAGCCAACTAAATAATGTCCGTCAACTGGCCAAACCAACTGAATATGGTTCATCAACTGGTGAAGCCAACTAAATATTGTCATCAACTAGCCAAGCCAACTAAATATGGTCCATCAACTGGCCAAGCCAACTAAATATTGTCCATCAACTAGCCAAGCCAACTAAATATGGTCCATCAACTAGCCAAGACAACTAAATATGGTCCGTCAACTAGCTAAGCGAACTAAATATGATCCGTCAACTGGCCAAGACAACTAAATATGGTTCATCAACTGGCCAAGCCAACTAAATATGTCCGTCAACTGACAAAGCCAACTAAATATGTCCGTCAACTGACAAAGCCAACTAAATATGGTCCGTCAACTGGCCAAGCCAACTCAATATGGTTCGTCAACTGGTCAAGCCAACTAAATATGGTTCGACAACTGGCCAAGCCAAATAAATATGGTTAGTCAACTGGCCAATCCAACTAAATATGGTCCGTCAACTGGCCAAGCCAACTCAATATGGTTCGTCAACTGGCCAAGTCAACTAAATATGGTCCGTCAACTGGCCAAGACAACTAAATATTTTCCGTCAACTGGCCAAGCCAACTAAATATTTTCCGTCAACTTGCCAAGTCAACTAAATATGGTCCGTCAACTGTCTAATCTAACTAAATATGGTCCGTCAACTGGCTAATCCAACTAAATATGGTCCGTCAACTGGCAAATCCAACTAAATATGGTGCGTCAAAGTTGTTCAAGCCAACTAAATATGTTGTTGTTGAAGGCAATTAAAGATGGTTGATCAATTATTGTGGCAGTCAATTAAACAGGGTTCATATGTATCTTTATTCTCAAACTATCAGTGCATAGCACATATAAAGAGAAAGAGCAACAGCAAATGAACATATTAAACTAAATACAATATACCGGTATACAGGTACGGTACATGGACTGATGGAATTAGCCGGGTGACAGACGACCTTAATAAATTTACATAGTTTTTGCAGGATTACATTTTATTATATTTGGAACATTTGTTTTGGCCTGAACAGTTAAGGGACAATGCTTAGTTGGTTTGAGCAGTGTAAGGATTTGTGGGCTTGACGGACCCTGCTTAATTGACTGCAACCGTTAATGAATCATATTTAATTGCCTTCATCAACCGTTGAAGCCAATAATTCATCAACGGCCAATCAAATATGATCCACCAACTGTTCAAGGCAATTAGATATAGTTCATCAACGGTTGCAGCCTATTAAATATGACCCACCAACTGTTCAAGGTAATTAAATGTGGTTCATTAACGGTTGCAACAACTTAATTTTGGTTCATGAACGGTTGCAGCCAATTAAATGTGGCCCATCAATTGTTGCAGCCAATTAAATATGGTCCATCAACTATTGCATCAAATTAAACGGTCCAACAACCCACAAATCTTTAAGCTGCTCAAGCCAACTAAATATGGTTCCATAACTAATGGCCCCTCAACAGTTCAAACCAATTACACGTGGTTCATCAACATTTGCAGCCAATGACATTCATTCGACCTCATACCACACCAGAAAATCAAATTGTATACACCTATGTTAATTCTGGTGGTTTTGAGATGTATTAAAAACAATAGTTATTGTCAGTCGTATTTTTGCTTCAATCAGTTAGTTCTGTGTTAACTTTTATTTTACTCATATGAATTAATATTTAGCAGTTAGATTAGCGATTTTGGTCAAATCCTAAAATTCTAATATACGTTCCATTTCAATTAAAATCATAACATTTAATCTTGTAAATTAAATTCCTAACACTTTCTAAGACAATCAGGTAGTCAAAATGTCTTTTGTTTGATCTTCGTGAGGACGTAATTCTCAGTTTTTCATTACATACAGGTATAGATGTTAATATCCTCGTTAACGCCGGTATTTACAAATGTATTGTGTTGTCTGTCCTTCTTATAGTTACAGATTCTGGTTACCCTCCTTTGATATCTTCAAATTCTTCTTGAAACGTGTTCTATCTGACTCGACTTTCTGTCATATAAGATAGTATGCATATTTTTAAAATATTTTTTAAATAAATATATACTATATATAATCCCCTATGCTAACACTGTGAAGTTCAGTCAGTAAATTAGGATCAATTTGTGTATTCAATTATGATATGATAATGAAAAACACGATAAAAAAATAATTGGTATCAAAATAATAATGTCACTGATGGTAAAAATAACGAGAAGACGTTTTTCTAGATAACTTGTATCTAAGCCATTAGATAGGCATAGGCTATTCAGGAAGATATTATTTTTTAAACTAAATTTCTTCGTTTTGAATATATTTATTAATGACAACTATATGTCTACCCGTGGAATGTTGTTGCAGAGAGCTTGTTCTATAAAACATATCGGTTAAGTACAAAGCGGACGTCATGTCATCTCACCAAAAAGAAAATTGTTTTCGCTATGATATGGCTGACAAATTGCCAATTTGGCGTTAAAAACTCACTCACATAAGTTCGTACCGAGTGCAACCGACCATGGGTAGGACTCCAGCTTACAAGGCGTGGTTGTGATCAACACCCACAATTCAACAAAATCTAGCTCATATAAAATGAATGTATGAAATGATAAGAGTTTGAATAGAATACACACAACACAATGGCCAATGGTTCAGTAGCGTCCTTGTTAGCAGCAACCCTCTATCAAGGACATCCTGATAGGAACCACAAGCTCTGAAATATCGTATCAACTGAGAGATATATACTCCATATGCAGGTGCTGCTGTAATGTTCACAATGGGAAAATTGAAATCATCTCTTTTGTCGTAAAGTTTCGTTCTTAACCACCCCTCGAGATGTATGAAGCAGACCTACCTGTATCTGTGGTATAGGTCAAGGTATGAAGCAGACCTACCTGTATCTGTGGTATATGTCAAGGTATGAAGCAGACCTACCTGTATCTGTGGTATATGTCAAGGTATGAAGCAGACCTACCTGTATCTGTGGTTTCCTTTATTTCAAGCTCAATGGGATTGATGTGATGAACGAAATCACCAAACATAGAATTATTTATTGAAAGGACATCATCGATATAGTGGAACTTAATATTAATAGGTGATTTGATCATAATTGAAATATTGCATGTTACAAGTATGAAAATAAAATAAAACTGAAGGCTTAATGAATAATAAATGAGAATTAATTTTAGGTCAAATGCCATGTATTTATGATTTTAAAAAGTCACAAAGTAAAACGTTACTATGACATAATGTGTATTCTGGTTTATTACATACTTAGTTCAAATAAAGGCATTTTAATGTGTATTCTGGTATAAACATTTCTTTATATGACCGATTCTACATTTAGATCATACCAAGTCTCATGTTACCTTTCAATTCAAATAGGAAATAAAACATATATTTAGTAATTTATAATTTCGAATGTCAGCATATGAATTTATTTCTGTTTTTAAATGCTCTTTAAATAAAACTCGAAGTAAATTTTAATCCCGAAATTGTGAAATAAAAAGAAAAACAAAAAATACCACACCGTCAGAACAATTCTAAAATACCACACTGTCAGAACAATTCTAAAATACCACACTGTCAGAACAATTCTAAAATACCACACTGTCAGAACAATTCTAAAATACCACACTGTCAGAATAATTCTAAAATACCACGCTGTCAGAACAGTTCTAAAATACCACACCGTCAGAACAGTTCTAAAATACCACACTGTCAGAACAATTCTAAAATACCACACTGTCAGAACAATTCTAAAATATCACACTGTCAGAACAATTCTAAAATACCACGCTGTCAGAACAATTTTAAAATACCACACTGTCAGAACAATTCTAAAATACCACACTGTCAGAACAATTCTAAAATACCACACTGTCAGAACAGTTCTAAAATACCACACTGTCAGAACAATTCTAAAATACCACACTGTCAGAACAATTCTAAAATACCACACTGTCAGAACAGTTCTAAAATACCACACTGTCAGAACAATTCTAAAATACCACACTGTCAGAACAATTCTAAAATACCACACTGTCAGAACAATTCTAAAATACCACACTGTCAGAACAATTCTAAAATACCACACTGTCAGAACAATTCTAAAATACCACACTGTCAGAACAATTCTAAAATACCACACTGTCAGAACAATTCTAAAATACCCCATTGTCAGAACAATTCTAAAATACCACACTGTCAGAACAATTCTAAAATACCACACTGTCAGAACAATTCTAAAATACCACACTGTCAGAACAGTTCTAAAATACCACACTGTCAGAACAATTCTAAAATACCACACTGTCTGAACAGTTCTAAAATACCACACTGTCAGAACAGATCTAAAATACCACACTGTCAGAACAATTCTAAAATACTACACTGTCAGAACAATTCTAAAATACCACACCGTCAGAACAATTCTAAAATACCACACTGTCTGAACAGTTCTAAAATACCACACTGTCAGAACAATTCTAAAATACCACACTGTCAGAACAATTCTAAAATACCACACTGTCAGAACAATTCTAAAATAAAACCGGAAATTCTTAGAAACAGAGGTAAAATAGATTCCCCTAACACACATGCACGCGACCGCTCACCTTCCTGGCTTGGTACATGCACTTCAATATGGACATAAACCTTCTTTCTATAAAGAAAACACACGTGCACACGACCGCTCACCTTCCTGGCTTGGTACATGCACTTCAATATGGACATAAACCTCCTTTCTATAAAGAGAACACACGTGCACACGACCGCTCACCTTCCTGGCTTGGTACAGGCACTTCAATATGGACATAAACCTCCTTTCTATAAAGAGAACACACGTGCACACGACCGCTCACCTTCCTGGCTTGGTACATGCACTTCAATATGGACATAAACCTCCTTTGTATAAAGAGAACACACGTACACACGACCGCTCACCTTCCTGGCTTATTACATGCACTTCAATATGGATATAAACCTCCTTTCTATAAAGAGAACACACGTACACACGACCGCTCACCTTCTTGGCTTGGTACATGCACTTCAATAGGGACATAAACCTCCTTTCTATAAAGAGAACACACGTACACACGACCGCCCACCTTCTTGGCTTGGTACATGCACTTCAATGGGGACATAAACCTCCTTTCTATAAAGAGAACACACGTACACACGACCGCTCACCTTCTTGGCTTAGTACATGCACTTCAATAGGGACATAAACCTCCTTTCTATAAAGAGAAATATAACATCAAGAACGAACGTTATCTTGACATTGAAGTCATACATATTTTCTACCCATAATGCCCCCCTTATTTCTTGTCCATTCGAGGTATATTGCGTGTCGCTATACTAAGCCTAGAAAATTGTTTGTGTTGTCCTATTATGTGTCTTTACGTTCTGAGTTCCGTGTTGTGATGTCCCTCACGATTTCCGCATAAAAACGATGTTCGATTCGCCTTTACCTCCAGTTTTTTGTAGGAGGGCCAGACGATTAACTACAGGTATAATGACGGCCATTAGTTTAACATTACGTGACAAGGTATCACTTTGGTTATTGAAGCTACATTATTATATAGTTTGTGTGCAGTGTACCAACGGCTTGGGTTCGATTCCCGCTGTGGAAAGAACGAACACATTGTTAGTTAAAAATGTAACTCTAACACCTTGGGTTGAATGTTCAGACGTTTATATATATATATAAATATATGTGTTTTATTTTAATTTGATGTGTTTGTTTGGTAAACCTTCATGTCATGCTATCAACCCTTAAGGGCATAAATATGAATTTAATTAGATAAACATAGTATACCTCGAAAAAAAGGTCTTTCATCTGAATTAGAGAGGGATTATTAAGTTGCAAAACTTGTTTCCAGTCCATTTGTAAAAATATTGACAATAAAATCATTATAAAGCATAATGCAAACCCGAATTGAATACGTTTCATAACAGAACAAATACAGAAGAAGAGTTTGATGATACCAAAGGGGTAATCAGAATTCTTAAACCTAAGATACCAAAGGGGTAATCAGAATTCGTAAACCTAAGATACCAAAGGGGTAATCAGAATTCGTAAATCTAAGATACCAAAGGGGTAATCAGAATTCGTAAACCTAAGATACCAAAGGGGTAATCAGAATTCTTAAACCTAAGATACCAAAGGGGTAATCAGAATTCGTAAATCTAAAATACCAAAGGGGTAATCAGAATTCGTAAATTTAAGATACCAAAGGGGTAATCAGAATTCTTAAATCTAAGATACCAAAGGGGTAATCAGAATTCTTAAATCTAAGATACCAAAGGGGTAATCAGAATTCGTAAATCTAAGATACCAAAGGGGTAATCAGAATTCGTAAATCTAAGATACCAAAGGGGTAATCAGAATTCGTAAATCTAAGATACCAAAGAGGTAATCAGAATTCGTAAATCTAAGATACCAAAGGGGTAATCAGAATTCGTAAATCTAAGATACCAAAGGGGTAATCATAATTCGTAAATCTAAGATACCAAAGGGGTAATCAGAATTCGTAAATCTAAGATACCAAAGGGGTAATCAGAATCCGTAAATCTAAGATACCAAAGGGGTAATCAGAATTCTTAAATCTAAGATACCAAAGGGGTAATCAGAATTCGTAAATCTAAGATACCAAAGAGGTAATCAGAATTCGTAAATCTAAGATACCAAAGGGGTAATCAGAATTCGTAAATCTAAGATAACAAAGGGGTAATCAGAATTCGTAAATCTAAGATACCAAAGGGGTAATCAGAATTCGTAAATCTAAGATACCAAAGGGGTAATCAGAATCGGTAAATCTAAGATACCAAAGGGAGGTAATCAGAATTCGTACATCTAAGATACCAAAGGGAGGTAATCAGAATTCGTAAATCGAAGGACAGAAAACACCATGGTTAAAAGAAAAAGAACAAAAGGGACAAACAACGATCTACAAAACATACAGATAAAACTAAAGATCGAGTAGCACGAACCCCCACTAAAAACCAGGGTGAACTCATGTGCTCTGGCAGGGAATGCAGTTCCAGCTCCACTAGTGTCACCCGTCGTGTTAATCTAGTAATAGACCCGGTGATAAGTCATGCATGAGGAAAGGACCGGGAAGTGTTTACGACGAATAGAACATATCCTTGGTCATTTGTGACACAGATATTTTTATAATAATGTGGTCTTGTCCAGGTAATATGCCAAAATATTACCCAGGTCTGAGAGACATATTACCCAAAATATTATCCAGGTCTGAGAGACATATTACCCAAAATATTACCCAGGTCTGAGAGACATATTACCCGAGGGGTAATAGTTTGGCATATTACCTGGTCAAGACCACAGGCACTTGGGTCCAGGATATTTGTTTTCTTCAATTTTATCAATAAAATGTGCATCTACAACGTATATGAACCCGTTTGACATGCTTCGTTGCATACAATGTATCAACTCTATAGAGTAGATACATTGTATTAGGAAGATATTAGGAAAATGGGGCATAGTTCATAAAGGCGTTTATTTCACAACGAAGCATATCAAACGGGTTCATATACGTGGTAGATGCACATTTTATTGATAAAATTGAAGAAAACAAATATCCTGGACCTAAGTGCCTGTGGACAAGACCACATTAATATCATTATTATACTGAGTGTCTAATTGTACAGGTAATATTCCAAAATATTACCCAGGTAATATGTCAAAATATTACAGTACCAAATATCACCACAGAAACTTACACGAAGCATAATAATCCATAACAGTCATGGTGGCGACCGTAGAACGTTCGAAGTGATAACTTCAACTTTAGCAATAGGAACCCTTGGTTCAGTAGCTTCCTTGTTAGCAGCAACTCTCTATCAAGGAAATCCTGATAGGAACCACAAGCTCTAGAATATCGCATCAACTGAGAGATGTGTTCTTCCACTGTGAAATGATATCATATTCTAAGTTCTCAATTCAAGTGGGAATTCCTGAAATAGAGCTTTTCGTGATATATCTAATATCTAATATTCTATACAGTAAAACCTGTTTAAACAAAATCCTGTTTAAGCCAAATCCTGTATAAACAAAATCCTGTATAAACCAAATCCTATATAAACCAAATCTGTATAAACCAAATCCTGTATATACCAAATCCTGTATAAACCATATCCTGTACAAACCAAATCCTGTATAAACCAAATCCTGTTTAAACCAAATCCTGTATAAACCAAATCCTGTAGAATTCAAATCCTGTATAAACCGGAATCTTGTATAAACCAAATCCTGTTTAAACCGGAATCTTGTATAAACCATATCCTGTATAAACCAAATCCTGTTTAAACCAAATCCTGTATAAACCAAATCCTGTATAAACCGGAATCTTGTATAAACCAAATCCTGTATAAACCGGAATCTTGTATAAACTAAATCCTGTATAAACCAAATCCTGTATAAACCAAATCCTGTATAAACCAGAATCTTGTATAAACCAAATCCTGTATAAACCAAATCCTGTATAAACCGGAATCTTGTATAAACCAAATCCTGCATAAACCGGAATCTTGTATAAACCAAATCCTGTATAAACCAAATCCTGTATAAACAAAATCCTGTTTAAACTAAATCCTGTATAAACCAAATCCTGTATAAACCAAATCCTGTATAAACCGGAATCTTGTATAAACCAAATCCTGTATAAACCGGAATCTTGTATAAACCAAATCCTGTATAAACCGGAATCTTGTATAAACCAAATCCTGTTTAAACCAAATCCTGTATAAACCAGAATCTTGTATAAACCAAATCCTGTATAAATCAAATCCTGTATAAACTGGAATCTTGTAGAAACCAAATCCTGTATAAACCGGAATCTTGTAGAAACCAAATCCTGCATAAACCAAATCCTGTATAAACCAAATACTGCATAAACCAAATCCTGTCTAAACCAAATCCTGTTTAAACCAAATCCTGTATAAACCGGAATCTTGTATAAACTGAACTTGAAATAAAGTCCTAATGTAGGAAATCGTTGTTTGTCCTTTTGTACTTTTTCGTTTGGCCATTGTGTTGTCTGTTCTTCTTCGATATACGGATTCTGATTGCCCCTTTGGTATCTTCAAACTCTTCTTGCTATTTTAACATGAATAAACCGAACACCTATCTATTACGAGCACTAAAGTAGGTACCTAGGAGGCTTGGTTTAAACAGATTTCTTTGTATATCATATCTTAATGAATTACATGTAGGAAATATCGAATGAAACGTATCCTTAAATTTCGACATTTGAGACAAATGCTGGAAAGAAATATAGAATGAAGCATTCCTAAACATGAATGTTGACCTCTGAGTGACCTCTGAGTGAAATAATGCAGGAATTATTGAACGAAACATATCATAAGCTTGCATTTGAACATTGGTGTTGTACGAAATATTAAATGTCATTAAACAATTCCAAAACATGACCTTTCGGTGAAATTATCGAATGAAGCATACCTAAAACATAAATAGATAATATTAGTACAGTGTCTTAAAATGCATATGTGTATGAGTCTTAAAAACTGGGATAAAAGCAAGATTCACCGCGCCTTTCCCCTGTTTTGCGCCGAATACACATGCATTTGATATTTTAAGACACTTAATTAATATTGCGTTTATCCTACAGAGAAAATCACATTAATCCATGGACTTTTTTTTTATTTTGAATTAAATAATAAAATATATAATTATTCCTTGATTGCCCTTTTTGATATTCCTGTCAACAGAAAGTGAATTGGATTTATAATTAGGTTCCCAGAGCTCAACAGGTAACATGGGACGGGGATACCAGATAAAACTATACAGTATATAGCAAAAAATAAACAGTCAATGCAATTTGCCTTCTCAAATAGAACAAGTGCAGGGTGAATTCCGATCTTCGAGTTATTAGTCACGTAGGAAATATCGAATGAAATATCCTAGACAAAAATTCAGACTTTTTGTGAAAATCATTTATAAAAGACAAAAAGAAAAAAGAATAAAATGCAAACATTTATAGATACATAAATTAACAACTGCGTAATAATTGAAATTGTCAAGATAAATTTCAACTTGATAAATCAAAGTGCATTTCAACATATTTGTTATGCGTATCAATTATTAATTTTTATTTAAATAATCCAGACATGCTTCAATTTAGTACCTACACGATAACTAATGTATAATACATTGTAATGCTTGTGTTAAATGGTATCTACATCTAGGTGTAACTGAACTAAACATGCCAAAGTCTATCATTTGAGATTAGAAAGCTTGACAATAGTTTTCCTTACATAAGCGTCTTTCACAATTTTACCATTTTTTTTATTTTTTTTTATTTCTTTTATTTTTTTTTCTAGAAATTTCATTTTTTGTCTCTCAAAATGTACATTGTGATCTTCATAATCCGAAGGTTCTATCAAAAACTAAATAAAAGTCTGACAGATTATATCGTAATTTCTAACACGTTTGGCGAATATTCTCACAAAGCTCTAAAACATCTTGCAATAAAAAGGTAGATGTCTAACCAACCCATGAAGCGTGACGCGTTCATCAAGTCCTATCATAATCAAAATAGTAGAAAGTCAAATAAAGTCTACAATAAGCTGTTTAAAACCAAGTCAGTAGGTGATTGATTGTTGTTTAATGCAATGTGAGTGATTGTTGTTTAATGCAATGTGAGTGATTCTTGTTTAATGCAATGTGATTGATTGTTGTTTAATGCAATGTGAGTGATTGTTGTTTAATGCAATGTGAGTGATTCTTGTTTAATGCAATGTGAGTGATTGTTGTTTAATGCTATACGAGTCATTATTGTTTAATGCTCTGTGAGTGATTGTTGTTTAATGCAATGTGAATGATTGTTGTTTAATACAATGTGAGTGATTGTTGTTTAATACAATGTGAGTGATTGTTGTTTAATGCAATGTGAGTGATTGTTGTTTAATACTATGTGAGTGATTGTTGTTTAATACAATGTGAGTGATTGTTGTTTAATTCTATGTGAGTGATTGTTGTTTAATGCAATGTGAGTGATTGATGTTTAATACAATGTGAGTGATTGTTGTTTAATGCAATGTGAGTGATTGTTGTTTAATACAATGTGAGTGATTGTTGTTTAATACAATGTGAGTGATTGTTGTTTAATTCTATGTGAGTGATTGTTGTTTAATGCAATGTGAGTGATTGTTGTTTAATGCTATATGAGTGATTGTTGTTTAATGCAATGTGAGTGATTGTTGTTTAATGCAATGTGAGTGATTGTTGTTTAATGCTATATGAGTAATTGTTGTTTAATGCAATGTGAGTGATTATTTTTTAATGCTATGTGAGTGATTGTTGTTTAATGCAATGTGAGTGATTGTTGTTTAATGCAATGTGAGTGATTGTTGTTTAATGCAATGTGAGTGATTGTTGTTTAATGCAATGTGAGTGATTGTTGTTCAATGCTATGTGAGTGATTGTTGTTTGATACAATGTGAGTGATTGTTGTTTAATGCAATGTGAGTGATTGTTGTTTAATGCTATGTGAGTGATTGTTGTTTAATGCAATGTGAGTGATTGTTGTTTAATACAATGTGAGTGATTGTTGTTTAATTCTATGTGAGTGATTGTTGTTTAATGCAATGTGAGTGATTGTTGTTTAATACAATGTGAGTGATTGTTGTTTAATTCTATGTGAGTGATTGTTGTTTAATGCTATGTGAGTGATTGTTGTTTAATGCAATGTGAATGATTGTTGTTTAATGCAACGTGAGTGATTGTTGTTTAATGCAATGTGAGTGATTGTTGTTTAATGCATTGTGAGTGATTGTTGTTTAATACAATGTGAGTGATTGTTGTTTAATTCTATGTGAGTGATTGTTGTTTAATGCAATGTGAGTGATTGTTGTTTAATGCAATGTGAGTGATTGTTGTTTAATACAATGTGAGTGATTGTTGTTTAATTCTATGTGAGTGATTGTTGTTTAATGCTATGTGAGTGATTGTTGTTTAATGCAATGTGAGTGATTGTTGTTTAATGCAATGTGAGTGATTGCTGTTTAATGCTATGTGAGTGATTGTTGTTTAATGCAATGTGATTGATTGTTGTTTAATACAATGTGAGTGATTGTTGTTTAATGCAATGTGATTGATTGTTGTTTAATACAATGTGAGTGATTGTTGTTTAATACAATGTGAATGATTATTGTTTAATACAATGTGAGTGATTATTGTTTAATACAATGTGAGTGATTGTTGTTTAATACAATGTGAGTGATTGTTGTTTAATGCTATGTGAGTGATTGGTGTTTAATACAATGTGAGTGATTGTTGTTTAATACAATGTGAGTGATTGTTATTTAATGAAATGTGAGTGATTGTTGTTTAATACAATGTGAGTGATTGTTGTTTAATGCAATGTGAGTGATTGTTTTTTAATGCAATGTGAATGATTGTTGTTTAATACTATGTGAGTGATTGTTGTTTAATACAATGTGAGTGATTGTTGTTTAATGCAATGTGAGTGATTGTTGTTTAATACAATGTGAGTGATTGTTGTTTAATGCAATGTGAGTGATTGTTGTTTAATACAATGTGAGTGATTGTTGTTTAATTCTATGTGAGTGATTGTTGTTTAATGCTATGTGAGTGATTGTTGTTTAATGCAATGTGAGTGATTGTTGTTGAATGCAATGTGAGTGATTGCTGTTTAATGCTATGTGAGTGATTGTTGTTTAATGCAATGTGATTGATTGTTGTTTAATACAATGTGAGTGATTGTTGTTTAATGCAATGTGATTGATTGTTGTTTAATACAATGTGAGTGATTGTTGTTTAATACAATGTGAATGATTATTGTTTAATACAATGTGAGTGATTATTGTTTAATACAATGTGAGTGATTGTTGTTTAATACAATGTGAGTGATTGTTGTTTAATGCTATGTGAGTGATTGGTGTTTAATACAATGTGAGTGATTGTTGTTTAATACAATGTGAGTGATTGTTATTTAATGCAATGTGAGTGATTGTTGTTTAATACAATGTGAGTGATTGTTGTTTAATGCAATGTGAGTGATTGTTTTTTAATGCAATGTGAATGATTGTTGTTTAATACTATGTGAGTGATTGTTGTTTAATACAATGTGAGTGATTGTTGTTTAATGCAATGTGAGCGATTGTTGTTTAATGCAATGTGAGTGATTGTTGTTTAATGCAATGTGAGTGATTGTTGTTTAATGCAATGTGAGTGATTGTTGTTTAATGTTATGTGAGTGATTGTTGTTTAATGATATGTGAGTGATTGTTGTTTAATGCAATGCGAGTGATTGTTGCTTAATACAATGTGAGTGATTGTTGTTTAATGCAATGTGATTGATTGTTGTTTAATACAGTGTGAATGATTGTTGTTTAATACAATGGGAGTGATTGTTGTTTAATACAATGTGAGTGATTGTTGTTTAATACAATGTGAGTGATTGTTGTTTAATGCAATGTGAGTGATTGTTGTTTAATACAGTGTGAATGATTGTTGTTTAATACAATGTGAGTGATTGTTGTTTAATACAATGTGAGTGATTGTTGTTTAATGCTATGTGAGTGATTGGTGTTTAATACAATGTGAGTGATTGTTGTTTAATACAATGTGAGTGATTGTTGTTTAATGCAATGTGCGTGATTGTTGTTTAATACAATGTGAGTGATTGTTGTTTAATGCAATGTGAGTGATTGTTGTTTAATGCAATGTGAATGATTGTTGTTTAATACTATGTGAGTGATTGTTGTTTAATACAATGTGAGTGATTGTTGTTTAATACAATGTGAGTGATTGTTGTTTAATACTATGTGAGTGATTGTTGTTTAATACAATGTGAGTGATTGTTGTTTAATACAATGTGAGTGATTGTTGTTTAATGCAATGTGAGTGATTGTTGTTTAATGCAATGTGAGTGATTGTTTTTTAATACAATGTGAGTGATTGTTGTTTAATACTATGTGAGTGATTGTTGTTTAATACAATGTGAGTGATTGATGTTTAATACATTGTGAGTGATTGTTGTTTAATGCAATGTGAGTGATTGTTGTTTAATGCAATGTGAGTGATTGTTGTTTAATGCAATGTGAGTGATTGTTGTTTAATGCAATGTGAGTGATTGTTGTTTAATACAATGTGAGTGATTGTTGTTTAATGCTATGTGAGTGATTGGTGTTTAATACAATGTGAGTGATTGTTGTTTAATACAATGTGAGTGATTGTTATTTAATGCAATGTGAGTGATTGTTGTTTAATACAATGTGAGTGATTGTTGTTTAATGCAATGTGAGTGATTGTTTTTTAATGCAATGTGAATGATTGTTGTTTAATACTATGTGAGTGATTGTTGTTTAATACAATGTGAGTGATTGTTGTTTAATGCAATGTGAGTGATTGTTGTTTAATACAATGTGAGTGATTGTTGTTTAATGCAATGTGAGTGATTGTTGTTTAATACAATGTGAGTGATTGTTGTTTAATTCTATGTGAGTGATTGTTGTTTAATGCTATGTGAGTGATTGTTGTTTAATGCAATGTGAGTGATTGTTGTTTAATGCAATGTGAGTGATTGCTGTTTAATGCTATGTGAGTGATTGTTGTTTAATGCAATGTGATTGATTGTTGTTTAATACAATGTGAGTGATTGTTGTTTAATGCAATGTGATTGATTGTTGTTTAATACAATGTGAGTGATTGTTGTTTAATACAATGTGAATGATTATTGTTTAATACAATGTGAGTGATTATTGTTTAATACAATGTGAGTGATTGTTGTTTAATACAATGTGAGTGATTGTTGTTTAATGCTATGTGAGTGATTGGTGTTTAATACAATGTGAGTGATTGTTGTTTAATACAATGTGAGTGATTGTTATTTAATGCAATGTGAGTGATTGTTGTTTAATACAATGTGAGTGATTGTTGTTTAATGCAATGTGAGTGATTGTTTTTTAATGCAATGTGAATGATTGTTGTTTAATACTATGTGAGTGATTGTTGTTTAATACAATGTGAGTGATTGTTGTTTAATGCAATGTGAGCGATTGTTGTTTAATGCAATGTGAGTGATTGTTGTTTAATGCAATGTGAGTGATTGTTGTTTAATGCAATGTGAGTGATTGTTGTTTAATGTTATGTGAGTGATTGTTGTTTAATGATATGTGAGTGATTGTTGTTTAATGCAATGCGAGTGATTGTTGCTTAATACAATGTGAGTGATTGTTGTTTAATGCAATGTGATTGATTGTTGTTTAATACAGTGTGAATGATTGTTGTTTAATACAATGGGAGTGATTGTTGTTTAATACAATGTGAGTGATTGTTGTTTAATACAATGTGAGTGATTGTTGTTTAATGCAATGTGAGTGATTGTTGTTTAATACAGTGTGAATGATTGTTGTTTAATACAATGTGAGTGATTGTTGTTTAATACAATGTGAGTGATTGTTGTTTAATGCTATGTGAGTGATTGGTGTTTAATACAATGTGAGTGATTGTTGTTTAATACAATGTGAGTGATTGTTGTTTAATGCAATGTGCGTGATTGTTGTTTAATACAATGTGAGTGATTGTTGTTTAATGCAATGTGAGTGATTGTTGTTTAATGCAATGTGAATGATTGTTGTTTAATACTATGTGAGTGATTGTTGTTTAATACAATGTGAGTGATTGTTGTTTAATACAATGTGAGTGATTGTTGTTTAATACTATGTGAGTGATTGTTGTTTAATACAATGTGAGTGATTGTTGTTTAATACAATGTGAGTGATTGTTGTTTAATGCAATGTGAGTGATTGTTGTTTAATGCAATGTGAGTGATTGTTTTTTAATACAATGTGAGTGATTGTTGTTTAATACTATGTGAGTGATTGTTGTTTAATACAATGTGAGTGATTGATGTTTAATACAATGTGAGTGATTGTTGTTTAATGCAATGTGAGTGATTGTTGTTTAATGCAATGTGAGTGATTGTTGTTTAATGCAATGTGAGTGATTGTTGTTTAATGCAATGTGAGTGATTGTTGTTTAATACAATGTGAGTGATTGTTGTTTAATGCAATGTGAGTGATTGTTGTTTAATGCAATGTGAGTGATTGTTGTTTAATGCAATGTGAGTGATTGTTGTTTAATACAATGTGAGTGATTGTTGTTTAATGCAATGTGAGTGATTGTTGTTTAATGCAATGTGAGTGATTGCTGTTTAATGCAATGTGAGTGATTGTTGATTAATACAATGTGAGTGATTGTTGTTTAATGCAATGTGAGTGATTGTTGTTTAATGCAATGTGAGTGATTGTTGTTTAATGCAATGTGAGTGATTGTTGTTTAATACAATGTGAGTGATTGTTGTTTAATGCAATGTGAGTGATTGTTGTTTAATGCAATGTGAGTGATTGTTGTTTAATGCAATGTGAGTGATTGTTGTTTAATACAATGTGAGTGATTGTTGTTTAATTCTATGTGAGTGATTGTTGTTTAATGCTATGTGAGTGATTGTTGTTTAATGCAATGTGGGTGATTGTTGTTTAATACAATGTGAGTGATTGTTATTTAATGCAATGTGAGTGATTGTTGTTTAATACAATGTGAGTGATTGTTGTTTAATTAATATGTGAGTGATTGTTGTTTAATACAATGTGAGTGATTGTTGTTTAATACAATGTGAGTGATTGTTGTTTAATGCTATGTGAGTGATTGGTGTTTAATACAATGTGAGTGATTGTTGTTTAATACAATGTGAGTGATTGTTATTTAATGCAATGTGAGTGATTGTTGTTTAATACAATGTGAGTGATTGTTGTTTAATGCAATGTGAGTGATTGTTGTTTAATACAATGTGAGTGATTGTTGTTTAATGCAATGTCAGTGATTGTTGTTTAATGCAATGTGAATGATTGTTGTTTAATACTATGTGAGTGATTGTTGTTTAATACAATGTGAGTGATTGTTGTTTAATGCAATGTGAGTGATTGTTGTTTAATACAATGTGAGTGATTGTTGTTTAATACTATGTGAGTGATTGTTGTTTAATACAATGTGAGTGATTGTTGTTTAATACAATGTGAGTGATTGTTGTTTAATGCAATGTGAGTGATTGTTGTTTAATGCAATGTGAGTGATTGTTTTTTAATACAATGTGAGTGATTGTTGTTTAATACTATGTGAGTGATTGTTGTTTAATACAATGTGAGTGATTGATGTTTAATACAATGTGAGTGATTGTTGTTTAATGCAATGTGAGTGATTGTTGTTTAATGCAATGTGAGTGATTGTTGTTTAATGCAATGTGAGTGATTGTTGTTTAATACAATGTGAGTGATTGTTGTTTAATGCAATGTGAGTGATTGTTGTTTAATGCAATGTGAGTGATTGTTGTTTAATACAATGTGAGTGATTGTTGTTTAATTCTATGTGAGTGATTGTTGTTTAATGCTATGTGAGTGATTGTTGTTTAATGCAATGTGAGTGATTGTTGTTTAATGCAATGTGAGTGATTGGTGTTTAATGCTATGTGAGTGATTGTTGTTTAATGCAATGTGATTGATTGTTGTTTAATACAGTGTGAATGATTATTGTTTAATACAATGTGAGTGATTATTGTTTAATACAATGTGAGTGATTGTTGTTTAATTCAATGTGAGTGATTGTTGTTTAATGCTATGTGAGTGATTGGTGTTTAATACAATGTGAGTGATTGTTGTTTAATACAATGTGAGTGATTGTTATTTAATGCAATGTGAGTGATTGTTGTTTAATACAATGTGAGTGATTGTTGTTTAATGCAATGTGAGTGATTGTTTTTTAATGCAATGTGAATGATTGTTGTTTAATACTATGTGAGTGATTGTTGTTTAATACAATGTGAGTGATTGTTGTTTAATGCAATGTGAATGATTGTTGTTTAATACTATGTGAGTGATTGTTGTTTAATACAATGTGAGTGATTGTTGTTTAATGCAATGTGAGCGATTGTTGTTTAATGCAATGTGAGTGATTGTTGTTTAATGCAATGTGAGTGATTGTTGTTTAATGCAATGTGAGTGATTGTTGTTTAATGCAATGTGAGTGATTGTTGTTTAATGTTATGTGAGTGATTGTTGTTTAATGATATGTGAATGATTGTTGTTTAATGCAATGTGAGTGATTGTTGCTTAATACAATGTGAGTGATTGTTGTTTAATGCAATGTGATTGATTGTTGTTTAATACAGTGTGAATGATTGTTGTTTAATACAATGGGAGTGATTGTTGTTTAATACAATGTGAGTGATTGTTGTTTAATACAATGTGAGTGATTGTTGTTTAATGCAATGTGAGTGATTGTTGTTTAATACAGTGTGAATGATTGTTGTTTAATACAATGTGAGTGATTGTTGTTTAATACAATGTGAGTGATTGTTGTTTAATGCTATGTGAGTGATTGGTGTTTAATACAATGTGAGTGATTGTTGTTTAATACAATGTGAGTGATTGTTGTTTAATGCAATGTGAGTGATTGTTGTTTAATACAATGTGAGTGATTGTTGTTTAATGCAATGTGAGTGATTGTTGTTTAATGCAATGTGAATGATTGTTGTTTAATACTATGTGAGTGATTGTTGTTTAATACAATGTGAGTGATTGTTGTTTAATGCAATGTGAGTGATTGTTGTTTAATACAATGTGAGTGATTGTTGTTTAATACTATGTGAGTGATTGTTGTTTAATACAATATGAGTGATTGTTGTTTAATACAATGTGAGTGATTGTTGTTTAATGCAATGTGAGTGATTGTTGTTTAATGCAATGTGAGTGATTGTTTTTTAATACAATGTGAGTGATTGTTGTTTAATACTATGTGAGTGATTGTTGTTTAATACAATGTGAGTGATTGATGTTTAATACAATGTGAGTGATTGTTGTTTAATGCAATGTGAGTGATTGTTGTTTAATGCAATGTGAGTGATTGTTGTTTAATGCAATGTGAGTGATTGTTGTTTAATGCAATGTGAGTGATTGTTGTTTAATACAATGTGAGTGATTGTTGTTTAATGCAATGTGAGTGATTGTTGTTTAATGCAATGTGAGTGATTGTTGTTTAATGCAATGTGAGTGATTGTTTTTTAATACAATGTGAGTGATTGTTGTTTAATACTATGTGAGTGATTGTTGTTTGATACAATGTGAGTGATTGATGTTTAATACAATGTGAGTGATTGTTGTTTAATGCAATGTGAGTGATTGTTGTTTAATGCAATGTTAGTGATTGTTGTTTAATGCAATGTGAGTGATTGTTGTTTAATACAATGTGAGTGATTGTTGTTTAATACAATGTGAGTGATTGTTGTTTAATACTATGTGAGTGATTGTTGTTTAATGCTATGTGAGTGATTGTTGTTTAATACAATGTGAGTGATTGTTGTTTAATACAATGTGAGTGATTGTTGTTTAATGCAATGTGAGTGATTGTTGTTTAATACAATGTGAGTGATTGTTGTTTAATACAATGTGAGTGATTGTTGTTTAATACTATGTGAGTGATTGTTTTGTGATGCTATGTGAGTGATTGTTGTTTAATACAATGTGAGTGATTGTTGTTTAATGCAATGTGAGTGATTGTTGTTTAATACAATGTGAGTGATTGTTGTTTAATGCAATGTGAGTGATTGTTGTTTAATACAATGTGAGTGATTGTTGTTTAATGCAATGTGAGTGATTGTTGTTTAATACAATGTGAGTGATTGTTGTTTAATGCAATGTGAGTGATTGTTGTTTAATACTATGTGAGTGATTGTTGTTTAATGCAATGTGAGTGATTGTTGTTTAATGCTATGTGAGTGATTGTTGTTTTAATACAATGTGAGTGATTGTTGTTTAGTGCAATGTGAGTGATTGGTGTTTAATACAATGTGAGTGATTATTGTTTAATACAATGTGAGTGATTGTTGTTTAATGCAATGTGAGTGATTGTTGTTTAATACAATGTGAGTGATTGTTGTTTAATGCAATGTGAATGATTGTTGTTTAATGCTATGTGAGTGATTGTTGTTTTAATACAATGTGGGTGATTGTTGTTTAGTGCAATGTGAGTGATTGTTGTTTAATGCAATGTGAATGATTGTTGTTTAATGCAATGTGAGTGATTGTTGTTTAATGCAATGTGAGTGATTGTTGTTTAATGCAATGTGAGTGATTGTTGTTTATTGCAATGTGAGTGATTGTTGTTTAATGCAATGTGAGTGATTGTTGTTTAATGCAATGCGAGTGATTGTTGTTTATCGCCAAGTGAGTAATTTTTCAACAATATCATGATGAGAACAAGGTACTAAATGAAGAAATGATGATGAAGTGTATTTAATGGTAGATCAACACGCTAAGGTCGAATTTTATAGAGTTAACCCACTGAAGCAAGAACCCATAGGTGCTTTGGGTTCTTATAATCTGACGGGAACATACTGTTAACGTATGATTCGACCGTTCTTGTTTATAGACAAACAAAGGCGGAAATTGTCAATACATGAACTTGTTGTTGATTTCTGATTAGCTAACATAACTAAATTAGATGATCAGAATCGTTTCATGCAGCATTAATGTTAACATATTCGCCTTTGTTTGTCTATAAACAAGAACGAATCATACGTTTTCAATGAATGAACCAACGGCGATACGAAAAGCTTCATCCGGACGGACAGTATACTGATCATTTATCAATGGTTGAGCTTTTTAGAATGATATCCCAAATTTACTCCTAATATCATTACTATTCATTTTGACTTGCAGGTCACGAGTTAACCATTCATGAAAAAGTTGTTTGTTGAACTGCTTAATTATTGTTGTATAACATATGCTTTGCGAATTTTAGGGGGGGCGCACGCCCCCTCTAAATCCGCCTCTGGCTACTGTTAAAGAAATTAGTTCCGATGATTTTGGGCGTATATTGTCATATTGAATAAAGCTCCCGATGAACTTCTTGTACAACAAGAGAACTTTGATACAGATCTCCTTGATAATGTTAATATTGGTCCCCTAAATGAAGAAATTAATTTCAGTATAACGCAAGAGGAAATACTTTGCTGTATTAAGAAGTTAAAAAATAATAAAGCTTGTGGAGAAGGTTATGTTGTAAACGAATATATAAAATCTACATCAGATCTGTTTCTCCCTACTTATGAGAAGATATTTAATGCAATTTTTAACTCTGGTGTAATGCCCGACATTTGGCTTGTAGGTAATATAAAACCAATATACAAAAATAAAGGCAATCCACTTGATCCAAAAAACTTCCGCCCGATTACTATCCTTAGCTGCCTTGGTAAATTATTCACAGCTATATTAAATGAAAGATTATGTCGTTTCTCGGAAGAAGCTCTCTTGATGAACGAAAAAAGAAAAAACTGTTTCGTGCCTTTGTCGACTTCGAAAAGGCTTTTGACACGGTATGGAGAGATGCACTATGGTACAAATTACTATTGAATCACATAAATGGCAAAATGTATACTATTATTCTAAATATGTACACAGATGTAAAATCATGTATAACCTATAATTATTGTAAATCTGATTATTTTAACTGTGATATGGGAGTGAGGCAAGGGGAAAATGTATCCCTTTTCTATTTGCCATGTTCCTAAACGATCTACAAATGTTTTTTGAAAATGCAAGTCTTAATGGTTTAGAAACAGTTTCAAACTGCATAGAAGATAAGTTGAATATTTATTTAAAGCTTTTTGCACTTTTATATGCTGACGATACTGTCCTAATGGCTGAAACCCACGATAATTTACAAAATATTTTGAATAAATTCGGTGAATATTGCAATACTTGGAGATTAAAAGCAAACACTGATAAAACTAATGTTATAGTTTTTTCCAGGGGGAGACAATCAACCAATTTAAAATTTACATTGAATGGGTCTGAATTAGAAATTGTTAATGAATTTAATTATCTTGGAATATTGTTTAACGGGACAGGAAACTTTAACAAAGCTATTAAAAAGCAAGCCGAAAAAGCTACAAAAGCAATGTTTGAAGTTTTGAAAAGAGGTAGAACGCATAACTTATCAATTGAATGCCAGCTTGAACTTTTTAACAAAATGGTAAAACCAATATTACTATATGGTTCAGAAATATGGGGCTTTAGTAAAAATATTCAATGTCTTGAAAAAGAACAACTTAGATTTTGCAAGCTGTTATTGAAATTAAAAACATCGACACCTAGTTATATGATATATGGTGAATTTGGATTGTTTCCTATTGAAATTGATGTAAAATTAAGAATGATATCATATTGGGCAAGACTGTTAACCGGTAAAGAAACAAAACTCTCATATTTATCCAATAAAATTTTGTATAACCTTTTTATTGATGAAAATCTGGATTTTTCGTGGATTAAACATGTTAAACACATTTTTGATGATACAGGCTATTCCTACATTTGGTCTCAACAATTCTTTCAAAATTCCGACCTGCTTTTAGCTTTAATTAGGAACCGTCTCCATGAGCAGTTTACACAGGAGTGGCATTCTCTGATACAAAACTCACTAAAAGCTATCAATTATAGATTATTTAAAGACAACTTTGAATTCGAAAATTATTTCAATATTTTGGAAGACAAAGATATATATATACTATGTAAATTTCGAACCACAAACCACAAATTACCGATAGAAACTGGACGGTGGAATGGTATCGACAGAGAAGATAGACAGTGTTTAAAATGTAATAGCAGATCTATTGGTGACGAATTCCACTATATTATGGAATGTCATTTGTTTTACTAAAAAGCGAACCCAACTAATAAGTAGATATCTTACTCAAAGGCCAAATATATTAAAATTTAAACAAATAATGTGTACTTCTGAGAAAATAAAACTAGAAAAGTTATGTAGATTTATAAGAAAAATCAACAGATCAGATATTCTCTAGGCTAATACTTAACTCCTCCTGTTGTAATGTAAATATTGTATGTATATGTACCTGTGTATCTGTTATATACCATTGTAATGTATGGTTTATTTGAGAATAAAGATTCTTAGTCATGTGAATTAAAATACGAAAATAAAACTTATATAATAACAAACGTGTATTGTCCAAATGATAGTGGGGTTTGAAAAACTTTTATTAGAGATATTGATCCATATGTGACAGATGGGAGTCTTACTGAAAAAATGCATATACTCACTGGCGATTTTAATTGTGTTTTAGATAAGGAAAAAGATCGTTATCCTTCTCGTAATTATGATGATACGCTCCGGAAATACATGGTATCAAACTACCCGATTGTGAGGGGCAGCCCGTAAAGGAAGCAAAAATATGCATGTTTGCAGACGACACGCAACTCTTAAACAAAAACGAAGAATCTGTTGAACAATCCTTTTTAATTCTTTCGAAATTTGAAAAGGCATCCGGCTCTAAGATAAATTATGAAAAAACAAAAGGATTATTTATTGGTAGATTAAGGGGGAAACGACCCAAATTAACTAACATATCATGGATTTCAGATAATATAAAGACGTTAGGTGTTTTTCACGGGTACAACATAGGCACTGAGGACATTTGGAAAAAAATTATAAATGAAATGAAAAGCTGCACTCGGGTTTGGAAAACCAGAAATTTAACCTTTAAGGGAAAAACTTTAATCGTTAAAAATTTTCTGTTAGCTCAAATGGGATTTGAAACTGAAATGAGGGGGATACCAGAGAAATATAAAAAAGAGGTGAATGATTTAATTTGGAAATTTCTTTGGGACAATAAACCAAACCAAATAGAAAGAAACTTATGTTGCTTGAATATTAATGAAGGGGGGATGGGAATGATTAACATAGACAATTTTGTCAAAAGTAAACAGATAAAATTTATATACAAAATAATCAACAGTGAGATGGACTCATGGAATGCGATAGGTAAACACTGGTTACAGAAATACGATAACAAATTTGGAGTGGATTTTTTTCTTTGTAAATGCTCGGATATTAAAGGTTTAGATATTGCATCCATTCCAAAATACTATCAAGACGCTATACAAGCATGGAACAATTTTTTGGGGTCATGTTCTACGGAGTCTAAAAATGACATTTTAGATAAAAACATATTTGGTAACTCTGATATCAAATTTAATAGAAATCCACTTTTTTTTCAATCGTTTTTGAGAAATAATATATTTAAAATAAACGATATATGGGACAAAAACAATAATACCTTTGTTGATAATCAGACTATATTTAATAGACTGGATGATAAAAGGAACTGGATATCAGAATGGGCAAAAATAAAAAAATCAATACCAGAAAATTTTGTTAAGAAATTAAAATCCGATGATAACGAAAAGGTAAAAAAATCATTAGGTTTAAAAATAGATAGTAATTTGAATATTAGAAATCATAATAATAAAATCATTGTTCCAAAAGAGCTGAAACTGAAGAATATCCAGAAAGAAATACCTAAACCAATTACGCCAAAATGTCAATTAAAATGGGATACAATTTATGAAAAGAAATTTAATTGGATATCAATTTGGTATATACTGAACAAGATTAAATGTAAACAAAGCATTATCCAGTTCCAATGGAAATGATTGCATAACATTGTCTATTCAGAATATAGATTACAAAAAATGGGAAAATCAAATGGTCAATGTCATTTTTGTAAAAATGAAAGAGTCCCTTATGCATTTGTCTTACAGGTGTCATAAAATTAAATATGTCTTAGATGAATTAAAACACATTTTTAATATTATTTTTGAAAAAAATATAGTACTTGTTGAGGAAAACTTAATCATTGGGGTGTATGAGGGAGAAATAACTGAAGATCTACTTTTAATGAATTTAGTAATTTGTATATTAAAATGGGTAATTTGGAAAACAAGAAATTATATAAAATATAATAAAAGCACTTACAGGGAAGCAATAGTTATCACAAATCTCAAAAATGAACTCAGAAGTAATATACAAATGATGATTAAGAACCCAGAAGTTCGAAACTTATATAATATTAGGAAATTACAGCTATTATTGGATACATTATGAATTTAGTTGTATTAATAATTCCTTTCATTGTTTACTGTGTAAAAATGTATGTTTATAAATTGAATATGAGAGATCAAATATGATTTATTTGCTTATGGTATTGTATTCTTACTACAGCTGTACCAGTATTTATTTATTTAATTATATTGTTCATTGTAAATATTTGTAAACCTTTGAGGTTTCCTGGCACCCAGAGGTAAATTGTTCACAGGTGCAATATAGATATAATAAAAAAAAAAAAAAAAACATAGGTAGACATGTTGTTCACTTATACACATTATCCTGATGGCGAGTCAACCAATCTTTGTTGTTACTTCTTAGTACTGCGTGCTTAGTGGAGAAACAGCACATACCAATGTTGTAGTCTTTGGTTTAACACATCTGTGGAACGAATCAACGATCTACGCACTCGAGCAGAGTACATAGCACTAACCATTGAAACACCAGGGAGGCTACAATAACTGAGATAGTTATTATCATAAAGAAATACTTTAGATATTTGTCTGATATTCTAGACCCCTTCCATATATGTTACTAAACGTTTTATATGTGAAATTAAAGACATAAAAAAGAAAAGAAATTGGTAAGCGTTGACGCCTGAGAACACGTACCAATGTGTTGATATATCATCATATTAACAGTAAACGTTGACGCCTGAGAACACGTACCAATGTGTTGATATATCATCATATTAACAGTAAACGTTGACGCCTGAGAACACGTACCAATGTGTTGAGATATCATCATACTAACAGTAAACGTTGACGCCTGAGAACACGTACCAATGTGTTGAGATATCATCATACTAACAGTAAACGTTGACGCCTGAGAACACGTACCAATGTGTTGAGATATCATCATACTAACAGTAAACGTTGACGCCTGAGAACACGTACCAATGTGTTGATATATCATCATACTAACAGTAAACGTTGACGCCTGAGAACACGTACCAATGTGTTGATATATCATCATACTAACAGTAAACGTTGACGCCTGAGAACACGTACCAATGTGTTGAGATATCATCATACTAACAGTAAACGTTGACGCCTGAGAACACGTACCAATGTGTTGATATATCATCATATTAACAGTAACCGTTGACGCCTGAGAACACGTACCAATGTGTTGAGATATCATCATACTAACAGTAAACGTTGACGCCTGAGAACACGTACCAATGTGTTGAGATATCATCTTACTAATAGTAAACGTTGACGCCTGAGAACACGTACCAATGTGTTGAGATATCATCATACTAACAGTAAACGTTGACGCCTGAGAACACGTACCAATGTGTTGATATATCATCATACTAACAGTAAACGTTGACGCCTGAGAACACGTACCAATGTGTTGATATATCACCATATTAACAGTAAACGTTGACGCCTGAGAACACGTACCAATGTGATGAGATATCATCATATTAACAGTAAACGTTGACGCCTGAGAACACGTACCAATGTGTTGAGATATCATCATATTAACAGTAAACGTTGACGCCTGAGAACACGTACCAATGTGTTAATATATCATCATACTAACAGTAAACGTTGACGCCTGAGAACACGTACCAATGTGTTGATATATCATCATGCTAACAGTAAACGTTGACGCCTGAGAACACGTACCAATGTGTTGATATATCATCATACTGACAGTAACCGTTGACGCCTGAGAACACGTACCAATGTGTTGAGATATCATCATACTAACAGTAAACGTTGACGCCTGAGAACACGTACCAATGTGTTGAGATATCATCTTACTAATAGAAACGTTGACGCCTGAGAACACGTACCAATGTGTTGAGATATCATCATACTTACAGTAAACGTTGACGCCTGAGAACACGTACCAATGTGTTGATATATCATCATACTAACAGTAAACGTTGACGCCTGAGAACACGTACCAATGTGTTGATATATCACCATATTAACAGTAAACGTTGACGCCTGAGAATACGCACCAATGTGTTGATATATCCTCATTCTAACAGTAAACGTTGACGCCTGAGAACACGTACCAATGTGTTGATATATCATCATGCTAACAGTAAACGTTGACGCCTGAGAATACGTACCAATGTGTTGATATATCATCATGTTAACAGTAAACGTTGACGCCTGAGAACACGTACCAATGTGTTGATATATCATCATACTTACAGTAAACGTTGACGCCTGAGAACACGTACCAATGTGTTGATATATCATCATACTAACCGTAAACGTTGACGCCAGAGAACACGTACCAATGTGTTGATATATCATCATACTAACAGTAAACGTTGACGCCTGAGAACACGTACCAATGTGTTGATATATCATCATACTAACAGTAAACGTTGACGCCTGAGAACACGTACCAATGTGTTGATATATCATCATACTAACAGTAAACGTTGACGCCTGAGAACACGTACCAATGTGTTGATATATCATCATACTAACAGTAAACGTTGACGCCTGAGAACACGTACCAATGTGTTGATATATCATCATACTAACAGTAAACGTTGACGCCTGAGAACACGTACCAATGTGTTGATATATCATCATACTAACAGTAAACGTTGACGCCTGAGAACACGTACCAATGTGTTGAGATATCATCATACTAACAGTAAACGTTGACGCCTGAGAACACGTACCAATGTGTTGATATATCATCATACTAACAGTAAACGTTGACGCCTGAGAACACGTACCAATGTGTTGAGATATCATCATACTAACAGTAAACGTTGACGCCTGAGAACACGTACCAATGTGTTGATATATCATCATACTAACAGTAAACGTTGACGCCTGAGAATACGTACCAATGTGTTGATATATCATCATACTAACAGTAAACGTTGACGCCTGAGAACACGTACCAATGTGTTGATATATCATCATACTAACAGTAAACGTTGACGCCTGAGAACACGTACCAATGTGTTGATATATCATCATACTAACAGTAAACGTTGATGCCTGAGAACACGTACCAATGTGTTGATATATCATCATACTAACAGTAAACGTTGACGCCTGAGAACACGTACCAATGTGTTGAGATATCATCATACTAACAGTAAACGTTGACGCCTGAGAACACGTACCAATGTGTTGATATATCATCATATTAACAGTAACCGTTGACGCCTGAGAACACGTACCAATGTGTTGATATATCATCATACTAACAGTAAACGTTGACGCCTGAGAACACGTACCAATGTGTTGATATATCATCATACTAACAGTAAACGTTGACGCATGAGAACACGTACCAATGTGTTGAGATATCATCATACTAACAGTAAACGTTGACGCCTGAGAACACGTACCAATGTGTTGATATATCATCATACTAACAGTAAACGTTGACGCCTGAGAACACGTACCAATGTGTTGATATATCATCATACTAACAGTAAACGTTGACGCCTGAGAACACGTACCAATGTGTTGAGATATCATCATACTAACAGTAAACGTTGACGCCTGAGAACACGTACCAATGTGTTGATATATCATCATACTAACAGTAAACGTTGACGCCTGAGAACACGTACCAATGTGTTGATATATCACCATATTAACAGTAAACGTTGACGCCTGAGAACACGTACCAATGTGTTGAGATATCATCATATTAACAGTAAACGTTGACGCCTGAGAACACGTACCAATGTGTTGAGATATCATCATATTAACAGTAAACGTTGACGCCTGAGAACACGTACCAATGTGTTGATATATCATCATACTGACAGTAACCGTTGACGCCTGAGAACACGTACCAATGTGTTGAGATATCATCATACTAACAGTAAACGTTGACGCCTGAGAACACGTACCAATGTGTTGAGATATCATCTTACTAATAGAAACGTTGACGCCTGAGAACACGTACCAATGTGTTGAGATATCATCATACTTACAGTAAACGTTGACGCCTGAGAACACGTACCAATGTGTTGATATATCATCATACTAACAGTAAACGTTGACGCCTGAGAACACGTACCAATGTGTTGATATATCACCATATTAACAGTAAACGTTGACGCCTGAGAACACGTACCAATGTGTTGAGATATCATCATACTAACAGTAAACGTTGACGCCTGAGAACACGTACCAATGTGTTGATATATCATCATATTAACAGTAAACGTTGACGCCTGAGAACACGTACCAATGTGTTGATATATCATCATACTAACAGTAAACGTTGACGCCTGAGAACACGTACCAATGTGTTGATATATCATCATACTAACAGTAAACGTTGACGCCTGAGAACACGTACCAATGTGTTGATATATCATCATACTAACAGTAAACGTTGACGCCTGAGAACACGTACCAATGTGTTGATATATCATCACACTAATAGTAAACGTTGACGCCTGAGAACACGTACCAATGTGTTGATATATCATCATGCTAACAGTAAACGTTGACGCCTGAGAACACGTACCAATGTGTTGATATATCATCATGTTAACAGTAAACGTTGACGCCTGAGAACACGTACCAATGTGTTGATATATCATCATACTAACCGTAAACGTTGACGCCAGAGAACACGTACCAATGTGTTGATATATCATCATACTAACAGTAAACGTTGACGCCTGAGAACACGTACCAATGTGTTGATATATCATCATACTAACAGTAAACGTTGACCCCTGAGAACACGTACCAATGTGTTGATATATCATCATACTAACAGTAAACGTTGACGCCTGAGAACACGTACCAATGTGTTGATATATCATCATACTAACAGTAAACGTTGACGCCTGAGAACACGTACCAATGTGTTGATATATCATCATACTAACAGTAAACGTTGACGCCTGAGAACACGTACCAATGTGTTGATATATCATCATACTAACAGTAAACGTTGACGCCTGAGAACACGTACCAATGTGTTGAGATATCATCATACTAACAGTAAACGTTGACGCCTGAGAACACGTACCAATGTGTTGAGATATCATCATACTAACAGTAAACGTTGACGCCTGAGAACACGTACCAATGTGTTGATATATCATCATACTAACAGTAAACGTTGACGCCTGAGAACACGTACCAATGTGTTGAGATATCATCATACTAACAGTAAACGTTGACGCCTGAGAACACGTACCAATGTGTTGATATATCATCATACTAACAGTAAACGTTGACGCCTGAGAATACGTACCAATGTGTTGATATATCATCATACTAACAGTAAACGTTGACGCATGAGAACACGTACCAATGTGTTGATATATCATCATACTAACAGTAAACGTTGACGCCTGAGAACACGTACCAATGTGTTGATATATCATCATACTAACAGTAAACGTTGATGCCTGAGAACACGTACCAATGTGTTGATATATCATCATACTAACAGTAAACGTTGACGCCTGAGAACACGTACCAATGTGTTGAGATATCATCATACTAACAGTAAACGTTGACGCCTGAGAACACGTACCAATGTGTTGATATATCATCATATTAACAGTAACCGTTGACGCCTGAGAACACGTACCAATGTGTTGATATATCATCATACTAACAGTAAACGTTGACGCCTGAGAACACGTACCAATGTGTTGATATATCATCATACTAACAGTAAACGTTGACGCCTGAGAACACGTACCAATGTGTTGATATATCATCATACTAACAGTAAACGTTGACGCCTGAGAACACGTACCAATGTGTTGAGATATCATCATACTAACAGTAAACGTTGACGCCTGAGAATACGTACCAATGTGTTGATATATCATCATACTAACAGTAAACGTTGACGCCTGAGAACACGTACCAATGTGTTGATATATCATCATACTAACAGTAAACGTTGACGCCTGAGAACACGTACCAATGTGTTGATATATCATCATACTAACAGTAAACGTTGACGCCTGAGAACACGTACCAATGTGTTGATATATCATCATACTAACAGTAAACGTTGACGCCTGAGAACACGTACCAATGTGTTGATATATCATCATACTAACAGTAAACGTTGACGCCTGAGAACACGTACCAATGTGTTGATATATCACCATATTAACAGTAAACGTTGATGCCTGAGAACACGTACCAATGTGTTGATATATCATCATACTAACAGTAAACGTTGACGCCTGAGAACACGTACCAATGTGTTGATATATCACCATATTAACAGTAAGACGAAGAAATAACTCATATAACTGACATATTGTTTTTCTATTTAAAGTCAATAAATAAAAAAATGGAGAGATTATTATTATATAACTTGTCAAACTTCCACCCTTTTTCCATTGAAAATCTTGTGAAAAGATTTTATCATGTCTTGGTACTGTCTATTAATTTCACCGTGCATCACATGATAAATCTGTACTAGTATTACGTGACAAACATTTACACTATAGTATAAAAGATTTCATGTCTTTTATCTTTTTAATTTAATATTTGATATTAATTTAAAGAGTTTTTAATCAAGATGGTTATTATATAAAGGTCAACGTTCTTAACATAAAAGACTTGTCTGAGTTATTGGTGTGTGACGTCACTGTCAGTATGCACGTACTTTAATTTTACATCACCACATTATTTCACTAAGAGGGGGAGGTTTGGTCCCTTAATACTAGTCTTACCTCGCCACTTTTTATCACAATGCATGTACCAAGCCAGAAACATAAGCGGTCATGTATTCGTGTGTTAGGGGTATCGATTTTGTCACTTTCTAAGACTTTTCTACTGGAATTTGGAAATGCTCCGACGGAGTTGTATTTTCTGATTTTCATTTTATTTCAACAACTTTTCGCCTTGACGTAATGGAGGAAGAAAAGCTAGGGCAATTTTAACGACATTTTTCGGCCATGGGCAGGCATCTGGAAACCTCAACACTTGAAGTGGGTATCGCGGGCGCCAACCAACGTCAGTGGTGTTAAATGTGAGGTCAGATAAAAATATCTTAACCACCCACACCCCATATCATATAAACAGTAGTTCAATACAATAAAGAGTTTGTAAGACTAAGATGTCCACACAAGCGTTAATATGAATATAAAGCGTTCTTCCTTTAAATCAATTCGTGTCTAACTGTAAAGTTGGTTAGTCACTCATGCTCATTTATATTCACGTCCTTTCTTACTAATACAAAGTTTTCTGTATGCACATTGTGTGGATACAAGTTTACGTATTAATAAGGCGCATATACAAACTTATATATATGCATGTTCAAAGTTAAAAAAAATATAGTCGGTACATAATAAGCTCTCAGTAGTTCCAAGGTAGGACACAGACTTTTTCGGAGATATATCGGTTTTTATTACACTGGAGGCTGCCACCGTGGTCGCGATCCCGTTAAACACCAATCAATCAATTTCAGAACGGAAGTGATATAATACGTAGTTCTGTGAACAATGCCAAAAAATATGGATGCATTTGTGTTGTAAACTTTTGAACTTAGTTACGATTTCCGCATAAAAACGACGTTCGGTTCGTCTTTGTGTTGTTTTTCTTCGTCTTGTGTCCAGTTTCTCTGGATTGTCAATTTTTGATTGCCCCTTCGGTATTCTCTAACTTTTATTTGATAAGTCTATTTTGAGAGTGAACAATATCTCAAACTAATTACAGAAATAATAGTTTTTCCCGATGGAGCAATAGGAATCTTCGAATACTTGAAACAGCTTTTGAATATTTGTAGCGTGCTTTAACATCGAAATGTTAACTTATTAACTCGTATTATAAAAATAATGTTCCATCTGTGCAATAAATTTAAGTTTGAAGTTTGAAAGCAGGTATATAAAGTATGCACAGGATTATATGTCTAGCTCATTAGAACGAAGATTGATTATCCTTTACTATAAATATTTTATCTCTCCAGGAATTATGTCTGATAATCTTCCTCAGGGGTCTGAAAAATCATGCTTTTAATAACATCTAATTAAATAAAAACACATTATACCGAGTTAATTAAAACTTAACTTAAAGCTATTAAAGAGGAATTATGACAGGAACGAAATGAACGATTATGAGAAATTAATGATAATCTATATCAGGGGTAAAAAGTAAAATAACACATGGAGATGTCTCACAACCGAAGATAAAGTTTGCATGTTTAGTGAAAACTCGGTGCATTAACAATAATCTGGCATGTCTCAGCATAAACGTTGGTAATCCACCTCATGTATATGAACCAGGAGGGCATACCAGGCCTAATTCATACTCATAGACATGAGATAAATAATTAGTTTTATGTATAATGTTTTGTAGATCGTTGTTTGTCCTGTTGTACTTTTTCTTTTGGCCATTGTGCTGTCTGTTCTTAGATTTACGGATTCTGATTACCTCCCTTTGATATCTTCAAAATCTTCTTACTGTATTATTCAAAATGTACGTCCAAAATGTGAGGAGTTTTAATGAGTGAGTGAGTTTAAAGTGAGTATACTGTTGGTGGTCGTCTTGTGATATTATTGATTTATGAGTGAGTTTAAAGTGAGTATACTGTTGGTGGTCGTCTTGTGATATTATTGATTTATGAGTGAGTTTAAAGTGAGTATACTGTTGGTGGTCGTCTTGTGATATTATTGATTTATGAGTGAGTTTAAAGTGAGTATACTGTTGGTGGTCGTCTTGTGATATTATTGATTTATGAGTGAGTTTAAAGTGAGTATACTGTTGGTGGTCGTCTTGTGATATTATTGATTTATGAGTGAGTTTAAAGTGAGTATACTGTTGGTGGTCGTCTTGTGATATTATTGATTTATGAGTGAGTTTAAAGTGAGTATACTGTTGGTGGTCGTCTTGTGATATTATTGATTTATGAGTGAGTTTAAAGTGAGTATACTGTTGGTGGTCGTCTTGTGATATTATTGATTTATGAGTGAGTTTAAAGTGAGTATACTGTTGGTGGTCGTCTTGTGATATTATTGATTTATGAGTGAGTTTAAAGTGAGTATACTGTTGGTGGTCGTCTTGTGATATTATTGATTTATGAGTGAGTTTAAAGTGAGTATACTGTTGGTGGTCGTCTTGTGATATTATTGATTTATGAGTGAGTTTAAAGTGAGTATACTGTTGGTGGTCGTCTTGTGATATTATTGATTTATGAGTGAGTTTAAAGTGAGTATACTGTTGGTGGTCGTCTTGTGATATTATTGATTTATGAGTGAGTTTAAAGTGAGTATACTGTTGGTGGTCGTCTTGTGATATTATTGATTTATGAGTGAGTTTAAAGTGAGTATACTGTTGGTGGTCGTCTTGTGATATTATTGATTTATGAGTGAGTTTAAAGTGAGTATACTGTTGGTGGTCGTCTTGTGATATTATTGATTTATTAACATTGAGTCTGATCTTCCTTGATATCTGATAAAAAAAAATATATTACATTATCATAAAAGATGGAATCTATGAAAAAATTAAGTCAGTAATTCAATGGCAACATGATCTGTCACTCTGTCCTGTAATTGTTTCTGATTGGATACGGATCAAAATACAACCCATGAATATGTATATAACAGATGAAAGAGAAACATACACCTCCCATTGATGTGTGTGCTATAAAATAAAGGACACGATGGCATGTCTTTGAGCAGCTTCAATTGAAAGTTGATAAATTTTCTGTTTTACTATCGATAATCTGATAAATAGAAAACAATACTTGAATTTTACATTACTTTATTTTCTAGCCAAACCAATTAAGCTTATATAATTAGCAGAGCGGCAGCAAAGACCTATTTCATTGTCCTTGGTTTAAGTTCGACCAGAACGGGGCTCGGACTTTCTGCATTTTATTTACTTAAACAATAATCATCATTAGCTATTAGTATACCAATCGTATTTGATTATATTGTTTGTATAGAACATTTGTGTCCTGCTATGTTCCTTGTGTTTATTTTATTTTGTGGTGTTCTTTACGGTTTCTACGTAGGCGAATGTTCATTACGCCTCCCTAAACGACGGGCGCCATATCTGGAATGGGAAAAAACATACCCATTCAAAAAAACATGTTCTCAATTCCACTTTTGTACCGTTGATGCAGTCTTAGGCGGATTGCCTATTTTCTATATATCTTCTAATTTGGGCCCGCCACAATATAACTGAAATATTGCTGAAAGTGGCATTAAACAGAATAACCCTAAACCCTCTCTAATTTGGGTACTATATATATGTCGTATATATTGTACGGTAATATAACGTACCTGGGTCTCATAGATTCGCCTTATTCTATAAAAAAATAAATCGCATTTGGAGGTGTAATGGTTAGCATGCTCGCCTCGATTGTGGTAGATCATAGGTTGACAATGAAATAAGTATTGATGGCTTCTCCAATGATCACACAGTATTAAAGAGTACCTTAAGAAAAACGTTGAAAAAACGTCGTGGCGTGACATCAAGATTGTGTCAATGTTGAAATTACAGACAACGTTGAAACAACGTCGTGGCGTGACATCAAGATTGTGTCAATGTTGAAATTACAGACAACGTTGAAATAACGTCGTGGCGTGACATCAAGATTGTGTCAATGTTGAAATTACAAACAGCGTTGAAATAACGTCGTGGCGTGTCATCAAGATTGTGTCAATGTTGAAATTACAAACAATGTTGAAATAACGTTGAAAGAACGTTGCGACGTGGTATCAACACTGTCAATTTTAATAATTACATTGTGTTGGTTGTACTGGGTTGGAATCTTCAAACTTTTCTTGGATTTTAGAATTGTTCCGACATTGTGGTATATTTTAGAATTGTTCCGACATTGTGGTATATTTTCATTTTATTACTTACAAACCTGTATATCGTCTTCCGTATTACTCGAAAGTTTAAGCGAGGGCACATATTTAGATCGTCTGCTGTCTGTCGGTTTTTTATTGATGGTAGTAACTATACTTAATTATACAGAACATAGTCATGTGTTAATCCTATAGTTAATGTATAACCTTGTTGATCTCACTTCGTAGTGGGCTCCGTGTTACTCGATCTTTGTATTATGTGTGATGATTTGTAGATCGTTGCTTGTCCTTCTGTCCTTTTTCTTTGGCCATTGTGTTGTCTGTCCTTCAAATTCGTCTTAACGACTTTATTAATCGTTTGTTACTATCAATTATTGTTTGTTCTTGTTGTACGTCTTTGAAAAGATTTCAGAAAGCTATCTCTTCTACATGGTAATATACTTCTTATTAATAATCGCAGGGATCGTCGTGGTCGTGACCGCATGGTACTTACTTTAAACATATTTTATTGTCATACAAAACAAGACAAATGGATAAGACACAAGTTGTAAACTTATGAAGTCTTATCCGGATGCCTTGTTTTGTATGACAATATAATATGCTTAGTATTGCATGGTAGTTGGTTATACACATACCTGTGCAATTAGTTCCTATCACCCCTAACTTTGTTAGTTCGAAACCCGCGCAGGTGAGGTGTACTCGATACAACAATATGTGATACAGTTTTGTCAGTGACTTGCGGAAGGTCGTTAGTTTTTTCACCAGGTACTCCGGTTTGCTCAACCAATAAAACTGACCGCCACGATATAGCTGAAATATTTTTGAAAGTGGCGTTAAGCACCATAACCCTAACCTTATTAATAATCCATTTCTATGAATTAATTATTGATATGAAAGTTGAAATATTTACTGACCACTTATATTTACTATCCAATGTTATTAGTAATTATTATGCTTCGTGTAAGTTTCTGTAGTGATATTTGGTACTGTAATATTTATATAATAATGTGAAATATCATTATTATACTGAATGTCTAATTGTCCAGGTAATATGCCAAAATATTACCCAGGTAATATATCAAAATATTACAGTATCAAGTATCATTACCGAAACTTACACGAAGTATAATAATTTGGCATATTACCTGGACAATTAGACACTCAGTATAATAATGATATTAATGTGGTCTTGTCCAGGTAATATGCCAAAATATTACCCAGGTCTGAGAGACATATTTACCTATATAAATATAAGTGGTCAGTCAAGGTTTGAACTTTCAAGCAACAATTTTTTTAAAGGGATTATCAGAGACTAAATTTGCACACTAAATTTGATATCTATATTTTTATTAATAAGAAAGAGACTTGTAACAAGTCTAACATTATAATTAAACTCTTGTATCAAATTCGAAAAATGACCTGATAAAAAGACCACACGTTGTATAATTACTCCATAAAGAACCAATATCTAACAAGAGACATACACAAACGGTGTGATCATGTACGTTAAGATATGTAAGTCAGAAACTCGTCCGATAAAACTGACCTTTAGACACACATTCTTCAGATTAATTTACAGGTATGTGATTACATGTAGATTATCAGTGATTAAAATTGTCCACTTTAAAGGACTGTTTGGGTGACATAGCGAGTCTTAAATGATACATACACAGCCCTTTGGTATGAACACAGAAAGTCTTTAATGATACATACATACCCTTTGGTGTGAACACAGAAAGTCTTTAATGATACATACACAGCCCTTTGGTATGAACACAGAAAGTCGTAAATGATACATACACAGCCCTTTGGTATGAACACAGAAAGTCTTTAATGATACATACACAACCCTTTGGTATGAACACAGAAAGTCTTTAATGATGCATACATAACCCTTTGGTATGAACACAGAAAGTCTTTATTGATACATACACAGCCCTTTGGTATGAACACAGAAAGTCTTTAATGATACATACACAGCCCTTTGGTATGAACACAGAAAGTCTTTAATGATACATACACAGCCCTTTGGTGTGAACACAGAAAGTCGTTAATGATACATACACAGCCCTTTGGTATGAACACAGAAAGTCTTTAATGATACATACACGGCCCTTTGGTATGAACACAGAAAGTCTTTAATGATACATACACAGCCCTTTGGTATGAACACAGAAAGTCTTTAATGATACATACACAGCCCTTTGGTATGAACACAGAAAGTCTTTAATGATACATACACAGCCCTTTGGTGTGAACACAGAAAGTCTTAAATGATACATACACAGCCCTTTGGTATGAACACAGAAAGTCTTTAATGATACATACACAGCCCTTTGGTATGAACACAGAAAGTCTTTAATGATACATACAGCCCTTTGGTATGAACACAGAAAGTCTTTAATGGTACATACATAGCCCTTTGGTATGAACACAGAAAGTCTTTAATGATACATACACAGCCCTTTGGTATGAACACAGAAAGTCTTTAATGATACATACACAACCCTTTGGTATGAACACAGAAAGTCTTTAATGATACATACACAGCCCTTTGCATGAACACAGACAGTCTTTAATGATACATACACAGCCCTTTGGTATGAACACAGAAAGTCTTTAATGATACATACACAGCCCTTTGGTATGAACACAGAAAGTCTTTAATGATACATACACAACCCTTTGGTATGAACACAGAAAGTCTTTAATGATACATACACAGCCCTTTGCATGAACACAGACAGTCTTTAATGATACATACACAGCCCTTTGGTATGAACACAGAAAGTCGTAAATGATACATACACAGCCCTTTGGTATGAACACAGAAAGTCTTTAATGATACATACACAGCCCTTTGGTATGAACACAGAAAGTCTTCAATGATACATACACAGCCCTTTGGTATGAACACATAAAGTCTTTAATGATACATACACAGCCCTTTGGTATGAACACAGAAAGTCATTAATGATACATACACAGCCCTTTGGTATGAACACAGAAAGTCTTTAATGATACATACACAGCCCTTTGGTATGAACACAGAAAGTCTTTAATGATACATACACAGCCCTTTGGTGTGAACACAGAAAGTCGTTAATGATACATACACAGCCCTTTGGTATGAACACAGAAAGTCTTTAATGATACATACACGGCCCTTTGGTATGAACACAGAAAGTCTTTAATGATACATACACGGCCCTTTGGTATGAACACAGAAAGTCTTTAATGATACATACACGGCCCTTTGGTATGAACACAG
Organism: Bathymodiolus brooksi; assembly: GCA_963680875.1. Lineage (NCBI taxonomy): Eukaryota > Metazoa > Mollusca > Bivalvia > Mytilida > Modiolidae > Bathymodiolus > Bathymodiolus brooksi. Next base: position 11,122,958 of record OY804582.1, read on the forward strand.
AAAGTCTTTAATGATACATACACAGCCCTTTGGTATGAACACAGAAAGTCTTTAATGATACATACACAGCCCTTTGGTATGAACACAGAAAGTCTTTAATGATACATACACAACCCTTTGGTATGAACACAGAAAGTCTTTAATGATACATACACAGCCCTTTGGGATGAACACAGAAAGTCTTTAATGATACATACACAGCCCTTTGGTATGAACACAGAAAGTCTTTAATGATACATACACAACCCTTTGGTATGAACACAGAAAGTCTTTAATGATACATACACAGCCCTTTGGGATGAACACAGAAAGTCTTTAATGATACATACACAGCCCTTTGGTATGAACACAGAAAGTCTTAAATGATACATACACAGCCCTTTGGTATGAACACAGAAAGTCTTTAATGATACATACACAGCCCTTTGGTATGAACACAGAAAGTCTTTAATGATACATACAGCCCTTTGGTATGAACACAGAAAGTCTTTAATGGTACATACATAGCCCTTTGGTATGAACACAGAAAGTCTTTAATGATACATACACAGCCCTTTGGTATGAACACAGAAAGTCTTTAATGATACATACACAACCCTTTGGTATGAACACAGAAAGTCTTTAATGATACATACACAGCCCTTTGCATGAACACAGACAGTCTTTAATGATACATACACAGCCCTTTGGTATGAACACAGAAAGTCTTTAATGATACATACACAGCCCTTTGGTATGAACACAGAAAGTCTTTAATGATACATACACAACCCTTTGGTATGAACACAGAAAGTCTTTAATGATACATACACAGCCCTTTGCATGAACACAGACAGTCTTTAATGATACATACACAGCCCTTTGGTATGAACACAGAAAGTCGTAAATGATACATACACAGCCCTTTGGTATGAACACAGAAAGTCTTTAATGATACATACACAGCCCTTTGGTATGAACACAGAAAGTCTTCAATGATACATACACAGCCCTTTGGTATGAACACATAAAGTCTTTAATGATACATACACAGCCCTTTGGTATGAACACAGAAAGTCATTAATGATACATACACAGCCCTTTGGTATGAACACAGAAAGTCTTTAATGATACATACACAGCCCTTTGGTATGAACACAGAAAGTTTTTAGTGATACATACACAGCCCTTTGGTATGAACACAGAAAGTCTTTAATGATACACACACAGCCCTTTGGCATGAACACAGAAAGTCTTTAATGATACATACACAGCCCTTTGGTATGAACACAGAATATCTTTAATGATACATACACAGCCCTTTGGTATGAACACAGAAAGTTTTTAATGATACATACACAGCCTTTTGGTATGAACACAGAAAGTCTTTAATGATACATACAAAGCCCTTTGGTATGAGCACAGAAAGTCTTTAATGATACATACACAGCCCTTTGGTATGAACACAGAAAGTCTTTAATGATACATACACAGCCTTTTGGTATGAACACAGAAAGTCTTTAATGATACATACACAGCCCTTTGGTATGAACACAGAAAGTCTTAAATGATACATGCACAGCCCTTTGGTATGAACACAGAAAGTCTTTAATGATACATACACAGCCCTTTGGTATGAACACAGAAAGTCTTTAATGATACATACACAGCCCTTTGGTATGAACACAGAAAGACTTTAATGATACATACACAGCCCTTTGGTATGAACACAGAAAGTCTTTAATGATACATACACAGCCCTTTGGTATGAACACAGAAAGTCTTTAATGATACATACAAAGCCCTTTGGTATGAATACAGAAAGTCTTAAATGATACATACACAGCCCTTTGGTATGAACACAGAAAGTCTTTAATGATACATATACAGCCCTTTGGTATGAACACAGAAAGTCTTTATTGATACATACACAGCCCTTTGGTATGAACACAGAAAGTCTTTAATGATACATACACAGCCCTTTGGTATGAACACAGAAAGTCTTTAATGATACATACAAAGCCCTTTGGTATGAGCACAGAAAGTCTTTAATGATACATACACAGCCCTTTGGTATGAACACAGAAAGTCTTTAATGATACATACACAGCCTTTTGGTATGAACACAGAAAGTCTTTAATGATACATACACAGCCCTTTGGTATGAACACAGAAAGTCTTAAATGATACATGCACAGCCCTTTGGTATGAACACAGAAAGTCTTTAATGATACATACACAGCCCTTTGGTATGAACACAGAAAGTCTTTAATGATACATACACAGCCCTTTGGTATGAACACAGAAAGACTTTAATGATACATACACAGCCCTTTGGTATGAACACAGAAAGTCTTTAATGATACATACACAGCCCTTTGGTATGAACACAGAAAGTCTTTAATGATACATACAAAGCCCTTTGGTATGAATACAGAAAGTCTTAAATGATACATACACAGCCCTTTGGTATGAACACAGAAAGTCTTTAATGATACATATACAGCCCTTTGGTATGAACACAGAAAGTCTTTAATGATACATACACAGCCCTTTGGTATGAACACAGAAAGTCTTTAATGATACATACACAGCCCTTTGGAATGAACACAGAAAGTCTTTAATGATACATACACAGCCCTTTGGTATGAACACAGAAAGTCTTTAATGATACATACACAGCCCTTTGGTATGAACACAGAAAGTCTTTAATGATACATACACAACCCTTTGGTATGAACACAGAAAGTCTTTAATGATACATACACAGCTCTTTGGTATGAACACAGAAAGTCTTTAATGATACATACACAGCCCTTTGGTATGAACACAGAAAGTCTTTAATGATGCATACACAGCCCTTTGGTATGAACACAGAAAGTCTTTAATGATACATACACAGCCCTTTGGTATGAACACAGAAAGTCTTTAATGATACATACACAGCCCTTTGGTATGAACACAGAAAGTCTTTAATGATACATACACATCCCTTTGGTATGAACACAGAAAGTCGTTAATGATACATACACAGCCCTTTGGTATGAACACAGAAAGTCTTTAATGATACATACACAGCCCTTTGGTATGAACACAGAAAGTCTTAAATGATATATACACAGCCCTTTGGTATGAACACAGAAAGTCTTTAATGATACATACACAGCCCTTTGGTATGAACACAGAAAGTCTTTAATGATACATACACAGCCCTTTGGTATGAACACAGAAAGTCTTTAATGATACATACACAGCCCTTTGGTATGAACACAGAAAGTCTTTAATGATACATACACAGCCCTTTGGTATGAACACAGAAAGTCTTTAATGATACATACACAGCCCTTTGGTATGAACACAGAAAGTCTTTAATGATACATACACAACCCTTTGGTATGAACACAGAAAGTCTTTAATGATACATACACAGCCCTTTGGTATGAACACAGAAAGTCTTTAATGATACATACACATCCCTTTGGTATGAACACAGAAAATCGTTAATGATACATACACAGCCCTTTGATATGAACACAGAAAGTCTTTAATGATACATACACAGCCCTTTGGTATGAACACAGAAAGTCTTTAATGATACATACACAGCCCTTTGGTATGAACACAGAAAGTCTTAAATGATACATACAAAACCCTTTGGTATGAACACACAAAGTCTTTAATGATACATACACAGCCCTTTGGTATGAACACAGAAAGTCTTAAATGATACATACAAAACCCTTTGGTATGAACACAGAAAGTCTTTAATGATACATACACAGCCCTTTGGTATGAACACAGAAAGTCTTTAATGATACATACACAGCCCTTTGGTATGAACACAGAAAGTCTTTAATGATACATACACAGCCCTTTGGTATGAATACAGAAAGTCTTAAATGCTACATACACAGCCCTTTGGTATGAACACAGAAAGTCTTTAATGATACATATACAGCCCTTTGGTATGAACACAGAAGCCCTTTGGTATGAACACAGAAAGTCTTTAATGATACATACACAGCCCTTTGGTATGAACACAGAAAGTCTTTAATGATACATACACAGCCCTTTGGTATGAACACAGAAAGTCTTTATTGATACATACACAGCCCTTTGGTATGAACACAGAAAGTCTTTAATGATACATACACAGCCCTTTGGTATGAACACAGAAAGTCTTTAATGATACATACACAGCCCTTTGGTATGAACACAGAAAGTCTTTAAATAATTTAATTACAGTATAAACCCCACGAGGGACAAACGCTAGAGATAAGACACCACTGCTTTAATTCATAAGTGCATCTTTATTATATAATCTTTGGTAATGTCTGCACATCTGTAAAACTTCTCCGTATTAAGTGTCAAAGTAGTTCCTTTGAATCGTTCCCTCTTATTTACACTTACAGCGTATACCGCTGTGTTAAACATGCTCTGTTTTAATTCACTATCTTCTGAAATAAAACAGAAATAAATCTGCATGTCTTAATATCCTTTATGTAACTATTTTCTAGGTAGGAAGTCAAAGATTTAAAATATTAAAGTTATCAAAATGAGTAAAAAAAATAGGACAAGTCAGTAATAAAACGGCTATATGAACCTTCAATTTAGGATGAAATATAGTCTTCATTGAAATATCTATTTTATATACAAGTGATTATGACTTTATAATGTGGTAAAACTACATCACAATAATAATCGTTTCAGATGTACAACGGCAATTGAAACCCTGTAATTTTGTCTAGATGAAAGGTACAAGCGTTATTTGCACTTGTCTCTTATTTTGTAAAGGTTGGCATTTTATACGCATGTTTAAAAACACTTGTATGATCGCGTCATGTCACTAATAGCGGTTGTTTGGATCAATAAAACTAGTTTAACACCGACACTACTTGTTATTGAAGTTCCTTTAGCTAGCCTATAAAGTGAACGGTCATGTATTTGTTTGTTAGGGAATTTGCCTTTTTCTATTGGATTTCGGAACTGTTCCGGCAGTGTGTTATTATGTGCTTTACATTTTAGTGGGGGATGGACTATGAAGCAGTCTGTCAGATTCTGATTACCCCTTTGGTATCTTCAAACTCTTGTTACAACTTACATTGTCATATCGAATGGGAGTTGATCTGTCGTTTTTATTTGTACTGTCTTGTCTAATTGAAGTGTGTTTTGTCTTTTTATTTATACTACATTTTTGCAAATGAAAATATGTGCAGGTCTTTGTCTGTTTAATCAACATAACATACATTTAGTCACCGGCGATATAGCCATCAAGACCGATTGCTAGGAATTATATTTACCAGTTCAGCCGTCCGATTTTTGTGCATGTCGCCAACCCTGATTACCACCTCACTGGCCGTGTTAATATTTCAAAGTTTGAAGTAGAATTTGAAGACACCAAAGGAGTAATCATAATCTGTAAATCGTAGAAGAACAGACAACACAATGGCCAAAAGATAAAGTACACAAGGACAAACACCGATCTACATAATATACACATAAAACTAAAGATCGAGTAACATGAACCCCACTAACAACTCGGGGATGAACGTAGGTGCTCCGGAAGGGTAAGCAGTTTCTGAACTTTGGCAGATAATTTATTCGTGTTGTTATACTTAAGGATACTGTTAATCGTCTCTTCTTAACTTTCTGTTTAAATGTATTATGTCTTGTCTGATTCTTGTTTTGTTTACCTTGTCATGTATAATTAAGGTGTGTATCTTGTTTACCTTGTCATGTATAATTAAGGTGTGTATCTTGTTTACCTTGTCATGTATAATTAAGGTGTGTATCTTGTTTACCTTGTCATGTATAATTAAGGTGTGTATCTTGTTTACCTTGTCATGTATAATTAAGGTGTGTATCTTGTTTACCTTGTCATGTATAATTAAGGTGTGTATCTTGTTTACCTTGTCATGTATAATTAAGGTGTGTATCTTGTTTACCTTGTCATGTATAATTAAGGTGTGTATCTTGTTTACCTTGTCATGTATAATTAAGGTGTGTATCTTGTTTACCTTGTCATGTATAATTAAGGTGTGTATCTTGTTTACCTTGTCATGTATAATTAAGGTGTG